>OY856409.1:22539650-23175900 GCA_963693085.1 Alisma plantago-aquatica | reverse complement strand
GATCAGCTTTGTGCGCTCCTTGTAGATGCGGGCATTCTCATATGCCGTCATGCGTAATTCATCTAATTCATTCAATTCAAACATCCTCTTTCGCCCAACTTCATCATAGCTCAAGTTCAGCCTTCTTAGTGCCCAATGGGCCTTGTGCTCCAGCTCCACCGGAAGGTGGCAAGCCCAGCCATACGCCAACCTAAAAGGCGTGGTGCCTATAGGTGTTTTGTACGCCTTTCTATATGCCCAAAGTGCGTCCGGTAGTAATGCACTCCAATTTTTCCTCGTAGATGCCACTGTCCTTTCTAGAATCTTCTTGATTTCCCGATTTGAAACCTCCACCTGTCCTTGCGTCTGTGGATGATATGGGGTGCTGATGTTGTGCTTGACCCCATATTTCTTCAAAAGTGTCGAAAATTTCTGATTCCGGAAATGTGTGCCTCCATCACATATGATCATTCGGGGTATCCCGAACCTGCAGAATATATTTTCTTTCACAAACCTGCACACTACATTTGAATCATTAGTCCTTGTGGGGATTGCTTCCACCCACTTCGACACATAATCAACAGCAAGCAAGATATACAAATTTGAATTTGAGGACACAAAGGGTCCCATGAAGTCTATGCCCCATAAGTCAAATACCTCAACTTCCTGAAATACATTCAAGGGAATCTCTTGTCTCCTTGAAATGTTACCTGCGCGCTGGCACGGGTCACATTGCCTCACAAAATCATAGGCATCCCGAAACAAAGTTGGCCAATAAAGGCCGCTTTCCAACACTTTGGCTGCTGTCTGTGAACTAGCATGGTGTCCTCCCGTAGGCGACGCATGGCAATGGTGGAGAACACTCTCGTACTCCACCTCCGGCACACACCTGCGAAGAATACCATCCCTGCACTGCTTCAAAAGAATTGGGTCATCCCAAAAATAATATCTCAAATAATGAAAGAATTTCTTTTTCTCTTGATACGACCAATCTTCCGGGATGATCCCGCAAGCCAAATAGTTAACAATATTAGCAAACCATGGTTCCTTAGAATTAATTTTCAAAAGTTGTTCATCGGGAAATGTCTCGGTTATCGGTATGTGTAAACCTTGTTCATCTACCCTTTCTAACCTAGACAAGTGGTCAGCCACCACATTTTCAATTCCCGATTTGTCCTTGATTTCAATATCAAACTCTTGTAAAAGCAAAATCCACCTAATGAGTCTAGGATTTGCATCCTTCTTCTCCATCAAATATTTTATTGCAGCGTGATCGGTCCACACAACTACTTTAGAACCCACTAAGTACTGCCGGAATTTTTCAAAAGCAAACACGACGGCAAGTAACTCTTTTTCTGTAGTTGTATAGTTCAATTGAGCATCATTAAGTGTTTTGGAGGCGTAGAAAATCACAGCGGGCTTATTATCTACCCTTTGCCCCAAAACGGCTCCCACTGCATAATCATAAGCATCACACATCAATTCGAATGCCTTTGTCCAATCCGGCGTTTGAACAACCGGAGCCGAAATCAACTTTTCCTTCAAAACCTCGAATGCGTGAAGACATTTCTCATTGAAATCAAAAACTGCATCTTTTTCCAACAATTCCGATAAAGGTTTTGCGATTTTAGAAAAATCCTTGATGAATCGCCGATAAAACCTGGCGTGTCCTAAAAAGATTCTCACCCCTTTTACTGAGTTTGGTGGGGGTAGCTTAGAAATCACCTCAATTTTTACGGGGTCTACCTCAAGACCCTTGCTAGACACCTTGTGTCCTAGCACTATTCCTTCCGTCACCATCATGTGACATTTCTCCCAATTGAGGACCAAGTGTGTGTCCTCGCACCGCTGCAGTACCTTGTCCAAGTTATAAAGACACTCATCAAAAGACGCTCCATAAACCGAGAAGTCGTCCATGAAAACTTCAAGACAACGCTCCACCATGTCAGAGAATATGGCGAGCATGCAGCGTTGAAAAGTCGCCGGCGCATTACATAATCCAAACGGCAACCGTCGGTAAGCAAAAGTCCCATAGGGACATGTGAACGTAGACTTCTCTTGATCCAAAGGATCAATAGAAATCTGGTTATACCCCGAATATCCATCTAGAAAACAAAAATGCGACCGACCGACAAGGCGTTCCAAAATCTGATCGATAAATGGCAATGGAAAATGATCTTTAAGAGTTGCGGCATTCAATAGGCGGTAGTCAATGAAAACACGCCACCCGGTTACCAATCGGGTGGTGACAGGTTCATTCAAAAGATTGGTAGTAACAATAATTCCCCCCTTTTTAGGGACTACCTGTGTGGGGCTCACCCACGTCGAATCTTATATAGCATATATGATCCCTGTAGCAAGAAGTTTTATGACTTCCTTCTTCACGACCTCCATCATGCTCAGATTCAAACGTCTTTGAGGCTGAATGACTGGTTTGGCTCCCTCCTCGAGCCGAATCTTGTGCTGGCATAGTGTAGGGGAGATCCCCTTGATGTCCGCGACTGACCACCCAAAAGCTCCACGGTGGTTCTTGAGCACTATCAGTAGTTGCTCCACCTCATCCGCACTCAAGTATGCAGATACAATCACTGGTAACTTGTCCTTCTCAGCTAGAAAGACATACTTAAGATGCGGGGGCAGTGGCTTCAACTCCAACTCTGGCGGACAAATAAGAGATGATTGCATCGGTGGGGGAAGTATACCTAAATCTTCATAATGCCTCGTGTAGAAACATGGAAGCATCTGAAGCATTTTGGCGCACTCCTTGAGTGAAGTACTCCGCATCCAATCATAAGTGACATTTAGCAAACACGCCTCCAACGGCAATTCTGGATATGCATCAAAAACTGAAGTAATGATCGCCTCATCCTCCCAAGAAGGTGGAATGTCCTCATTTTCATCATTTGGAAATCCAACAGCCTTGCGTAAAGAGACAACTTTTGTTTGCTCTATAATGTCCACAGCTAAGGTCCCTCTATCCATCTTGCTCATCACATGAGCCATATCCAAGAATGGCTTCCCAAGACAAAGTGAGATATTGTGCTCCACATGTTTCACCATGTTACACTGTGCTTTCGCTTTAGTGGATGCATTGCTAGTGGGCATGACCATCTCAAAGCGATCATCCGCAATGCCCAAGGTCAAGCGACCTCTCCCCATCTCCAAGATCATATCGGCTGTTGCTTGGAATGGGCGTCCAAGTAGCAACTCATTGCCATGCTCGTCCTGCATTTCCATAACCACGAAATCAGCCGGAAAAACAAAGCGGTCCACCTTCACCAAGACATCTTCGCAGATTCCATAAGGTTTCACCACCGAATTATCGGCCAATTGGATAGTCATATTGCTTGGCCTTGACTCCTTTAATCCCAGCTTTTTAAATGTAGAAAGGGGCATCAAATTGATGCTTGCCCCAGAATCACAATGTGCCTCTCCAAATTTGAACTTCCCGATAAAGCAAGAAATATTGAAACAACCGGGATCCTGTCTCTTCGGCGGCAAAGTGCCCATAATGAAATCACTTACTTGCTCCTTCAGCACCACGACCTCAGTGTCGGGTATTTTCCTCTTCTTAGTGATGACATCTTTAAGAAACTTCCCGTAAGACGGGATTTTCTCAATTGCCTCTAACAAGGGAATATTCACTGATAACTTCCTAAAGCTGTCCAGAAATTTCTTGAATTGTGCATCCACCTTTCTTGCCTTTGCACTATTGGGATAGGGGACCGGAACGGTATGTGCCCTATGATGAGGTGGCACATAGTGTGTCAATTTCTGCGGTTCCTCCTCAGTAGCTTGTTCTTCATTGCCTTTCTCAGCTATGTCTTCAGCTTGCTCGGTGATAGGTGTGGCCTGTTCCTTGATGATTGCATCTTCAACATTGTCCTGTGGTGTGCTTGTGTCATCCGTCCTTGGATTCAACACTTTCTTACCGCTCCTCAGTAGGATGGCCTTAGCCTGCTGGTTTCCCCCGGGAACATTGGTGTTCCCCGGAAAACCCGGATGTGCTGGCTTCTTCAAGCTTGCAATTTCAGCAGCCATCTGCGCCATGGAAGTCTCTATAGTTCTCATTTGAGCCCCATGACTCTGCAAAGTTTGCCCAAATTGGTTCATGAATTCACCCTGTTGCTTGATTTGTTGCCCAAATGTGTTCATTAACTCCTGGTTTTGTTTGATGACCTGATTGAGCAACTCCGTGCTCTTGTCCTCTGTGGCTGGTGCAGGCTTGGCGTCCGGATCCTGCAGAAAATTGTTCGGATCCTTCCATGAGAACTTTTTGTCCTTTCGCCATGAATAGTCATTGTTCCTGTACCCTTTTTGTTGCCTCATGTACTTGACTTGAGCCTCCTCCTCGGACTCATTGTCTTCCATCTACAGTAATTTCTTTGCGAGAAGATCCATCTTCTCATTTAACTCTCTCATTGCCTTGGACTCACTAGCAACTCTTGCTGGCTCAACTGGGCCTCTCTCTCTTTCTCCCCAGGATTGCTTTCGTGCCATGTTCTTCAGTATTTCCCAGCATCTCGTATCAGTGTTGTTCAAGAAAAATCCTGAACCGGCCGAGTCCAAGTTGCTTCTATCATTCTCGGAGAGAGCAAAATAGAAGATCTTCACCTGTGTCTCCTTGTCCAGTCCATGATGTGGACATCTCCTCAACATGACCTGGAATCACTCCCAGGTCTCAGAATATGTTTCACCCGCCTGTTGGGTGAAATTGTGAATCTTCCTAATCATGTCATTGGTCTTCTCAGGAGGGAAAACCTCTCAAAGAAAACCTCTACCATATGATCCCATGATTTGACAAACTCATCGTCGAGGTTATGTAGCCACTCTCTCGCTATTCCTGCCAGGGAACTTGGGAATAACTTGAGGTACAGAACATCCTGTGGGAACCTATCTATCTTCACCATATCGCAATTTTCAACAAACTGACTAATGTGTGCCACTGGATCCTCATTCTTCAGCCCTTGAAATGCGTTTGATTTAACCAAATTAATCAATGTTGGATCGATCTTGTAGGTTGGAATGTTGAGCCCCTGTTTCTTTATAGGCCCCTTTGAAGCTGATGAAGAAGATGCTTTGATCTTCTCCCATATCGTCTGTGGTTCGGCCATTTCTTCTGCTTTCTCTTGCTCAGATTCAGAATCTATGTCGCTTTGGTGATCTTGCTCGTAGTAATCCTCGTCCAATGGTCCCAGAGGTGGAACCTCAGGTGTGCGATTCGCGTAGTCTGTGCTACGTGTATGCACCATGCAAAGTACCTGAAATAAGAAAATCGGGGTTCAGTACTATGCTTTGAACGAGTAAACATGATTAAAGAGAAATTTAGGAATATTTAAAATTGTTTCAAAATAAAAAAAATGTGGCCTAGAGTGGCCGCTCTTAGCACTCAAAGTGCTAATAATTCGCCGTGTCCCCGACAACGGCACCAAAAACTTGACGTGTATTTTACTACGCGCTTAAACGCAAGTATATGCGTCGAGTAATATAGGCCTTTGTGAGGCCCGAGTCGAACTCACGGACACGTGAATTATTGGAGACTTCTACTAACTAATCACAATCAGCTAGGCCGAATAACAAAGTAAGGTTTGTTGTCGAAATTCAAAGAAAATAAAATGAAACAAAGAAAAAAATTAATTAAAGGTTAATTTAATCAATTCAAAAGGATATCTTTAGGATTGCGGTTTCACCGCGGGTCAACATTGTATTAGGTTTTATATAATTCCTCACTCTTCTCTCTTTATCCGGGTCGTGGCCTGAAAACAGAATTACCCACTGTCGTGGTGAAATTCACTACTTAGGTCTAGGTTGATTCCACCGTCGTAGTAATCATTCCCCTAGACTAAGCGCATTAAAAACGGTCTCTCAGTTCCCACCATTAATTTTACAACTCCTTTGTCAAGGGTTTTATTGATTAATGTAGGTTTCGTCTCTTTTCAACCGTTAATCCTTCTGTCGAAGTGATTAAGGGCATTAAATTATTATTATGGTGATCAAGCATAACAATATATATGGAGAAAACGAATCTATACCACGGATTTGAGAGAGAAAATATGAATTATCAATATAAAATTGTCATACAATGCATTCCCGGGCTACTCCCGGTCCTAAAGATGGAGGGTTTTAGCCTCTCATGTTCATCTCGCACGAATACATGGTAGAAATAGGGGAATTCATAAGAAAAACGTGAAACAAGTAGGAAAACCCCTGAACGGAGAAGAACTGGTAGATCCTTGGCATAGAATACGAGCTTCCCCGCCTGTCGGTGGTGGAATTCATCTTCGGTAGCATCCGAATCACCCGGGATGAGCTTCTGGCCTCCGTTCTGCTTTTTTTTCTCCCTCAGCACTCGTGCAATGCAAATTGAGATGCTCTCTCGTGTGGGCGGCTGTCATTAGGTATAAGTACCTAATTAGGTCATCAAATAACAACAGCCGTCCGATCGAGATCAAAACAGATCCAACGCATATCTACCGGCATTGATACCATCGACGTGGGTCGATGGTATCGACCCAGCGTATTAGCGGTAGCTTTCTTTTCTTTTGATGTGAGCGCCTGTGGTCATCTGGATACCATCGACTTGGGTCGATGGTATCGACTCTCTTTAGCGTCGGTTGTTGTCGTTTAGCGACGCTGTAGCTCTCCATGTGTCGATGGCATCGACTTGGGTCGATGGTATCGACAATTTCCTCGCCAGCAACCTAAAGGGATCTCGATACCATCGACTTGAGTGTCGCTAGTATCGACTCTGTGCTGCTCCTCTCGGCTGGCAACCTGTGGCTTGGTCGATGGTATCGACTTCCGTCGATGGTATCGACGGAAGCAAATACTTGTTTTTCCTGAAATTTCACAACAAGACCAAGTAAATCCACACAAATAATAATATTATGATAAATAATGCTCAAAATAGTAAAACAGAGGGGATTTGACATAATATGAAGGCAAAGACCAAAATGAGTGAATTATGCAATATTATCCATAAAAATGAGTAATTAGAGCACAAAACACATATGAAAAAGGTCTATAAATGCGACTCAAAATCATCGCATCAAACTCCCCTAAGCTTAAACATTGCTCGCCCTCGAGCGACTAATCCTTAGAATAGAATTGCAGATGTCAACTAAAAATCAACACACCAACCCACATCCCATGTGACTCCCACTGAAAGTTCTCAAACCGGCCTTCTCTAACCACATAACATTAATTACCCTAAAGGCGACAATAATCGTCAATAAGAGAAATTGTCCTTCAAACCGATGAACACTATCACATAAGGCAGTTAACATAATAAAATTCGCCGATTCAGCATTGGTGCATCTTGTGATCGCCTACACTACGTTGCTCGCCCTTAACTACCATCTACATGGAAGCAGTTCTCCTGATAATCATTAGTGAGGAGAAATTCATGGTGGCCTACCAATCCGAGCAACGGGTGGATGGAATGGGTGGTTCATGGAAGAACTTGAAAGTATTGCACAGTTTCAATATGCATAAAAACAAAATGTCCTAAATGATGCAAATGCACATTATAAATGCCCTAATGCCTAAAATTGGGTGAAATGATGCATGCACTAACCTTCCACCTCAAAATAAGATGGAAATCTAATTAAGCCACATCATGTACTCAATTCTCCTGTAATGCATGTGACATCATGTTCCTTTCTCCCTCTTATTCCATTTTCTTCTAAATTCCCCTTTTTTTCAGAATTTTTTTTTTCTTTTTTCTTTTCAGAAATTTTTTACTTTCTTTTAGCCCACATATCCATAATTGCTTTGAGATACATGTTTTGGCTAATTTCTTCATGATTGGAAGTCTTTGCACTATTTTGAAGGTATGGAACAGTTTAGATCACTTTTTTAAGAGAAATTGAGATACATGGTGTACATTATGCATGGAAATCATGAGATTCATGAGTGCAACTACATGGCATGCACCTAAAGGTAATGTGCATAAATCCCTATATTTTTCTCTTTTTATGCAAAAGTTTGGAAAATATCAATGCAATTCCTATCTAAATGCTATGCACACAAGAAGGAATTAAAACTGTGCTTTACTTCCAATTCTTAGGTGGATTATGGAAGAATGAAGTGGAATGATCACAAGATTAGATGACTGAACCTTAGAAGAGTATTATGTGTCCCTCCTTACTGACATGTGTATGTAGTGATTCAAAGGATTCTCTCTCTTACGTCCAATTAAGGTCTCATTACCATTTGGTTAGGTTAGGCTCAAACAACCGTTACTATCCACTTTTCATGAGTCCAAGGGAGTATAGGTGTGACATATTGTTTTAAAGTTGACATAATCAATCATTTTCATCGGATAAGTTCCCCAAGGACAACCAAGTCAAGCTATCCAAAAGACACAAAAATTTTAAAATTCCCTTAAATTTCCCATGAAAACAGCGAGATGACAATTTTTACGACATCCACGGTTACACTAGATAGATGTGGATCCTAAACACAACCTAAAAATGCAAGAAACAAATAACAAAGCAAAAACTAAAAACAACAAAAGAAAAGATAGAGTTGTTCCAGCTACCCCCCTAAGCTTGAATTCGACTACGGCCGCATAGTCAAAAACAAGCCTAAGGGTGGAATAGAGATACCCTGATCAATCATGTGGTGGCGGAGGCGGGTACTGCGGGGCCGTAGGATCCCAAGACGGATACTCCCCCTGGAAGCTTGGATCATATTGGGTCCTCGGCGGAGGCTGTGGATAGCCTCCAAAGTAGTCCTGACTCCAGTAATGGTCATAAAATGGCTCCTGTTGCATCTCCATCCGCTGCAACCGGTTGTGTATCTATTCTTGGTTGGTGAGGAGGAGAAGTTCATTCTCGAACATAGCCCGTTGATTATCAAGTACCCGGCTCGTAGTATCATGAATACCGGTATACATAGACATGTGCTGCTGCTGAGTCTGCTGTATATCCTACAGCATCGTGTACATTCCCTGCATGGAGTAGGGATCCTCGGCTGGCTGCGAGGGCTGTGGTGATGGCGGCGGGGGCTGTGATGATGAAGACGCACCCGGATGCATCCTAGGACGCTTCCGTGGCGCTACACGTGCACGAAGTGGTGTGAAAGCCTCCTCTTCCTCCTCAGCCTCGCCTCCTTGCTCGTCGTTGCCGCCTTCTTCTTCGGAGGACTCGATGGCTATGATTGGCCACCTAAAATGTTGCGCGCCCTCGATGTTGAAGACGTCGTCCGGCAGTGAGCGCTCCTGATAAGCTTGGTTGACATGGCAATGTGCGTACGCCAACCCATCCCGGAGAAGGATAAGGTTTGAACGGTGCAAGTGTTGCACGTTCACCTTACTCTTTGTGGAAATCCGAGTCATGGACTGAAAATTCAGCCCCAAGTAGGACGCCAACTTGGTGATGAGCCCACCAAAATGTATCGGAGCCTTCCTTGTACTCCTCTTCACTGCCAGGACGCGCTGTAGCCAGAACGCCCCCCAGTTGCATGGTTGTCGCTTCAGGAGTGCGTAGAGGAAGAAGAGATCGCTCTCCTGAAACTTGCTCAATGCCAAATCACTCCGAGCGAAGAACGTCAAGCTCAACATCCGATGAAGGACCCGGACGAACGGGTGCTCAAAATCTGCTACCGCTGCATTATGGTAGCTCACAGTCTTTCCTTCCGGCACTGTAACTAGCTCGGCGAAGATCTTGTCGTAGTCGGTGCGGGAGTCTGGACGTCGGTGATCATGTTGGGAGTGGTTCCAATTGAAGATTTTATTGAACTGGACCAGCGTGATGTTGTAGTTGTTGTTGAACAACCGGAAGGACACCCGGCCCCTGATCCACTCACGATCCGATGCCACCACGTCGTTTGGCACGACGCAGACGTCGAGGGATGCCATAAACTCCGCCACCAATTCCTTATAGGTGGCCCATTCGCCGAAAAACGGTTGCCCGTCCGCATGGCACTGCAGCTCGTCGGGACGTCGGATGGTGTGACGTGCTTGTCCGTGAAGCACATAGGCCAAGTTGGCCTCGAAACCAAGCTCCTGAAGCATGCCCCGGTCCACATACCGGGTCAGATCAATTTTCCACTTCATAATCTCCTCGTAGACCTTCCTTGCCTCCATGGAAGGGTGAATCAGGCATGGGCGAGGAACAGAAGCAGTCGGGGGCGGAACAAACTCCTCGATCTCCATGGGATTTGCACGCGATGACGAAGCTCCGGCGACATGCACCATGGTTGCGAGAAGATGGGATTAGAAGAAGAGAGCTCGGTGCAGATGGAGAAGAAATTCTCCGCTCGGTGAAGATCCTCACTCGATGTCGCTTCTCTTCAGTCTTGGAGGGCTCGGGGGAGTGCTCGGCACAAAGGAGGATGCTTGCTCTGAAGGTGTGACGTCAAATGACGTTGCAAGTCTCCTTAAATAGACTTGGCCGGTGCCACTGTTGACCCGTCGATACCATCGACTCGCGTCGATGTTATCGACACGTCTCGCTGGTATCCGCCTCCCTCGCGAGTATCGACGGCTGACGTTTGCTGGATCGAGAAACCCGGATTGCTGACCTGTCGATACCATCGACGGAAGTTGATAGTATCGACACAGCATCCGGATCGCTGACGTGGACTCACAATCGTCGTCGATGCCTTGGCACGGATCGGTGACATGGATGTCGATACCATCGACGAAGGTCGATGGTATCGACGGCTTTTATTGCGACACCGCCGTTTTGTTGGATTCAACCTGGATCATGTCGATACCATCGACGAGGCCGTCGATGGTATCGAGTTGACTGAGCAAAATTTGTCTGAACTTCTCCAGAGATCTCGATGGTATCGACTGACATGTCGATACCATCGACATTTTGTTGCGACCTGCCTGTAGGTATGTCGATACCATCGACGGGGGCGTCGATAGTATCGACTCAGTGTGATTTTTGCAGCTGTCAACCTGAACCCATGTCGATACCATCGACCAGTGTGTCGATGGTATCGACCCTGCCTGTGCCTGCACATTGAACAAATGGATCAAGGTATCTTCTTTAAACTAAAATTTAAACGAAATAAAAGCAATCTATAACTACAACTAAACTATCCTAATGTACCAATGGTTGGGTTGCCTCCCAACAAGCGCCCTTCTTTAACGTCTTAGGCTAGACGTCTTCCCAACATCTCATTCATTCATAAGTGAAATGAGTTTGACCTCATTCACTTTCCTCTTGTAGTTTTCACCAAAATACAACTCTAAGCGTTGCCCGTTCACCAAGAACGTGGCATCTCCATCACGCACGAGAATCGCACCGTGCGGTCTCACCTCTTCCACTATGAAGGGTCCACTCCACCGGGACTTCAGCTTCTCGGGATGCAATTTGAGACGGGAATTAAACAATAGAACATTGTCTCCCTTCTTGAACGTGCGCATCTCGATATGTCGATCGTGGATCAGCTTTGTGCGCTCCTTGTAGATGCGGGCATTCTCATATGTCGTCATGCGTAATTCATCTAATTCATTCAATTTGAACATCCTCTTTCGCCCGGCTTCATCATAGCTCAAGTTCAGCCTTCTTAGTGCCCAATGGGCCTTGTGCTCCAGCTCCACCGGAAGGTGGCAAGCCCGGCCATACGCCAACCTAAAAGGTGTGGTGCCTATAGGTGTTTTGTACGCCGTTCTATACGCCCAAAGTGCGTTCGGTAGTAATGCACTCCAATTTTTCCTCATAGATGCCACTGTCCTTTCTAGAATCTTCTTGATTTCCCGATTTGAAACCTCCACCTGTCCTTGCGTCTGTGGATGATATGGGGTGCCGATGTTGTGCTTGACCCCATATTTTTTCAAAAGTGTCGAAAATTTCTGATTCCGGAAATGTGTGCCTCCATCACATATGATCATTCGGGGTATCCTGAACCTGCAGAATATATTTTCTTTCACAAACCTGCACACTACATTCGAATCATTAGTCCTTGTGGGGATTGCTTCCACCCACTTCGACACATAATCAACAGCAAGCAAGATATACAAATTTGAATTTGAGGACACAAAGGGTCCCATGAAGTCTATGCCCCATAAGTCAAATACCTCAACTTCCTGAAATACATTCAAGGGCATCTCTTGTCTCCTTGAAATGTTACCTGCGCGCTGGCATGGGTCACATTGCCTCACAAAATCATAGGCATCCCGAAACAAAGTTGGCCAATAAAGGCCGCTTTCCAACACTTTGGCTGCTGTCCGTGAACTAGCATGGTGTCCTCCCGTAGGCGACGCATGGCAATGGTGGAGAACACTCTTGTACTCCACCTTCGGCACACACCTGCGAAGAATACCATCCCTGCACTGCTTTAAAAGAATTGGGTCATCCCAAAAATAATATCTCAAAGAATGAAAGAATTTCTTTTTCTCTTGATACGACCAATCTTCCGGGATGATCCCGCAAGCCAAATAGTTAACAATATTAGCAAACCATGGTTCCTTAGAATTAATTTTCAAAAGTTGTTCATCGGGAAATGTCTCGGTTATCGGTATGTGTAAACCTTGTTCATCTACCCTTTCTAACCTAGACAAGTGGTCAGACACCACATTTTCAATTCCCGATTTGTCCTTGATTTCAATATCAAACTCTTGTAAAAGCAAAATCCACCTAATGAGTCTAGGCTTTGCATCCTTCTTCTCCATCAAATATTTTATTGCAGCGTGATCGGTCCACACAACTACTTTAGAACCCACTAAGTACTGCCGAAATTTTTCAAAAGCAAACACGACGGCAAGTAACTCTTTTTCTATAGTTGTATAGTTCAATTGAGCATCATTAAGTGTTTTGGAGGCGTAGAAAATCACAGCGGGCTTATTATCTACCCTTTGCCCCAAAACGGCTTCCACTGCATAATCAGAAGCATCACACATCAATTCGAATGGCTTTGTCCAATCCGGCGTTTGAACAACTGGAGCCGAAATCAACTTTTCCTTCAAAACCTCGAATGCGTGAAGACATTTCTCATTGAAATCAAAAACTGCATCTTTTTCCAACAATTCCGATAAAGGTTTTGTGATTTTAGAAAAATCCTTGATGAATCGTCGATAAAACCCGGCGTGTCCTAAAAAGCTTCTCACCCCTTTTACTGAGTTTGGTGGGGGTAGCTTAGAAATCACCTCAATTTTTACGGGGTCTACCTCAAGACCCTTGCTAGACACCTTGTGTCCTAGGACTATTCCTTCCGTCACCATCATGTGACATTTCTCCCAATTGAGGACCAAGTGTGTGTCCTCGCACCGCTGCAGTACCTTGTCCAAGTTATAAAGACACTCATCAAAAGACGCTCCATAAACCGAGAAGGCGTCCATGAAAACTTCAAGACAACGCTCCACCATGTCAGAGAATATGGCGAGCATGCAGCGTTGAAAAGTCGCCGGCGCATTACATAATCCAAACGGCATCCGTCGGTAAGCAAAAGTCCCGTAGGGACATGTGAACGTAGACTTCTCTTGATCCAAAGGATCAATAGAAATCTGGTTATACCCCGAATATCCATCTAGAAAACAAAAACGTGACCGACCGACAAGACGTTCCAAAATCTGATCGATAAATGGCAATGGAAAATGATCTTTAAGAGTTGCGGCATTCAATCGGCGGTAGTCAATGCAAGCACGCCACCCGGTTACCAATCGGGTGGTGACAGGTTCATTCAAAAGATTGGTAGTAACAATAATTCCCCCCTTTTTAGGGACTACCTGTGTGGGGCTCACCCACGTCGAATCTGATATAGCATATATGATCCCTGCAGCAAGAAGTTTTATGACTTCCTTCTTCACGACCTCCATCATGCTCAGATTCAAACGTCTTTGAGGCTGAATGACTGGTTTGGCTCCCTCCTCGAGCCGAATCTTGTGCAGGCAAAGTGTAGGGGAGATCCCCTTGATGTCTGCGACTGACCACCCAAAAGCTCCACGGTGGTTCTTGAGCACTATCAGTAGTTGCTCCTCCTCATCCGCACTCAAGTATGCAGATACAATCACTGGTAACTTGTCCTTCTCATCTAGAAAGACATACTTAAGATGCGGGGGCAGTGGCTTCAACTCCAACTCCGGCGGACAAATAAGAGATGATTGCATCGGTGGGGGAAGTGTAGCTAAATCTTCATAATGCCTCGTGTAGAAACATGGAAGCATCTGAAGCATTTTGGCGCACTTCTTTAGTGAAGTACTTCGCATCCAATCATAAGTGACATTTAGCAAAAACGCCTCCAACGGCAACTCTGGATATGCATCAAAAACTGAAGTAATGATCGCCTCATCCTCCCAAGAAGGTGGAATGTCCTCATTTTCATCATTTGGAAATCCAACAGCCTTGTGTAAAGAGACAACTTTTGTTTGCTCTATAATGTCCACAGCTAAGGTCCCTCTATCCATCTTGCTCATCACATGAGCCATATCCAAGAATGGCTTCCCAAGACAAAGTGAGATATTGTGCTCTACATGTTTCACCATGTTACACTGTGCTTTCGCTTTAGTGGATGCATTGCTAGTGGGCATGACCATCTCAAAGCGATCATCCGCAATGCCCAAGGTCAAGTGACCTCTCCCCATCTCCAAGATCATATCGGCTGTTGCTTGGAATGGGCGTCCAACTAGCAAGTCATTGCCATGCTCGTCCTGCATTTCCATAACCACGAAATCAGCCGGAAAAACAAAGCGGTCCACCTTCACCAAGACATCTTCGCAGATTCCATAAGGTTTCACCACCGAATTATCGGCCAATTGGATAGTCATATTGCTTGGCCTTGACTCCTTTAATCCCAGCTTTTTAAATGTAGAAAGGGGCATCAAATTGATGCTTGCCCCAGAATCACAAAGTGCCTCTCCAAATTTGAACTTCCCGATAAAGCAAGAAATATTGAAACAACTGGGATCCTGTCTCTTCGGCGGCAAAGTGCCCATAATGAAAGCACTTACTTGCTCCTTCAGCACCACGACCTCAGTGTCGGGTATTTTCCTCTTCTTAGTGATGACATCTTTAAGAAACTTCCCGTAAGACGGGATTTGCTCAATTGCCTCTAAGAAGGGAATATTCACTGATAACTTCCTAAAGCTGTCCAAAAATTTCTTGAATTGTGCATCTACCTTTCTTGCCTTTGCACTATTGGGATAGGGGACCGGAACGGTATGTGCCCTATGATGAGGTGGCACATAGGGTGTCAATTTCTGCGGTTCCTCCTCAGTATCTTGTTCTTCATTGCCTTTCTCAGCTATGTCTTCAGCTTGCTCGGTGACAGGTGTGGCCTATTCCTTGATGATTGCATCTTCAACATTGTCCTGCGGTGTGCTTGTGTCATCCGTCCTTGGATTCAACACTTTCTTACCGCTCCTCAGTAGGATGGCCTTGGCCTGCTGGTTTCCCCCGGGAACATTGGTGATCCCCGGAAAACCCGGATGTGCTGGCTTCTTCAAGCTTGCAATTTCAGCAGCCATCTGCGCCATGGAAGTCTCTATAGTTCTCATTTGAGCCCCATGACTCTGCAAAGTCTGCCCAAATTGGTTCATGAATTCACTCTGTTGCTTGATTTGTTGCCCAAATGTGTTCATTAACTCCTGGTTTTGTTTGATGACCTGATTGAGAAACTCCATGCTCTTGTCCTCTGTGGCTGGTGCAGGCTTGGCGTCCGGATCCTGTAGAAAATTGTTCGGATCCTTCCATGAGAACTTTTTGTCCTTTCGCCATGAATAATCATTGTTCCTGTACCCTTGCTGTTGCCTCATGTACTTGACTTGAGCCTCCTCCTCGGACTCATTGTCTTCCTTCTGCAGTAATTTCTTTGCGAGAAGATCCATCTTCTCATTTAACTCTCTCATTGCCTTGGACTCACTGGCAACTCTTGCTTGCTCAACTGGGCCTCTCTCTCTTTCTCCCCAGGATTGCTTCCGTGCCATGTTCTTCAGTATTTCCCAGCATCTCGTATCAGTGTTGTTCAAGAAAAATCCTGAACCGGCCGAGTCCAAGTTGCTTCTATCATTCTCGGAGAGAGCAAAATAGAAGATCTTCACCTATGTCTCCTTGTCCAGTCCATGATGTGGACATCTCCTCATCATGACCTGGAATCGCTCCCAGGTCTCAGAATATGTTTCACCCGCCTGTTGGGTGAAATTGTGAATCTTCCTAATCATGTCATTGGTCTTCTCAGGAGGGAAAAACCTCTCGAAGAAAACCTCTACCATATGATCCCATGATTCGACAAACTCATCGTCGAGGTTATGTAGCCACTCTCTCGCTATTCCTGCCAGGGAACTTGGGAATAATTTGAGGTACAGAACATCCTGTGGGAACATATCTATCTTCACCATATCGCAATTTTCAACAAACTGACTAATGTGTGCCACTGGATCCTCATTCTTCAGCCCGTGAAATGCGTTTGATTTAACCAAATTAATCAATGCTGGATCGATCTTGTAGGTTGGAATGTTGAGCCCCTGTTTCTTTATAGGCCCCTTTGAAGCTGATGAAGAAGATGCTTTGATCTTCTCCCATATCGTCTGTGGTTCGGCCATTTCTTCTGCTTTCTCTTGCTCAGATTCAGAATCTATGTCGCTTTGGTGATCTTGCTCATAGTAATCCTCGTCCAATGGTCCCGGAGGTGGAACCTCAGGTGTGCGATTCGCGTAGTCTGTGCTACATGTATGCACCATGCAAAGTACCTGAAATAAGAAAATCGGGGTTCAGTACTATGCTTTGAACGAGTAAACACGATTAAAGAGAAATTTAGGAATATTTAAAATTGTTTCAAAATAAAAAAAAATGTGGCCTAGAGTGGCCGCTCTTAGCACTCAAAGTGCCAATAATTCGCCGTGTCCCCGGCAACGGTGCCAAAAACTTGACGTGTATTTTACTACGCGCTTAAACGCAAGTATTCGCGTCGAGTAATATAGGCCTTTGTGGGGTCCGAGTCGAACTCAGGGACACGTGAATTATTGGAGACTTCTACTAACTAATCACAATCAGCTAGGCCGAATAACAAAGTAAGGTTTGTTGTCGAAATTCAAAGAAAATAAAATGAAACAAAGAAAACAATTAATTAAAGGTTAATTTAATCAATTCAAAAGGATATCTTTAGGATTGCGGTTTCACCGCGGGTCAACATTGTATTAGGTTTTATATAATTCCTCACTCTTCTCTCTTTATCCGGGTAGTGGCCTGAAAACAGAATTACCCACTGTCGTGGTGTAATTCACTACTTAGGTCTAGGTTGATTCCACCGTCGTAGTAATCATTCCCCTAGACTAAGCGCATTAAAAACGGTCTCTCAGTTCCCACCATTAATTTTACAACTCCTTTGTCAATGGTTTTATTGATTAATGTAGGTTTCGTCTCTTTTCAACCGTTAATCCTTCTGTCGAAGTGATTAAGGGCATTAAATTATTATTATGGTGATCAAGCATAACAATATATATGGAGAAAATGAATCTATACCACGGATTTGAGAGAGAAAATATGAATTATCAATATAAAATTGTCATACAATGCATTCCCGGGCTACTCCCGGTCCTAAAGATGGAGGGTTTTAGTCTCTCATGTTCATCTCGCACGAATACATGGTAGAAATAGGGGAATTCATAAGAAAAACGTGAAACAAGTAGGAAAACCCCTGAACGGAGAAGAACCGGTAGATCCTTGGCGTAGAATACGAGCTTCCCCGCCTGTCGGTGGTGGAATTCGTCTTCGGTAGCGTCCGAATCACCCGGGATGAGCTTCTGGCCTCCGTTCTCCTTTTTTTTCTCCCTCGGCACTCGTGCAATGCAAATTGAGATGCTCTCTCGTGTGGGCGGCCGTCATTAGGTATAAGTCCCTAATTAGGTCATCAAATAACAACAGTCGTCCGATCGAGATCAAAATAGATCCAACGCATATCTGCCGGCGTCGATACCATCGACACGGGTCGATCGTATCGACCCAGCGTATTAGCGGCAGCTTTCTTTTCTTTTGATGTGAGCGCCTGTGGTCATCTCAATACCATCGACTTGGGTCGATGGTATCGACTCTCTTTAGCGTCGGTTGTTGTCGTTTAGCGACGTTGTAGCTCTCCATGTGTCGATGGCATCGACTTGGGTCGATGGTATCGACAGTTTCCTCGCCAGCAACCTAAAGGGATCTTGATACCATCGACTTGAGTGTCGCTGGTATCGACTATGTGCTGCTCCTCTCGGCTGGCAACCTGTGGCTTGGTCGATGGTATCGACTTCCGTCGATGGTATCGACGGAAGCAAATACTTGTTTTTCCTGAAATTTCACAACAAGACCAAGTAAATCCACACAAATAATAATATTATGATAAATAATGCTCAAAATTGTAAAACAGAGGGGATTTGACATAATATGAAGGCAAAGACCGAAATGAGTGAATTATGCAATATTATCCATAAAAATGAGTAATTAGAGCACAAAACACATATGAAAAAGGTCTATAAATGCGACTCAAAATCATCGCATCAAAAACCCATATGAAAGAATCATACTTCTAATCCAAAACAAAGTTTAAGCAAAAAGCACCGTCCTGTGACGATGATCAATACCACCAAGCATTCCAAAAAATCATCAATTCTTTATTGGTACGATAAGTGGTATCAAATACAATGGCATCATCAAAAAGTGCACAATCATCAACATAGATGAGACCAAACCAGAACAAATTTGTCAAGCAACTGTCAGAGTCTTTTTGATACACATTAAATAATTTAGAACCCAAAACCTTGAATCTTCCAAAATGTTCCAACACTACGTCCATGTTGTATCTCCTTTCTCTTGCTATTGAGGTGTCCATGAGCTGGTCTCCTTGTAAATGTCAGCTTGTCATAACCACCAGACTCAGATGCTCTTAACGCATGCTGCTTGGACGCATGTATATTGGCTTGACTCATTGAAGAAAACATGTCTTTTTGAGTCTGGTCAAGTGATGAATGACACTTCAAGTAGCAAAAGTGATATGTATCAATACGACCATGATTATGGTCATCAACAAATGCACCAAGAACCCATCTCGATGATGACTTGTCAAGTGCGAGTTGGATCATGGCTTTGCACTCACACCTTTTCATATAAGGCCTATGCTTCTTGGATAACTTCTCAAGTAGATCACCAATTCATCATAATCAGGGCCCAAAGAACTTTAAATCTCCTAGAATGACTAAGATGACCTTGTTTATAACAAACTATATATTTAACAAGAAAAACCTTGGTACATCATTCATAAAAATTATCATCTTTCCTCACAATAAACCCAACCATTTGAGCATATCTACAATAAAAGGATATACCATCATCTAAACTTCCAAATTCAAGTCCAATCCTAGGGACATCAGCTGAAGACATATTATCACAGTCAAAAGATGAAGAAGAATGTACATTATTATTAGAATCAATCATAGTTTTTATAGCATCAATATTAAAACTAGGATCCATAACAGAATCAACCTCACTAGAAAAACCTACATATAAATAATACCTAAACATTTGATAAACATTAGAAGAGACATCCATTTTAGATAATAGAAAAATAGCAAATTTTGTTGGAATAAAATAGTTAGAAGATACATCTATTTCAGGTACACACTCATCCCACTACTGCAACTAGTAAGTAAGTATGGGGCATGTAATCTATAAATAGAAGTCGACGATAAGAAAATTCATAAGTAAATTTGTAAGTAGGAATTATATATCTCATTCATATTTTCCAGTTTTTTCTACATGGATGTGGTGCTCCTCACAGGTGTGGTTGGGTAATGGTGGAACGACCATGTGAAGCTACATGACTTATCTTTTAAAGAAGGGATAGTTTGTCATATTTGCCACAATCATGTTTGGCTACACAATCGTGTTGATGTGATCTGGGCAAGCCCATGGTTGGATGCACAGTCGTGTTGCTGTGATCTTGGCACACTCGTGGTTGGATACAAGGTCGTGTTTGATCCTTCTAGGCACGGTTGTGTAGTCTATCATGGCTATACTATTATTTTTTGTTTTCTTGATCTTGAGAGATTTTCATTATTTCTTTTTTTTACTTCTCTTATTTTAGCAAACATAAGAGTAAGGTACACATGTTGTAGGATTTGATTCTTGGAATTGAGGAACACACATCACTTGATATTTGAAAATGGTTATACCCATGAAAAATAACTATATTAACTTAAAAGTAACTATGAAAACTTTAAAGTCACATAGTGAACTATTACGTAACTATTTCACATATAAAGTAACCGTTGGTCTACAAAGTAAAAATACCTTCTAGAATGTAACTACAAGGGATAAAATGTAACTATTTAAACTAAGTGTTTAAATTAGAGACCTAAATCTGCATCAAGTTTTTTTAGGGTTTCCTAAAGACTGTTCTTGGATGAAGACACAGTATAATCTCAACCTACGATAGTTAATATATTATATTGGGGAAGTTTATACTCAAAACACGTAAATAGTTCATAAATAGTAAGTGATATAAGTAAACAAACCCAATTCTAGTAGGAATACATAGATTACCTAATGTTCTACTTGCAGAAGATATCCTTGACTTATTATATTCAAGGTCCTCTGTATGAAATCCACATAGCTAACAGGTTGATCTTTGTAATCGATACATAACACAATTGCATAGCCAAGCATCTACCGCGACAAAAGAGAAAAGTATAAAGAGGAGAGACTGAGTGCCGAAGGCTAAGAATGAGATTGAAGATGGGATTGCAGATGAGATTGACAACTACAAGTGACTACAGAACTCAGGAAATCAATAATTTTTTGTGACGAGTACATGGTATGAATTCACTGGGTGTTGTCGTCTGCGGAGTATTCTCCACCACAATCTCTTCACGGTATACTCCAGTGGATCTATTTCGACGACACAACAAGTTTTGTTTGATAAGAAGAAGATGGTGACATCAAAAATAATTTTTTAAGAACATGAAAGCCGTGGGTGACAGATAGCCAAATGAAAATGCATGTGTGGTCATTGAATTAACAAGCATATATGCATATATATGTATATTTATATATATGTATATATGTGTGTATACATATTGGATAGCGGAAAAATATTGATAGATTTAAATATTTAGAAAACACATAGTTATCCTACCAATTATCTGCAACCCTTAAGTGGGTAAGGCTTTGGGTATAGATACGAACATTTCTTAGGATATATTCTTTATCCATATCACAAAATAAGACACTTATTGATATAAATATTTGACAACTATAAGATTTACATTTAGAATGGTATATAATAAAATAATTGATAGGATCCTGAATCCGATAGTTTGTTTATGCACAAGACCTATTTGCATAAGTTTACTATACTTGAGGGATGGACTTATTTCTTTCCTTATTATCTCATTATCAAAATGAGTAAGGTCGTATATGAACTCCATTTAATAATTAAAATTAAGCAACCAAAATTTTGTAAGTTGTGTTAACGTTGACTTAGGTTTACTAAATAGTACATAATATTTGTATTCATCAATTAACATTGCAAAATTAGTTAATATATGAAAGATTGTGAAAGTGTGGGACCAATTGACAACGAGTGAATGAATTACACACCTTATAATTTTAAGATAACTCTCAAATTCAGAGGCAAGTTTGGGTATTTAACTCAAAACCAATTACCAGTGAATAAAGTGACCATACACCATATAACTCCGGAGATAACTTCCTCCCAGACCCAATGAGTCAGTGGTGTAAGTTTATTCTTCATATAATTTATTGTATTAGTATATAGTTTAGTCCTCATCTTCGATATAAAAGAAGAAGATCGTTGGATACAATGAGAAACTGATTTTCACCTTCTGTAAATACAAAGCCACATATGCCAAACTTATGGGGGAATTGGAGGAATCTCTTTATAAAGAATTAGTCTGCATTTTTACGTTTCAAGATTCTCATATTAATGAGTAGGGCAGCCGGAGTTGTGCAGAAAATGACTACCTAGACTTTGGTCTAGAGTCGACTAGATTTTCATCCCACAACTTGAATACTACAAGCAGCTTGGTTTATCGATTCAGCTAGCAGTTAAGTGTGACTGCCGATCAATTATATATATTTCTTTAAATGCAAAATTGTTATAATTACGACGAAATACGGACAAGTTCTTAATTAAAATGAAACACAATCCACATTTAATCTAAGAGTTCGAAATTCTCACCATTAATGAACAGCCATGCGAAGTTATCTATTAATTACATGTTCGGATATAATCTTACAATGTACTAGTGCGTGTGAACACGGAATTCAGGCACTCACTTAGAAAATTTCTTTAGCTGGTCATTTTTTTTTAGTTCTTGAGTGGATACATTATTATAATATTTCCAGCTGTCTGGGAACGGTACCACTACCACACATCCCAATTCCACGTCAAGAAGTAGTCGATCGGTTGATCATTGGCAACCTTTTTTTATGCTCATGGCGTTAGGAGGATTCCAGACGGCGTGGACCGTGGAGTAACGGGCCGAGAAGAGATCTACCTGGACCAGGTAGTCTACACACGGACATCAGCGAAGCGAAAGTTCAGGAAGAGGCAAGTGCAATTGCCAAGTAGTTTCCTTGTTAATGCGACTTGCTGCTTTCTATATACTTACTCGGTTGCCCCAGTCACAACAGCAATAAACGAAGGATCAGTAGTGAGCAGCTGTCAGGTTGTGTTAACTGGACGTGATTTTCTATTTACCATGCATGAAACCAGATGATTGCAACGAGTGTGCCTGGGACAATCAGTGGGTATCATTATAGAAGGAAAATAATATATAAAGACAGGATGAGAGGCAAATAGGACGATTCTTTTATTATACATCCATAACAAAAAAAAGAGGAGAGAAGTAGCTTATTTTTTTCTTTCTTATGTTATGCATGCATACAACAAAATTTATCCCATTTTACCTCTCTATAGCCGGTCTCATTATAGAATGCAAACATAATCTTGTGGAAGTACTTTGGAACTAAAATTTAACTCTATATCTTTTAGGTCCCATATGCTCCAATCTCAGACTGTGATATTTTCATGAATTCACGTATCAATATATATACTGAGTATGCTCCTCTGTTCCATTTTTAGCCGTACTTCAGGATGATTTGTTTTACTTTTTCATCTCTTACTAGATTTCGCTTCAGTCTTCAATTATAGTTGTATTTTCATCATTATTGGTGTAAAGTTTCTAACAGTACTTTGACATCTCCGAATTTCATAAAACTTAATCTAATGTGTGACGTCTAAACTGGAGCCTCACTTCAGCGAGAATCACAATTCAAACACCACACACTAGACTAAGAAGAAGAAAACCAGAGAGTCAGAGGAACTAACAGTAGCACATGCACATGAACAATAATAAAAGCATACGAACACATATTCACCATTTAACATATAATTACATAATAAATTGTTGCAACATTTGATATTACACAATGAATGATGAACTTCTACATATGCACATACTACATTCTAAAATAGGATCTTTAGACAATAGGTCCTTCTGTACATCAGCTTGTCAAACAACTCTCAACTATCCCGCTTCTTCAGATTATATGTCCATATATCTAAAACAACATATTACATATGGTACACATCAACATAATATTCTAAAATACTATACTGAGTTTGCCTACGTGTCTTTTTATATACATCTCATTACACTGACTTGGAAATAAAATAAAACTAATACTTGAAAATAATAAACAAATATAAGAAAAAGCATATACTTGAACATACATGTTTATTAACAAAAGAGAACACATATTTTAGGAATATTTTTTATTATATCATCCATGCATTGACTGTCGAAGGTTGAATGCACTGAAGACCTTATGATCGACTACCAAAGAGTTGGATCATTTCATAATATGATCAGACTACCAAAGAGTTGGATCAGTTTCAAGTACTTGACTATCAAAGAGTTGAAGTACTTTATTTTCCAACACTTGCCTATCAAAGAGTTGAAGTGCTTAGATATAATTAAACGAATATATTATGTTTTATATTTAATAACTATAAGTATGGAAAATAAAGCAAGATATCATACAAGAACAATCATTTCATCCAAAATCATATCCCAAGTATTGTGTACACATATAATACAACTATATTGTATAGAAAGACAAGTAAGAGGTAAATTGTACCTTAGAAAGAGATAATATAAACCACATTCCTCTATATCCTTGTTAACCCCTAATCAATACAAGATGACATGTACCATCATCAAGTTCTCATCATCAACCCTAGCTATGTCCATTAGAGTTTTACTCAGATCATAGGATATGGGTATCATTATTTGTCTTATCTTCTTATGCTTATCTTAGTGATCTTATTTTCCTGTTATTTGTTGGATCAACATAGATCATTTATATATTATGTTTCATATAAATAGGTGATCATATTAACCCAAGATTACATGCATTAATCTAATTAGGGTTTCAAACCATATAATATGAGTCATTATCATCATAACACAAAATATGTGTATCTAACTGATATCAAACTTATTTATTATCTTCCAATTACAGATATCAAGGTGTTATGTAAATTCCATCATTTCTTGATCATAAATGTATTTATTGCATTTATTTAGGGCTATTCTCCCTTGGTAACAAAATTAAGAAAATAATATGATTTTGTGCATCAAAATTACAATACTTGACATGATATGGGTTATATATCACATCCTAGAGATATTGTTGTATTCTCATAATTTTAGGTCATCATTTGATATTTATAACACATAATATAAGAATTATACATCTTACTTCATATCTATGTTACCTAAGCATCAAAAGACTAATATCATTATTACATGCTATTCTACTCATTTTCCTGAGAATTTTGGTATTTTATTTGTATTTTTCTAAGACCATGTGCAATTTATATGGATTATATGAGATCAAGGTAATTATGGGAATATTCTTACCTTAGGCCAATGGGGGACTAACACGTGGACATCAAGGGTCGCGGTCTGTTTGGGTCGTCCATTCTCTATGTTGAACCCGGTTCACGCACTCCCTATTCTTACGATCATGGACTATCTTTCTCCCGTTCTCACACAATCACGACTGTCGTCCTGCTGCTTGTAAGTCCATTGGACTCGGTTATTTGTAGTATATCCACCGCCGTCGATGGGTCTAGTAAGAGACCGATGCCACTCTACTCGCCTTCACCTAACAACCCTCGACTTCCTTCTTCTATCCTCTATACCTGATGCCCTCGTCTTTGTTCCGCATCGCGGCTGACTAGTCGCTTCCCTAAGCCTCCACCCCATTCATCATTCGGCTATGATCTGATAATGATATTCCTCTCCTTCTTTCAAAAGGTCAACCTGTATCTCTTCCAGATCTACCAACATGGAGCCTTGTCGTTGGACCCTCCCAGTGAGCTTCCCACCATGGCCACCACCGCACAACCTTCTCCCTGATGAACTGGGGTCAACCATGAGAACCACCACAAGAATCAATTTGATCTTGTGGGTCTAAATCCTACATAGTCCCTCTCCATTCTTCCATATTCATCTTCCTTGAAGCACTCATGTAACCCATCTATTCTAGTTGCATTCTTGCCCCAATACCTATAAGCGATAATGTGGATGATGAGGGGGAGAAGGGGTTCTATTGTTGATAAAGAACATTCTCAAGCATTTTATAAGGAGTCGAGATTGGTCTTTCCATGTCAAGGGTAACTGCCCTTCAGTTTCCTCCATCAAACCATGACCACAACGTGGGATGAGTCAGCTTGTGGTTGTTGTTACCCCACAATCTCTAATCAGACACAAGGTAGGCGATGAGCATGAGACCCAACTATCCGATCCATATCTAGGGCCAGGATCAACTCTACCTAGGACCAATCTATGGTTTCTCAAAGGGGCGCCGACCCATATGCGTTAGAAAGGGGCTACATGACACTGATTTATTAGAACTTAGGTATAAATATATAACCTTGTTACAATTGTGCACCACAAATCACATTATTTCACTACATTCATACCTAAAAAATTCCATCTATAAACATAGAAATAGGGCTATTCAACTTTGACCAATGATTTATTATCATCCTAGCTATATCCCATCAAATCTTGGTCCCAATATATCATTATTTGACCAATCAATTAAACACTCAAAAGGACAAAAATATAGAGATCTTAATCATGATGTCAACACATCAATTAGCATCCATACATTACCAATACACATGGAATTATATTAATAACTCAAACACATGAATGCATAAGTAGTTTGAGATTCTAAAAGTTCAGTCCATCACATCCTTCATACCTTAAAAGAAACTTTGTCCTTGAAATTAAGCCAAAAATGCAGTCCATCATATCATATACATCTTAAAAGAAATTCTGTCCTTGAATTTCCATCATCATCTTACTTCAAGGAAAATCTAAAAGGTCTTCATCCATATGTAGGACACCACTCTAGGTGCAACATTTCAAAAGCTTCATAATCATAGCCATACCTCTATTAGGAGGTTTTAAATCGTCTAGGGTGAATCACCCACCATATAACATGCTTACCATGATTAGGTTGTCTCGTATTTCCAATTAGCATTTTTGTACTCATTTCACCCAAGCATAAAATTTGAACAATAGATTATACATGTTATGAATGAGTTAACTATAATAAACCTACTTTATTCATCTTGAGTAAATCAAGTTGTCATCATTATTTATCTAATTTTATGAACTGTATTCAATGTCTTTATTAATCACTAACATTAGCACCACTTTATGTATATCATTAATATGGTATAATTTCACTTTCTCATATTAGGTTACAGCCTTTCTTAGTGATTTATTAACAAGATTAACCAACCATATTATGTCATTACTATCCATGTAACACGTATAATTAGTGTCATGTCATTGTACTTTCACATATTAGGTTCTAAACTCTAATAGAGATTCACCATGAGATTAGCCAACTATTCACATTATCATAATTCATACAAATGGCTAGCCAACTAATAGAGAGCTATGTCAAAACATCACTAGGGTTTTCAAATCTTATCATGCCCTCATACTTTACCTCTCGAGATTAGATCTTGAAGATATAATATACCATGGTTGTACTAAACAAACTTATATGAGTGGCTTATCAAACATATATCAAAATTTATCCAGTTCAATTGAGGTTCTCCTAACCTGTATCATGAAGGTGGTGTCATGCTTAATGTCTCTGAGCTCACTCAACTCTATGATTATCATATGCATAAAGCTCTATCTTCCATCCTTGGTCTAGGGTTCTCAGGTCTACCTCATTGGCATTGATGACAAGATTTGGACACATAATCACAAACCAAAACATGATATAACATTATATTTATAGGTTCTCTACCCATGATACCTGCTTACCCACAACTCTCTTTCATAAACTCCACTAGATTCCTATAAGGTACCACCAACCCGAGCATGAGGCTTTACACAAACTAACATAGTTACCTCCACCAGGGTCTTGGGACTCTCTCTCCCTCACCCAGATGGCATGTACTCATATTCATATCCATGTGCACATATATAACCAGTCTCTCTCTGCCTCTAGGGTTTCATCATCCCAAGGACATCTAAGGTTCAAGAAATCTATACAAATCATGCATGGAGCGACTCAATTCATTCACTGAGAAGTAGTCTAGTTTAGGACATATCATATCACATATTTCTCATCATTCTCATATTTTTGAGTTTATGTTCTCTAACCTTATCCCTCTGGGTCTCACTCACTCTGGAGTTAACCCCAAAAATTGGTCCTAATACTAGAGCCCCTTCTTTTTAAAATAGCTAGAGGCTCATGTTGACTCAACCATTATATCAACTTAGCTTATCTTATCTCATAAAAGCCTACGTACTTGCATCATCAAAAGTTATCTCAAATCCTCAAATTTGAACTCACATTCTCAACTCTAACTTTGATCATCATAAACAAACTTATCTCATTATATAAAACTCAGATCATATCATATAAGATAATTTCATCTATTCCATCTATTACAAATTCTAACAAGGCTTTAGACATCTAATCTAGAACTACTCTCTTCTAGACTGATGTCATTCACTTTTACTTAGGTTGCATGACCACCTCCCACTCGTACATGTGTGGGGACACATTTTTGTAATACTTACATATATGATAAAATATTATCTAGTTTTACTCTGATAAAACATGCATCATAGAAAACTATCGAGGTTTGATGTGATTGGAATAAAAAACCAAATCTACAAAATGAGTGTCCCACTCATAGTAGAGAGTCTAGTGTCATGTCACCCAGTGAAAGAGAAGCGAATAGGGTGTAGACTAGTTTAGCTACCCTAGAAAAAGAGCACTATATGTCTTGGATTTCTCTTCCCACAATGCACTTCATCTTCAAATAATGTAACGTCCCATACCGCCACATTATAAAGAAATAATGACATCTTAGGACTTTCTATTAAATAAGCACCAGTGTAGACCTAGTTCTCAAACATCTAGGTTCTAACTTAGAGGCTAAGTCAGATCTAGTATCTAAAAGATGACTAATCTAACCCTAAATATGTTCAAGTTGAAGGTTTTGTTTAATTTTGAGTTGTATAATGAACAAATGTTAAGCTTTGCTATTGTTCATGCTCTGATACCACTTGTGACGTCTCTAGATTTTCTAAAACTTAATCTAATGTGTGACGTCGAAATTGGAGCCTCACCTCAACAAGAATCCCAATTCAAATACCACACACTAAGCTAAGAAGAAGAAAATCAAGGGAGTCAGAGGAACAAACAGTAGCACATGTACATGAACAATAATGAAACCATACAACACATGTTCACCATTCAACATATAATTACATAATGAATTGTTAAAACATTTGATATTACACATTGAATGATAAGATTTTACATATGTACATATTGCTTTTAATGCATGATCTGTAGACAATAGGTCCACTTGAACATCATCTCGCCACACAACTCTCAACTATCCCGCTTCTTCATATGTCCACATACCTAAAACAACATACTACATGTGGTACATGTCAATATAATATTTTAGAATATTGTATTGAGTATGCATACATGTATTTTTATATACCTCTCATTACACTAACTTGAAAATAAAATAAAACTAATACTTGGCAATAATAAACAAACATAATAAAAGGCATATACTTGAACAAAGATGTTTATTAATAAAAGAGAACACATATTTTAGGCACATGTTCTATTATATCATCCATGCATTGACTGCCGATGGTTGAATGCACTGAAGGCCTTATGATCGACTAACAAAGAGTTGGATCATTTCATAATGTGATCAGAATACCAAAGAGTTGGATCACTTTCAAGTACTTGACTACCAAAGAGTTGAAGTACTTTATTTTCCAGCACTTGACTATCGAAGAGTTGAAGTGTTTGGATATAATGGAACGAATATATTATGTTTCATGTTTGATAACTATAAGTATGGAAAGTCAAGCAAGATATCATAGAAGGAAAATCATTCCATCCAATATCATATGCCGAGTATTGTGTACACATATAATACAACTATATTGTATGGTACGCCAAGTAAGAGGTAAAGTGTACCTTAGAAAGAGACATTCTAAACCACATTCCTGATGTCATCTATATCCTTGTCAACCCCTGATCAATACAAGATAATATGTACCATAATCATGTTCTCATCATCAACCTTAGCTATGTCAATTAAGGTTTTACTCAGATCACAAGATGTGAGCAACATTATTTGTCTTATCTTCTTATGATTATCTTACTGATTTTATTTTTTAGATATTTGTTGGATCAACATAGATCATCTATGTATTATGTTTTATATAAATAGGTGATCATATTAACCCAAGATTACATGCATTAATCCAATTAGGGTTTCAAACCATATAATATGAGTCATTATCATCATAACATGAAATCCATGCATCTAACTGATATCAAAGTTATGTATTAGCTTCTAGTTCCTAATATGAAGGTGTTCTGTAAATTACATCATTTATTGATCATAAAGGAATTTATTGCATTTTATTTAGGGTTATTAGCCCTTGATAACAATATTAAGAAAATTATACATGCATCAAAATTACAATCTTGGACATGATATGGGTTACATATCACATCCTAGAGATATTGTTGCATTATCATAATTTTAGGTCATCATCTGATATTTATAACACATAATATAAGTATTTTACTTAATATTTGTGTTATCTAAGTGTAAAAAGACTGATATCATGGTTGCATGTTGTTATACTAAATTCCTGAGAATTTTGGTCCTTTATTTGTATTTTTTTGAGATCTGATTAATTTTAATAGATTATATGAGATCAAGGTAATTCTAGGAATATTCTTACCTTAGGCCAATCAGGGACTGACACGTGGACATCAAGGGTCATGGTTTGGTTGGGTCGGCCATTCTCTACATTGAACCCAGTTCACACATTCCCTCTTCTTATGATTACAGGCTATCTTTCTCCCATTCTCACACGATCACTAGACTCAGTTCTTCATAGCGTAGCCACTGCCATTGATGGGCATGGTAAGAGATCAAAGCTGCTCTGCTCGCCTTCACATGGCGACCCTCGACTTCCTTCGTCTGCCCTCTATGCACGTCACCCACGTCTCTATTTTGTGTCGTAGCTGACTGGTCGCTTCCCTAAGCTCCACCCCGTCCAACATTCGGCTATGATCTAATCGTCCTAGTCCTCTACATCTTTTAAAAGGTCAACTTGTATCTCTTCTAGATCTATCGACATGGAGCCTTGCCGCTAGAGCCTCCCAGTGAGCTTCCCACCATGGACATCGCCACACAACCTTCTCCCTGACAAATTGGGGTCTATCGACCACGAGAACTACCACAAGAGTTAGTTTGATCGTGTGGGTCTGACTCCTACAGACCTGCTCTCCATTCTTTCATCTTCATCTTCCTTGAAGAACTCCTGTAATCCCTCTATTCCAGTTGCATTCTTGCCCCGACACCTACAAGCGGTGATGTGAATGATGAGGGGGAGAAGGGGTTCCAATTTTGATAATAGAACATTCTCAAGTGTTGTATAAGGAGTCGATATTGGTCTTTCCATGTCAAGGGTAACTACCCTTCAGTTTCCTTGATCAAACCATGACCACAACATGGGATGAGTTGGACTGATGGTCATTGTTACCCCCCGATCTCCAGCCGGACATAAGGTAGGCAATGAGCATGATACACAACTATCTAATTCATAGCTAGGGCCAGGATCAGCTCTACCCAGGTCCAATCTGTGGCTTCTCAAAGGGGCTAACCCATATGCATTAGAAAGAGGCAACATGTCACTGATTTATCAGAACTTAGGGTATAATGATATAACCTTGTTACATTGTGCACCACAAAGCACATTATTTCACTATATTCATACCTAAAAAAATCCATCTATAAACATAGAAAAAGGGTTATTCAACTTTGACCAATGCTTTATTATCATCCTATCTAAATCCCATCAAATCCTGGTCCCAATATATCATTGTTTGACCAATCAATTAAACACTCAAAAGGACATAAATATAGAGATCTTAATTATGATGTCAACACCAATTATCATCCATACATTACCAATACACAAGGAAATCTTGTAATAACTCAAACACATGAATTCAGAAGTAGTTCGAGAGTCTAAAAAATTTAGTCCATTACAAATACATTCCTTTCTTGGTTTAAGTGGTATTTCGAACCTAGTAATGGTTATCAGATTTGGTCTTATATTACTTATTTAAAGAAATAACTAACCATTTAGGCTCTAAAAAACAAAAAATAACCATTTAATGGTGAGTAAAGATCGAATGTCTTGTGGGATTTGTAAGGTGAAGTGAATTTTGATGCCTTTTCAAAATAAGCACACACAAAAGGTCACACACATTATTGCCACTTTGCCTTGCTAAACATAATCATTTAACCTGCAGGAAAAATTTAAGAAAAGTTGATCTCAGAGGTCACTTTGAAATTTAGAAAATATAAAAGAGAGGAAACTTGGAGTCACTACTTTTTTGTAAAGAAGACAAGAAAATCATGGGTGTTTAAATCACTAAGAGAAAATCTAAAAATGACTATGTGGAAAATAAGATGAGAGACTAATGGGATATCTTTTTATTAATAGAAGGCAAACTTCCCTCCTATATATAGGGTAGGAGACAACTACAAGTGAAGCAAACTCAACCCTAGTGGGACAAGATCATTAGGCCAATATGTCATAATAAACTAAATAACAATAATTCTCACATTGTCCCTCAAGCTAGAATATGGGTGAAACAACATCGCCTTGGACTAACAAGACTCAATTAGATGATAAGACTCATTGGACCATGTTTACAAGGTTAGATAACTCCAAGACAAAGGATATGAAAGAGGATGTGCAAGATTTCATTCAAAACACAGAAAAAATGTAAGGAGTTGCTTTATTGTACTCCCGATTCAAAAATAGTTACACATTAGACCCTATAATTACTTTTTAAATGCAATTTTAGTATCTAAACCTATTTCTTATACATCTACTACTATATTTACTTATTAGAGACAACAGTTGCATTTAATATATATATTTTGCTCAATTTATAAATTGTATAAAACCTCTTTTGCATGTAAGTTTGTCAAAAAAACAACAACGCACAAGTCTAGGAGAGAATTGAATTTTGAAATGATACTTGGGGGAATAGGAAAGGACCTATCATCACTATTGTTTAAAGAAAAAATGATACCATCGCCTATAAGAACTGAAGTAGTATGTTTCTATCATTTTATTGTGGATTGCTAACTGAGTATTCTATATTTTCAAATTAAAGATTGCTTTGTAGTAATTTTAAAAGCAACAACAAGAAAAAAGAAGAAGAAGGCATTGTCATGTCATTGTTTGCAAACTTGTGTACTGGTAAGACAAACCACTACAATACAACAACTTAACACAATACAATAAAGGATGTATTTATTTAATTTTCAATATTATTTAACAGTGAAAGCTAAATATGGTGGTTGCTGACATTACAATAAAGGAGATTGATATGCTGCCATCCCTTTTCAATGTACCTAAAAAAGAATTCATGACAATCGGTTTAGTATTTGCGATACTTGACAATGAAAATCATTGGAACTTGCTTGAAGCAAGTTTTAGAGATGGGTGTATGTCCCTACAATTCAATATCAGAGAATTCTATTTCTAAAAAAGAACTCATTAGATGGGTAAGAAAAAACAAATAGTGTTAATACATTATTGAATGAAATTGTGTAGGTTACATTGTACTTAATAATGTTTAGTTTTACATACATGTGAGTTTCATTTATGAATATTTGAGGGGAGTGCCAGAGCGCATAAGTAAAATGTCTCAATGTACAATTGAGTATCCAGAATTCCCTTGACAAGAAAATGATGGTGTTGATTGTGGAGCATATGTTATGAAGTATCTTGAATGTTTGGTGAATGAGAGATAGATGAACTTTACAAGTATAGTTATCCCTACAATTAGGGAAGAGATATTTCAATGAATGATGAAGAAGGGAATACTATAACTAGTTGAAGAACATGGTTGTAATCAAGAAGCGCAAAAAGGAGGAGGTGACAAGAAAAATGAAGGCAACTCAGAGAATAACATGCCAAGTATCAGTTAAATTCATCTTTTACAAAACATTGTTGTAAAATAATCTAAATTTAAAATAATACATTTGAATATGTTTATCTAAACTTTGAATATATGTTTAGAATTTGAACTACACTTTGTAATATTTTATAGTTCTACTTTGATGTAGTGATCAAATTGGTCTATAGTAACCTATTACATTAGCAATGCAATAAGTTTTATGTGGATATCTGAACTGGATGCTTGTGAAGATGTTTCTTTTATGATACTATTATAGTAAATTCTCTGAAGAGAACAAGAGTTCTTTAAGTTTATGCTTATGCTAATTTTGTGTTGTTGATACTATAAATTTTTTGGGTTGTATTACTTTGATACTTTTTGTGTGATATTTGAATTGTTACTTTGATGTTGTTTCTATAACTTTAACCACGTGGTGTTTATTAGCATAAGGATTAAAGTGTATTTCATGTTGTATCACAAGTCATATAAAATCTAAAAGGTAAAAGTTATTGCTAGCTGTGTGGTGCTCATCCAATCAATTAAGTAACTACGTAAACTTAAAAGTAATCTATGAAACATAAAGTAACTTTGTATACATTCAAGTAATTATGTAAACTAAAAAGTAATATGTGAACTAAAAAGTAACTGTTGGACATATAAAGTAACTTTGGGTCCATAAAAGTACCAAAATATACCAGAATGTAACTCAACAAACTCTTGATAAGAATTAAATTATATGAACACAAGGTTATACTGTTGTTATATTATTGCATCTAAAATAATAAAATATGTTCGTTCCATTTATAAAGTAACTCTATAAACTGAAAAAGTAACTATGTGAAGTTACAAGTAACTATGTGAACTCAAAAGCAACATGGTGAATTAAAAATTAAATGTTAGACATATACAATAATTGTCGGTCTACAAAAGTAACATAGGGTTCTAGAATGTATGTACAATAGCTACTTAATAAGAATGAAACTATATGAACATAAGGTTATACATTTGTTGTGTTACTGCTGATAAATAACAAAGTATGTTCATTCTTACTATAAGTAGCAATATAAATGTATAATAACTATATTAATAACAAAGTAACCATTTAAACTAAAAATTTAATTGATTTACATTTAAAGTAATTATTAGACATATAAAGTAACTCATGGACATATAAAGCTGACTTTTGGACCACAGCGTAACTACAAGAAATGTTGTGGAACTCTTAGTAGTAAAGTAATTATCTGAATATAAGGTTTCAAAATGAGCTTTATTAGTTAGGATGTACATCAAAATAATTGACTTTGTTGGATCATACGTAATATGGAGTCAGGTAAAGTGATTATTATAACAATAAAATAATATTTTGAACCATAATGTAACCATTTGATCCTGATTATAACTATAGGGTATGAAAATTATATTTTTGATATAAAATATTACATCAGATTCAACTGTAAGAAAATGAGCCTTACCTTAGTAAGGACTAGATTGTAGTAAGAAAGAGTGCTAGATAGTGATACTAGATAAGTTGTAAAGGGAAAAAGAAAATGTAACCATGGATCCAGTTACGTAATAGAAACTAAATATATATAACATCCCAAATGAACTGTAATGCATCTTTAGTATAAATCTAAATTTGTACAGATAAATTTCAATATAAAGAGTTTCTACAAAAACGAAATGCAATCAATTATGAATTACAACTACCACAAAGTATATCTGATCCATTAGATTTATATTAAATTTTAACATGACTCCCACACTAAACGATTGGATAATAATAGAAAGAACACATCTATAGCAGAAGTCCAATAGTAGAAGCAACAATGTAGATAGGTGAAAAACCAACAACAGAAGTTACAACACAAACAACATGGTAGATCATGCAACAAAATTACATGCAAAACAAGACCATTACATATCCATCAATAGCACCACAAATTTAGAAGCATCACTACATAATCACCACCCGCAACTTCCAAAAAGAGCCTTGCTCAGTTCTTTCACATATACAAACCAAAACAAAAGATAATATGTGTAAGGACCCTGACCTTCATTTAGGGTTTACCCTATTTGCTTTGCTTAACCTTGGTGGTTTGATGCTTGCTAATCGCCTTTAGTGGTGATTAGGGTTTGGTTGTGCTTTTTTGAGAGTTCGAGGGGCTACTTGCAAATAACCCAAGTTTAGGGTTTTGTGTGCAAGTTTGCCATCTTGTGAGGTGTTTCCCTCTCTTTGCTTCCTCTAGGGTTGAGAGGAAGGCTTGGGCTTGTTGTTTGAGTTTCTTGGGCCTTGGTTGAGTTGTTTTGGGCCTTGATGTGCCTTGTTTGGGCTTGGTTGAGCCTTGTGTCGGCCAAGACTTGCTTGTGTCGCCCAAGGTGAGGTGTGTGTCGACCTAGGGCGGTTGTTTCGGCCAATAAGGTTGTGTGTCTCCTAGGTACCTTGGTGTGTAGCCCTGTAGAGCTGCTGGTTGTGTCGCCCATGATGCTTGGTCCAGCCTTGACCATGTTTGGTGGACACTTGGTGCACATCTTGGACAAGTGTCTTAAGCTAGATAGAGTGGTGGCTTGAGCTCTAGGACAAGTGTCCCTCGGGTGGACGACACATAGCATGGATCTACCTTGTTTTCTTCTCCCTTTCCTTCTATATATGTGGTTCTTTCCCTTGCCTTGGCTTCCTTTGATCCTTTGGTCTCTCCTCCACCTTGAGTGCATGACACTCCTTCCTTCTTTGTTTGTGTTGGCCGATACACTTCCTTGGAGTAGCAGTGGTGGCCGATACACCCCCTTGGAGGAGCTTTGGTGGATGATATCCCTTAGAGCTTGGAGTTCTTATTCATCCTTGGAGCTTGGAGCTTAAGGCGGGTTGCATAACTTCTAACCCTAACTCCTTTACCTCTAGCTATGATCTTGTTGCATGTTAGTAGTTAGTTCCTTGGTTTTGTACCTTTGGTGGCCGATCCTCCTTAGGGTTTAGGGTTTCCTTGTGATCTAGTGCACCTTGCTCTCTAGGGTTTGAGTTTCCTTGTGTTGGAGGTTGATGGTGACCCCTGTTGGGCGATACCCTCCCTTGTCTTGGTGGGTTGGACGACATGGTGAGTGTCCTTGGTGTTGGACAATACCCTTGTCCTTGTGATAGGTGATAGGTTAAGCTAGTGATGTGTTGGTCGATATGGTTGTGTTGAACGACAGGATGGTTCTTGTGATGGACGTTAGACCAAGTATGATATGGTGATCTGTTTGTGTTGGACGATAGGGCCAAGTATGGCATGTTTTCCTTGGTTAGACGATAGACAAAGAGTGGTGAGTTGGCCGATAGGTGTTGGAGTGTAACGGGCGATACATCTTGGGTTGTGACGGCCGATAGGGTGGGCTTGTGACGGGCATAACGCCCCTCTCTTCGGTGTGTATCGGCCGATAGGCCTTGGTTGGTGGTTGCACATTTTGTGGAGTGTTACTTCTCTCTCCCTCTCTCTCTTGGTTGTTGGAGATGGTGGTGACCTGGCCGTTATGCTAGCTAGAGTATCGGGCATTGTGGTTGGGGTGTTGTGACGGGCATCACACCCCCATGTGTGTCGGCCGGCAGGGATGTGTGACGGGCATTGCCCGATAGGCATGGGATGCCTGACACCCCCCTGACGCGTGTTACCCCTTGCTGTGACGATGTGTCGCGCGGGGTGGGTGTTGTTGTAGCAACGCAGCGTTACTACACTCTCATGTTCTAACCGTTGTATCCTTCCTTTGGGTGAGGGTTGTGACGAGTCTTAGTGAGGGTTTTGTGATCCTATAGTGACGGTCCCTTGTAATATGGAAGTGTTTGGTTATGCACAAACAAACGATGGTGATGCCTTGATAACAATGTTAATAATAGCAATAATGATAATGATGATAGTGATGAAAGTGGATGGTAACAGTAATAATGGTAGTAATAATAGCACCTGTTATGTATACTTAACATGGCTACTTGCATAAAGTGAATATCTTGATTATTTGTATAACCTTGAGGTAAGGGTAAGCATGGATATGGTTTGATTTATACACTTGATCGCCAAATAGTGTAAGAATGATAAGTAGAGTATCTTGAATGGCATTTCATGATAAGTAAGCATATTCCTTATGATGAATCTATGAATATTGAGTATCCTAACCATGCAGGTGATGATTAGCCATGAAAGGGCTATGAAACATATGTGATGAGTAACATCCCTTTGATAATTAATCTGTGAGATTGTAGGTAAGATGTGTTAGTCCCATGATGTTGATGTGAGCCTTGAAGAGGCATTGGCAGTGCATGATGGGGGATTGAAGTCCCATTGTATGTGATGATCCTTGAGATGGATCTAGATGGTTGGCAAGAGGCCAAGTGGTAACATGTGAAGTTGGAACCTTGAGATGGATCAAGTTGATGTGGTTATAATAATAATATAATGTTGTTTACTTTCTGTTATATCTTACATGTTATAGAACTTGGTTGAATCTTGCAATCCATCTAAAAGACACTAATTAATCACAGTGAAATATATCATGTAGTTTCCCTGGCCATAGATCCATCATCGTCGGGATTTGGTGATGGTGAAATAGGATCTCCTACGGGTTAACCTGGAAGCGCATATTGTTGAATATGTGTAGGTTGCTCCTAGCCTAAAATTGAGGAGGTAAGAGTGTAACTTCAGTTGCAGACTCAGATATGTATATAGAGCATGGTGAACAGGCCCATGCCTCAGGATGTGTGATATGATGAGCATGAATGCGTTCATGGCTCAGAGCATGGTGAACAGGCCCGTGGGTCAGTGTTACTAGCGCCGAGACCTGTACCAAGGCGGGCTAGAGTGAGGGTAGCCTATGGAGCTGACCCTGTAGCTAAGACCACTTCAGCATGAGACTGTGGTCCTGCTTGTGTTGTACTCGTGTACTGACCATGAGGTGGGAGGTCGTGGAGTCCGGCTCTTCCATTTGACCTTGTATGGCACCGGCTTGGGTTTCGTAACCGAAGGTTGGATTTGAATGGTACGGTTCACTTCCTCCAGGCATAATCATACGTAATACAGCCGTCTAGTAATTACTGCTTAAGATAAACACGAAACATTGGTTGAAGCCTTATTTGTGTAATATCTCTGTTATACCTTGCAGTTACTTCTATAGTCATCAGGTATGTGGTAATATGTCTTATCTTGATAATCAGGTCATGTGGCATCATATTATATTTCTGATAATCATGTTATATAGTGATATATCTTATCTTGTGAATCATGTTCCATTGGGAGATATCTGGTTATATGCTTCTGTACAGTTGGTAAGCTTGTCGGTAAGAATAGCTTGGCTTTATATAGACTGTTCTTGCTATACATGTTATTAGTTATCTACTGTTATAGTTTATCTTGCTAAGGTTCTATAGTTGCGGTGGGGAGTTATGTTTCCCGCTGGGATAATGTTCAATTGTCTCACCCCGTTGGTTTACACCTTTTTAGGTGGTCGAGCTAGACGTGGTGGTGGTCGTGGTGTTGCGGCCGAGCAACTTGACGAGCAATAGAAGGTAGGCGATGGATATGCTGCTGTTTTGGATGTTTTGTAGTAGAGTCTAGAGTCATCCCTGTACTCTCAGGTCCTTGGCAGTGTTTTGACGTTGATTCACGATGAACGATCGATAATGTTTTGTATATCCTACTGTTGGCCAGATGTGGGCCTTTATGTACATGAACAGGTGGTGAACTCATGTGATGGATGAACAACTGTTCCTGAGCTATGGACATGTATCAGATCTCGTGTATGTGTATATATATGAGGCATGTTTCTGCGCAGGATGAGGACTGGAAAGTAATAGTTTCACAGTTTATCTGTTTTCTGCAATCGGTTTTAATTAACTTGTATTTTGATAATCTGTGGTTATGGTGATTTTTGCACATTTTCGTGTAACACCTCGTTATCTGTATGATAATGGGATGTGTTGCCACAAGTTTTGGTATCAGAGCTATGGGTTTGCTGAGTCTAAAGGGACTTAGGACTAGGTTGAGTCTGTTCTTATGAGTTTTCCAGGTATTCTTACCAAAATCTTCTACCCTCAGCGGAAGAAAAGCCAAGATGTCTGGAAACCATGAAGAACATGCTCCTGAGCATAGTGATGCTGCATCGGTTGATGGAGCAGATGGACAGGCACATGAAGATTGGGTGCCTGAGGTTCCCCAATTTAACCCAGCCATACTCGAACATCCTGCTTACCAACAACATATGGGGCAGTTAATGGCTACGATGAATCTCATGGTCCAGCGATTACCAGTGCCTCCTCCACGAGCATAGGTTCCCCATGGAGAAGCATCGGGTATTGGGAAGACCTTCGAGCGGCTTCGCCGAGTTGGAGCTTCGGAGTATGCTCAAACGGCTGATCCAGCGGATGCAGATCAGTGGCCGAAAAGTCTCGAGAAGGCTTTCCGGATCCTTGACATCTCCGAAGCAGATAAGGTAAAGCATGTTGTCTACCTTCTGAAAGGTAGTGCTGGTCACTGGTGGACCATCGAAGAAGAGAAGCGGCCTGGTGAGGTGATCTGTTGGGAAGTGTTTTGATGCGAGTTCGTCACCAGATACTTCCCGAAGACGTATATGGATGAGAAGGTTAGTCAGTTCGAGAACCTGAGACAAGGAACAGATCAGACATTTCGAGAAAGGTTTGAGTGCTGAGTTGACAACCCCAATGTCTGCGTTGGAAAACCGAGAGCGGTTTGCTATGTTCACGGAATCTGTTCAAAGGATCGAGAAAACAGTAAGGGAGAAAAGAGAGTCTATGTCTCACAAAAGACCTACTCAGTTTCAGGGACGAAGGTTTGGTGGCTTGAAGAAGCCCAGGTTTTCAGCACCGTCAACAATGAGAAGTTCTGGTGTACCATCTCAGTGGTCTCCGAGTAAGGGGACATGTTATGTTTCTTCACTGTCTAAGGCGCATAGTACAACTTCTGTGGCAGTAACAGGGCCAGCTAGGCCACGGTTTTAGGACAAGTCATGTCATCTTTGTGGACAAGTCGGGCATTGGAAGTTCGATTGCCCGAATAGAGATGTTGAAGTGACGCAGTAGTCTAGACAGAGTTTTCAAAGGTCTAAGAGGCCACAACCCAGTGGTAGCAGAGGGCAAGGATGCGGTCAAGCGTCTCAAGTGGGATCATCTGCTCAAGGAAGCAGAGGTCGTGGACAGCAAGCAATGGCTCGATTCTATGCCATGAGTCAGCCGGAGGCGATAGTCAACCCGCGAGTGGTGACAGGTCAGATGGAGTTATTTCATTCTGATATGTCTTCTTCTTGCTTTATATCTGTTCTGGTTGACCCGGGTTCTACACACTCTTTTATCGCCTATAATATGCTTGAAAACGGTCGTTTACCTATTAGCTGTAAGAAGGATAGCGTGTTGTTAGAAACCCCTCTTGATGGTTCCTCTTTACTTCGAGAAGAGTGTCCATCTTGTGTCTTGTCTTTCTTGGGACACCGCATCTAAGTGGATCTTATACCACTTGATATGCATGGTTTCGATGTTATCCTTGGGATGGATACCTTAGAGAAGTATAAGGTTGTTTTGGACTGTGGTTCCAAGCAAGCAGTGTTTGATGATGCTGGTGAGAAGTGGACCTTCTAGGGAGATAGGAAGATTCTTCCGACGTGTTTGGTATCAGCTATGGTGGTAGATAAGTTGTTACGACAAGGATGTGAGGCGTTCCTAGCTTACGTGGTGGATACCGTTGTGGCTATCAAGGAGAAAGGTCCCAGTCTTAAGGAGGTGTCAGTGGTTCGAGAGTTTGCATATGTGTTTCCTGAGGAGTTTCCTGGTGTTCCTCCACCCCGAGAGATTGATTTCGAGATCAATCTGGTTCCAGGAACACAACCAGTTGCACAATCACCATATAGGATGGCTCCAGCAGAGATGGTAGAATTGAAGAAGCAGTTGCAAGAGTTGTTGGAGAAAGGTTTTATCCGACCGAGTACGTCACCGTGGGGTGCTCCTATGTTGTTTGTTAAGAAGAAGGATGGTTCGATGTGGTTGTGTATAGACTACCGGCAGTTGAACAAGGTCACAATCAAGAACAAGTACCCGTTGCTGAGGATAGATGATCTGTTTGATCAGTTGTGTGGTGCTACAGTGTTTTCGAAGATCGATCTACGGTCCGGATATCATCAGTTGAGGATTAAGGAGGATGACAAACCAAAGTCAGCTTTTAGGACAAGGTATTGTCATTTCGAGTTTGTGGTTATGTCGTTTGGGTTAACCAATGCACTTGCTGCTTTCATGGACCTGATGAATAGAGTGTTCCTTCCATTCTTAGATCAGTTTGTTGTAGTCTTTATAGATGACATCTTGATCTATAGTTGGGACAGGCTAGAGCATGGGCAACATCTTCGTCAAGCGTTGACTCTTCTTCGTCAACATCAGTTGTATGCCAAGTTCAGTAAGTGCGAGTTCTGGTTGGAGGAAGTGACTTTCTTGGGTCACGTGATATCTGTTGAAGGAGTAAAAGTAGACCCGAAGAAAGTGGGATCCATTGCGGATTGGGAACAGCCGAAGACACCGACATAAGTTCGTAGTTTCCTTGGTTTGGCAGGATACTACCAGAGGTTTATCAAGGACTTCAGTGTGATCGCGTTGCCGATGACGAAGTTGACCAGGAAGGATGTACCTTTTTTTTGGGATGATCGATGTCAGCAAGCTTTCCAGAGTTTGAAGGAAAAGCTGACCAGTGCTCCAGTGTTGATCTTGCCAGAGCCTGGGAAAGGTTGTGTTGTTTTCTGTGATGCTTCCAAGAAAGGTTTAGGTTGTGTGTTGATACAGGAAGATCATGTGGTTTCTTTTGCCTCGCGACAACTCAAGAAACATGAGGAGAACTATCCGACTCATGACTTGGAGTTGGCAGCAGTGGTTCATGCGTTGAAGATATGGAGACACTATCTGTATGGGGAAGTGTGTCAGATCTTTATGGATCATAAGAATCTGAATTATATCTTTACGCAACAAGAGTTGAACATGCGACAACGTCGATGGATGGAGTTGATCAATAATTATGACTCCACTATCGAGTATCATCCTGGTAAGGTGAATGTGGTAGCTGATGCGCTTAGCAGAAAGTCTTCTTCTCTTTCTTCAAAGAAGGCCATTTGAGTTCTCTGGTATTCCATAGGAGAGATATGTTTGTTTCTCTGCGACAGATGAATGTGTAGATGGAAGTTTCTTTGTTGATTGGTCTTTTTGCACAGATGCAAGTTAAGCCTACGTTGAGACAACAGATCAAGGATGCACAACAGACAGATGATGCAGTACAGTTGATCAGATCAGAGTTCGGCATCGACAAGCGTGATGGGTTTCATGAGTTTGAGGATGGACTAGTTTGTTATCGTGATAGGATGGTGGTTCCAGATGCTGATGATCTGAGGAAGTTGGTGCTCGAAGAAGCACATACGTCGATGTATGCTATGCATCCAGGTGTCACCAAGATGTATCATAGTCTGAAGGACTTGTATTGGTGGCTCGGTTTGAAGAAAGATGTAGCTGAGTTCGTGGTGAGATGTGCGGTTTGTCAAGAAGTGAAGGTTGAGCATCAGAAGTCGGCAGGTACGTTGCAAAATTTGCCGATACCGCAGTGGAAATGGGATCATATAACCATGGATTTGGTAGTTGGTCTACCCCGGACAACTAGGAATCATGATTCCATTTGGGTGATAGTGGACAGATTGACTAAGTCTGCCCATTTTCTACCAGTGAAGACGACGTATACAGCCGAGAAACTCGCTCGAGTGTATGTGGATGAGATAGTACGTTTGCATGGTGTGCCATCAACGATAGTTTCTGACAGAGGTCCTCAGTTTACAAGTCATTTTTGGGAACAGTTACACAGAGCGTTGGGAACGCAGTTGAGGTTCAGTATAGCTTTTCACCCGCAGACAGATGGACAGTCTGAGAGGACTATTCAGATTTTGGAAGATCTCCTTCGAGCTTGTGTTTTGCAGTTTCTAGGCAACTGGGATGTACATCTGAGTTTGATAGAGTTTGCCTACAACAACAGCTATCAGCGGAGCATCGACATGGCTCCTTATGAGGCTTTGTATGGAAGGAAGTGCAGATCTCCTTTGTGTTGGCATGAGTCTGGTGAGTATCATCTTTTGGGTCCTGAGTTAGTACAACAGACAAAAGATAAGATCAAGGTGATACACCAACAGTTGAAAGTGGCACAGGACAGGCAAAAGTCTTATGCAGACAATCGTCGACGACCTTTGGAGTTCCAGGTAGGAGACAAAGTGTATCTTAAAGTCTCGCTGTGGAAAGGTGTGTTAAGGTTTGGATGGAAGGGTAAGTTGGCACCCAGGTATATGCGGCCTTACTCAGTCAGAGCACATGTTGGCAAGGTAGCTTATGAGTTAGAGTTGCCTCCAGAGTTGCATAGGTTGCATCTAGTGTTCCATGTCAGATTTCTGAAGAAAAGTCATCCAGATTCAGGTACAGTGATACAGCCAGTTGAGGTTGAGCTTGATGCAGATGTGACCTACGAGGAAGGTCCTGTGGCGATCCTTGACAGAAGGATCAAGAAGCTGAAGAGGAAGGACCTGGTTCTTGTGAAGGTTCTTTGGCAGCGTCGTGGCAGTGAGGAAGCCACGTGGGAGCTTGAGGAAGAGATGAGGAGGAAGTATCCCTCGCTTTTCTCTTCGGATTTCGGGGATGAAATCCCTTAAAGGAGGTTAGCTTGTAAGGACCCTGACCTTCATTTAGGGTTTACCCTGTTTGCTTTGCTTAACCTTGGTGGTATGATGCTTGCTAATCACCTTTAGTGGTGATTAGGGTTTGGTTGTGCTTTATTGAGAGTTTGAGGGGCTACTTGCAAATAACCCAAGTTTAGGGTTTTGTGTGCAAGTTTTCCATCTTGTGAGGTGTTTCCCTCTCTTTGCTTCCTCTAGGGTTGAGAGGAAGGCTTGGGCTTGTTGTTTGAGTTTCTTGGGCCTTGGTTGAGTTGTTTTGGGCCTTGAGGTGCCTTGTTTGGGATTGGTTGAGCCTTGTGTCGGCCAAGACTTGCTTGTGTCGCCCAAGGTGAGGTGTGTGTCTACCTAGGGTGGTTGTGTTGGCTAACAAGGTTGTGTGTCACCCAGGTACCTTGGTCTGTCGCCCTGTAGAGTTGCTGGTGGTGTCGCCCATGATGCTTGGTCCAGCCTTGACCATGTTTGGTGGACACTTGCTGCACATCTTGGACAAGTGTCTTAAGCTTTCTAGAGTGGTGGCTTCAGCTCTAGGACAAGTGTCCCTCGGGTGGACGACACATAGCATGGATCTACCTTGGTTTCTCCTCCCTTTCCTTCTATATATGTGGTTCTTTCCCTTGCCTTGGCTTCCTTTGATCCTTTGGTCTCTCCTCCACCTTGAGTGCACGACACTCCTTCCTTCTTTGATTGTGTTGGCCGATACACTTCCTTGGAGTAGCAGTGGTGGCCGATACACCCCCTTGGAGGAGCTTTGGTGGACGATATCCCTTAGAGCTTGGAGTTCTTATTCTTCCTTGGAGCTTGGAGCTTAAGGCGGGTTGCATAACTTCTAACCCTAACTCCTTTACCTCTAGCTATGATCTTCTTGCATGTTAGTAGTTAGTTCCTTGCTTTTATACCTTTGGTGGCCGATCCTCCTTAGGGTTTAGGGTTTCCTTGTGATCTAGTGCACCTTGCTCTCTAGGGGTTGAGTTTCCTTGTGCTGGAGGTTGATGGTGACCCCTGTTGGGCGATACCCTCCCTTGTCTTGGTGGGTTGGACGACATGGTGAGTGTCCTTGGTGTTGGACGATACCCTTGTCCTTGTGATAGGAGATAGGTTAAGCTAGTGAAGTGTTGGCCAATATGGTTGTGTTGAATGACAGGATGGTTCTTGTGATGGACGTTAGACCAAGTATGATATGGTGATCTGTTTGTGTGGGACGATAGGGCCAAGTATGGCATGTTTTCCTGGGTTAGACGATAGACAAAGAGTGGTGAGTTGGCCGATAGGTGTTGGAGTGTAACGAGCGATACATCTTGGGTTGTGACGGCCGATAGGGTGGGCTTGTGACGGGCGTCACGCCCCTCTCTTCGGTGTGTATCGGCCGATAGGCCTTGGTTGGTGGTTGCACGTTTTGTGGAGTGTTCCTTCTCTCTCCCTCTCTCTCTTGGTTGTTGGAGATGGTGGTGACCTGGCCGTTATGCTAGCTGGAGTATCGGGTGTTGTGGTTGGGGTGTTGTGATGAGTGTCACACCCCCATGTGTTTCAGCCGGCAAGGATGTGTTACGGGCATTGCCCGATAGGCATGGGATGCCCGACACCCCCCTGACGCGCGTTACCCCTTGCTGTGACGCTGTGTCACGCGGGGTGGGTGTTGTTGTAGCAACGCAGCGTTGTTGCACTCTCATGTTCTAACCATTGTATCCTTCCTTTGGGTGAGGGTTGTGATGAGTCTTAGTGAGGGTTGTGTGATCCTATAGTGACGGTCCCTTGTAATATGGAAGTGTTTGGTTATGCACAAACAAACGATGGTGATGCCTTGATAATAATGTTAATAATAGCAATAATGATAATGATGATAGTGATGAAAGTGGATGGTAACAGTAATAATGGTAGTAATAATAGTGCTTGTTCTGTATACTTAACATGGCTACTTGCAGAAAGTGAATATCTTGATTATTTGTATAACCTTGAGGTAAGGGTAAGCATGGATATGGTTTTATTTATACACTTGATCGCCAAATAGTGTAAGAATGATAAGTAGAGTATCTTGAATGGCATTTCATGATAAGTAAGCATATTCCTTATGATGAATCTATGAATATTGAGTATCCTAACCATGCAGGTGATGATTAGCCATGAAAGGGCTATGAGACATATGTGATGAGTAACATCCCTTTGATAATTAATCTATGAGATTGTAGGTAAGATGTGTTAGTCCCATGATGTTGATGTGAGCCTTGAAGAGGCATTGGCAGTGCATGATGAGAGATTGAAGTCCCATGGTATGTGATGATCCTTGAGATGGATCTGGATGGTTGGCAAGAGGCCAAGTGGTAACATGTGAAGTTGGAACCTTGAGATGGATCAAGTTGATGTGGTTATAATAATAATATAATGTTGTTTACTTTCTGTTATATCTTACATGTTATACAACTTGGTTGAATATTGCAATCCATCTAAAAGACACTAATTAATCATATTGAAATATATCATGTAGTTGCCCTGGCCATAGATCCATCATCGTCAGGATTTGGTGATGGTGAAACAGGTTCTCTTACGGGTTAACCTGGAAGCGCATATTGTTGAATATGTGTAGGTTGCTCCTAGCCTGAAATTGAGGAGGAAAGAGTGTAACTTCGGCTGCAGACTCAGATATGTATATAGAGCATGGTGAACAGGCCCATGGATCAGGATGTGTGATATGATGAGCATGAATGTGTTCATGGCTCAGAGCACGGTGAACAGGCTTGTGGCTTAGTGTTTCTAGCGCCGAAACCTGTACCAAGGCAGGCTAGAGTGAGGGTAGCCTATGGAGCTGACCCTGTGGCTAAGACCACTTCAGCATGAGACTGCAGTCCTGCTTGTGTTGTACTCATGTACTACCCACGAGGTGGGAGGTCATGGAGTCCGGCTCTTCCATTTGACCTTGTCTGGCATCGGCTTGGGTTTCGTAACCGAAGGTTGGATTTGAACGATACGGTTCACTTCCTCAGGGCATAATAATACGTAATACAGCCGTCTAGTAATTACTACTTAAGATAAACACGAAACATTGGTCGAAGCCTTGTTTGTGTAATATCTCTATTATACCTTGCAGTTACTTCTATAGTCATCAGGTATGTGGTAATATGTCTTATCTTGATAATCAGGTCATGTGGCATCATATTATATTTCTGATAATCATGTTATATAATGATATATCTTATCTTGTCAATCATGTTCCATTGGGAGATATCTGGTTATATGCTTTTGTATAGCTGGTAAGCTTGTCGGTAAGAATAGCTTGGCTTTATATAGACTGTTCTTGCTATACCTGTTATTAGTTATCTGCTGTTATAGTTTATCTTGCTAAGGTTCTGTAGTTACGGTGGGGAGTGATGTTTCCCGCTGGGACAATGTTCAATTGTCTCACCCCGCTGGTTTACACCCTTTTTAGGAGGTCGAGCTAGACGTGGTGGTGGTCGTGGTGTTGCGGTCGAGCAGCTTGACGAGCAATAGAAGGCAAGCGATGGATATGCTGCTATTTTGGATGTTTTGTAGTAGAGTCTAGAGTCATCCCTGTACTCTCAGGTCCTTGGCAGTGTTTTGACGTTGATTCACGATGAACGATCGATAATGTTCTGTATATCCTGCTGTTGGCCAGATGTGGGCCTTTATCTACATGAACAGGTGGTGAACTCATGTGATGGATGAATAGCTGTTCCTGAGCTGTGGACACGTATTAGATCTCGTGTATGTATATATATATGAGACATGTTTCTGTGCAGGATGAGGACTGGAAAGTAATAGTTTCACAGTTTATCTATTTTCCACAATCGGTTTTAATTAACCCGTATTTTGATAATCTGTGGTTATGGTGATTTCCGCACGTTTTCGCATAACACCTCGTTATCTGTATGATAATGGGATGTGTTGCCACAATATGACAATGATGTAGATTTATAATGTATATTTGCAAAATCGGTGACATACACACCTTTTTTTAAAGTATAGTTTCTTCTATCATGATTAACACCATATTAAAGACAATTCTTATACTGTCTCACTTTGTATTGAGAAATTTCAACTCTAGACCTGTACTACACATTAGTTACTCTAGGTCTGTCTTTAGTTTTACAAATACTAGGAACATGAACCTTGACAACATATGTAGAAGCTATACTATAATCAGTTACACCAACATCAACAATATATATTTTTGGAAGCTCTTTTTACATAGCAATAAAATATTTTCATGATAGAGATGTATAACATTATTCCTACAAGCTACGTTGAGCACTAAATAGCACACAAAGATCAAATGAAGTGTCTTCCTGGTGGATGAATGCAAAACATATTCCTTGCCAAAAACCAAAGGTTTATCTCTATACCCTTTGAACCACCTCATTAATATACATGGATCAAGAAGAGAAAAAATCACAACTCTTTTGATAATCAAGAATGTGCCTGTCGAAAATTCCTTTAGACTCTAATATGAAATAATTGTAAGATAGCATATCAGTGGATAAATCTTTATTCAACACACAGGGACAACTAGATCCACCAACACGATAGACCTCAAACACACCTTCATTAGAAGTTTCCTTCATGTTATACATCATACTTTTATGAAGTATAGATTGAAAGATCTTGAAAATATATTTTGTGTATATACCTCTCATTTTCTACTCCAAAGGCCACAATGAAGGCAAAGGGAGATTGTTGTTCTTATCATCAAAATCCTTGTAATTTTCTATCTCCCAGACATGAGAATAAGAAATTTCCAAACTATAAATAAGTTTAAATAGAGTCTTCCTGCTATAGACATGGATTCTAATGAATGCATTCAAGACATCTCTCCTTTGAGTTGTCTTCATACCAGTAAACATGAATCTTGCATAAAACATGGCACCCACTTACACCAAAAAATGTACACATCAAAAAACAAAATAATGGACAATAAGCAATTCTATTCAACTATAGAATTCCACCTCTCTTAAAAAATGTATATATCATCTATGTTATATACAAAATCATTCAAAGCATCAATTATGAAGTCCTTGTTAGGTATTCCACCAACCTTGGAGAGAAGTTTCTACAAAACATGTTGATGTTTACATGATGGGAAAATTGTAATAATCACAAAATTCATTGATGGGTCTTGACCAGTTATGATGGAAACAAGTTGTTTACCAACATACAATATAGATTGTTTGAAAATCCATATGAAAGAATCATACTTCTCATCTAACAACAAATTTGAAGCAAAAAACACTATCCTGCAATGGTGGTCAATACCGCCAAACATTCCAAAAAACATCAAATACATATTGGTAGGGTAAGTGGTATCAAATACAATGACATCACCAAAGAGTGTACAATCATCAATAAAGATGAGACCAGACCAGAACAAATGTGTCAAGCAACCATCAAAATCTTTTTGATACACATAAAAGAATTTAGAATCCAAAACCTTGAAGCTTACAAAACGTTCCAACACTACATCCATGTTGTATCTCCTTTCTCTTGCTATTGAGGTGTCCATGAGCTTGTCTCCTTGTAAATATCAACTTGTCATAATCACCAGACTCATATGCTCTTAATGCATGCTGCTTGGACACATCTATATTGGCTTGACTCATAGAAGAAAGCATGTCGTTTTGAGTTTGGTCAAGTGATGAATGACACTTCAAGTAGTACAAGTGAGTTGTATCAACAAGATCATGATTATGATCATCAACAAATGCACTAAGAACCCATCTAGATGAGGACTTATCAAGTGTGAATTGGATCATGGATTTGTACCCACACCTTTTCATAGAACGCCTATTCTTCTTGGATAATTTCTCAAGTAGATCACCAACTTCATCATAATCAGGACCCAAAAGACCTTTAGATCTCCTAGAATGACTAAGATGACCATGTTTATCACAAATCAGATAGCAAGAAAAATCTTGATACCTCGTTCATAACTGTTGTCATATTTCCTCAAAATAAACCCAACAATATGAGTGTATCTATAATAAACAGATATACCATCATCTAAACTTCCAAATTCAAGTCTAATCCTAGGGACATCAACTGCAAACATAATATCATAGTCAACAGACAAAGAAGAATGTACATTATTATTAGAATCAATCATAGTTTTTCTAGGATCAATATTAAGACTAGGATCTATAACAGAAACAACGTCACTAGCAAAACATGAATATAAATAATACATAAAAATTTGATCAACAATTAGAAGGGACATCTATTTCAGATAATAGAAAAATAGTAAATTTTATTGGAAGAAAACAATTAGAAAAGACATCCATATTAGGTATATACTCATCTAACTACTGCAACTAGTAAGTAAGTAAGTGTGGGGAATACACTCTAAAAATAGAAGTTGATGATAAGAAAAGTAGTAAGTAAATACGTAAGTAGGAATTATGTGTTTGATTCAGTATTCTAGTTTTTTCTACATGCCTATGGTGCTTATCACAGGTGTGGTTGGGTGATGGTTGAACGGCCATGTAAAGCTACGTGAATAATCTTTTAAAGAAGGTATAGTTTGTACTTTTTGCCACAATCGTGTTTGGCTACATGGTCGTGTTGATGTGATCTAGGCACACCCGTGTTTGGCTACACGGTAGTGTTGATGTGATCTTGGCACACTCGTGGTTGGTTACACGGTCGTTTTGGATCCTTCTAGGCACAATTGTGTAGTCTAGCATGTTGTACTATTATTTTTATATTTTCTTGATCTTGGGAGATTTTCATTATATTTTTTTTTACTTTTCTTATTTTAGAAAACATAAGAGTAAGGTATACATGTTGTAAAATTTGATTTTTAGATTTTAGGAGCACACATCACTGGCGATTTGTAAATGGTTATACACTAAAAGTAACTATCCAAACTTTAAAATCACATAGTGAACTATAACGTAACTGTTTCACATATAAAGTAATTGTTGGTCAAGAAAAGTAACAATACCTTCTAGAATGTAACTACAAGGGATAAAATATAACTATTAAAAGTAAGTGTTTAATTTGGAGACCTAAATCTTCATCAATTTTTGTTTAGGCTTTATTAGAAACTGCTCTTGGACAAAGACAGAGTATAATCTCAGCTTATGACACATCATATATTATATTGGAGAAGTTTATACTCAAGACACGTAAACAGTTCATCAATAGTAAGTGATATAAGTACAAATACCCCAATTCTTGTAGAAATACATAGATTACTTAATGTTTCTACTTGCAGAAGATATCTTTGACTTACTATAATCAACGTCCTCTGTATGAAATCCACGTAGCTAACTTGTTCATCTTTATAATCAATACAGAACATAATTGCGTTGTCAAGCATCATTTATGACAGAAGAGAACAATATAAAGAGACATAGTGCCGAGGGATAAGAATAAGATTGAATATGAGATTGTAGATGAGATTGGCGGCTACAAGAGAATGCAAAACTCTGGGGATCAATGATTGTTGGTGACAAGTACATGAATATGAATCCAATGGGCATTGCCATCTACCGCGTATTCTCCTATACAATCTCTTTACAATATACTTTAGTGGATCTATTCTGATGACACGACAAGTTTTGCTTGATAAGAAGAAGATGGTGGCATCAAACAATAGTTTTTTGAGAACATAAAAACTGTGAGTGACAGATAGCTAAATGAAAATGCACGTGCAGTCATTGAATTAACAAGCATATTTGTGTGTGTGTCTATATATATATATATATATATATATATATATATATATATATATATATATATATATATATATATATATATATATATATATATATATATAGATGTATATATATGTTTATGTAGACATATGCATACATATGAATATATATATATATATATATTCATATGATAGCGGACAAATATTGATAGGTTTAAATATTTAGAAAACACATAGTTATCCTACCAATTATCTTCAAAAAATAAGTGGGTAAGGTTCCAAGTATAAATATGAACATTTCTTAAGATATATTCTTTATCCATATATCAAAATAAAATAGTTATTGAAATAGATATTTGACAACTATAAGATTTAAATTATAATGGTATATAATAAAACAATTGATAGGTTCCCAAACCCGATAGTTTGTTAATGAACAAGACCTATTTGCATAAGTTTACTATACTTGAGGATGGACTTATTTCTTTCCTTATTATCTCATTATCAAAATGAGTTAAAAAAAAAAAAAAAAAAAGAGTTAACTCGTATATGGACTCCATTTAATGATTAAAATTAAGAAAAAAATGTAAGCAATGTTAAGTTTGACTTAGGTTTACTAAATAATAAATGATATTTGTATTCATCAGTTAACATTGCAAAATTAGTTAATATATTAAAGATTGTGAAAGTGTGGGACCAATTGACAATGAGAGAATGAATTATACACCTTAAATTTAAAGATAACTCTTAAATTCAGAGGTAAGTTTGGGTATTCAACCCCAAATCAATTACCAGTGAGTAAAGTGACCATACACCTTATAACTCCGGAGAGAACTTCCTCCCAGACTCAGTGAGTCAGTGGTGTAATTTTATTCTCAATAAAATTTGTTGTATTATTATATATGTTTAGTCCTCAGCTTCGATCTAAAAAAAGAAGATCATTGGATACAAAGAGAAACTGAATTTCACCTTCTGTAAATACAAAGCTACATATGCCAAAATTATGGGGGAGTAGAAGGAATCTCTTTATAAAGAATTAGTCTGCATTTTAATTCTACGTTTCAGGATTCTCATATTAATGAGTAGGGACGCCGGAGTTGTGCAGAAAATGACTACCTAGACTTCGGTCTAGAGTCGACTAGATTTTGATCCCACAACTTTAATACTACAAGCAGCTTGGTTTATCGATTTAGCTAGCAGTTAAGTGTGACTGCCGATCAATTAATATATATTTTTCCTAAAATGTAAAATTTTTATAATTGACGACAAAATACAGACAAGTTCTTAATTAAAACGAAACACAGTCCACATTTAATCTAAGAGTTTGAAATATTCACCATAAATGAGGAGCCACGCCAAGTTATCTATTAATTAGATGTTCGGATATAATCTTACAGTGTACTAGTTGCGTGTGAACACGGAATTAAGGTACTCACTTCGAAAATTGCTTTAGCTGAAGTCATCATTTTTTTTAGTTCTTGAGTGGTACATTATTAGAATATTTCCAGCTGTCTGGGAACGGTACCACTACCACACATCCCGATTCCACGTCAAGAAGTAGTCGGTTGATCATTGGCAACCTTTTTTTATGCTCATGGCGTTAGGAGGATTCCACACGGCGTGGACCGTGGAGTAACGGGCCGAGAAGAGATCTACCTGGACCAGGTAGTCTACACACGGACATCAGCGAAAGCGAAAGTTCAGGAAGAGGCAAGTGCAATTGCCAAGTAGTTTCCTTGTTAACGCTTTCTATATACTTTCTCATAACAGCAATAAATGAAGAATCAGTAGCGAGCAGCTGTCAAGCTGTGTTAACTGGACGTGATTTTCTATTTACCATGCATGAAACCTGATGATTGCAACGAGTGTGCTGGAGCAATCAATGGACGATACTTGTTCTGTATCATTATAGAAGAAAAATGACATAAAGACAGGATGAGAGGCAAATAGGACTATTCTTTTATTATACATCCATAACAAAAAAGAGAGAAGAGAAGTAGTTTTTTCTTTCTTTCTTGTGTTATGCATGCATACAACAAAATTTATCCCATTTTACCTCTCTATAGTCGATCTCATTATAAAATGCAAACATAATCTTGTGGAAGTACTTTGGAACTAAAATTTAACTCTATATCTTTTAGGTCCCATCTGCACCAATCTCGACTGTGATATTTCCATGAATTCATGTCAGTATATTTACAAGTATGCAAACATAATTTTGTGGAAGTACTTTGGAATTAAAATTTAACTAAACGTGATTTTCTATTTACCATGCATGAAACCAGATGATTGCAACGAGTGTGCCTGGAGCAATCAATGGACGATACTTGTTATGTATCATTATAGAAGGAAAATGACATAACAACAGGATGAGAGGCAAATTGGACGATTCTTTTGTTATACATCCATAATAAAAAAGAGAGGAGAGAAGTAGTTTTTTTCCTTGGGTTATGCATGCATACAACAAAATTTATCCCATTTTACCTCTCTATAGTGGATGTCATTATAGAATGCAAACATAATCTTGCGGAAGTACTTCGGAACTAAAATTTAACTCTATATCTTTTAGGTCCCATCTGCACCAATCTCGACTGTGATATTTCTATGAATTCAGCGTATCAGTATATATACAAGTATGCAAATATAATCTTGTGGAAGTACTTTGGAACTAAAATTTAACTGGACGTGATTTTCTATTTACCATGCATGAAACCAGATGATTGCAACGAGTGTGCCTGGAGCAATCAATGGACTATACTTGTTCTGTATCATTATACAAGGAAAATGACGTATAAAGGTAGGATGAGAGGCAAATATGACGATTCTATTGTTATACACCCATAAAAAAAAAAAAGAGGAGAGAAGTAGCTTACTTTTTTTTCTTGTGTTATGCATGCATACAATAAAACTTACCCCATTTTACCTCTCTATAGTCAATTTCATTGTAGAATGCAAACATAATTTGTGGAAGTACTTTGGAATTAAAATTTAACTCTATATCTTTTATGTCCCAAATGCACCAACCTCGACTGTGTTATTTCCATGAATTCACATATAAGTATATATACGAGTTACGTTCGAGTATGCTCTTTTGTTCGATTTTGGATGCACTTAAGGTTGATTTGTTTTACTTTCTCATCTCTTGCTAGATTTCGCTTCAGTCTTTAATTATAGATGTATTCTCATCATTATAGGTGTCACAAACCATAATGGAAGTTTCTTACATTCCTTGCTTGGTTTAAGTGGTATTACAAATGTTGGTAATGATTGTCAGATTTAGTCTTATATTACTTAAAGAACTAACCAATTAGGCTTTAAAAAAACTAACCATTTAATGGTGAGTAAAGTTCAAATGTCATGTGGGCTTTGTAAGGTAAAGTAATTTTGATATCTTTTCAAAATAAGCAGACACAAAAGGTCACACGTGCGTTATTTCCGTTTTTCCTTGCTAAACATAATTGTTTAAGGAAAAATTTACATAAAGCTAATATTGGAGGTCACTTTAAGATTTAGAAAATATAAAAGATAGGAAACTTGGGAATCACTACCTTATTGTAAAAAAACAAGAAAACCATGGGCGTTTAAATCACTAAGAAAATGTGGAAAATCTGAAAATGACTATGTAGAAAATAAGAAGGGAGACTAATGGGATATCTTTTTATTAATAGAAGGTAAACTTTCCTCCTATATATAGGAGAGGAGACAACTACAAGTGAAGTGAACTCAACCCTAGTGGGTCAACACCATTAGGTGAATATGTCATAATAAACTAAATAACAATAATTCTAATACTCTGCCGCAAGAAGGATTATAGGTGAAACAATATCAACCTTGAACTAACAAGACTCAATTAGATGACAAGACAAGTAGCAAATAAAAATATCACTTCCCATACAAGATTTTCACCTCCCTTAAATATGAATCTTCAACAAATAAAATATTTGATGAAGCTACAAGCTGGAATTGCTTGATCTTTTGAGAAGACCTTCTAAAGTGCATATAAAATGAAGAACATCACTATCAATATGGAGTTGGCAAATAAAACACCATGACTATGTCTCCTTCTGAAAAGAAATGTGGATTGTCATTAGCACAATCAACACATCCAATAATGTAGCAGCAAAGGAATCTTCAAACACAAATATGATGTGGTGATGACTACAAATTGGATCCATCTAGAGTGTGACTCTTAGGGGCTTGTGGGAATGAAAGACACCCAACAAGGAAAGCCCAAGTAGACTTATCAAACTAGATCCATTTAGAGTGTGACTCTTAGGGGGCTTGATGAGAATAGAAGACATCATCAAGGAAAGCCCAAGTAGTTCACTACATGAACCATCTTGGTATTACGCGGATTTGATAAGACATTAAAAGTAGATCATTGAAGATAAAATCTAGACGATCATCAACCTTGCAAATAAAGAATTTGAAGGCTAGAAATTGACAAGCTTCTGAGAAGTTTGATGTAAAGAAGAAACCATCCATCTCATGAAAATGAAACGAGAATGATCCATTGAAAAATCATTAACACTATAGGGAACTAGATCATGGAATAAGTGCAACAAACTTTGTCCTGTCATACACAATGTGGTATGACACAAAAAGTTGGGTGTCTATATTATAATTGAGATCCTTCAATGTATAAAAGTGGTAGCTAATTTCAATGACATTGATATAGCCAACCTACGTGCATATTGTGGCACAAACACGAAGAAGCACAATTTTGTTTGAAATAAGGTGCCAATGATGCACTGGAAGCATGATGCTTAGTGGGAATGGATCACCACAAAGACATCAAAATGAATGTGCTAAATAATAAGAAGGTCAATGGAGATACGAATAGCCTAGGATGGTATAGATAATCTCTATCATACTCTATCTCCTCGTACTCTATATCCTTTATTTCCCCTCACACACCGATTACAAAGTTATTGAGTAGTTGATGTGGAAAAGAAACAATACCCCTGACATGCGTGATATTGCACGTACAAATCAACTAGGGGTGAAATCTCTAGAGTTTACCTAATCTAAGTACAATAATCACCACCCACTAGTAGACAAATATTATTGTGGTATATCTCAGGATCAAACCCAAAGGAAATCATTTTTAAGAATTATCCTAATTAAGGCAACTAAACGAGAACTATATATAGCACAAAGAGGGTTGATTATTTGATTACGCTAAGATTGCAAATAAAAAAATGTTGGATTAAAGTCAAGATTTATCAAATGACGGGAACAATAGGGAAAAATGATTTTCGCCACTACCACGACCACCACCTATCATTCACTCTCTGACTGCATCATGTTAAGTATGAAAAATATTTTTTTTGAGGCTGAGTAATCCCCCGTTTAGCGTTAGTATTAAAATATGGTCAGATATCACTCTAAGATAACCATTGCATTACCTCGAGATCATACATCTATCGCCTCAGAAAACACATATCTAAATTTCTACTTAAGGGTTGAATAAGAAACAATCGATATCCTAGAACTTGGGTTCAAAGTTCTCTACACCATGATCTAATCTATATATAAACTCGATGATCATGTAAGAATATACGCACAAATATGTTTGATTAAAAATATATATGTCTCCATACAACAATAGATGCAGTAAGGAGAACAAAATCAGATAGAGGAGATAGACCTTACACCCTAGAGAGAGGACTACTCGCTCATGGTAGAAAATATAAGTACACAAAGGAAGGAAGAGAAGAAAAGTCATCATCACAGAAGAAGAGAAAATCACATCAATGGTGTGTATCAATGATCCTTCAAGCTCTTAAAAAACGATGTCCAACAAATAATAAGACACCTCCTAGACTTTCGTTAGAGATAGGTTATTGTATTGTTGATCTCTCTATTCTTGCATACTAGATCTGTTGCTATGGAGGCAAGTAGGTGGAAAGTGATGGAGTATCGATGGAAGAAGACATTCTTTGTCTTGATTCTTTTAAAGTCAGGACAGTGGAGTCTTGGTAGAGGATGGGATCTCCTTGGTGTGTCGACTGATAGAGAGGGTGGGCGTCAATGGAGGAGGTCGACTGTGGCTAGAGTGGATGTTTTAGAACAAAACTGGTGTCCCGATGGCATGGTCACAGATCCCATGGTGGCATAAATCATCTATTTATAAGTTGGGGCTAGGGTTTGGAACCCGTCCCATTCACTTGTACAATTTACATGGATACGAGGGGTCGATGCTGGGAGGTAGATGAAGGATATCACACCCCTTTAGTGATCCCATCATCCGTCTTTCATCAGGATGGGGTGCAAGTCACCCGTCGATCAATGAATGTAGGAATTCCATCGATTGAGGGTCTTTGTCGTGCATGAGCACATGATGACTGCGATGCATATGATTAAGGTTCTTGTCGATTGACATGTATAAGTTTCCCATCGGTCATTAATGTGCGGGAGTAGGGTGGTCTTCAGATGCTGAGGTAGTAGATCCATCAGGTAGGATTTTTGTTGGGCATGAGTTCCGTCGGGGACGTGTCTTCATCAGGGTTCTTAGTAGATAATCTTGGGGGACAAGGCGGTAATACCATTGGGTAAAACTCCTGTTGGTCAATGGGTGTAGGATTTACATTGCACAATGAGATTTCATCAGGTAGGATTACCATCGGTTGATGGGTCTCCAGGACCACCGCCTCCTACACTCCTCACATGCAATGACGTTCAAGCCTGCAATGAAAACCAAGAGTTTAGATCAAAACCTTATATTTTCATCATAAAATTGAGAAAATCTAAATGCAATATATTTCTAAACTAAAATGATGATGATGAATGAAGAACTAAGCTAAATATATAACTAAAAATAGGATGAATAAGCAATCGTCAACCCCTACATGTGAGGGGTTTGTGAATGGAGAGGAAGATGAAGATAACCATCACAATGACATTTTTTGGTATTTTGTAAAATAGAACATGGACTTATGATTTATAATATGTCATATTACGTGAATCAATGTGCTATATGACTCGATTAGGTAGATCCAGATAGAAAATAAATGCATCTTTGTACGACCCAAAGGTCTGGGGGTGCAGGGGCGGAGCCCTGAGATATATTATATCACAAAAAAAATCCGATTACAGGTGTGAGTAGGAGTTGACATATTATCTTTTTGGGGGTAGTTGGGATTTCTTGAACAATAAGGATCAAATTTGGGATACATTTGAAATGAGTTAGTGTTATGGAAGCGACTAACTACTTTCAACGCACATGCGATCATCTAAATGAGGCACACAAAAGGGCATGTTGCTCATTTTTTCCATAAGCATGGTGGTTGTCACGGGGAATAATGACAACCAATTGAAGATAAGCTTCAAAGAACAAAAAACCTATGTGGATAAACGTTGGTGTGCAACACCCTTGCTTAACAACAACGATACACAAGTAGGCGGTCTCTCCTATATGGTTATCCACAACAAATAGAGACACATGTAGGATATGGAGTCACAATTAGTGGGTGGGGGCACACTTTTACTGAATGAGTACCTTTGAAGGTAGGGAGGTCAATGCATGGTGCTGGGACTAGCGAATAACAACCAGATCTTTTTGGAGATGAGGAAAGATGTGGTGAATCAATAACTACATACATGGATTTATCAGAAATAGATAAAATTAGATGATGGCAAGATAGAGGGAGATGAAAAAATGATTGCATTTTTATGAAAGAACAAAAGAGAAGATGACCATGGTGGTTGGGGTGATGCCTAGCGAGTGACCAAGCCAAGAAGATATGTCGATAGTCCACAGGAGGAGGATCATTATTTTTCTCTAATACTATGCAGAAAATAAAAAGGGAGACAAATGGGATATTTTCTTATTGATAGAAGGAAAACTCCCTTCTTATACAGAGGAGGAAACTACAAGGGAAGCTAAATTAACCCTGATGGGCCATGAAAAATTGGCCCATATGACATACAAAGTAAATAACATAATTCTAACATGCTCCAACTGAGGGGATAAGACGTGGAAAATGTGGCAAAAAAGAATGGATTGACAATACTATTACGAATAGTGAAGGCATAGGCATATGCTTTCCATATGAAAATTGAAGTTGTATTTTGAAATGTCAAGTTTGTAAAAAAAAATTAATTTGGTTTGGTTGAGGAAAAAGAGAAATAAAATTGAGGTGTGAAAGACTTATGAGACTCAAAATGACTATGACTTTTTGTCATTATCCCCAAAAATGAGACTTTAATTAAAATATCACAATCATCTCAAGATCTCCCTATGGTAGAGATCCATCTCGAGTGATTGAGATGAGATGTGGGAAACAAACAAAGAGAGAGGATTGATTAGAGAAGAAATCAATTAAGACCAATATATACTTTCATTGAGCAATCAACCAAAGATGTAGAATATATAATTAGATTTACATGAATGATCTATTTATGCAGTTCATAATTAAAGAGTGATTAGTCAAGAAGTGTGGGATCTATATCAATTAAGCATGATTGAGTGTTGTTATAGTATATGAAAAAGTTATTAACTAAACAAGTTGATGAGAAATTAAAGCAGTCTAAATAAGACCTAGTTTATTATCAAGATACAATGAGAAGATAAGAAAATGAAGCTACAAAGCCTATGACCTAGCTTGAACCTAATCTTGCTTGTTTGTCATATATAATGCTTGATCAAGAACTTGAATCAATTGATCATGTGGAATCCCAAGTTTTGCCATAGTTACACGTTGTTTAACCTAATTATTGATTGATTTACTGGATCAATGTTGACTTAATTGTAGTTATGATTAAAGTATTTAAGTTCCATACTTGTTTCATATGTGGACCTCTGATGATGAGGTTTCATGTATTCAATCATTGGTTGTATGGTGCTTCATCCTTGTGTTCTTGCATTTACTATATCCTAGGGTTTTGTTCTGGCTAAATGGGGGTCGATAGCCACACCTATAAGAGGGTAGATGGCTTAAGAACCCTCATATCCTATAGTTTAATGGTTGTGAAGGAGTAAGGTCGATGGATCAGACAGTGGTAAGGTTGATGAATCACTCTTGAAGGGTATATGAGGTATTTCACCCTAACCTAAAGGTTTTTGCTTGCACCTTGACCTAACGGTCCATAAGTGGCACCTGACCAAGAGGTTCACTTAGTCATGCTAAATTTTATGGTTCATGGGTCTGTAAACAAGGGGGTTGATGGGGTCTGCTAGCTTGTTGATCATGGAGGTTGATGGCTTGGAAGAATCCAAGGTGGTTGATGGCTTAACAAAGTCCAAGGTTGTTGACGGTTTGGAAGATTCCAATGTGGTTTACGAGTTTCATGTATTGGTTGAGTTTACATTTTAACTATCTAAATTTGTAAATACACCCACATCCATGACCTACAAACCATTTATAACCCTAGGAGCTAGTGGAATGTGAAGGGGATAGCCAATAGGGTCTCCAGAAAGATTGCCTAGAGGTCTTTTAGCTTGCATATGGTTGGAAGAAGGTGATCTAGATTTGTTTGGTGGAAGATAGATTGCAATGTTTTTGCCATAAATCATGTAAGATCATCTCTTTTTCTCTATGTTTCCCCTCTCTTCTATCTTCTTATCTGTAAGGAGTGGGATCCTAGAGGGAAACCACTCCCTACTAGAAATAAAAAAGCAAAAATCCTTAAACCAAACACCACATTATTTTTTTCCAAAAGGATATAAACCAATTCATTCAACACGTATGTATCATAACACAATAAGTAGCAGCGGAAAAGAAATATATCCAACTATTACAAAGCTTGATATCTTTTACATCACTACACCACACATGGGTGAGTTATAAAAGAAACTATAAGGATCTAGTTGAGGATCATCTAACCATGTCTTTCAAGTCTCCCAAAAGCTCAACTTCAAGGGTTTTTGTCCAAGTCCACCTGGCTTATCATCTCCTTGATCTAAACATGGGGATGGAAGCATACTCCAAAAAAAGGAGAAGAAAAGGAAAACATCAACAAAAGTTGGTATGCGCATACTAAATAGGAAAATTGAGCAATATTATGAAAATAAGGGACAACAAATATAAAAGGCTTCCTATAGAAAATACAAGGACTACCCAAAGAGGGCATCAAAGAAAAGAACAACAACAAAAGAGACACTTACCATACCAAACAAATAAAATCGTGCCACACTAGCACATACAAAGATAGTAGGGCACACACCCCACAATTAACAACCTGCATGCACGTGAGATAAACATAACCCTAAAACAATATAAAGACAAATCTGGCCAAGGCTTCACATCCTTGAAACTTGATAGAGAATGACACACTGCCAAACTCCTAATATATAAAGTTGAGATAAGGCTTCACATCCTTAAAAATCGGGTATGGGGCACCATCAACTCCATCCCAAAAATAGGGGCACACACCCAAAAACCAATGCAATTACACTACTCTAGTGCTACTGAATCACATAACATGTTAAATGTAGAGGCAAGTAAAACGTATAGTCAGATTATACAATGTTGCCATCACACAGTGGGCAACACATGCATCCATATGCAAGTGGGAACAAGATATCACATATCCACAAATAAACATCCACATATTAGTGGGTACATATCATAAAAAGTCCAAAATGCACAAGGCACAAGATAAGAGTCAAGAGAATATCCAATATTACCACAAACAAGATAGTTCATAAGAACCATGATATCAAAAGATAAGAGGAATGTGTATAGGCTATTGTCCATAGGATCAAGAGAAAGAAGAAACATAGGCTAATTTCTCAAAAAGAACAATCAAGCTTGCAAACATACCTCAACTTCAAAGTCTAAAGTCCAAAGTCCAAGTAGGTTCAAGCCTAGGCCTTTAAAGGACCTATTTAACATATAAGTAGATTTTGAGTTAATATCACATTGATTATTAAACCCTAAAAACTTTCTTTTTATGATTATGTGAATTAGGCTATGAAAACTATACCACATTTTAGTTTATGTTTTTAGGAGTCCAAAACATATTTTATTATATTTTTCTGACTTATAAATATTTAGTTATGATTTTTATAAGTTAATTCTTAATTAATTAAATCTATTGAAAACACATGTTATTGATCATCAGATTTAGTCATAAAAATTTATAACATTAGTTAGATGTTATTTTTCTAATTCCAATTACTAGATTTCCATATTTTTCTGATCATGAGTATATTTTTATGAATTTTGTAAGATTCAACAAATCATGAAATTCCATGTGGCAAATCATTTGAGAAAGAGGAAGAAAGGGAGGGAGAGTGGGCCGAGCAGACCAAATTATCCCAATTTGGGCTTGCCAACTCGTCCATCCCCCATGGATAGTTGGGCAAATTGCCCCAGCGTGGAAAGAACCCAAAACCAACATGAAAAGACAATAATGCCCTTGAACAAAACCAAAAACCAGATCAAATGTGAAGGGTGATTCAGTAAAATGATGCTAAGCTTCATCTCTAATAGAACAAATTGCGAGTGAGAACCATGGTCTTGATCTGGACCTTGAATTCCATCGTATGCATAGATACAAGCAAGGGCAATGGTCCCTCCAAGAACCTGGCATGCACACAAACTCAAAGAGCCCAAGATCCCGATGCTAGAGTAGCTAGAGACCCAGAAGTCTACCTACAACCAAGAAGAAAAACCAGTAGATGAATGTTGATTGGTAAGAAGGAGATGCTGACGTGATACCATCACAAAAATGCGCGAGGCGGCTACTCTAAACCACGACAGACACAGAGATCGCCTGCCCAAGACTTGACAAACAGGAAAAAAAACGAAAGGTATTCAAGACAGAGGAAGGAAAACACCCGAACGAGCTCTAGGGTAGAGAAACACAGAGGAAACTGGGTCATGGTTGTGAACGGAAAAGGAAGATTTGAGCCCAGAGATGCTTACCATGACTCTAATTAGCCTACAATGGTTAGAGGAAGCGGCGATGACTGTGAGTTGTCGGAGATCAACTTGGAGTAGGTCTGGTAGGAAGGAGAAAAATGTGAAGAAATTGAGGGTAGAGGAGATAAGACTGAGAACCGTTGGTTGATCTTAAGCACTTGCGTGAGGATAGGGCGGGCCGAGGAGTCTTCTGCGGAAAATTGTGGAGAAATCCAATTTGGGGCTTTCTCATATATATAGATTTAGGGCTCCAGTTATAGATCAACATATGCATAATCGAACCAGGAATACATAGAAATAAAAATCACAGAAAAAGATTGAGCGTAGGCCAAGAAATCCAGATGGGAAGGTACTGCATAAGAACAGGCTGGTTTCCTAATTTTTTTAGAGGTAGAGGATGATCTGACAATCGTTCGATCAAGATATGAATGACCCAGATCCGAGCACACTTAATCAACTGCATGACAACTAAAAACATAAGAGAAACTTCATACAAATCGAAATCCAATCAAAGTGGGAATGCAATTAATTCCCTATTTTCTCTCTCTTTTTTTAGGGTGCAAACAAATCCCAAATTGGATGAAAATTTTCATATAGGCTAATTAAAGCAAGCAAATTCTAATTATGCAATTTGATTTGCCTTTTGAGGACTTTTAATGTGTTAAATAAATCACATCCTATTTTCTCTTTCCTCATGCATTAATGACTTTAAGATTTTTCAAATTTGATGAAACTTCACCCACAAGTCATATTTAATGTGCTGGATATGAACTTGCCACCAATTTTACATGTTGGAGTTGTTTGTATAATGATTTAATATTTGAAGGTTCTACGCACTTTCTCTCTCTGAATTTTACCTTTTAAGCAATCTTTCTCCAAATTGGATGAACATTCACCCAAAGGCTATATTTATTATGTAGATTATGAATCCAAGATTATTTTCCTCTTTTGGATTCATTTATTAAATATTTGATATTTTGGATAAATTTAGATCTTCTCTTTCCAAAATGAATTAAATTAATTATTATTATGTGAATAATGTGAAACTTGACTCCCAAGGCAATTGGGACCCAAGAAACATGACCTTTAACTTAGATTCCACTTTTGGGATTTCTATTAATGAGATATGTCGTATGGCCCATTAGTGGCCCATTATCCAAAACTATTCATCCAATTAAATCTTTAACTTCTTATTACCATCTAGATGAGTCATATGTGATTATTAAGCACAAATTATCGTGTATTTCATTATATAATTTAGATGACACATTTTATGTTCTATTATTGGCATAAGTCTAATGTAAGAACATTAGGTTACATTAGGGTGATTTTTACATGCATTAGCTCATTCGGGTTATACTAAACTTTGTTTTTCTAAGTCTAAAAGATCAAACTTCTAGGTTAGGGTTCGAGATCTAGTATGTTACAACACACCACCCCTTAAAGGGATTTCATTCTTAAAATCAAAACATCCACATATAAGAAAACAACTTATTCACCACCCCTTAAAGGATTCATCTTATTAAGTCAAAACTATTCTTTAGGTACAAAGGGTTCCACTTCCTTATATCCATACATAAAAGCATCATGCAAAAAGGGAAACATAACTAGTAAAGCCTAACTACATAACTATGGATTACCCTCAGCTTGTTCATCCTCATTAACTTATTAACCATACAAAGCAAAAACTCTTCCAACTCACCTTTCCATAGGTCTTCCTCTATTATTGTTACCATTATTGTTGCCCTGATTCTGAGGAGGTGCTTGCTGTTGTTGCACTAGAGCTTGTCCATTACGAGGCTTAGGGCAATTAGGTCAAATGTGTCTAGGCTCACTATAACAATGTCATACCATTGGAGTACCATGATGAGGTTTGTCCTGAGAACACTTTCTTGGAGGATGGTAACCATTGCACTTAGCACACTTGTCCCTTTTCTATTCATCTCCTGAGGGCTTCCTCCTCTTATCAAACTCCCTAGGTTGAAATCCTGGGTAAGATTCCACAGCTAAATCTTTATCAACCATCTGCTGAAAGGTTAAGGGTAGTTGTGGGATAAGAGCACGACCCACATTGTCGTTGAGTCCTTGCAGATATAAGGCAACTCTACGTTCTTCACTAAGTTCAGAAGCATATCTCTCAAGAAATAAGAATTTTTGTACATAAGCAGAAATAGTCATTGATCATTTCTTCAAACTATAGAACTCAACTTCCTTTTTCTTCAAGGAAGTAGTGCAGATATACTTCCCACGGAAAAGCACCAAAAATTTCTCCCAAGTCATGATGGAAATATCACGAGTCCTTGCTATTCTGTTCCACCAAACTTGAGCAGGTCCATCCAAAACATATGAAGCAAACCTAACGTTATGGTGTGGAGGATAGGCCATACCATCAAAATTCCTCTCTATGGCTAACACCCAATCATCAACTTTGTCGACCATCTGTATTTCACCTTCACCCTTGAAGGAGGGTGGTTACATCTTCATGAATTCCATGATTGAGAACTCCTTAGGCTTTTCAGGTACAGACGAGTCCTTCATCTTTCCTGCCATGGTAGTAGCAAAAAGTTGTCGAAACATGGCCAACTCTTGCTCTGGAGAGATGACTATGCCCGTACCAGCAGAGGCTGGGGTCTCCTGACCTACTGATGTTCCACCTTGAGCCACTGGTGTGGTAAAGGGAGGATCCATCCCTAGAATCCCAATAGCTGAACATATTGTCAAGAGTCGAGTTATATCCCACCATGAGGATTTTTACTTGCACAAAGGAAAGGATACTAGGTATAAGCAACCTATGGAAAAAGGTAAACATCCTAAGGGAGATAGGATTGAAATAGTTAGATAACCGACTGCTAGTGGCTTTGATACCTTGTTGTAAGGAGTGAGATCTCAGAGGGAAACCACTCCCTACTAAAAATAAAAAGACAACATCCCTTGAACCAAACACCACATAATTTTTTTTCCAAAGGGAAGTAGACCAATTCATTCAACATGTATGTATCATAACACAATAAGTAGCAGCGGAAAAGAAATATATCCAACTATTACAAAGCTTGATATCTTTTACATCACTACACCACACATGGGTGAGTTACAAAAGAAACTATAAGGATCTATCTAAGGATCATCTAACCATCTCTTTCAAGTCTCCCAAAAGCTCAACTTCAAGGGTTGTTGTCCAAGTCCACCTGGCTTATATTCTCCTTGATCTAAACTTGGGGATGGAAGCATACCCCATAATAAGGAGAACAAAGGAAAACATCAGCAAAAGCTGGTATGTGCATACTAAATAGGAAAATTGAGCAATATTATGAAAATAAGAGAAAAAATATATAAAAAACATCCCATAGAAAAGACAAGGACTACCCAAAGAGGGCATAAAAGAAAATAACAACAACAAAAGAAACTTGCCATAACCAAACAAATAATATCGTGCCATACTAGCACATACAAAGATAGTAGGGCACACACCCCACAATTATGAACCTACATGCATGTGAGATAAACATAACCCTAGAACAATATAAAGACAAAGGAGGCCAAGGCTTCACATCCTTGAAACATGATAGAGGATGACACACTGCCAAAATTCTCAATATATAAAGTTGAGCCAAGTTTTCACATCCCAAAAATAGGGGCACACGCCCAAAAACCAATGCCATTTCACTACTCTAGTGCTATTGAATCACATAGCATGTTAAATGTAGAGGCAAGTACAAAGTATAGTCATATTATACAATGTTATCATCACACAATGGACAACACAGACATACACATGCAAGTGGGAACAAGATATCAAATATCCACAAATAAACATCCACATCTTAGTGGGTACATATCATCAAAAGTCCAACATGCACCAAGGCACAAGATAAGAGTCAATAGAATATCCAAGATTACCATAAACAAGATAGTTCACAAGAACCATGATATCAAAAGATAAGAGCAATGTGTATAGGCTATTGTCCATAAGACCAAGAAAAAGAAGAAACATAGGCTAATTGCTCAAGAGAATAATTGGGGATGCAAGCATACCTCAACTTTAGAGTCCAAATTCCAAAGTCAAACTAGGACCAAGCCTATGCCTTCAAAGAACCTATTAAACGTATAGGTAGATTTTGAGTTAATATTAAATTGATTATTAAACCTTAAAAACCACCTTTTTATTATTATATGAATTAGGTTATGAAAACTGTGCCACATTTTAGTTTATTCTATTAGGAGTCCAAAACATATTTTATTATATTTTTATGACTTATAAATATGTAGTTATGATTTTTATAAGTTAATTCTTAATTAATTAGATCCATTGAAAACACATGTTTTTACTCATTGGATTTAGTCATCAAAATTTATACCATTACTTAGACCTTATTTTTCTGATTCCAACGATTATTTTTCATATTTTTTTTATCAGTGAGTGAATTATTATGAATTTTGCAAGATTCCACAAATACAAAAATTCCATGTGGAAAATCATTTTAGAAAGAGGAAGAAAGAGAGGGAGAGTGGGCCGAGCAGATCGAGTTGGCCCAATCTAGGATTGCCAACTCGACCACCCCTATGGACAACTGGGCAAGTTGCCCCAATGCAAAAAGAACCCAAAACCAAAATGAAAAGACGATAATGCCCTTGAACAAAACCAAAAACTAGATCAAACACGAAGGGTGATTTGGTAAAATGATGGTAAAATTTGTCTTCGATAGAACAACTTGCGAGCGAGAACCATGGTCTTGATATGGACCTTGAATTCCATCATATGCATAGATTCAAGCAAGGGCAATGATCCCTCCAAGAACCTGACATCCATGCAAACTCAACAAGCCCAAAATCCCGATGACAGGGTATCTAGAGACCCAGAAGGCTACCTACAACTGAGGAGAAAAACCAATAGATGAATATCGATTGGCAAGAAGGAGATACTGACATGATACTGTCATGAAAATGCATGAGGCGGCTACTCCAAATTGCGGCAGCACTAGTACATAACCGACCTTTAGTGTCGGTTATTTAAGGCATTTAGTGTCGGTTTCTAAGCGACACCTATGTGGGCGATGCTAAAAGCCCAACCGTTACGCGTCGGTTAAAAAACCGACGCCAAAACACTTCGCGTGCCACCGAAAACGTGCCAGATGGGGACTATAGGCGTCGGTTATTAGATAAGAAACCGACACCATATACCTTCGCGCCACAGAAAGGGCGCCATCTGGGGCATTATCAACATCGGTTTATTAGTAATAACCGACACCATATCACTCCCAGCACAATCGTGGTGTCTGGTCCGCTGCCACAGTGGTGGTGGCCAGTACGGCCGTGGTGTTAAGGAAATAGACGTCGGTTGCGAGTAGAAACTGACACTGTAACCGACGCCATATCACTCCCAGCACAGCCGTGGTGTCTGGTCCGCTGCCATGGCCGTGCTGGCCAGCACGGATGTGGTGTTAAGGAAATAGACGTCGGTTACGAGTAGAAATTGACACTGTAACTATGTGGCATCGGTTTTATACAAATAACCAACGCCTATTGTTTTTTTTTCTATCAGTCTGTAGACCTGCTTTGGCTGGTCGCAGGATGAGAAACATGTAGTTCAGTTACGAACTGTAGGTTTTACGACATCCATTGATATCAGCCAACAACAGGCCACAAACCTGCAAAATTAACAACAAAAATATTCACACATTTAGCAACCTGCAGTTCCATTTGATTTTCACACATTTAGAAACATTCATGTAGCTAGCAATCTGTAGTTCCATTCATTTTCACATTCACACATGTAGAAACATTCATATAGCAACCAACAGTTTCATTTATTTTCACTCAGACACATGTAGAAACATTCACACATATATTATAATTCAGAAATTCATTTACAAAATATAATTCTTTAGTCATTATTCGCTATCAACATCCCAATTATATGTTAAAACCCCCACTACTTGTATGGCTGTTGCCCATTCTTCTCTTACTTTATTTAATTCTCCTGTCGTATAGGGAGCATGTACATCTGGTAAGGCATTTCCTGTAGTGTGGTCAGTTTTTTGAAAATAGCTCAATATCATTAAAAGTAAGCCATACAACATCTACAAGATAAATATCTCTCATCAAGTAACCAAGCAACAACTCCTTTTGCAGAAAGACATAACACAAGGCTCATATTGGGATGTGATAGGTACGCTTCTGCACCGTCCACCTCTTGTAGTGGTTGTTTAAAACAGCTATCTGGGATGGAATTCGTCAATCTACAAGAACCTGTGAGTACATCTGGAAAGGAGTTTGCAAAGGCACTGACAGAGAGTACCATCATGAAGACAACGAAAGATTACCAGACAAAGAGCTCGACCAGAAAGCAATGACACACACCTAACAACACAGACACAACACCCCACAAAATAGGATGAGAAACACAACTACCAACGACGAGCACTAAGGTTGCACCAACCAGGAGACCCGGGAAGGAGGCCAAACCTCAGCGATGCAAATACAGAGGAAGGATGGCTCATGTGGATATAAAGGCGGGGAGTAGATGGTCAGTTTTAAACACCTGTAAAGAGAATGATGTATATATATAATTAATGAGCTATAAATAAGATTGATATATTTTATATTATTTAATGAGACTATATAATACCTCAAGAATAGTATCGATGTCCACTGCGGCATATTTGATAATCATGTGTGTAAATCGCATCACATAGTATGCACATGCCCATCCGTTGTCTTGTGTAGCACACTATAAATTCAAACATACAAAATATAAAAAAATACAACTAATTAAGCATTGTTCACATAAATAATATATACATATATTGCAGTCGGGAACTTACTTTCACGTTCTTCTTAATTATTGGCTGGTTCTTTTTCATGGGGACCTTTCCTCCAGCCTTTTTGAACTCATCTAAACCCCTACATGTTAATTAACACAATGCATTGCATAATTAAATAGTAATGTAATAACATATGTTAACGGATATGAAAATGAAATATTTCTCACCGGAATAATGTCATTTTCATTATGTGTCCATATTTTGAATTCAATTTACTCCCCTTAGGATCTAGATAATAGACAGTGAACGTCTCGGGGAAAATAACTAGTAACTCCCAATGCATACCACTAGAGGTAAAAAAGTTAAAAATTAATAACTCAAAATCCACAATAAAAATGTAATTTTCTTAAGTCCAAATTATAATAAGCAAAGTAAACTTACTCTACATTGAATGGAGCTATTATCACCGTCTTCTTATTTTGAGTAAAATTTGTAAAAGCCTCACAACAATATTGTTGAACTGACGGAGGGTCTTTAGCTACTAGACTAATCAAAGATGGAATAAAAAATCCTACATGTTCGAATGCAAAATCTGCACATATCTTGTCTAAGTAGCTGCAAAATATGTATTAATTACGCATGCATTAATAAATAAGAAACCAGATAACCAAATCCTACACAAGGTATATGGATGTATAAAGAAGATCTCACCTTATCCATAGCTCTATCACAGATGTATTTAGCCAATCATATCGAAACAACTCCAAAATATCTTGTATAAATAGTTTGCTTTCGTATGATTGACCTGCAACATCTGAATCTATAGAAACAATTATAGGGAAATTTATATCATGTTCGCCTAACCATATTGCCATAGCCCTACAGTTAGGACCTAACGGGACAGGTAGGTCCTATGGAACCCAACTAGGTAATGTAGGAGGTGGAAGTGGAGGCCTAGATGACGTGGGTGTCTTCTTTTTAACCTGTATATATATATAATTTCAGATCAACTGACATCATATACACATACTAAGAATTTAACGTAATGTAAATTTATCATACAGTTTCAGTAAAGAGGACATCCACTTTTAGCCACAATATCACTCCGCCTTCTGCCTCACCAAGCGTTTCACAATCTGGGTGGGCATATGGCAATGGAAGATCCATCCACTTAGAGAATATATGTACCAGGCTCACACGAATCCAACCAGCTGGTAATGGAGACCCGTGAAAAATTTCCCCGGGTAGGGATGGGTAAGTCGATGCTTCTGGAATGACATATTCTTTACTTTTTAGACGGCATGGCTTCAACCCCTACAAATTTTTGTGTAAAGAATGTTATATACATATATACATATCATCTTTTTTTGAAACGACTACAATTTCATATATACATATCATCTTGAATTAAAAAACTAGTTACTATGTCATAAAAATACTTACAGTGGATGTGCTAGGTGGTGGGTCTACATGATTACTCCCAACCTCTGTAGTAGGAGTAGAGCAGGATGCCATAATAGGTACTGTCTGCTGAGTGGCAGTCTGAGATGCCTGCCACTTTTTTAGTGCTTCTTCGAGTTTCCTATCAACTAGCTTATCTACCTATACATGGATAAAAGAAACTTTAGCTTCTAATTATTGAATTCTCTTTTACAGTAATATTATAAAGAAAGAATATGTTACCTCTTCTTGTGAAAGTCCCACTTTTGGGACATGTTTGCGCTGGGATGGCCCAAAAAAAGCTTTGATGCCCACACCAGTGCCTGCAGCCCCAACACGTCCAGGATGCTCTGGATTACCCAGAGCAACTGTCAATTCATCCCTTGTGCCCTCAGGGATGAACTTGCCTTGTTTCGTCAGCTCGTGCAGCTCCCGCTAATCGCCAAAACAAAAATTTGTAATTAAGTAAACACCACAAATAATCAATATTCGAACGATTGCTATAAGAGTTGTATTTTACCATTTTTGCAGCCGCCTCCGCAGTTGCGGGCTTCCTTATTTCTCCCTTCTTATTTTGCCTCCCAACTATCCAGACATCATGGCGAGACAGAGGTGTGCTACCTATAGTAGAGGACACTTGAGTAGCAACAGACTGAGCAGTAGTCTCAAACTGTAGTCTTTGGCGAATTCCTGCATACCCCTTTGGACCCATTGTGTGGTCATGAACATTTAGTGCACACCTTGATTTGTGTGCCTCACTGAGGGCCTAGTTAGTATGCACATTAATGATTTGGTTAGTAATAGTAAATGTTAATCTTGAATAGGTGAATACAACATATATTAATGAGATTGGGACTAACGCCTAATACCTTGAATTCATCAGTTTGCGCTATTAACTTCTTCATCATAGTGATGCCCCTTCTCTTGTCAACTTTTTGGTGTTGCTGATCCAGTGCCTCAAGTGCTTCAGATGGTACATGTGCATCATCAACCTAAAATTTGACAAAATAAACACATTTACAAGATATACTATAAATGGACATATAGATATAAATATATGATATATTTTTAAAACTTACATTGTGAGGCGGCGCATTGATGTCCTCACCCTCACGGTAATCATAGGGGTGCAGCGATTGCAAATGGACATCCATGATCTATCCATTCTATGATCAAAGAGAAAACAAGTATATATTACGACAAGATTAGGGTTCACAGATTAGAGTTTTTGCATGGTTAAAACTTTAGGCCAACAATTACACGTGTACCACCTATCCCATTCTTGAACACCTAATCTCACTAGTAAGTGTATAATGTGTATTGGGTTTTCAAGAAAATTTCGGCAGCATTTCCCCACTGTTCTCTAAGTACATATGTACTTAGAGAACATATGGGGAAATGCTGCCGAAATTTTCTTGAAAACCAAATACACATTATACACTTATGTCCTACGTGAGATTAGGTGTTCAAGAATAGTCCCAAACCGGGGACTATCCAAGATTTACTCCTAATGAGTAAATCTTGGACGGGTTTCTAGGCCAACAAATACATGTGTTGTCATTCTTATATATAATAAATGTGTACCACCTATCCCATTCTTGAACACCAAATCTCACTAGTAAGTGTATAATGTGTATTGGGTTTTCAAGAAAATTTCGGCAGCATTTCCCCGCTGTTATCTAAGTACATATGTACTTAGAGAACATACGGGGAAATGCTGCCGAAATTTTCTTGAAAACCAAATACAGATTATACACTTACGTCCTACGTGAGATTAGGTGTTCAAGAATAGTCCCAATCCGGGGACTATCCATGATTTACTCCTAATGAGTAAATCTTGGATGGGTTTCTAGCCCAAAAAATACATGTATGTTGTCATTCCAATACCTACAAACCTAGTTTCATCACAATTGATGTTAGGGTTTCATCACAATTTTAGGTATCATATAGAGTATGTAGATGTTAGGGTTTCATTATGCAATAGGGATTCATGTAGATGTTAGGGTTTCATCATGCAATAGACTTAGCTAGATGTTAGGGTTTCATCATGGGATTTTATCATATAATTGATTTCATCACAAATTCATAATTGATTTCATTTGAATATATACCCTCTTATTCTTCCTTCTCCCTCCTTACCAACAGAAACCACGGTCGTGTGGGATGGCACAGCCGTGGCTGTGTTGGCCAACCACACGGTCGTGGCTGTGTTGGCCAACCACACGGCCGTGTTGGGTAGCATGGCCCTGTGGTCGACCAACACAGCCACGACCGTGCCAGCCCACATGGCCGTGGTTGCTGTTGGTAAGGAGAGGGAGAAGGAAGAAGAAGAGAAGGAGAACCAGTGATGAAGAAAGGAGGGCCTACTGTTGGTAGCAGTGTGGAGACGGAGGTGGAGGTGAGCACACTAGCGATAGGAGACGGCGCGGAGGCAGGCGAGCAGAGAATGAGAGGCACCGACGTCGAGAAAAGAAGGGGAGGGCGCCGACGGTGAGCAGAGAAGGAGAGGTAGGTGGCGGGAGTGGCGAGCAGCTGCATCAGTAGTAGGCGGCGGTGCGGAGGCAGGCGGCAGGTGACACAGCAGCTGGCGGCGGCGACACTGTAGGGGTCGGGAATCATCAGAGCAAAATCGATCTCAATGAAACAGAAGAAAGGGGGAAGATCGAGTTCGTTGTGCGGGCTATTAAGTTACTAAACGACGTCGGTTATCCATAACAACCGACACCTTTATTATTAAGTGTCAGTTATACAAAGACAATTGACGTCAATTGGACATTCCTTTACCCTAATTTTTTTGGCGGGGACGGCGCACGCACCCTTATCAGCGTCGGTTATTCTAAGAAAACTGACGCCCATATTGTAACTTTTGGCGCAAATTTTATCTTTATTCAATGTCGGTTATTAAGTAAAACACCGACATTGTATCTGATACTTCGGCGCAATTTTTTTTCTCGAAAAAATTGGATTTTGCGGGCTACTTTAGGCGTCGGTTGCTTTTCTTCAATTGACACTGAATGAAAAGTGATACCCGTGTCTGGCTGGTCCTCAAATATAGATGTCGGATGTCCTTATTAACCGACGTTGAATGTTAACATCGCCGGTTTTACTAAAAAATCGACGCCTCTAAAAGCGACATTGAATGTTGTTTCTGTAGTAGTGCAGACACAAAGATCGCATGCCCAAGACTCGGTGAGCAGGAATAGCAAAACGAAAGGTATTCAAGATAGAGGAAGGCAAACACCCGACTGTGTTCCAGGGTAGAGAAACATAGAGGAAATTGGGTAATGTCTGTTAACGGGAAAGGAAGAATTGACCCCAAATATGCTTACCACGGATCTAATTAGACTATGGTGGTTAGAGGAAGCAGTGGCGGCCATGAGTTGCCAAAGATCAACTTGGAGTAGGTCTGACTGGAAGGAGACGATCGTGAAGAAATTGAGGGTAGAGGAGAGAAGACTGAGGACCGCTGGTAGATCTTAAGCACTTACATGAGGATAGGATGGGGCGATGAGTCTTATGCAAAAAACTATGGAGAAATTTGATTTGGGGCTTCCTCATATATATAGATTCAGAGCTCAAGTGATAGATCCTATGCGGAATCGAACAAGGAATACATATAAACAAAAATGACGGAAAAAGATTGAGCGTAGGCCGAGAAGTCCTCTTGAGAAGGTACCACCTTAGAAGAGGCTGGTTTCCTTTTTTGTCGAGAGGTAGAGGATGATCTGACAACCGTCTAATCAAGAAATGAATGACCCAGATCTGAGTGCACTTAATCAGACACATGACAGCTAAAAATAAAAGAAACATAATACAAATTGAAATCCAATCAAAGTGGGAATGCAATTAATTCCCTATTTTCTCTCTTTTTTTTGAGGGTGCAAACAAATCCCAAATTGGATGAAATTTTGCACAGAAGCTAATTAAAGCAAGTAGATTCTGATAATGCAATTATATTTTCCTTTTGAGTACATTTAATGTGTTGAATAAATCAAATCATATTTTCTCTTTCCTCATGCATTAATGACTTTAAGATTCTCCAAATTGGATGAAACTTCACCCACAAGTCATATTTAATGTGTTGGATATGAATTTTCTACCAATTTTACATGTTGAAGTTGCTTGTACAATTATTTAATATTTTGAAGGTTCTACACACTTTTTCTCTCCCAATTTCATCTTTTACGCGAACTTTCTCTAAATTGAATGAAAATTCACCCAAAGGCTGTATTTATTATGTAGATTATGAATCCAAGATTATTTTCTTATTTTGGAGTTATTTATTATTTTATTTGGTATTTTGGGGAAATTTAGATATTCTCTTTCAAAAATGAATTAAATTAATTATTATTATGTGAATAATGTGAAACTTGACTCTAAATAATGTGAAACTTGACTCCCAAGGCCATTGGGACCCAAGAAACATGGCATTTAACTTAGATTCCACTTTTGGGATTTCTTTTAATGAGATATGTTGTATGGCCCATTATCCAAAACTATTCATCCAATTAAGTCTTTTTCTTATTACCATCCAGATGAGTCATATGTGATTACGAAGTACGAATTATTATGTATTTCATTATATAATTTAGGATACACATTTATGTTTTATTATTGGCATAAGTCGTATGTGAGAAAATTAGGTTACATTAGGGTGATTTTTACATGCATTATCTCATTAGGGTTATACTAAACTTTGTTTTGCTAAGTCCAAAAGATCAAATTTCTAGGGTAGGGTTCGAGATCTAGTATGTTACAACACACAACCCGTTAAAGAGATTTCATCCTCAAAATAAAACATCCGCATATAAGAAAACTAATTTATTCACCACCCCTTAAAGGATTCATCTTATTAAGTCAAAACTATTCTTTAGGTACAAAGGGTTCGACTTCCTTATATCCATACATAAAAGCATCATGCAAAAAGGGAAACATAACTAGTAAAGCCTAACTACATAACTAAGGATTATCTTGATCTTGTTCATCCTCATTAACTTCTTCATCATCCAAAGCAAAAAATCTTCCAGCTCGCATTTCCACAACTCTTCCTCTATTATTGTTACCATTATTTTTGCCCTGATTCTGAGGATATGCTTACTGTTGTTGCACTGGAGCTTGGCCATTATGATTCTTAGGGCAATCAGGTCAGATGTGTCTAGGTTCACTGCAATAATGGCATACTACTGGAGTACCATGATGAGGTTTGTCTTGAGAACACTTTCCTGGAGGATGGTAACCATTGCACTTCACACTTATCCATTTACTGTTCATCTCCAAAGGGCTTCCTCTTCTTGTCAAACTCCCTAGGTTGTAACCCTGGGTAAGATTCCACTGCCAAAGCTTTATCAACCATCTGTTGAAAGGTCAAGGGCAGTTGTGGGATAAGAGCATGGCCCACATTGTGGTTGATTCCTTGTTGATATAAGTCATCTGTATGTTCTTCACTAAATCCAGAAGCATATCTCTCAAGAAACAAGAATTTTTGCACATAAACAGAAACAGTCATTGATCCTTGCTTCAAACTATAGAGCTCAACTTACTTTTTCTTCAAGGTAGCAATGTAGATATACTTCCCATAGAAAAGCACCAAAAACATCTCCCAAGTCATGATGGAGATATCATGAGTTCTTGCTATTCCGTTACACCAAACTCAAGAAGGTCCATCTAAAACATATGAAGAAAATCTAACATTTTGGTGTGGAGGACATGCCATACCTTCAAAATTCCTCTCTATGGCTAACACCCAACCATAAACTTTGTCGACCATCTCTATTTCATCTTCACCCTTGAAGAAGTCTGGTTGCTACTTCATGAATTCCATGATTGAGAATTCCTTAGGCTTTTTAGGTATAGAAGGGTCCTTCATCTTTCTTGCAACGGTAGTAGAAAAAATTTGTCGTAACATGGACAACTCTTTCTCTAGAGAGATAACTATGTCTGTACTAGTGGAAACTGGGGTCTCCTAAGCTACTGACATTCCACGTTGAGTCACTGGTGTGGTCAAGAGAAGATCTATCCTTGGCATCCCAAACCTAGGGTTCTGGGCTGTCTCATAGTCGGACATGTTGTCAAGAGTCGAGTTATCTCCCGCCATGAGGGTTTTTTGCCTACACAAGGTAAGGATACTAGGTATAATAAACCTATGGAAAAAGGTAAACATCCTAAGGGAGACAAGATTGAAATAGTTAGATAACCGACTGCTAGTGGCTCTGATACCATTTTGTAAGGAGGGGGATCCCAAAGGGAAACCACTCCCTACTACAAATAAAAAGACAACATCCCTTGAACCAAACACCACATAATTTTTTTTCCAAAGGGATATAGACCAATTCATTCAACATGTATGTATCATAATACAATAAGTAGTAGCAGAAAACAAATATATCCAATTATTACAAAGCTTGATATATTTTTTCACTACACCACACATGGGTGAGTTACAAAAGAAACTATAAGTATCTAGATGAGGATCATCTAACCACCCCTTTCAAGTATTCAAAAAGCTCAACTTCAAGGGTTGTTGTCCAAGGTCACCTGTCTTATCTTCTCCTTGATCTAAACCTAGGGATGGAAGCATACCCCACTAAAAGGAGAAGAAATGGAAAACATCAACAAAAGTTGGTATGTGCGTACTAAATAGGAAAATTGAGCAATATTATGAAATTAAGGGACTTTTGTATCCCTTTTACCTTTATTGATGTTATTTGATGGAAAATTTCAAACAAACTTGTGGCCTTAAAGGATAAAATTTTTAAATATGCATATTTTCCCCTAAAAATATTGTCTTGACGTGTTGTTTGCTACTATGTTGAGAGAAATTCTAATCCCCTAATATGCTTGTTGTTTTTAGAACTATTTAGGGTGAAACTAATCTATTTCCTTATCCATCATAATCCTAGATGTTTGTAACGTAGGACAACCATACTTAATAATGACTTTATTCTACATTTCTTTATTAATATCTCCAACATGCTAGTGAGTTTATGTATGAAACTTGGTAGGGTGATTTATTATTGAATTGTGATAAGAAAAGTACCCTTTAAGGTAAAGAAGGAAGATTTTTATGACTTGGCTGAGTTATGGCTGAAGTTGATGTGTTGGATCATGCATGTTGTAAGACCCAAACCCGCTATCAAAGTCTCTAAAAGATTTTTAAGAATGATGGTTGGCCCCAAAGACCACCACTAGCTTTAATTGTCACTTTGTCCTCACTCACGCACAAGCCAGGATAAACTTCTCGACTTGGTCACCCATCCAGGTACTACTCTGGGTTGAGAATGCTTAACCACAAAGTTCTTTAGTGATGGGCTCCCAGAAAAGGAGGTGCAACTTTGTGATATGGGTATCCCAATCATTTTGTTTAAGATTATTTTTTCTGAGGCCTCAAGTACTAGGACATTGCAATCTCCCGCTTCAGTGCAGACCCAGAATGGACCATGAACACCCAACTCTCGATCATTGAATGCCAACACAAGGGTGGCTACATCACCATGGACATCCGTTTCCAACATGCACGAACCTCATGAATCAAGACTGGCATGCCAAATGACCATATGTGCCCCACCTGCTGGAGGGTTTTTGGATCTGATACCATTTGTAACACCCAGTCCCACTATCGAAGGCTCTAGCAGAGTTTTAGGAATGTCGAATGGCCCCATATACCACCATTGGTATTAACTACACACTTTGTACTCACTCATGAACATGCTAGGATAAACTTCCCGACTTAGTCACCCATCCTAGTACTACTCTGGGATGAGCACGCTTAACCACAAAGTTCTTTAGTGATGGGCTCCCTGAAAAGGAGGTACACCTTGGTGATATGGGTATCCCAATCATTCCTTTTAACATTATGTTATATAAGGACTCAGATCCTAGGATGTTAGACATGCCACTTTGATGCATGATACGAGGCTTTCTATAGGTACTAGGGTTTCTTAATTACTCGATTAATGTTGTATCTAGGGATGGCAATGGTGCTGTGAAAAAACCATATCCGCAGATAACCACACCACATTTTACACTGCATAACTGCTCCAAGTGGTTAAGCTGTAGATATGGTTTTAAATTTTTAGAACAGCGGTGAAGTGGTGCGGTTATGGTTGCAGAGAAAAAACCATGAATAAAAACCACACCGCATATAATTAATTTTAATTATATAAATAAATGTAGAATATTATCCTAGATACATTATTTGTTGTCGTTCTCACATAGATAGCTGATATCTAATTTTAAATGGAATTCAATATATAGAAAAGTATATATTTTTATACAATTACGAATTTGATTTTTTTTCTATATAGTATGAAATAAATATTAGTTTTTTAGATTTTCTATGTTGTTACTTCCATTTGTTGTGTACAATTTCAGTAAATTATATTTATAATGATACTATGGCTAATCAAAATTTGTTCAAATTATGATGTGGTGCGGTTAATCGCGGTTTTTTGGTGGTACAAATATTGTTTCTCATATTAAAAACCACACTAGATATGGTGCATATATGGAGTTCAATTTTTCTATGTATTGTGGTGTTGGTTTTGCTATAAACCTCACTATATCCACACAACTACTATCCCTAGTTGTATATTATCCGCACACATTTTTTGCACACTGATTTCTTCAACAAGAGAACTAAATGGACTAATTAATCATGTGAACCCTAATCTAGTATAGTATTCTATAGAAGTATTCCCTTGTTTTTAAAGCATATAGTGAAATGGGCAGCCTTGTAGCAATATTGGATTATGAGAAGGTATCTGGAGTCGTATAAGTTTTTGTATACATAGGTGGCCACTTCTTGTTTCCTCATTACTATAGTACAATATATGTGTATGATTGAAATTGGGGCTATATCTTTAGTCATGCATGACAATGTGAATGAGATATGTGATATAATGATATTGGGGCCTTTATACCCATATAATAAGGTAACATGGATTGAGTACATAGGAAACCCCTAGATTGTAGGTATGCCATTGTGTACTTACTGGTATTCTTTTGGCCATTGAACCTCTGCTAGTTATATTGGCGCAAGAGACATCACATGCTCTTATGGAGTATGATAGTTCTTGGATGTTAAATGGTGAGCTAGGGTACCTAGCAGTCACTAGCTAGTGACTTGAGTGGTAAACCTCAAACTATCCTGAGCTTTAATACCAAAATAGTAACCCAATAGTGTACTATGCCTAATTAGGTTATTTGGTTATGCATATTGTGATTCTTGGATAATATGAAAAAGTTTGAGCACCTATGTCAAGGAAATTGTCATTGAATGACTATAAAGCACATTTTATAGAATTTATTGAGGTTCTATACTCACTTAACTACCACAGAGGAGAGCTTTTGGAAGTTAAAAAAGGCTCCAAATGTGAAGTTGGCACCTAATGTTGAGATGGCTGTGAAATTCTTATTATTCATGGAGGTAGTTAGGATGATTGAGAGGACTATGCGGGTTCATCATGAGGTTAGGTTAAGGAAGAGGTCAACTCCATCCATAGGTCAACAATATGGCTATTACAAGAAGAGGTTTTTGGTGCTGCAAAAAAGGTAGAAGTATCAACAATCACAATAAAGATAAGTTGCATTTTAGACAACGGCATAAGTATAGTCTCAATGGTCATATAGTAAGAGTAGATGGTGAGTTTCGGGGTGAACATTTCTGGTTCTATATCAGTGATTGTGATTTTAAGGCCACAAAACATGAGACACTATAGAACATGTTGAAATAGTCACTCTGGTCAAGTTTGGTTCAATCCAAGTCAATGCTATCACTATGTCCATTTCGGGCATGTATATATGTTCTTCGAACAATTATATCATGAGGTGACATAGAAGCAGAGGAATATCCAACAAGGTTCATAGAAGTAAAACCATTCTAGTAGAGGAAAAGGTTACACTTCATAGATAGGGTCATCAAGACCAACAAGAAGAGGCTAGGGTCATAAACGTGCACAAGAAACAACTTGAGTATATGTATGACTCATCTTGAAGGGTTTCCAACCCATAAGTCATAATAAGTCAAAGGAAACTTTTTCATTTTGACTTATCTTCTCCATCTTATGTATCTATCTTAGTTAATCTGGGTGCTACACACTCTTTTACCACTAGAGAGGTGATTGATATTTGTAGATTGCCTGTTAGTAGTAGATTAATTAGTTTTTATTGAGACTCCTTTAGTGGGTTCTAGAATTTTTTAGGAGGTGTGACCATCCTATGCCCTTTGTTTCTCCAGGAAATCCACTTGAGTGTATTTTAAATGAATTGAAACTTGAAATACAAGTCTATTTTAATGTTTTTGTTACAAGGAGAATGTTGAGGACACTCTCTTTACAATATGATATGAGAGGAGATGAAGAAGTCTGGGAAACATGAGAGAAATAATCAGTGCAATGAATTTCTCATAGAATCTAACAATCAACAATATAAATACAGTCAATGGTAAAAAATGTAGATACAATCAATGTTAACATTAATTAACAATCAATTAATAGAATAATTGATAATCAATAGTTGTATACAAATATATTTGAATACTACCCCTCAAGCTGGAGCATGGATATCAATCAAGCCCAGATTGTAGCACAACTCCTCAACTCTCTTTCCAGAGAGAGGCTTTGTATATATTTGTAGTTTGCTCATGTGTATGCAAAAAAGGGGTAATGACGTTCTTGATTAGCACAAAATCTCACAGAAAATGGCAATCCACCTCAATATGCTTGGTTATTTCATGAAAAGTAGGATTACTGGCAATGAAGGCAGCAACACAAATTTTACAATTAATCAATATAGCATGAGTGATTGGAAACCTAAAGTCATAAAGAATATATTTGATCCATAATAGCTCAATAGTATGTGTCATTGCACTATACTCAGATTGTGCAGTGGATCTAGTGACAAAATTTTGTTTCTTACTTCTCCAAGTAACCAAGTTACCCCTACTAAGGTACTATAGCCAGAGGTATCGATCCTATTAGATTTACATCTTGTATAATTGGCATTAGAATATCCAGTCAAACATAGATACCCATTTACTTTACAAAATATTCCCTGTCCGAGTGCTTAATCTGAATATCTCAATACTCGACATACAACTTCCCAATGACACCGCCTAGGGAAATCCATAAATTGTCTAAGAACACCAAAAATAAAGCATGTATATGTCCTATTAATAGTAAGATATCAAAGTTTTCCAACCAAACATTTATAGATAAATTTATCTTCTAAGGACTAAGTAGATTCTGTCGATAGGTAATGTGCTTTATCCATAGGGGAGAATGTAACTTAGCAGCCAAGTTTTCCCATTGCAAAAATTAAGTATAGAGCATACTTCATATGAGATAAATATACTCCATCCTTGTTGTGTGCTACCTTAATGCCAAGAAAATACCATAGACGCCCATGGTCTTTGGTTACAAATGCTTGGAAATACAATTCAATCTATTATCAATCCCTACATCATCAATGCTAGACAAGATGATGTCATCCACATAAACAATGAGAACATTTAGAGTAGAAGTAGTGGTTTTGATAAACAAAAAATTCCTATTGAGACCATGTGAAACTAAACTTGTGCTAAAAGGGTCAACTTGGCAAACCATGATCACAAAATTGGTTTGATGCCATAAATGGATTTCTTCAAAAAATATAATTTTTGAGAATGTTCCCCCTGTGAAACATAACCTAGAGGTTGTGGCATAAATATCAATATAGAAAGGAATTTTTGACATCTAGTTGATGTAAGTTCCATACTTTATCAATAGCAATAGAAATTAGGATACAAACAAATTTAGGATGAGAAATTGGAGAAAAGTTTCAAAGTAATCAATCCTAGCTTCTTGTGTATCCCTTAGAAACAAGTCTGGCCTTTAGACGTTCAACTGTACCATCAGACAAGTATTTCATAGAAAAACCCATCTACATCCAACAAGATTACTACTTTTAGGAGATCAACAAGGTCCCCTGTCCCATGAGAATAAAGTGCATCAATCTCCTCATCCATGGTTTGTTTCCACCCAAAGTCTAGCAATGCTTCTTGGACATTCTTTAGGGTATAAATTCTAGATAAAGAAGTTGTAAACCAAGCAATGAAGGAATTCGTATGAGTTGTAGAAACATGTTTAGAGATACAATATTTGGTACCAGATCGTCGCCCCATCCGTAACACAATAGGAATGCCAAAATTAGAAATTGTAAAAAAATTAGTATTATTACCATTGTCTTTATGTGGATCATCAGTCTCAGAAGATGCCAAAGTAGGGGATACTTTAAGAGAGTCGTAGACACACCAGGATCAGGAAAAGGGACAATTGGAAGTGGCACATGTTTACTTGGTTCATAAAAGAGAGATGTATATTAAAAAAAGGTGACATATGAACTGGCATACAAATGATGTACACATGGATCAAAACATTTATTTCCTTTTTGTGTACAAGTGTAACCAAGGAAACAATAGCAGAAAACATGGGGCAATAGTTTGTGACACTCATGTTGGTGATTATGAAGAAAACATAGAAAGCCAAAACTCTTGGTGGTAAAGCAAATAGTGCTTCACGGGGATAGAGAAGTTGAAAATTTATCTTATTTTGGAGAACATAAGAAGTCATCTGATTGATAAGATAATCTTCTAAAAGAATCACATCTTCCCAGTAAAACTTGCAAAATTTAATTTCAATTAGGAGAGTGTGAGCTACATCAAAGAGATGTTTGTTTTTTCTTTTGATAACTCCATTTTGTTGTGGGCTATAGGGAAAAGAATTTTGATGAATAATCCCTTGCAATACAAATCTTTTAAAAACCATGTTACACATATTTACAAGTATTAGAAGTGCCGAAAAATTTAGGAGTAATAGAAAATTGAGACTTTAAATCATTTAGGAATTTAGAGAAAACATTTAACATCCAGAACAATCTTTTAACAGATAGATCCAAGTAGCACGAGACCAATCATCAATAAATGTTATAAAATACCACACACCAGTACAAGTATCAATATGACATGGTCCCTAGACATCCCTATGAACTAAATAAAACAAACTTTGATTCCTATTGTTACGATGAGGAGGAAATACTATCTAAAAGTTATTCCAAGATGACGAGGCTAACATGAAAATATTTTAAGAGATAGAGTTGGAAATAAAGACTTTAATTTAGAAGCAGAAGGGTGACCAAGAATTATTTTCCATTGAGGAATAGAGCTATACTGGGCCATAAGAGTAGTAGTAGGAGTGGTTGACAAGGTTTGCAGGTGGTACATACCATATCCACCTTCATATCCCCCGCCAATCGTCTTCTCGTCCTAAGATCCTTCATGGAGATAGTGCAAGGAAAGAAGGCTACACTATATTTTAAAGTTTTGGTAATTCTACTAAAAAACATCAAGTTTAATAGAAATTTTGACACAAATAAAATAGATTTAAGAATATTTCTATCCACTTCTCTTCTCCCAATAATTAGAGAAGTGGATCCATCTAGTAGATGCGCATGAGTATGATAAGTAGATTTCTAGGTAAGTAAACAATTTCTTATTACCATTCATATGAGTTGTAGCACCCAAATAAATAACCCAATGATATTTTATTGAAGAGGCAGAAGCTTGAAGACATGAGAGGTCACCTGAGTGTTGAGAAATATTTTCTTGAGGTGTAATAGTAGCAACATAAGAAACCTTGATCAGTTTGTCAAGGTCAGAAAAACCCAGTGTTACCATATGATGATTGGTAGGGACAAAAGTAAATTCTCCATCAACATGGGTAGTTGACACTATATTGGAATATTCTGGTTTCCCATGCTTTAGCCAACATTTTTCTTCACTTAATTACTATACTTGCAAAATTGTAGAATCTAGATTAGGAAGAAGAGCATCCTCTCCCACTATTATTGAGACTTTTTCTCCAGCTACCAACTAGATTTCCAATCCCTCATTCTGCAACAAAAAGGATAGCATGTACTTAGGAAACAATAGTATAAGACAGAATGAGATAATCAAAGATAAACATCATTTAACATTGGTAAGGGTTCAACAGAGGAAGAAGAAAAATTGATAATATTCCAATACAAGGTATAATGGAGCAACTGATTTAAAGCACAGACATTGTTAGAAAGTCACTAAGATGACATGTCAGGATGTTGAACACCATATAGAGTGTAGCAAAATTGAAAGTAGATAATTTTCAAAGCAATAGATGACAACATGCCATGTCAGACTAGAGACACACTATGTAAGATGATAAAACAACAAAACTAGACCAAAAAAGAAGCTAAATATGTGGTGAATCTTATGGATCACCAAGAGAACTAAAGATATGTTGTAAATATCCAATTATATCAAATAGTATGTAGGCAAATCCATGCAATAGATGGTCATAGATGGCCACACAAGAATTTCATATGGATTCCAAAAAACCAGTCTTTAGGCCATAAGACCGATGGAAAGGTTGTAGGCAGTGCCCCTAGATCCTCTTGTTGGGGAATAGGATATGGCTAGAAAGGAGACTAGATATACCTAGGTGTGAGAAGTAGTGGTGGAGAAGAAAGAATATGATGAACAAGGATGGGAGGAGAGACACTAATGGAAGAAACATGGAAAAGGAGGGACTGGTGAGGCAACTTAATTTCCTGCTCTCATACCATTTTAATGGATTGAAATTTGAAGTACAAGTATGTTTCAATGTTTCTGTTAGAAGGGGTATACACATTTATATAGGGGAGGTGAACCTCTCTACAATATTATATGAGAGGGGATGAAGAAGTCTAGGAGATATGAGAGAAATAAAAAATGCAATGAATGTGTGATAGAAACTAACATTCAATAATACATATACAGTCAATGGTAAACAATCTCAATACTATCAATGTTAATATTAATTAACAATCAAAGAATATACTAATTGGTAATAAAAAACTATATACAAATATACCTCATTATACATCATGCCACTCAACAAGCACATATTTGATGTGATCCTAGGGATGGATAGTTTTGATAAGTTTAAGGTTGTACTTGACTATGGGTCCAAGGTTGAAGATTTTAGGTAAGATGATGTCTTTATATATTTCCTAGGCGATGAATTTCAGCCCTACGTGTTTGGTGTCAAAAACTATAGAATATATGTAGATGAAACATAGTTGTCCAACTTTCTTTACACATGATGTAGATACCAAGGCAAGAAGTCCAAGGATAAATGACATTTCGATGGTGCGGGAGTTTGAGGACATGTTTCCTTATCAGTTTCCCAGGTGTCCCACCCATAGGGAGATTAATTTTGAGATCAATATAGTACTTGGCATGCAACCCAGAGCACAAGAATCATATAGGATGGTGCCAAATGAGATGAAGGAGTTGAAGAAGAAGTTTTATGGGATTTTGAACAAGGATTTCATATAGTTGAGCATGTTCCATTGGCCAACTCTTTCTATAGAGAGATGACTACGTCCGTACTAGCGGATACGGGGGTCTCCTAAGCTACTGACATTCCACGTTGAGTGACTGGTGTGGTCAAGGGAAGATCCATCCTTGGCATCCCAAACCTAGGGTTCTGGGCTGTCTCATAGTCGGACATGTTGTCAAGAGTCGAGTTATCTCCCGCCATGAGGGTTTTTTGCCCACACAAGGCAAAGATACTAGGTATAAGAAACCTATGGAAAAAGGTAAACATCCTAAGGGAGACAAGATTGAAATAGTTAGATAACCGACTGCTAGTGGGTCTGATACCATTTTGTAAGGAGGGGGATCCCAGAGAGAAACCACTCCCTACTAGAAATAAAAAGATTTTGAATGAATTATGAAATTCCATTGATTGACTTGTGTTTTTCCTCTCTGATTCAGGTACCTTGTATTCCAGAACCTGTCGATACCATCGACAGGTCCGTCGATACAATCAACATGGAAGCAATGACCAACCCAAAGGGAAATCATCCAAGTCGATACCATCGACTAATGACGTGGAATATTATCGCACTAACAAACTCACTCGGGGTTGAAATCCCTGAGCTTATACCAAAACCTCATGCAATAATACCACCCGCAAGTGGACAGGTCTTATCGTAGAATAGTTAAGGATCAAATCCCAAATGACAACATTTTAAAGAATCTTTGTTAGTCGAATCTAGCTCAAGTAAGACTAATATGTAGAACGATTTATTGGTTTGTGGTTAATTAAACTAATTGCAAGAAAGTAAAGAGCTAAATTAAAGTTGGATCTAGATTAATGATATGGGATCACTGGGATGGTCTCGGGTTTCACCACCACTACTCATGCAAACACATCCAAACATCAAACATCCATGCAAGATATAACTATCCAAATGGAGCTGATGTGAACCCTCCGCGAGGATAGGATAACGCAAGTGTCACCTTAGGCATCAGATTTCTCATCACCCTCTAGATCACTCACTTACGGATCCGAAGATAAAACATCCAACTGAGGTTGAGGCCTCCCTTGTGGGTAGGCACATAGAATTTTCACTGTGGGCTAGATGGCTCATCCCCTCACGGATCAGACACTTACGACCTCAAGGAACCCTATCATAAATTCTCATAAAGGAGTCAACCGTGCTAACCAACAAACAAGTAGGTGATTAGTCTGCAAGCAAACATCAATGATTAACAAGGAAGATACAACATCCAAATGAAGTTGCAGACCCCCCTTGTGGGTAGGCACGTAGAAGCATCACCGTGGGCTAGATGGATCGTCCCCTCACTGATCATACACTCACGACTCAAAGGAATCCCATTCTATTTCTAGTTTGGGAGTCAATCTCATTAAATGACATACTACCCTACATATAGAAGATCTTGTAACACAGGGATGAACAAGATAAAAGCAAGCAGGTAACCAACCTACAACTTTGAATGACTAATAATGAAATAAAAAGTTATATACATTGCCATGGAATGTTTAACTAGAGAACATGCTTGCATGGGCAGCGCGGCTAGTCCCCGCACCCCAATGAAAAGGAACTACTTGCTCATGATGCGAGAGACAAGAAGAATAAGAGAGAGGGAAGATTCTGCCATGAGAATGATGAAGAAGGTGGTCGTAACTCGGTGAGGATGATGCGGTCTTCTACATCACATCAGTGCAGATCTGGATGAGGAGGAAGAACCACCAAGGGTGACTAAGCAGAGCTTCTTCTCAACCTTCCTTCTCTCCTCTTCTCCTTACTCGGTGGTAAGAGGAGTCGGTGGATGGTGAGGCAAGAGCATGGAAGAGTGATTGAACCTTAGCTTAGGCAACCTCTCGACGTCCTCGGAACGATGCCCAAATGAGGACCCTTGTGGTCCTATTTATAGGCTTGGATGGGGTCCTCACATTTTTTCTATGAATCTACTTCAAACGGTTTGGAAACTGTTTACTCTTCTAACTATTTGCTTGATCGGTTTGGAGCAAACGGTCTTGGAGACCGTTTGACATCCTAACGGTCTTGAGAATATATGACCATATGGTCTTAAAGACCGAACAGATCCCACCGTCTTGGTACCATGTGCCGTCAAACAGTCTTGAGCTCCCACGGTCTCGGGCAATCGGTCCTGCGTTAATTTCTCCAAACAGTCTTGGTTGTCGTTCCACATAGTTTTGGTGATGGGGCCTAAGCGGTCTTGAAGATCCAAGCTCCAAACAGTCTTGCATTTGTGGCCTTCAAACAGTCTGCTGCCATCGGTCTTGGAGACATCCAAATGGTCTTTGGATCTCCGAGCGGTCTTAGATTAACGTTCTTGGGCTTTAAATGGTTTTGAAGACCGATTGGGCCAGCCAAACAGTCTTGGGGACTGATGGATTGCATTCGATTTTGAGACTGAACGGTCTTTGTCTCCTACCGGTCTTGAGACCATATGGCTCCAATCAGTCTGGGTCTTCATCGGTCTTTTCTTGAGTGTCCAAACGGTCTTAATCTACTCGGTCTTCGTTGTCCAAACGGTTGAACCTTGTCAAGACCTGCACAAAATCAATATAAATCTTGTGAATAATCTTGAAAATTGAATTAGTTAAGAAATCTTGCATTTTTTGAGATTTAGGTGATGAAATTGAAAGTATTGAATCGAATTGGTCCCAAAAAGGTGACTGGAAATCATGATGAATATGCATTCATCAAAACAACCTGAACTTAAACGTTTCTCATCCTCGAGTAACACAAAATCTGAAACAGTCACCAAATGAATACATTCTGATCATGTGGTTGCCTCCTCTTCACATCACGATTGTTTTCCTTTTTTGTTTCTGGTCTTGACCAGTTTATTAGATTTGCCGAGGAACATAGGAAACAACCTGGAGATAGGTTCTACTATCCATCTAGGCATTGCGGTAACAACTTGAAAGTCAGCATTGGCGAAGAAATCAAAATTCATGTCATGTGCAACGGGATTATACAAGGCTATGCAGAATGGCACTGACATGGAGAGATTTCAAACCCGAAACCAGTCGATGTTGATAGCAGTGCTTGTTTGGAAGAAGAAATTTCCTACGATGACGTAGATGTGAATGAACCAGTTCTAGTAGACATCGTTGATGCGATGCTAGATAGTTGTGGGGTAGAGCACACTGATCCACCTCCCATTTTTAGAAACATTGTGCATGATGTTGAGATATCATTATACACATGTTGTACTAAGTTTATGAAGCTTAGCGCTGTGTTGAGATTGTATAAGCTGAAACCTAACAATAGATGGAGCGACAAAAGCTTCACGTCATTGTTGTCTTTGTTGAAAGAAATGCTTCCTGAAGGAAACGAGCTGGCAATGTCAACATACCAGGTAAAGAAATTGTTGTGCCCAATGGGAATGGATGCCAAGAAGATACACACATGCCCGAATGATTGTGTATTATTTCAAAAGGACTATGTGGATTTGAAAGATTGTCCAAAATGTGGTGCATCACGGTATAAATTGATGACTTCGGGGGAGTCCAAAACTGGTTCTCCTTCCAAGGTGATGTGGTATCTACCTATAATATCACGGTTTCAATGCTTGTTTGCCAATCCAATAGATGCGAAGAATTTGAGGTGGCATGCAGATGTTAAGAAAAGTAATGATGGGATCCTACGACATGTGTCTGATTCCCCACAGTGGAAGAAGATTGATCTATTGTACCCTGAATTTGGTGAAGAAGTCACGAATCTAAGACTTGGGCTTTGTACAGATGGCATGAATCCGTACGGGACATTGAGCAGCCAACATAGCACTTGTCCAGTCATGCTTGTTATATACAATCTTCCTCCCTGGCTGTGTATGAAAAATAAGTATGTAATGTTGTCGTTATTGATATCGGGCCCTAAACAACCTGGAAATGACATTGATGTTTATCTTGAACCTCTGATTGATGACTTAAAGAAACTCTGGGGTGAAGGTGTGATGACCTATGATGCTTCATGAAGAGAGGCGTTTCGTTTGAATGCTATGTTGTTTGGCACTTTTAATGACTTTCCAGCATATGGGAATTTGTCTAGATATAGTGTCAAAGGAGCTAAAGTGTGTCCTATATGTGAAGAGAACACTAATTCAACAAGACTAAAACATGGCGGTAAGACTATATATCTCGGTCATCGAAGGTTTCTTACAAAATTCCATCTGTATTGTAGGAAGCACAAAGCATTCAATGGATTGAATGAGGAATGGAGTGCACCTAAACCTATACCAGGGGAGGTTGTTTATGAAAGAGTAAAAGACTTTGTCAATGAATTTGGTAAGAGATCACAATGTACTATGGCCACACAGAGTGACAAATCTTTATTCAAGAAGAAATCAATATTTTGGGATCTTCCTTATTGGAGTTCTTTGCAAGTCAGGCATTGTATCGATGTCATGCACGTTGAGAAAAATGTCTGTGATAGTGTCATTGGTACTTTGTTGAATATACCAGGTAAGACTAAAGATGGGATAAAATCCAGACTGGACCTACGTGACATGGGAATAAGGTCAGAATTAACAGAATTTTGTGAAATGGAAAATCGGAGAACAGACTTACCTCCCGCTTGTTACACATTGTCTAGAAAGGAGAAGAAAGCTTTTTGTGAATGTTTGGTAAATGTTAATGTGCCACAGGGTTACTCATCCAACATCCATAGATTAGTATCAATGAAAGATCTGAAGTTGATAGGTCTTAAATCTCATGATTTTCACACTCTAATGCAACAAATATTGCTTGTGGCAATTAGATCTATATTGTCGAAGCATGTAAGGCTTGCAATCACCAGAATTTGTTTCTTTTTCAACAGTCTGTGCAGCAAAGTTATTGACCCTGATACTCTCGATAAATTGCAAAGAGAAGTGGTTGTTACCCTATGTCAGCTTGAGATGTATTTTCCTCCGTCGTTCTTTGATATCATGGTACATCTTGTTGTCCACTTGACTAGGTAAGTGAAAATGTTGGGACCAGTTTTCTTGCATTGGATGTATCCCTTTGAATGATACATGAGTGTTTTTAAAAGTGATGTTCGAAACTGTTATCGGCCTGAAGGGAGTATTATCGAGGGTTATGTGGCGAGAGAGGTTATGGATTTTTTCAATGACTTTCTCAGTGGTAATGACACTCCTGATAATGACAAGAATATTGATGAGCAATTTGGCAAAGGAATTTTGGGATCATGTGTGAAAGTAATCAGCTGTTAGCAGTTGGAACAAGGTCACTTGTATATTTTACACAACATGGACGAAGTGAATGTTTATATCGAGGAACATACCAATTTCATCAAGAGACAATATCCTCGAGCCAATACAATGTGGCTTTCTAGAGAGCATAACAAGACATTTATTAAGTGGTTTGAAGATAAAGTCTTACATCAACTATCTCAAACACCATATGATATTACTGAAACTATCAAATGCCTTTCCTTTAAACCAAAATTGATTGTTATGTCTTATGAAGGGTATGACATTAATGGATTCACATATTACACAAAGCGCCAAGATGATAAGAGTATCGTCCAAAATAGTGGGGTCACCCTTCAAGCATCGATTATGTTTTTTGCAAGTGCAAAGGATAAGAGTCCACGTGAAGCTAAAATGTCATATTACGGTGTCATTGAAGACATATGGGAGTTTGACTACATAGATTTCAGAATTCCACTCTTTAAATGTAATTGGGTTGATAACACCAAAGGAGTTATAATGGATGAATTGGGTTTCACTTTAGTGAACTTTGAAAAGATTGGTGAGAAGGGTGAACCATTCATATTGGCATCACAGGAGAAACAAGTATTTTATATCGATGATCCTGTAAATGATAAATGGTCAGTTGTTCTTCATGGTAAAAGACAGTTCATTGAAGATCCTATAGATGAAGAACAATACTATGATAAGTATGATGACTCCAGTCCATTCTTAGTTGGGTTGCCAACACCAGCAAATATTGAAGCTAATGATGACTTGTATGTGTGCGGAGATCACAATGAAGGATTGTTAATTGATAAAAAAAATTTTAATATTAGAGACATGTTTATATTTTTTTATATGTTTTATTTTTCTGAATGTGAACTTTACAATGTGAATGTGAACTTTACAATGTGAATTTTACAATGTGAATTACTTTATAATGTGAACTTTACAATGTGAATTACTTTAAAATGTGAATTACTTTACAATGTGAATGTGAACGTTACAATGTGAGCTTTACAATTTGAATTACTTTACAATGTGAACTTTACAATGTGAATGTGAATTTTCAGATGGCTGAGCATTCTTGACACTAGTGTATTTCAGGGTAGTGGAGGCATTTATTGTGCCATTAGATAGAAAAGGAAGTGAAGGTTGGTATGGAAGGAATAAGTAAATCTCTCCTCTATTTGACTTGAGATTTTGATTATATTATTTGAAATTTCATTTATTGCATTTTTTGGGTGTGAATCTCTCCTCTATTCGACTCGAGCTTTCATTTTTGTGTGTGCGCTTTGGCATCTTTTCTTGGTGGCACACCCCTATTTATTTGCAAGGGGTATGGAAGAAGCGGATATAGAAAAAGGTGGTGTGCCACCCCGAACATAGGGTTTGGAACTATTTTGGTTATTTTTGTTTCTTTTTGATGGATGGAAGGGTGTGAAGATTATAGAAGAAGTGTAGAAGAGAGTTCATATTAGAATGCAACTTGATTTACAATTCAGTGCACTGGGTCATTCTCTTTATCGTACTCTGCTCAATAATGACTTGGTGTGGATCAGGTGGGGATTCCATAATATTGTTCCACTAGTCAATTAGGAAGCATGATGTGTTTGATCCCTATTATTTCGACAAACACTTGCCATTTTTGCATAAAGATCATGATGTTAGGATTCATAAGCTTCACAAGATGATTTTAATCAAAAGGCTAGTATTCAGAAGAAGGTCCTTTTGAGGATCTGCTTCGAATAAGGAGGGTATAATGAGTCAAAATGCATAGAGGTCGAAACGAAAGTTGTCAAAAATTCATCAAGTATCTATGCAAATACTTTGGAAAACTTTAAAATTTTGAAAATTTTGGTCAAAAATGCGACGATAAAATCTTAAGCCTGAATTAGATCGGTGAAGGTGGAATGTAAGATACGTACCACCCACCCTCGACCCTAAACTTAGAAATTTGCTCATCCTGAGCAAACTCTAAATCTGATATGGAGGGGAAAGTTCATGTCGTTTGGACTACCAAATGTGGTTGCGTTCCAATCAGCGTGCGTCCTCCATCTGAAAATCTCAAAAATAAAGACCGACCAGAACTCAAGATAGAATCTCGCGATGCGATTCTTATTTGGTGCAAAATTATCTAAAAAGTACAAATAAAATTAACCAAAATTTCTAATTAAAAATTGAAACAAAATATGAATTTATTGATCGGGTGCCTCCTGACAAGTGCCTTTGTTTTATGTCAATGGGTCAAATTTATTCTTTTAACTTTATCATGCGTAAAACACAAGTATACGTGTCAATGTAATATAGGACTCATGAGGCCCGAGTCAAACACATGGAAACATAATTTTTGGTAGACTATTACTAACTACTCGCGATCTGCTAAACCAATTATAAAAGTTTGGAAGTTGTTTTGAAAAAGAAAATAAAATTATAAGAAAACAAAGCAATTGATCAAATGTTTGGTTTAATCAATTCAAAAGGAATCTCTAGGATTGCAGTTTCACCACGGGTTCTTGTTGTACTAATTCCTACACAGTTATCACAACTCATCTCCCTATCCAGATAGTAGCCTGTAGTCATAATTTCTCGCTTCCGTGATACAATTCACTACCTTAATCTAGGTCAGTTCCATGCCAGTAGTAACCTATGCCCTAGACTAGGTGCATAAAGAACATGTCTTTGGGTTCCCACCATTAAACGTACATCATCTTTCCCAAAGGATTTATTAGTTAATGTGATTATCGCCTCTTTTCAACCGTTAATTCTTCATCGAAAGCAATTAAAGGTGTTAGATTACCATTATGGTGATCAAGCACAATGATAGCAATGAAGAAAATGATACCATACAACAGATTTGAGAGACAAATTATGATAAACTTGATAAAAAGAGACATACAACGATTGCCAAGGTTACTCCCGGTCCTAGAGACAAAGGGTATTAGCCCCACATGTTCATCTCGATGCAAACATAATGAAGGAAGAAGAAAACATGGGGAGAATGTGGATGGAGATGGTGTAACCCCTGAACGATGGAGAACTGGGTGATCCTTGCATGAGATGGGTGTTCTGCAGCCTTCCGGCGGTGGAAAACTCCGTCTACAGTGCTGGAATATCTCAAGGCGTAGCTCTTGGCTTTGTTCCTCACTCTCTCCTCCTCTGGGACTTGTGTAATGCAATAGAACGTGATTGATGGCTTTGGGCCATCTTTTCCTAAGTATAGATACCACATACGACCGCCAAAAGATCACAGTCGTCCGATCGAGATCGTTCTGGGCAGTTTCCTAATCTGACAGTGTCGATACCATCGACGAGGTGTCGATGGTATCAACCCCTTAGGGTACAAATGCTTCTTTGAGTTTTTGAGGTTCTTTCTGATGACATCTCGATACCATTGACCAAGCTCGTCAATGGTATCGACTTGTTGATCTTCGAAATGCTGATGTAATCTCGATAGCAACGACCATCATGTCGATGGTATCGACTTGTTCTGCTTCTTCTCTTACTCTATGTTGTATCCATCTCGATGGCATCGATGGACGTCGATGGTATTGACGACTTAAGATATGCAAATTTCCTAGAATAAAGAGCAAAACACCAATCAAATATGAGAAATATGATAATCTATGCAAAATAAAATAAAACAATATAAATTTGATGCAAAATGAGAATATAGGCTAAAGGAAATGAATCATACGATATTACCCACAAATATGACCAATAAACACATAAAATGAATGTAAAACTAGCCTATAATAGCGACTCAAAACCCTTGCATCACTTTAGAAACAAATTCATCATCGGCTTGGTTATCTTTGACAAATCCTTTATGAATCGTCTATAAAAGCATGCGTGACCTAGGAATGCTCGAACCTCCGTAACATTTGTTGGAATAGAGACCTTAGAAATCACTTCGATTTTGGCATTGTCTACTCCAATTCATCGATTACTGACCATATGGCCGAGGACAATGCCTTCCCTTACCATAAAGTGACACTTCTACCAATTTTACGCAAGATGTGCTTCTTCACAACATTTGAGGACAAGGGAGAGATGTTTTAGGCAAGAGTCAAATGAATCTCCATGTACTGAACAATCATCCGTAGACAATTTTAGTTAGACCATTGGATATAGCTGCCATACAACGTTGGAAAGTTGCATGCGCATTGCAGAGGCCGAACGACATCCTTCTAAATGTGTATGTTCCAAATGGGAAGGTGAAAGTAGTTTTCTCTTAGTCATCTGGATGCATGGGTATTTGATATAATCTAGAGTAACCATCAAGGAAACAAAAATATTCTCGATGAGCCAATCTTTATAAAACTTGATCAAGGAAAGACATTGGGAAATGATCCTTTCGAGTTGCCTTGTTTAACTTCCTGTAATCAATGCACATCCTCCACCCTATAAATGTTCAGGTGGGGATGAGTTCATCATTTTCATTTTGTAACATGGTTGTTCCACCTTTCTTCGGGACCACATGCACGTGACTTACCCATGGTGAGTCCGATATCAGATATATTATTCCAATAGTGAGTAGTTTAATGACTTCACGATGGACTACTTCCTTCATATTTGGATTCAATTGTCATTGATGTTCAACAATCATCTTGTGATCTTTCATCATGGGGATTTTGTGCATGCACAACACTTGACTAACCCCGGTGAGGTCACTTATCTTGTAGCCTATTTCTTTACTTCTTTCCTTCAATTATTGAAAAAGTTTAGCTTCTTGATACGTCGTTAGATCTGAATTTATGATGACTGGGCAGACTTTGAGGTCATCTAGAAATGCGTACTTCAATCCTTCGGGTAGGGGCTTCATTTTAGGGGCTTGAATGAAATTTGTTAACCGTCCCCTAATTTCGTAGGTGAGAGAAGGAGGGTAAAACTTTTCCAGGAAAACATTTTGAAGTTTCTCCCAAGTAATGATGGGTTCACACTACTAGGAGTTGTACCAACTTATTGCTCTATCAGCAAGGGAATATTTGAAGAGACAAAGACAAATGGAATCTTCAGACACTCCATTTTTATTTGTCATAACACATAGATCGATGAACCTCAGGAGATGTCCTTGACTATCCTCTCCTTGTTTATCATAGAATGGGTTGTTTTTAAGCAAGGTGATCCAATGTGCTCATATCTCAAAGTTTGTGGCATTGATGGGAGGAGGTTGGACTGGGTGATGAACATCAGTAGCTTTAGGGATTGAGAATTCTCTAAGGTCCTTCTATAGTTCTTCTACTTGTGTTGCTGCTAGAGCTGATCGGATCTCTGTCTCAATTGTAGCTCTAGCTTCTTGCATGAGCCTTTCTCTTTGCAGATGAAGGGCTTGAGCCACCCTTCAGGGTATTTCCTCCTCTTAAGCCATTCTCACTTGGTTCTCTCTGATCTGACAGTGAAAAGTTCTGTCTATCTCAGGATCAAAGCTCACAGTGAGTTCGGGACTGTTCGAACGGTGCATACACTTGTATTTGGTGGTACTTGAAATGGAAAGATCTTTTGGAAGTGAGATTGACGGAGTAGAGTCAAATTCAAGTAGATGATCGATTGTATCAAAATAAAAACAAAAATACTAGATTAGTCTTAATAGAACTAGATTTGACTAACTGATATTGTTGTCCCAGGCAACAATGCCAAAATTTGACATGGAATATTATCGCACTAACAAAATCACTCGGGGTTGAATTCCCTGAGATTTTACCAAAACCTCATGCAATAATACCATCTGCAAGAGGACATGTCTTATCACAATATAGTTACAGATCGAATCTCAAAGGACAACATTTTAAGAATCTTTGTTAGTCGAATCTAGCTCAAGTAAGACTAATATTTAGAACAATTGATTGGTTTGTGGTTAATTAAACTAATTGCAAGAAAGTAAAGAGCTGAATTAAAGTTGGATCTAGATTAATGGTATGAAATTGTTGGGATGGTCTCGGGTTTCACCACCACTACTCATGCAAACACATACAAACATCAAACACCCATGCAAGATATAACTGTCCAAATGAAGCTATTGTAAACCCTCCGCGAGGATAGGCTAACATAAGTGTCACCTTAGGCATCAGATTTCTTGTCACCCTCCAGATCACTCACTTACGACTCTGAAGATACAACATCCAACTGAGGTTGAGGCCCCCCGTTGTGGGTAGGCACATAGAAGTATCACCGTGGTCTAGATGTCTCATCCCCTCACAGATCACACACTTACGACCTCAAGAACCCTATTAGAAATTCTCATCAAGGAGTTAACTGTGCTAACCAACAAACAAGTAGGTGATTAGTCTACAAGCAAACATCGAATATTAACAAGGAAGATACAACAACCAAATGAAGTTGCAGATCCCCCTTGTCAGTAGGCACGCAGAAGCATAACCATAGGATAGATGGCTCGTCCCCTCACATATCATACACTCACGACTCCAAGGAATCCCATTCTATTTCCAGTTTGGGAGTCAACATCGTGAAATGACATCCTACCCTACATATAGAAGATCTCGTAACACAGGGATGAACAAGATAAAAGCAAGCAGGTAACCAACCTACTACTTTGAATGATTACCAACGAAATGAAAAGTTATATACATTGCCATGGAATGTTTAACTAGAGAACATGCTTGCATGGGTAGCGGGGCTAGACCCTACACCCCACCAAAAAGGAACTACTCGCTCATGATGCGAGAGACAAGAAGAATAAGAGAGAGGGAAGATTCCGCCATGAGCATGATGAAGAAGGTGGTCGCAGCTCGGTGAGGATGATGCGGTCTTCTACGTCGCATCGGGGCAGATCTGGATGAGGAGGAAGAACCACCAAGCTGGTTGGGCAAATCTTCTTCTCCACCTTCCTTCTCTCCTCTTCTCCTTGCTCGACGACAAGAGGACCAGGTGGACGTCGAGGCAAGAGTGTGGAAGAGTGACCGAACATTAGCTTAGGCAGCCTCTCGACGTCCTTGGAATGATGCCTAAATGAGGACCCCTGTGGTCCTATTTATAGGCTTGGATGGGGTCCTCACATTTTTGCTGTGAATCTACTTCAAACGGTTTGACATCCAAATGGTCTTGAGAATATATGACCATATGGTCTTGAAGACTGAATAGATCCAACCGGTCTTGGGACCGTGCGCCATCAAATGGTCTTGAGCTCTTATGGTCTCGGGCAATCAGTCTTGCGTTAATTTCTCCAAATGGTCTTGGCTGTGGTTCCACACAGTTTTGGTGATGGGGTCTGAGCGGTCTTGAAGATCCCAGCTCCAAACAATCTTGCGTTCATGGCCTTCAAACAGTCTTCTACCATCGGTCTGGGAAACATCCAAATGGTCTTTGGATCTTCGAGCGGTCTTGGACTCACGGTCTTGGGCTTTAAATGGTTTTGAAGACCAATTGGGCTGACTAAACGGTCTTGGGGACCGATGGATTCCATTCAGTTTTAAGACCGAACGATCTTTGTCTCCAACCAGTCATGAGACCGTATGGCTCCAATCGGTCTGGCTCTTCATCAGTCTTTGCTTTAGTGTCCAAACGGTCTTCATCCTATTGGTCTTGGATCCAAATGGTCATTGTCGTCCAAACGGTCTTCGTTGTCCAAATGGTCTTGTGGAACGAAGGGCACCACACAGTCTTCAGTATCCAATCGGTCCTTGGTCCAAATGGTTTTGAAATCGTTAGCCATCAAACGATCTTGTAGTCTGAATGGTTTGGTGAGGCAAACGGTCTTGGAGACCGATGGGCTTTAAACAGTCTTGGGTAGGTGACTACTCATACAGTCTCGAGACCGTAAGGCTTCATACCGTCTTGAGACCGTTTGGCCTCATGCGGTTTTGAGACCATATAAGGCGGGATGATGATAGGGGGACCGTGTGGGTGAATGGCTAAGACTGAGAGGTCAAAACTAAATGGGTAAACCATTAGAGTAAACTGTTTGGTAAGGAACGATTGTTCAAGACTGAATGGGAAAAACTGTTTGGTCAAGACAAAGGTTGAGAGGATCTTTAGTGAATTCCATATGATGGTTGAACCTTGTCAAGACCTGCAAAAAATCAATATAAGTCTAGTCAATAATCTTGACAATTGAATTAGTTAAGAAATCTTGCATTTTGAGATATTTAGGAGATGAAATCAAAAGTATTGAATCAAATTGGTCCCAAAAAGGTGACTAGAAATCATGATGTTCATGCATTCATCAACTAAACAGTCGATGGTCTCAACACCAGCTCAGTAGAATGAAAATCAGCCTATCGATACTATCGACGATCTGGTCGATAGTATTGAAAAGCATCCATGTTGATCCCAGTTTTTAGCGACGGAAGTGCACCCTAAGGCGTCAATACCATCGACACCCTGTAGATGGTATTGACGCTGTCAGATCAATATTTCACCCAAAATTGCCACAATCCAACGACTGTGATCTTTTGACGTTCGTAAGTCATACCTATACCTAAGAAAAGATAGCCCAGACCTAAGGAGGAGGTTGCACTCAGTCGCACAAGTCCCGAAGAGAGGAAAGTGAAGAACAGATCCTAGAGCTATGCCTCGGGAGATTCCAGTGCCATAGAGGGACGATTCTACCGCCGAAAGGCTGTAGAATGTGCATCTCGCACCGAGGATCATCCAGATCTTCTCCGTTTCAGGGGTTACATCATATTCTCATGCGTTTCCCCATGTTTTCCTCTTTCTTCTCCATGTGTATCGTTGAAATGAACATGTAGGGCTAATCCCCATTGTCCTTAGGACCGGGAGTAGCCCAGGGAATCGCTATATGAAAATTTTCCATTGATTATCATATTTTGTCTCAATCTCCGTGATATGTTATCGTGTTTCTATCACAATTTGCTATGCTTGATCACCATAGTTGATTTCTAATATTTTTAATTGCTCTTGAAGGAGGATTAGTGGTTGAAAAGGCACGATTAACACATTAACTAATAAATTCCTTAGACAAGGTAATGTACGGTAAATTGTGGACTCCCAGAGAATTCATTAAAGCTCTTAGATCTAGGGTATAAGTTACTACTGGCGTGGAACTGACCTAGAACTAGGTAGTGAATTGTATTGCGGAAGCAAGCAATTCTAAGTGCAAGCCATAATCAGGGATAAGACACAAATTATGTTAGTTTTGTAGAATTGCATGCAGTGAGACCTTACAGTGAAATCGTAACCCTAAGGATTCCCATTCCATTTGATTAAACTAAACATTTAATCATCGCTCGCTTTTGTTTTCTCTTTGTTTTATTTTGTTTCAAAACCAACAATCAACGTTTCTAATCGGTCTAGCTGATCGCGACCAGTTAGTAGTAGTCTACTAAAATTTACATTTCCCTGAGTTCGACTCGGGCCTCACAAGGCCTATATTACTTCGATACATGCACCTGCGTTTAACTTACAGCCTAAGTGTGTCAGTGCACATGACAAGTTCATAGTAAACATGACAGCATAGAGGCCCTGATACATGTCCTCTTGAACTTAAAGGTTGTATGCCTATTGATGCATCACGTAGCCCATAAGGGTTTCATTCGATACATGGGATGAGGTGCAGACAGGTCAGGTAGGATGAGGTGGTGGAGGAGCTTGGGTAGAAGTAGAGGTGGAGGTAGATGCACCAGGTGTGGTAGAGGATGGGATAGGCACATACTTTTGAAGTGTGGTCTCACTGTGCAAAATTCATTCATGGAAAAGAGATTTTCCAATGGCAAGATGGAAAAGACCATAGATCAAGGCTGGGTAGGGTGGTTGGGTGCCACAGAGGTTCTTGATTGAGTCAAAGAAGGGCCTATGATGGAGAACATATCTTGCCCACTTGACTCATATGTTTTTCAAGAGATAGTACACAATGCTGTAGTGTTTTCTGCAATTTCAGTCTCATTTTTATTGGATGAATATTGTAGTTAACAACTAAGGCAAGTATACATGTCATGAGTTCTATGGCAGAGGAGGTTAGTGTAAACTTCTTCCTATATGGGAATTGAGGCTTCTTCAAGAACTTATGAATATCAGGGAGAGCAAGATCATACTGCTTGTATAAGGCCTCAGGCTCGACTAGGTCAAAATACTCGAGATAGTCCTTTGGCTAGGTATCAATCACTTCAATACCTAAAAAGAAGATTTTCAGAGTATCTCAGAGACTTGGAATTTCTTCCTGGTGATCATAGAAGTGAGGACTACTTGAGTATTGGGTGGTGGTACGAGTGTGTCATAATTCCATTGCAAGTTTGCATAGAATTCATGAACCGCTTTTGTTCTAGTTAAGGAATTGTTGTAGCACAAGCGTTCGACACACAAGGCGGAGAGGTGGTAATCATACAACAACTCAGCTACTTGGTCAATGACCTTTTTTCTTCATGGGTGTGGCTCAAACAAGGCACAAAAAGGAAAGAGGTTCCTAGGAAGGAGTTCCTTGTACCTATTAAGAGCCTCATTTGAGATGAAGAAAGTGTCATCAAAGAGAATCAAGCGAGAGTTGGACGAAGAAGAAGGTGCACTAGTTGGGGAGGCCCTCTTTCTCCTATTGGACTCCATGGAGACAAAATGGAGAGGAAAAAGAGAGCAAAAATGAGAAGAACACCACCAGAATTCATCTAAAGACCTAGGGTTGATAGGAAGAAGGTCAAGGAAGGTCGATCTAGGTCGAACTAGGGCTATGGAAAGGAATGTCGGGGCTAGTGTTGAGAGATTAAGGGAGCTAGAGGTTGGATCAGTCAATTTTTCTCTAGTTGAGAGGGAGAAAAGTTGGCCAAACCGAACTTATGTTTGCTGTAGCCCGACCATTGGTCAAGTTTTATGACTCACAAACTCGACCAATAGGCTCTTTAAAAAGGTTCTCAACCTCCAATTGGTCAATTTGGCAAGTCGACTAAATGGTCAACCTGAACCAACTTTAGAAATTCTAATTTCTAGCCATTATAGTGCTAATTAAATTTATTTTTCAAGTCCATTTTACATTTTGAACATACTTAGGCACATATCACTCATCATTGGGTACTATTTTGTGATAAAATAAGTGTTTGCGAAAATACCCAAAAACAAGATAAAAATAAGGAAAAACGAACATGAAAACCGATTTTTAGCATATTAACAAGAAATGGTGATATAAAACATAAGCATATCATATATGATAGGTGACAACTAGCTAAAAGGCATATCTAATTCATTCAAAGTAGTTATGAGTAGTTTATATCTAATAAAGTTAAAGTGCTCTCTAGGTAGAGGTTTAGTGAAAATGTCCAACTGATTTTCTATGTCCACATGCGTGATATAAAATCCTTTTTAGCAATGTGATCATGAAGAAAATGATGGCAAACCTCTATATACTTAGCTCTACTATGCAATATAGGATTATATGACAAGTTAATTGCACTAGTATTATCACAATAGATAGGAGAAGCATCAAAATGAATGTTAAAGTCTTGGAGCATTTACTTCATCCATAGGACTTGGGCACAACAACTCCCGGCTGTAATGTATTCAATCTCGATGGTTGATAATGCCACTGTGCTCTATTTCTTAGAGAACCAAGACACCAAGCATGGTCCTAGGAGAAAGCAAGCGCCACTTGGGCACATTCTATCAATCAAGCAACCTACATAATCTGCATAACTATAAGTTGTAAAAGTAAAGTCCCTTGACTTGGGATACCATAGACCAAAATTTAGAGTTTTGACTAAGTACACTAAAATCCTCTTAACACCTATAAGATGTGATTTCTTAGGATTTGATTGAAAGCAAGCACACAAGACAACACTAAACATTATATCAGGTCTAGAGGTCGTTAAGTAAAGCAAACTTCCAATCATACCTCTATAGAGCTTCTCATCTACCTTCTCACCTTCTTCATCCTTATCAATTAGATTGTGTTTGACATGGGTGTGTCCATCGACTTGGCGTTCTGCATCCCAAAGCACTTAAGTGGCTCACTTGTGTACTTGCCTTGGTTGATGAAGTTCCCATGTTTATTTTGCTTGATTTGAAAGCCAAGGAAGAATATGAGCTCACCCATCATACTCATTTCAAATTCACTCTGCATAAGATCACTAAATTCTTCACAAAGATTAAGGTTAGTTCAGCTAAAAATGATATCATCGACATATATTTGAATGATAAGAAAATTGTTAGAAGTATTCTTTCAAAATAAGGTAGAATTTACTTTCCCCATAATATACCCATGATCTAACAAAAAGTTCTTTAATTTCTCATACCAAGCATGAGGTGCTTTTTTGAGTCCATAGAGAGCTTTTTACAACAAATAGACATGGTTAGGTAAGTTCTCATGTTCAAATCAAGGAGGTTGTGCAACATACACTTTCTCCTCAATTGTAGCATTTACAAATGCACTTTTAAAATCCATTTGATACACTTATAACTAGCAAAGGCAAGCAACATATGAATGTAGTCAAGTCTAGCTACAAGTGCATATTTTTCATCAAAATCCATACCTTCCTACTGATTGAAGCCTTGAGCCAATAATCTTGACTTTGTTCCTTACCACTTTGCCGCTTTCATCAAGCATGTTACGGTAGTCACATTTGGTGCCAATGATCTTTCTATCACTTGGTCATGGCACTAGGGTCCATACTTTGTTCTTTTCAAATTACTCCAACTCTTCTTGCATAGATAGGATCCACTCATCATCCCCAAGATCTTCCTTGACATTCTTTGGCTTGAGTTGTGAGATGAAGGCATTGTTGGCTTGTTCCTTGTTGAATGCAACCCGCGTCTTCACTCTTTCAAATGGATCACCTAAATTCAACTCTTTTGGATGATTCTTTGCAAACCGGGGATTTGGATCCTTCTTCTCTTTATCTTTCTCTTCGTCATGAATGACCACCTCTTTTCCCTTTTTGGTGATGTGGAGATCTTTTGGAATAGGAATTACTTCACCTGCAACATCATCATTTGGAACAATATCTTTGGGAATGGAGGGGTTAGTCTCAGTAAACTTAACATTTATAGATTCTTCTACTTTAGCAAGATGAATATTAAACACTCTATAAGCTTTGCTAGTAGTTCTATAGCCAAGAAAGAAAGCCTTGTATGATTTCAGATCAAACTTGTCGACAACATCGTTTACATTTAAAACAAAACAAAGACATATGAAAACATGGAAATACTCGATAGAAGGCTTGCTACCACGCCATAACTCATAGGGTTTTTTTTTCCAAAGAAGGATGTGTAAAAACCAAATTTTGCACAAAGCATGAGGTACTGACGGCTTCACCCCAAAACTTCTTTGGACTATCATACTCTAAAAGAATGGTCCAACCATATCCTATAGTGACCTATACATCCTATCTATAACCCCATTTTGTTGAGGTGTTCGAGGTGAAGAAAAGTAATGTGCATAACCAGATTCTTGACAGAAATATTCAAAAAGATCATTTTCAAATTCTCCCCCATGATAACTATGAATGGAAATGATGCGGCAAGAAGCTTTATTCCCAACTCATTTACAAAATGTTGAGAAAATATCAAGTGTATTGATGTGACATTTTTACTGCACTAACAAATCCACCCATGGCTGAAATCCCCAAGTTTTTACCAAAACCTTGTGCAATAGTACCACCCACAAGAAGACGGGTCTTATTGCAGTATAGTTAATGATTGAATCTCAAGGGATAAAGTTTTTAAGAATCTTTATAGTTAAATCCGGATCACTAAGACTAATATTTAGAACAAGACTTGAATTGGGTTTAGTTACACTAATTGCAAAAAATGTAAAAGAGTAGGATTAAAACTTAGTTTAGATTAATTATGGAAATCACTTGGGTGGAATTGGGTTTCACCACCACTACAAATGCAAACACATCTAAAACACATCCAGGAAAGATACAACTATCCAAATGGAGTAGAAAACCACCCGTTAGGAAGTAGAGTTTGCATAAGCATCTCCGTAGGCTTGATGTCTCATTACGCATAGATCACACACTTACTACTCCAGAGATATCCCTTGAAAAGTTCTCATTTGGGCATCAACCATGTTAATAGATATTCAGATCCTAAGTATTGAAGTTCTCGCAACAAGGAATATAATAGATCATGAAAGGCAAGTGATCAATCCACAAAGCATGCTTTAAATGAATAACAACAAAATAGAAAGTTATATACAAGCCATGGAATGTTATAAGATGAATATGTAAGCATGGGCAGCGGGGTTAGTCCAAGCACCCCAACGAAATGGATTACTCACTTCTCATGATAGAAATAAAAACAATAAGAGAGAGGTAAAATTACACCATGTTCATGGTGAAGAAGATGATCGTATATCAGTGGAGAAACATTCTTCCACACGATGGCATGGTAGATCTGGATGAGGAGGGGAAGAACACCAAGACAGACAAGGATGATCTTCTCTCTCCTTCTTCCTTATCTTCTCGTGCTCTTACTCATAGGATATGGAGCAGTAAGTGGATGATGGCAGAATAGCAAGGACACCAAAGAGGTAGTCTTTGGTGGCAGAGGTCATCTTCCTTTGCTAGGCACAGAGTGGTAGCCTATTGGCGTGAATGGAGTGGAAGTGATACCTCAAATGAAGGAGGGGGTCGTCTATTTAAAGATGCAAATATGGAGAGCACTGACTTAATGTCACGATCGAGACACTAGTCATGGTTGCGGTCGAGGTCGCAGTCGAGGTCGTGGTCACGTGTTGCGGTTATGGTTGTGGGTCACGGTCGTGATCGAGGTGGCATGCCACAGTAAAGCTAGTGTGGGCTCGTTCAAGGTGGAATGTTGTGGTCAAGGTGGTGATAACACCAATTTTGGTGACATTTTAGCCTTGTTTTATGTTATCAAAACTGCCCTTTTCTACTATTTTCCTCTCTTTTATATACACTTTCGCAATAATTGGCCAAGCAATGCTCTTAATCCAATACTTCCATCTTTTACAGAACTTTCCTCCAGTTTTGGCCTAATGAGGTCGTCTCGGCCCACAAGCAATAAGTCCAAAAGTCCAAACCTACATCGGCCTTCCAATGGCCCGATACAACATAAGCACTTCCCGACAAGGTGGCACGATGCAACGACGCGCGACACGGGGATACCGCGCAAGAAGAAGCTGACGGGCGACACGCCCTTTACCCGACAAGGAGCCCAAGCTCGCCCGACATCCATGGCCTATCGCCCGACACGGACCACCCACCGGTAGGCGCCACCCGTCACGTGACCGATAGCCGAGATCCCCATGTCGAGCGATATGTATATCGGTCGTCCACCAAACTCGCGAATACGGAGGACACGTGGTGCATCGAGGAGCATAACTTCCCCCAACCGCTGCCTATAAATAGCAGCTATAGGGAGCCGAAAAGAGAGGTTGGACAGTCTGGATACTTCGGAGCCTTGAGTGATCCTCAGAGGAACTGTGAGAGAAGGAGTATCGTGCCCCAGTGCTCATGTCAGGCGACACTAGGTGAGCTCTCCCTCATCCCGAGAGGGAGGGGATGGTTCACTTAGGACTGTCCTGGGAAACACTACGGGCCGATATCAGCCAACGACGATGAGCGACATAAGTGCCCGACAGTAGGACGTGTCGCTCCATGCCCGACATGATATCGAGCCCGATACGCTTCGCCCGTCATGTGTGCCGCCCGAGAGGGTGTGTCGCCCGATTTGAGCATATCGACCAGGGTCCTTGAGCGATACAGTCAGCCATCGAAGCGTGCCGCCCGACACGGCTGTATCGGGCTAGCCCCCTGGGCTGATATCGGACTGGAGAGTCGTTGTAGCCTATCGTCCTTCTACACCAAGGAGGTGACACTTATCTTTAATTCTATCATTTAATTCTTTATTTACGCATTGTAATTAAGACCTTGAATGTTTATGGAAATGGAAATTCTTCTTTACTTGATGCTATATGCTCGGTGTGATATATTGGATAAACTACTATGTTTGATATCTGAACTCTAGCTTGCATGTTTGGATCGCATTTCGCTTAGCTACCAAATTGTGTTTTCCCGTCGCAACAGCTTCGAGAGTCGTGTTGTGGCTCTAGTGTTTGTTCCGATTCTGGAGTACGAGAGTGCCTGGAACGGAGTTGTTTCGATAACTCTCCACTCTAACTTTAGTCCAAAAACCTCGAGAGGGGTGTTGATGCTTGGTTAGAGGTACCCGCTCTGAGAGGAGGGGTGCAGGACGTTACCGCTGCCGCTTGTTTACAATAGCCTTATCCTTCACATCTTGTTCTAGCTCTGGTTTGTTCTTTCTATTTCTGTTGCATGAAAACCCCTAAAAACAGCTAAATGACTAAAACTTTAAATCTTTCTAGTAGCTCCACCTGGAGATAGTTTTCTTGTTTTATTTGTGACATCTTGTTGTTTCCCCTTTGGGGAATTTATCGTCTCTTCATACCTGTCGGAGTGTAGCGTGTCGATTCTGGGTTCTCAACACTACCCCCCTTGTCCCTGTGTTTGACCCCGTATATCTACTTCGACCCCGTAAACAAAGTTGTGGGGGCCTAGAAGGATTCGATTTTATAAATGTAAAAGCTCGACTACCTCAAATCCGCCTCCAATTTTAGGACGCACGATTTAGGCCGGTCAAATTTCTGGCGCCGTTGTCGAGGACAAGGCGAAAAGTGTACTGTAGATGAATCTGAATCCACCAACTACACTCCTGTGCCTCAAGCTTAGAAATGAGTTTGACAACACTCTTTTTCTTTTTTCTTTCTTACTATTATTCTTCGCTTAAAATTAATAATTCAATTGTCTAAAATTGAATTTTTGTGCTATTTCAGGCAATCTGAAGAACAGTGATCTATTCCATTGAGCACCAACTCCAATTATCATGCCACCTCACGTGGAGCCATTTATTTCTGGAGACGAAGGCCAAGGGGGGAGGCCTGAATCACCCCCACCAGACGGCGATGACCGCTATGGCGGAAACGATCAGCATGAAGATCAGGAATCAGAGCACTCCAAGGAAGGCCACCCCCATGTCAAGCGTCGCCACTGTCAGCGACACATGTGACACCACAACCAAGAACAACGTCGCGAGGCTAACAACAGTGACGACTCCGAGGAGGAAGAGAAAACGTTGAGGGAGTTGGCATCAACAAAAGCCAACAACTCCAGATGTCCTGTCATCACCCCGTGATTCAACACAGCCAATTTTGAGCTTAAGCCTTATGTAATCTCTATGATCCAGAATAAAAGCTTCAGGGGAAGTTCGAAAAATGACAACCCCTACCACCACCTCGATGCCTTCAAGAACATATGTGACACGATAAAAATGTGGGGGGTTCCCCTGGAGGTTATATACTCTAAGGGATTCATCTTCTCACTGGAAGACAAAGCACTGTCCTGGTACCTCGGGTTACCCCACCGGTCCTTGAACGGATGGGGGTCGTTAGCTGAAGCCTTCATAAATAAGTTCTACCCCACCGAGAGGACGGTCAGAACTCGGCAGAAAATAACTTCCTTCATGCAAAAGCCGAACGAAAGCCTTCACGACGCCTGGGAGCGGTTCCAAGAGTATCTGAGGGATTACCCCCATCACAATTACAAGAACGGATTCCTTGTCACCACCTTCTACAATGGCCTGACTCCCGATGAATAGGTGTCACTAAATGCGGCAGCAGGAAGTGACTTCTTAGGGAAAAAGCCGAGCAAGTCTGAGAGGATCATCAAAAATATGGCCGAGTTGCAGGCCGACGCTGAATATGATAGATCTGACAGAGGACAGGCTAGAAAGGTCGGTGAAGAGTACTCTCTTGAGTCTAAGGCCCTAGAGACCATCACTTCTCAGATTCAGAAAATAGCCACGGATATAAAGCAGCTGAAGGAATCCGGTGCAAAAGGGAAGAAGCAGGTGGAAAAAGTAATGAAATGTGTAACATGTGGAGAGGGCGGCCATGGGATAGATAATTGCATCTACACCCAACCAGAAGCATCAAGCGACACCGAATCTGAGGTCGAAGAAACTAAAAAGGTCTCTTTCGTAAATTTCAAAAGACCAGACCACCCTGGCTTCAACTATGGCAACAAGGAGGCAGCCGAGAATTCTCATCAGCTGCACAACTCCACTAGGCCGCCCCAAGCTTTTGAGTAGAGGGGAGGGCCAAACCCATACATCAAAAATACCCCCTTCCAGCCAAACAAAGGAGGTTTTTAGGGGCAAGCTAAGTATCAAGGATTAGCCAGATAGCAAGGACAGGACAAGGGTTCGAACGAAGCAGATGTGGTGGGACAGTTGTTTGATTTTGTGAAGAAGCAGGACACCGTTAACAACCAGTTGGCACATAGCGTGTTATCAAGTTCTGGTGTTTTGAACTCATTGCAGGTGCAAATGGCGGACATGCAGACACACCAACACCAGATGGATCAGCAATTAGCTCAAATGGCCGAGTTAATGAAGAATCCCTCAGGAAAAATACCGTCCAACGTCGAAACTGCAAAGAAGGCAGGGATGTGATCGAGGGAAGATGGAAATCGGGATGAAAGCGATGGATGGGTGATGTTAGCAGATAAGGAGCGGAAAGGCCGAAGACGTCCAGCTGAGGACGGAGAACTCAGCGCTTCTCGGGAGGCAACCCGAGCTGTTTCTAAATTCCTAGTATAGGGTGCATTTACTTTCAAAGAAAAATGAACATTATGAACATTATGGCATGTAATGATGCTCGAGTCAACGCATGCGCCACATGCGCTGACCCTTATGGGCCACCGCCTTAGTTTTATTGACCGGGATGGGTAATACCATCTGAGGCTGGGATTTTAGTCTTCGGCCAATGATGTTTTACTCGTCGACCGCTTTTAAACTGCTTTGTTTTCATGATGTATCAGATAGCAACCCAACCGGTGCTATATATGTGCCCATATCGGGCAAAGGAATTTCGGGGATGGAAAGGGTCGTGCCAACGGATGGACTTGCCCATTTTACTAGTTGCCCTGACGGCTGACACACGCCCCGAATCTACCTGTTTTCACCCCGGTTGAGTTTGCTATTTATAGGGGTGAGTTTTTACTGTGTCGGGCTCCTTGCCTTACTGTTTTCTCACTCCCGTATTGTGCTAAGACTTTGTGCTTTTGCTCCCGTGTCACACAAGACTGCCTTACTCTCGTGTTGAGCGGAAGTACATATCACAGCAAGGTAATGGTCGACATACCTATCGCTCGACATACTTATCGCCTGACATACCCTATCACGCAGCGGACCATGCCGCCGACACGTCTCCATCTTTGAGCGAGTAACTTATCGACCTTACAAATTTTGTGCTGAGCAACCTTGTATCGCCCGATATGGATGTTGCACAACGTACCTTTTTATCATGTCTGCCTGATATGCCATGATAGGTGATATCTGTGTTGCTCACATTTGCCCCGCTTCGCCTGTTTCGCTGTCGGGCGACACACCGCCTCTTTCTCAAATGACTGTATCGGGTATCTCATCTTATCACCCCGTATCGCCCGATAGTCCTGACGTGTATCGCCTTGGTCGTATTGCATGGCGAGCGTCACCCACACCGCATATCGGGCACGAGACTTCACTTCTGAAAACCTCGTATCGCCCAATACAGGGGTGTGGGAACCTCGCACTATCAGTCTAAATACAACATCATCACTTTTAATTAATCAAGGAGTTTCTTTTTTTTTACAGAGATGGCATGCACCAAATCAACTGCTGTCCCTGTTGACACACAAGGAAGAAGGATCTACCCCGCGACTGCCACAAAAGCACCAACTACCAGGCATAAACGCCTGAACCCAGGACCAGCCAGGGCGTCGACATCTGAGAAGAGGGCAAGGGTTGGAGAAGCGGCAGCTCCAGCCCCAACACCGAAACCTCTAGCAGCAGTGGAACTCCCGAAGCTCTTGTTGGGGAGTTTCGAACCAAGAGACGACAAGCACGCTCGCCGGTATGCTGAGCTGGTGACCAAGATCTACCATCCGAGCATGTTCCGCCATAGAGCCTCGTTCGCTGAGATAGGAATCGTGAAGAGGTTGAAGAGTGTGCTGGCTGTGACAGGACTAAAGAAGATCTATTTCAGTCAGTCTTCTTCATACACTAAGCTGACAATGGAGTTTATGTCCTCTCTCCGCTGGGTAAAGAACTCTGCAGCGGAGAGAGAAGAATTTGGCGGGCCAGATAGACTCCAGGCCCGGCTCTACAATTCGAAGTACACCAACTCCGAGAAGCTTTTAAGCAAGATCTTCTCCTCCAACGAGGAGGAGAAGAACCTGATGGACAACAGTGAGAGGATCATAGAGGGAGACGACTTCGATCCCGTGCAGCTTTGGGGAAAGCTTACCGGCGAATCTTCGTTCAAAACAGGGAGAAAGGTCGTGGCGGTGCACTCCTGCTTCTGGAGGATAGTGCACAAGCTGGTGGCATGCTTGCTGTTCAGCAAAAATGAGTCCAGCAACATCTACACAGAAGAGCTCCACGTCATGTGGCACATAATGGAGTGTCGAGTAATCAACCTCAGTCGGTTTTTGCTGAATAGGCTGCACCCAATGGAGTAAGCCACCAGGGAGTACTGCATGGGTGGCATCGTCAATCTCATCGCAGTAGGACTCGGGTACCCGAGCGAGCTGCGCAGCCATTCGAGGACGCAAGGCGATGAGGTGTTTGACACCAAGTACTTGATAAGGACCAACATTGTTAAGAGGGAGAGGAGGAACTTCTACTACAAGATTTTGAGGATAGATATACTCCTCCCCCTCCCTCGCTGCGCCGATTACGATGCAGAGAAACTGATTTTCATCACCGCCGAGATTGAAGCCGTAGCAAGTAACACAGCTATTACCAAATCGACCAGGGCCCCAGAAAGGGCCGCCCCAGAGCTACCGACGACAACCGCCAGTAGAGTTGTCATAGCTCCAACTGTATCAGCCACCGCCACGACAAGAAGGGTGATAGCTGAGAAAGAACCGGTGATCGTCGAGGTCACCGAAACCGAAACTCTGGGAGCTGCCACGGAAGAGGCGGCCACAGCCCCTGTCATCCCTGTGATGCCTGCAGAGGCAGAAGAGACACCTCAACCGGACTACAGCAATGGGGTGTTCGGTGAGATTCTCAGAATGGAGCTCGAGGGAGCTCAGTTGACCCCAACGCCACCACCAATGTCGTCTTTTGTAGCAGGTGAGGAGATCGCCGATAGTGCGGAGGTGGAGCAACGTTCGCCCACACCGCGGCCATACCCTCCCCGACAAAAAGGCAAGGCGATAGCTGCTGAAGGGGCACCGTCGCCTTGCCTGGCGGCATCGGCAACGCAAACAATTCATATAGAGTCTACCTCGCCTGGTGGACCTTCACGCGAGCAATGTGTCACATGGACGGATGGGAGACCCACCGGAGCTCCTCCGTCGCTCGAAAAGTTGCTCGGGCACGAGCTCGACAACCTGTGGGAGGTAATAGACATGAACTCAGCTACCTGTATTTCCCTAACCCACAAGTTCGCATCTTTCCAAAACAGGCTGAATAGCCAAGAGAGAGAGCTGCTGTCTCTAGCGAGCCTTCCTGGCGGACTAGAAGCTTTGAATGCAAAAATGCAGCAAGTTCGTGAATGACTAGACAGGCTCGAGGAGAGAATGGAAAGAAGTGACGACCATCTGTGCCGAAGGTAGCTGAGATGGTCACCGTCACCCCTAGCCGTGGCTCTCCGTCTTCATCGAAATTCGCTTCGACATCGGCGTCCCCCTCCGCCTCCAGTGAGTGATCCATAACGCCCGAGGAGGGGACGCAGCTAAAGTCGACATACGAAGCTCCGACAGGACAGGAGAGCTCCTTAGGTCTTGAGGAAGAAAATCCCTCAGTCTCCCTGGATGAAGTTGATGATGATAACAAAGATATCAGCATCAGGGGAGACTCTAATGACGAATCAGAGGGAGGAACAGGGGACGTGTATGCAGCTAATGAAAGATACCTCCCCCGAGGAAGACGTTCGATGGCGGACATGTTCTGTGAGCCATCTGAGATACCTTCCTTCGATATGGCCGACTTCGACAGAAGGGCCATCGGCTGCCCAACAATCAGAGACCAGAGACTGCTAGACAAGGTCCTAAGATCACAGGAAGATGAAGAAGACATCGTCTGGAGCGACAGGTACTTCTCCATATGACGGGGAACGCTCTGCGGTATGTTCCGCTCACCGGCCGTCATCGGAAAAAGACTGTTTATGGTCCTCGAAAATGCGATAATAGAAAATATCGATAGCAGGACAGGTCAGAAGAAAATATAAACAACCACCCCGACCTTGGCAAGAAGGATAATGAAGGGAGAACAAGACTCCACTGCGGTGACCAACATGCTGCGACACATTGACGAGCATAGCGCTAACCTCGTGTTGGAACCATACAAGCACCACAACTTTTGGTTCCTCTGCATAGAAGACTTAAAGAACCATGACGTCCGGCTGCTGAACTGCAGTCACGACGAGGTGCCGCACTCCGGAGTTGCTTTCAGCCGCCCGGAGGACCAAAAGTTGAGGCTTCTGCCGCTGCGTCTTCTACAAGCTATCAAGCAAGGAGCCAAACGTCACGACGGCATTTGGAACTTCTATTCTATTCGTGATTTCCTCGTCCAGGCTGAAGAGGGAAGCAGAAACAACATCTTAGTCATCTTAAGTGCCATTGAGGTGCTCAATACTTTTGGCAAATTGAGGGCCCTTAGGGGCACATGTTTCTATCACCGCAGGGGCATATACGCCATGCTACTGATCAAAGACGGGCGCTATTTCCGAGACGCAGGGGTACCCGATAAGTAGCTGGAAGATTACCAAGAGAACAAATCTTCACAATCCTGCAGCTCTGCAGAGACAGAGGCGGAGCTAGAAACAGACACCCACGGGGCAGGCAAGTAGTTGGAGACCCTGCGGAGAGTGCACAGGATGGAAGACACTGCTTCGCCTAAAGGTATAGAAGGGCTGATCAAAAACATTGACCGCTTCTCATGCGCTACGCTCACACAGGAGCAGGTAGATGAAATCCTTCTGAAGTTAGCAGATGGTACCCTGGGAGTTGTCATTTACAAGGCAGGCAATGTGGTAGTCCCAGTAGATGATCTGAGGGACGTGGTTAAAGAAGGAGGATGTGTGGCGGTATCTATATTTACCACTTGCATCCGAATATTACAGCCAAAGTTCGAACACGCGTACATAGCACATCCTTTGTTGTTCAACGACATTTGCCTCGCCGATGAAATAGGAGCAAAGAAGCTTTTTCTGGAAGAATTGGAAAGTGGGGTCCCTAGCCAAATTTTTCTGCCAATTCTGCATTATAACCATTGGACGCTCCTGACGGTATACACTCGGCAACGAGTAGGAATCTTTTACAACAACTCAGACAACAACAAGAACCACCCAGTACCGTGTACATCAGAACCAATGTCATCTGTCGAATGCTTAACTCAAAAATACTACGACGAGGTGGCAAAGATGATACAACCGTTCCTGCACACGCAAGCAAGAAAATGGCACGAACTACAGTTCTGCCACCGCAGCCCGCAACAGATTCCCCTATCTAACGATTGTGGCATTTTTGTCCTGGAGTGGATAGCAAACAAAGCAGTGCCTGACCAGCTCCAGCACATCATTTATCACAGCAAGAGAGGAGAGTACGTGTGGGAGCTTCTATCTGACGCAGGCGTGCGCATCACCTAACCCTCACTGGATCGACATTACCCTACCTTATCTACTTCACAACACTGGGACAGAGTGTGGAGCAAGTTTGGGGGGGGTACCATGTACCAGTGAGGGAGGTACAAAATTTTGTCTCGATTTCTTTATTCTTTTGATTATTTCCTGTATCACGTGTACATATATATGCTCATATAAATTTTTTTGAAAATTTTTTGCTTTTATTCCCATACATATGTACAAATTCGCTATATTAGTAAAAATCTGATACAACTGCTTGCAAAGTTAGTTTTTTTTGTGCTTAATGTGATTCAAGTGCTGTTATATCTTTCTGATAATGTTGCTTCAAACGAACAGAAGATTACATTTTTCCACACCGAAAATTTCGAAAAATATAATAATCTCGCAAACAGCTAAGAGACGAGTATGGAGAAGGAAAAAGCAGCCCAAACAGAAAGAAATCTCTTTGTTTTACCTTACCCAATGAAAATCCCAAAAAGAGAGAGAAGCCTTATGAGCGTGAATAAAAGCATGAGAGTTGTTCCCAATAAGAGAAAAGAAAAAAAATATATACACACTTGTTTTCCAAAAGTACCCATCTTTAGGCATGGTAGATCTGGGGCATTGGTACGTAGGATGTGAAATCACTGCTCTAAAGCCAACTGGCTTGGTCTGCAGGGACCACTTGCCCGCTAACGGACCCTTACCTAGATGGACTGATGGAAAACAAGATGAAAAACCCAAAAAAGCCTTAGCCTACCTCTTTACACAACTTTCTGCCCCAAAAATAAAGCTGTTTGGTGTGGAAGCTAACTTCGGAATCATACGATAAAGTCTCACTGAAGCTGTAGGGAAATTTTACTAAAATAATAAGGCAGGAAACGCAAGGTCTTTTGTTCGTAATGAGACAACATTATCTCTAAAGGCATAACTCTACTTGCTTTACCTTTTGGCCTGAAAGCTGTACCAAGCAAGAAGAAGCATGACAAAATAAAGTTTAAATATTGATTGAGGACAATCAAAACGCTAAGTTTGGGGGAGTTGATAACACCAATTTTGGTGACATTTTAGCCTTGTTTTCTGTTATCAAATCTGCCCTTTTCTGCTATTTTCCTCTCTTTTATATACACTTTCACAATAATTGTCCAAGAAATGCTCTTAATCCAATACTTCCATCTTTTACATAACTTTCCTCCAGTTTTGGCCCAATGAGGCTGTCCCGGCCCACAAGCAATAAGTCCAAAAGTCCAAACCTGCATCGGCCTTCCAATGGCCCAATACAACACAAGCACTGCCCGACAGGGCGGCGCGACGCAACGACGCATGACACAGGGATACCGCGCAAGAAGAAGCTGACGGACGACATGCCCTTTACCCAACAGGGAGCCCAAGCTCACCCGACAGCCATGGCATGTCGCCCGACACAGACCACCCACCTGCAGGCGCCACTCGTCACGTGACCGATAGCCGAGATCCCCGTGCTGGGCGATATGTATATCGGCCGTCCACCAAACTAGCGAATACGGACGACACGTGGTGCATCGAGCATCATAACTTCCCCCAACCACTGCCTATAAATAGTAGCTACAGGAGCCGAAAAGACAGGTCGGACAGTCCGGATACTTCAGAGCTTTGAGTGATCATCGGAGGAACTGTGAGAGCAGGAGTATCGCGCCCCAGTGCTCGTGTCGGGTGACACTAGGTGAGCTCTCCCTCATCCCGAGAGGGAGGGGATGGTTGACTTAGGACTGTCCTAGACGACACTGCGAGCAGATATTGGCCAACGACAATGAGCGACATAAGTGCCCGATAGTAGGACGCGTCGCTCCATGCCTGACACGATATCGAACCCGATACGCTTCGCCCGTCATGCGTGCCGCCCGAGAGGGTGTGTCGCCCAACTTGAGCGTATCGACCAGTGTCCTTGAGGGATACAGTCGGCCGTCGAAGCGTGCCGCCCGAGAGGGCGGCTAGGCCCCTGGGACGATATCGGACTGGAGAGCCGTTGTAGCCTGTCGTCCTTCTACACCAAGGAGGTGACACTTATCTTTAATTCTATTATTTAATTCTTTATTTATGCATTGTAATTAAGACCTTTAGTGTTTATGGAAATGGAAATGCTTCTTTACTTGCTACTATATGCTCGGTGCGATATATTGGATAAACTGCTATGTTTGATATCTAAACTCTAGCTTGCATGTTTGGATCGCGTTTTGCTTAGCTATCAAATTGTGTTTTCCCGTCGCAATAGCTTCGAGAGTCGTGTTGTGGCTCTAGTGTTTTGTTCGATTCTGGAGTACGAGAGTGCCTGGAACAGAGTTGTTTCGATAACTCTCCACTCTAACTTTAGTCCAGCAACCTCGAGAGGGGTGTTGATGCTTGGTTAGAGGTACCCGCTCTGAGAGGAGGGGTGCAGGACGTTACCACTGCCGCTTGTTTTACTGTAGCCTTATCCTTCGCATCTTTCTCTAGCTATGGTTTGTTCTTTCTGTTTCTGTTGCATGAAAACCCCTAAAAACTGCTAAATGACTAAAACTTTAAATCTTTCTAGTAGCTCCACCTGGAGATAGTTTTCTTGTTTTATTTGTGACATCTTGCGGTTTCCCCTTTGGGGAATTTATCATCTCTTTATACCTACCAGAGTGTAGCGTGTCGATTTTGGGTTCTCAACACTACCCTCCTTGTCCCTATGTTCGACCCTGTAAATAAAGTTGCGGGGGCCTAGAAGGATTCATGTTTATAAATGTAAAAGCTCGACTACCTCAAATCCGCCTCCAATTTTAGGACGCACGATTTAGGCCTGTCAGGTGGTGTGCCGCGGGCATAGTTGTATGATGTAGTTGAGGTCATGTGACAAACCCACCCCCGCGAGGGGGGATATTGCTATGGTTTTATGGGTCTGCGTCGATGAATCCTCTAGCCGATGAGGATGGTTTCTGATGAAGGAACTGACCCTTGAAAAAATGGTCCATATTATCAAAAGTTTCTTGGGCCCACTAGTCAGTTAGCAGGACCACCGCCTCCTACACTAGTGCACATAGTTCAATGCTTAAACCTACAATGGATATGAATGAATTTGATCAAAACTCTAAATACTCAACTAAAACTGAGGAAAATTATATATGAGCTGATTCAGGAGGGATATGAGAGCTTTCAATACAAAACTGGGACAAAAATGGTGACTAAAACTAAAATGAATATGCATTCATCAAAACACACCGAACTTAAACGTTTCTCATCCTCAAGTAATACAAAATCTGAAACAATCGCCAATTGAATACTTTTAATACTTCTGATTGCCTCATCTTCACATCACATTTGTTTCTTTTCTGCTTTTTATGGTTGAGCATCTCAACATCCTGAGATCACTGAACACATCTCACAATATATTTATTCCCGAGTTTGTTTCCCAAAAGCACTTCCTCCCCACATTTTCCAACATCAAGCATGTGTAAAGGCTTCATAAGAGTCCAGAGATACCCGCAGAACAACAAGTATGCATTTGATATGACATTAGTGTTTTATAAAAGAGTGGGAAAATGAGGCATTGATTATTCCTATAGGTGGAAAAGGGAGTGAAGGGGGTTATGGAAAGAAGTAGTAAATCCCTCCTCTATTTGACTCAATATTTTTATTATATGGTTGCAATTTCATTGATTACAAATTTTTTATGCGAATATCTCCTCTATTTGACTCGAGATTGCATTTTTTTGTGTGCACATTGGCATCTTTTCTTTTTCATTTTGGTGATATGCCCCTATTACATAAAGAGGGTTATGGAAGAAGAAGATAAAGAGGTGAGAGGTGTGCCACCCCAAACTTAGGGTTTTAGCACTATTTGTTTTATGGCTTTTTGTTTCTTTTAATGGATGGACGGGTATGAAGATGGTAGAAGAAGTGTAGAAGAGAGTTCAGATCATAATGCAACTTGATTTACTGAGTTGTTCTCCTTATCATACTATGCTCATATAATGATTGGATTGGGATCCAGTCTGAAAACTACTAGAGGGGGGTGAATAGAGTTTTATAGATATTTTAACAATTATTTAACTCAAACAACCACAATGAAAATATTGGAAAAGGAGACACAGGGTTTAGAGTGGTTCCAACTATAGCAAATACTATAGCCGTCAATCCACTACCCGGTTGCTTACCCAACCGGGATTTGAAAAGAAATTTATTTTATTACCTCGCAAGGACTTTACATAAAATACAATTTCTTTTCCCAAACCCTTCAAGCAGCCTTCACCTAGAAGTAATCGCCCAACCTTGAAGCAGCCTTCCCTTGAAGTAGATGCACCAACTCCCGTTGCACTAGCCTTCTGAAGTAGCTTCCCGTGCGATAGCCTTCTTGAAGTAGCTTGAAGTCCCCTTCTCCACCTGAGAAGTCAACCCTCTCCAATCCGCAGCCTCCAACCCTAGGAGTAGCAAGGAGAGTACAAAAGATAAAAAGGAACAAGAAGGAAAACAGAAATTACAATACCGTTGTAAGCACAAGGCTTGATTTTCCTATATCAAGCGTTTAGATCTCCTAACCAATGTGTATGACAATGTGATTGTAGTGGATAGGAGATACTAGCCTATAGGACACGAAATGGGAGCAATAGGAATGAATGGCAAGTGTAGGAATTGCTCTATTGCTCTAAAACAGATTGCAAGTGAGTATTCAAGCTCAAGTATAGCACAAGTATAGCTTAGGTGTATTTTGGTGTCCTAAGGCATGTCCTATTTATAGGAGTGGCCTATGAATACTTAAGGACGTTCTAGACAACTTATAGGGGCTTCTAAGTGCTTAACTAGCCGTTAGATATAAGTTAAGTGCATTAGTAACGGCTAGTTACTTTATTCTGCAGTTGCTGTCAGAGACCATCTCGGTCGACAATTTGTCGACCGAGATACCTACTCGGTCGAAGTTTTGTCGACCGACAGGCTCTCTGGATCAACGTTCATTTGCAGCTGCCAACTACTTTATCAGCTGTGTCTAACGGCTACTTGGGTCAATCTCGGTCGAGAGGTTTGTCGACCGAGAGTGTCTCGGTCGAGGAGTGTGGTCGACCGAGATTGACTCTATTTTCAATCTTTTAATTAACCACTAAGCATGTGTATGAGTGTGCATATGTGATCCTATTTGAAGGGGATGACCTATCTAAGTGTGGTGTTTAGCTAGGAAGATCCAACGCTTGATTTACATGCAATCTAAGTACTTGTACATTATATATTTGTACAAGTTTTTACAACAGTGATTACATTGCATGGAAATATAAATATGTAAGCTCTTTGGATTTTCCCTAGTTGCTTTGTCATCCACCTTAATCCTGCACACTCAAGTAGCTCGTTAGATCAACAAGAATGAAATGTTTGTCATCATCGAAACAAAGGGATTTATCATAATGTCCAATTTATCCAACAATCTCCCCCTTTTTGAAGATGACAAACATTTCCTAAAATATGAAATAAGGAAATATAAAGCATGTGAGTTTCATACCTGAAGATTACCTTTTGTAGCCATTCTTGTTTGACAAGTGAGTGCTGGCCATCAAGATGAAACTCATTTATATTTATATTTTTGATTTTATATTCTTTCTCCCCCTTTGTCATTTCAAAAAGATATCCAGGTTAAACATTTTATTTCTTCTCCCCCTTAATTTTATATTAAGCTCCCCCTTAAATAGATATCCTATTAGGAACATGGTTTTATGTCTAATTTATCCACAATTTGTTTCTCAATCATTTGCAAAGGATGTTAAGCCTTGAAATGATATGAGATTCCCTTAAGCTTATGAATGTATATTTATTTCTCATCTATGAAGGGATGTTAAGCCCTAAATTAAATGAGAGTCCTTTTAATCTTAGAGTACTTAAAAAATAATGTCTCCAACCAAAACAAGGGATGTTAAGCCCTGATTTGTTTAGAGAGTTCCTTTAAGAGCAACATATATCATTTTGATGAAATTCTTTTTCATACAAATTACTTTTAAGAATCCGAAGGTCATAACAAACTCCAAATGATGTTAACAATGTAAACTTCATAATCAAATAATCAAATTTGTTTTTATAATCTCCCCCTTAATCTTACAATTTAAGCAATTTAAGGCTTTTAAGGTCACAAATGATAAATTTTTGATTTTGACCTTTATCAAAAGTATACTAAGATTAAGTTCAATAAATTGATGTCCAAATAAGCATTTTGTCAAAGCTTATTTTAGGTCGCCCTTGACTACGACCATAGCGCCCCTTGGCTAAATTTTGTTTTAACCAAGAGGCAAAAATTGCAGATTTCCAATTAAGCATTCATATCAATTTTGATGCATGTTTAAGTGATACTAAACATGAAAGCATAATGAATATTTCAAATCTTTTAAAGATATCAATTGAAAACATTGTTCTTTGTGCAAGCATTTCTAAGATATAAATCACCAATAAGTCCTTTTGCTTGCTTATGTAATGATAGAACAATTAAAAGCATGTAATGATAAAACAGAAATTTTCTTTAAACTAAGCATAATTTTGGTTTTTAACCAAATTAATTTCAAATAATCTTTCAAGGATGATTTCCATAATTTGTGCTTTATTTGTACAGTCATTAACTACAAATAGACAACAGTTTTGATCAATTTCAAAAGAATTCAGCAATTTTATAGCATTCTGAAAAGCAGTGACATGCTCGGTCGACAGCTTCTCGACCGAGGTTCACTCGGTCGACAATACCTCGACCGACCAAGTGTCTAAAAAGTGTTCAGAAATCGATTTCAAGCAAAAAGAAATATACAAAGTAGAGCTCAATTGTGTTGAGATAAGACATTATGATATCAAGAATCAGTTTAGGTTAAATCTCAACAATTTATTTTTAAGCTACTAAGTTTTAGGAATCCAAGCTAACTCATCTTTCTTTCTCTTAAATGGGCATGAAAATGAATAATGTCCAAGACGCATGCAATAATGACAGCTGATAGAGTCAACTTCATTTCTAGGAGTTGTGTTCCTAGGTACAAACATAATCTTAGTCTTGGATGCTTGGACTCTTTTGGGTTTAATTCTCTTTGGATCGTATCCTAATCCTCTTCTTCCATTATAGCTAGAGGAAATTTTCAGAATATTTTCAAGTATGTCATTTCCTCTTAACTCATTTTCATTTCTTTGTAACTTAGCAATATCTTTCTTTGCCTGATCTAAATTGGATACTAGAAAGTTTCTTTCTTTGACAACCTCATCATAATCTAAATGTGAACATAGAATAGGTTGTTTCTGAAGATCATTCAGTTGAGTTTGTAAATTTGACTTTTCTAAGGAAAGAAGATTGCAATTAGCTTCTACCGATTTTAACTGAAGAGCATAATTTTCATTTTCCTTTTTGAGATTTTCATTTTCAGATACAAGAGCAAGAAGTTTAGCATTTAAATCTTTATTTTCTTTCTTAAGTTTCTTCTTGCACTCAATATATTTCTGATGAGTATCTTGAAGACTAGCAACTATATCTTCTTTTGATAGATCATAAAGACTTACCTCTTCTTCGTCTTCATTTGTTGTAGCAATGAGGCATTCTGCTTCTTCATCATCACTATCATCACTTGAATCATCCCATGTAGCTCGATATGCTTTTTCTTTCTTTTTGTGGGATGATTTCTTCCCTTTCTTGAGTGTTGGACAATCACTTTTCATATGTCCTTTCTTACCACATTCGAAGCACCTGGAAGAAGAAACACTAGAAGTTTTATTAGTTTTAAAACTTTTATATTTCTTACCATTTACAACGAGAGTTTCTTCTTCACAATCATCTTCACTTGTGTCATGATTGTCTCTAGTTGAAGCTTTGAATGCAATGTCCTTCTTTTTCCCATGTTGACGTTCATGTTCTCTTCTCTCTTCCTCTTCTAGATCTGCCTCATGAGCTTCTAAATTGCCAATGAGTTGCTCCATTTTGAGTCGAGTGAGGTCATTTGCTTCTGCAATGGCTGTCACCTTTGGCTTGTATTTAGGAGGAAGTGATCGAAGAATTTTTGATACCTGATCTTCCTCAAGAACAGGTTTTCCTAGGGCACTTAAACCATTAACAATAGTAGAGAATTTTGAAAACATTTCACTAATAAACTCATTTGGATCCATACGAAAATGTTCAAACTTCGTTTTAAGCATGCTAACTTTGGAATTTCTAACTTGGGCTGTACCCTCATAGGTTATAGATAGTTTATGCCAAATGTCATAAGCTGTATCACAATTTGATATTCTATTAAATTCTCCTACTGAAATAGAACAATATAAAATACTTACAGCTTTTGCATTCATTTGGGCTAGTTTTACCGTATTTGCATCCCATTCCGCAAATTCGTTTTGAGGAAGCACATATGGAGTAGACACCATTCTCCATAACTCCCAGTTGATTCCTTGGAAGTAGAATTGCATCCTCCTCTTCCAATATTGGTAGTTTGTTCCATCGAACGGTGGAGGCCTAGCAACAAGTGTCCCTTCAATGTTGAGGTTGTTGAGCACTCCATCACCCATTTCTTCAAGACCTTGTTAGGGTTCCTTGAAGCCTTGCTCTGATACCAACTGAAAACTACTAGAGGGGGGGTGAATAGAGTTTTATAGATATTTTAACAATTATTTAACTCAAACAACCACAATGAAAATATTGGACAAGGAGACACAGGGTTTAGAGTGGTTCCAACTATAGCAAATACTATAGCCGTCAATCCACTACCCGGTTGCTTACCCAACCGGGATTTGAAAAGAAATTTATTTTATTACCTCGCAAGGACTTTACATAAAATACAATTTCTTTTCCCAAACCCTTCAAGCAGCCTTCACCTAGAAGTAATCACCCAACCTTGAAGCAGCCTTCCCTTGAAGTAGATGCACCAACTCCCGTTGCACCAGCCTTCTGAAGTAGCTTCCCGTGCGATAGCCTTCTTGAAGTAGCTTGAAGTCCCCTTCTCCACCTGAGAAGTCAACCCTCTCCAATCCGCAGCCTCCAACCCTAGGAGTAGCAAGGAGAGTACAAAAGATAAAAAGGAACAAGAAGGAAAACAGAAATTACAATACCGTTGTAAGCACAAGGCTTGATTTTCCTATATCAAGCGTTTAGATCTCCTAACCAATGTGTATGACAATGTGATTGTAGTGGATAGGAGATACTAGCCTATAGGACACGAAATGGGAGCAATAGGAATGAATGGCAAGTGTAGGAATTGCTCTATTGCTCTAAAACAGATTGCAAGTGAGTATTCAAGCTCAAGTATAGCACAAGTATAGCTTAGGTGTATTTTGGTGTCCTAAGGCATGTCCTATTTATAGGAGTAGCCTATGAATACTTAAGGACGTTCTAGACAACTTATAGGGGCTTCTAAGTGCTTAACTAGCCGTTAGATATAAGTTAAGTGCATTAGTAACGGTTAGTTACTTTATTTTGCAGTTGCTGTCAGAGACCATCTCGGTCGACAATTTGTCAACCGAGATACCTACTCGGTCGAAGTTTTGTCGACCGACAGGCTCTCTGGATCAACGTTCATTTGCAGCTGCCAACTACTTTATCAGCTGTGTCTAACGGCTACTTGGGTCAATCTCGGTCGAGAAGTTTGTCGACCGAGAGTGTCTCGGTCGAGGAGTGTGGTCGACCGAGATTGACTCTATTTTCAATCTTTTAATTAACCACTAAGCATGTGTATGAGTGTGCATATGTGATCCTATTTGAAGGGGATTACCTATCTAAGTGTGGTGTTTAGCTAGGAAGATCCAACGCTTGATTTACATGCAATCTAAGTACTTGTACATTATATATTTGTACAAGTTTTTACAACAGTGATTACATTGCATGGAAATATAAATATGTAAGCTCTTTGGATTTTCCCTAGTTGCTTTGTCATCCACCTTAATCCTGCACACTCAAGTAGCTCGTTAGATCAACAAGAATGAAATGTTTGTCATCATCGAAACAAAGGGATTTATCATAATGTCCAATTTATCCAACACAGTCGAGATTCTATGCTATTGTTCCACTAGTCAGTTAGGAAGCACGATGTGTTTCGTCCCTCTTAGTTCGACTGATAGTTGCCATGTTAAATGAAGGATCATGATGCTAGGATTCATATGCTTCACATGGTGATTTCTAACCATTGTCTAGTTTAAAAAATTGTCCCTCTTGAAGTTTTGCTTCAAATAAGGAGGGTATAATGATTAAAAAATGCATGGAAAAAGAAGCTAGCCGACTAGGTAATGGCTTTTCTTGAAATAAAAGCATCAAAACTTCATCAAGTTTCTATACAAAACTACTTTGAAAAAAATTAAAATTTTGAATTTTTTATCAAAATTGCAATGATGGAATCTTAAATCAGAAACAGATAGGTATGGGTGGAAAATATTGTACGTACCACCCACCATCCACCTCAAACTTAGACATTTGCTTGTCCCAAGCAAACTCTAAATCCAAGATGGTGGGGAAAAACTATGATGGTTGGACCACCAGATGTGGTTGTATTCCTCTCAGCAACATGTCCTCCATCTGAAATCTCAAAAATGAAAACTATCAAAACTTATGATTGCATCTTGTGATGCATTATCTACTAAGTGCAAGATTTTCTAATTAAAAACTAAAATTAAAAGCTTAGGTAAGGATCGTGTTACCTCCCGACAAGCACCTTTGTTTTATGTCATTGGCTCGACATGCCTCTTTTAATTTTCTGACAGATATACTAATTTGGACAGATTTAGTGATGCTTCAATGCTCGTGTCAGTTGTGGTGAAATATTTCTTCAAGTGTTGGCCATTTTCCACAAACTATCCTAACGTTTCACTCCATAAAATGAAGGCACCATGTGGGTAGATGCTCTTGATAGTGTATGGTCCAAACCAATGAGAACGGAGTTTCCTTGGGAACAATCTCAATCTTGAGATAAACAGTAGAACTTGATCTCCCACTTGTATGTCTTTCCTCTTCAGATGACCATGATGCCATTATTTTGTGTGTTCTTTGTAGTCAAAAAATTAATTAGTACAAAAATTGATAGATAATAGAATAAATAGAAAAAAAGATAAGACGAGATTCACCCACCTCCAATATATTTTAATCCTTCTCCTATAAAGAAACTTGCAATACCGGTACCATTTATGTTTCCATCAATTATACATTTATCAAAAAAATAAGTTAATTGAGATAATTTTCTTCATGCATTCTCATAAGCTATCATCTAAAGTTCTTTTAGCTCCTAAAGTTGTAGAATCCTAGCTTGGCCAACTTTTTTCATGGAAAAATTCAACTGTTTGATTGCCCACCAAGCTTTATGTTCATGTTCTATGGGCATACGACATGATTTTCCATAGATTAATCTAAATGGTGTTGTTCTAAGAGGAGTCTTGAAAGCATTCTGTAGGCTCACAAGGCGTCATTGATTTTTACTGACCAATCCTTTAGGTTGCAACCTATTGTCTTTTCCAAGATAGCTTTGAGTTGATGGTTTGACACCTCTACCTATCCACTCGTTTGTGGATAGTAGAGGAAGCTACCTTGTGCGTTACACCATATTTTCTCAATAGGTCTTCAAAACATCTTTCTATAAAATGAGAACCTCCTTCGGATATCATAGTGTGTGGAACTCCAAAATAGGGAAAAATAATATCTCTAAATATTTTCATGACAAGTTTTGAATCGCTAGTGATGGTTGGTATGGCCTCTACCCATTTATAGACATAATCCCCCACAACTAGAATGTAGAAATCCATACAAGGATGGGAATGGGCCCATGTAGTCCACTTCCCAAACGTTTAAAATCTCGACCTCCTGCCAGAGCTTAAGGGGCATCTCATCTCTTTTTGTAATGTTACCATCCTTTGGCATTTGTCACAAGACAAAACAAAGTTCTCGGCATCCTTGGATATGGTTGGCCAAAAGAAGCCACATTGTAGAACTTTGGAAGCAGTCTTCTTAGAACTCATATGGCCTCCAGTGGGGCCTGAGTGGCATTGCTCTAGAATAAGATGAGATTCTTCCTATGTGAAAAAATGTCTATGGAGACCATCAACATAGTACTTGAAGAGGTATGGCTCATTCCAGTGATATTGCCTCACATCATGCATGAGTTGCTTTAGTGCAATGCTGGTGCACTCAAGGTGGTTGACACCGACCGCAAGGTAGTTCATGTAGTCCACATACCAAGGGATATCTTTTTTAGCCTTCATGAGCTGGTCATCTAAAAGAGAGTCATTAATGGGTATTTTTTCAATGTCCAGAGTGTGGATACGACTCAAGTGGTCTACCATGACATTCTTAGTGCCTTACTTATCTCTTATCTCAAGATAAAATTCTTATAAGAGGAGAATCCATCAGATTAGTGTGGGTTTTGCATCTTTCATTGCTAGGAGGTAACAAATTGCAGCATGATCAGTGTAGACGATGACCTTCGAATTGATGAGGTAGGATCTAAACTTGTAAAAGGAATACACAACTTCTAAAAGTTCCTTCTCAGTAGTTGCATAGTTTCTTTGAGATTCATTAAGGGTCTTAGATGCATAGTATATGACATGATGTTTCTTTTCTATAAATTGGCCCAGAACTGCATCGATTATGTAATCACTGGCATCACACATTATTTCAAACAGGTGCTCCCAATCTAGAGCTTTGATGATAAAGGTTGATGTAAGGGCATGCTTAAGATTGTTGAAACTTTTGATGCATTCTTCATCAAAGTGGAAAATCAACATCCTTTAGTAATAAGTTCTACATAGGCTTGGTTATCTTAGAGAAATCCTTAATAAACTTTCTATAAAAGCTGCATGACCAAGAAATGCATGAACCTATCTTACGTTGGTCGGGAGACAGAGTTAGAAATCAATTTGATCTTTGCCTTGTCTACCTCGATCCCTCGATTGCTAACCCTATGGTCAACAACAATGCCTTCTTTTACCATGAAATGATGTTTCTCCCAATTTAGTATTACATGTGCTTATTCACATCATTTGAGGACCAGGGAGAGGTTCTTTATGCATGAGTTGTATGAATCCCCATATAAGGATAAATCATCCATGAAAATTTCCATAATAATTTTAGTAGTCCACGAATATGGCTGCCATGCAACGCTGGAAATTGGCAGACACATTACAAAGTCCGAAAGGCATCCTTCTAAAGGCATATGTTCCAAAGGGGTAAGTGAACGTTATCTTCTCTTGGTCATCTGGATGTATGGGAATTTGATAGAATATAGAGTAATGATAGAGATAGAAAAAATATTCCTGGTGAGCCAATCTCTCTATGATTTGGTCGAGAAAAAGCATTAGGAAATGATCCTTACATGTGGCCTTGCTCAATTTCATGTAATCAATACACATCCACCAGCCAGTGGTTGTTCGAGTGGGTAGGAGTTCATTCTTTTCATTTTGTATCAAAATAGTTCCACCTTTCTTTAGGACAACATGTACATGACTTACTTATGATGAGTTAGATATAAGATAGATGATTCCCATCATGAGAAATTTAATAAATTTAAGGAGGACTACTTGTTTCATATTTGGATGCAACTTCTGTTGATGTTCGACAGTCGTCTTGTGATCTTCCATCATGGGGATTCTATGCATGGAAAGCACTTGACTAACCCCGATGAGGTCACTCATTTTGTAGCAGAGGGCCCTTCTTCTTTCCCTTAATTCTGTTAGGAGTTTATCTTTGTGTTCGAACGTTAGGTTAGAATTTATGATAATTGGGCAGACCTTGAGATCATCCAGAAACACATACTTTAGTCCCTCAGGTAGGGGCTTCATTTCCAGGGCCTCTAGTTTCTCGCATAGGTCTTTAATTACGTTCAAAGCCTTGAGTTCCTCAAATTTAGCTTCAAGATCTTCTTTTGCAGAGTTGAGGTGAAGCACACAATTCTTTACTTGTTCATCAATGGAGTCATCAATAGTTGGGTTTGTTAGAGCCACTTCTAAAGGATCGTCTGATTCATGATTCTCTTGCATGAGGAGTGACATTTTCTCTATGAAATCAATCAAATAGACTTCTTCTTGCATGCTTGGTCTTCACATACTATCAAAATTTCTGAACTCGAGTATTTCCTTACCCATTATGAGGGGCAAGGAACCTGCTTCAACATCAATCAAAGCTCTCGCAGTGGTGAGGAATGGATGGCCAAATATAATAGCGTATATGGAGTCCTCTTTTATGTCTATGATTATAAAGTCACATGGGACATAAGAGTCTTTACCTACCTTTATTGGGGCATCCTCAATGATTCCCAAAGTGAGAGTCATAAAATTATCTGTAAGCTGTATGGTCATGCCAGTTAGGAGAAGTTATACAAACCCTAGCCTCTTGAAAAGTCTAAGTGGTATGATAGAGATGCTAGCACTGAGGTCAGCTAGTCCCTTCTTACATGTGGAGTCACCAATATGACATGAAATCCCAAAAGATCCTGGGTCTTTTTTCTTCTTGGGGTTTTTGCTCTGAATAATATCGGAAGTGGTTGTTGCTAATTTGACTCTCATATTCCTCTATTATATAATTCCTTTTATGGAGTGATTTTAAGTACTTTGTGATGAATGCATATTCATCATGATTTTCAGTCACCTTTTTGGGACCAATTCGATTCAATACTTTCAATTTCACCTCCTAAATCTCACAAAATGCAAGATTTCTTAACTAATTCAATTATCAAGATTATTAACTAGATGTATTTTGATTTTGTGCAGGTCATGAAAAGGTTCAATTATCATATGGGATTCTCTCAAGATCCCTTCAACCTTGGTCTTGATAAATCGGTCTTGACCAAACAATTTTGCCTATTCGGTCATGACCAACCGTTCTGTACCGAACGGTTTGCCTTAGCGGTCTACCCATTCGGTTTATACCTATCGATCTTAACTATTCACTCACATGGTCCTCCACCTACCACTTGCTCAAAAGGTCCTCAAGACCATTTGGACTCAAGACTGTTTAAACTCAAGACCGTTTGGACAAAGAAGACCGTTTGGACGCCCAAGACGTTTACATCCCAAGACCGATTGGATCCCATCGGTCTTCAAGACTGTTTGGATGACGTAGACCATTTAGAAATAAAGATCGGTTGGAGCCAATATCGATTGGAGATAAAGACCGATCGGTCTAAAGACCGATTGGAACTCATCGGTCTTCAAGACCATTTGCATCTCCAAATCGTTTGGATGCTCAAGACCATTTGGCGGTACACGACTGCAAGATCGTTTGGAGGAGAAGAACACCAGAGACCCAAACTGTTCGGGGTGCAAAATCGATCAGTATACAAGACCATTAGAGAAAATAAGCCAAGACTGTTTGGTCAGTCCAAATGATCTCCAAGACCGTTTGGTCATCCCAATCAGTCTCCAAGAACATTTGGATGAACACCGGTTGGAGGCACTTTACTCCAAACCATTTGGACGCCAAATCATTTGGAGTTCATAGCAAAAATGTGAGGACCAAGCCCAGGCTTATAAATAGGACCACAAGGGTCCTCATTTGGGGCATCAGGCTGCACGCCAAGAGGCTGCCTGATCGCATGTTGATCCATCTATGCCATTTCCATTCCACCTTCTCCTCTTGATGTCGAGCAAGGAGAAGAGAAGAGAAGGAAGGCGGAGAAGAAGCTCTGCCCAATCTTCCTTGGTGGTTCTTCCTCCTTGTCTGGATATGCATCGATACTATGTAGAAGACCGCATCATCTTCACTAAGATGCGATCACCTTCTTCATCATGCTCATGGCAGAATCTTCCCTCTCTCTTATTCTTCTTGTTTCTCACATCATGAGCGAGTAGTTCATTTTCACTGGGGTGCGGTGACTAGCCCCACTTCCCATGCTTCCATGTTCTTTCATTTAACATTCCAAGGCAATGTATATAACCTTTCATTTTATTGTTAATCATTCATGTTTGTAGATTGGTTACCTTCTTGCTTTCATCTTATTCGTCCCAATGTTGCGATAACTTCTATATGTAGGGTAGAATGTTGATTAATAAGGTAGACTCCCAAACTAAAAATAGAATGGGATTCCTTGAGGTAGTAAATATGTGATCCGTGAGGGGACGAACCATCTAGCCTACGGTGACACTTCTGTGTGCCTACCTGCAAGGGGGGCCCGCAACTTCAGTTGGATATTGTATCTTCTTTGTTTATCGTCGATGTTTGCTTACAGTCTAATCACCTACCTACTTGTTGGTTAGCATGGTTGACTCCTTGATAAGAGATCTGATAGGGTTTCTTGAGGTTGAAAGTGTGTGATCTGTGAGGGGACAAGCCATCTAGCCCACGGTGATGTTTCTGTGTGCCTACCCATAAGGGGGGCGCTCGGCCTCAGTTGGATGTTGTATCTTTGGAGCCGTAAGTGGGTGATACAGAGGGTGATGATAAATCTGATGCCTAAGGTGATGCTTACGTGGGCCTATCCTCGTGGAGGGTTTACAGTAGCTCCATTTGGATAGTTAGTTTCTTTCCTTGATGTTATATGTTTGGATATGTTTGCGTGCGCAGTGGTGGTGAAACTCAGTACTATCCCAATGATTCCATATCATTAATCTAGATCCAACTTTATTTCTTCTCTTTTGCTTTCTTACATTTAGTTTAATTAACCACAAACTAATCAATCGTTCTAAATATTAGTCTTACTTGAGCCAGATTCAACTGACAAAGATTCTTAAAAAAGTTGTCCTTTGGGATTCAATCCTTAACTATACTGCGATAAGACCCGTCCGCTTGCGGGTGGTATTATTTCATGAGGTTTTGGTAAAAGATCGAGGATTTCAACCCCGAGTGAGTTTGTTAGTGTGATAATATTCCACGTCACTTTGTCCAGGATGGTATCTCAGCCAGTGCATCTAGGAAGGGTATATCAACATGAAGCTTCTTCATTCCCCACTTGAATTTCATGAAATGCGTGTCAAGCCTTGTATACTTTAGTCGAGCTTGGAATGGAGGACGAGACTTGTATACTGGTATAACTGGCTCAGGCATGCCTACTTTTTCTGGAATGATAGGTTTCTCATATATTGCTTTGCCTTCCTTATTAGTGGTCAGCGGTCCTTTCAGTTGAGATTCGAGTAGTTTAGTCCCTTGGATAATCACCAAGTCATCCTCATCTGTAACTACCATAGGTGTTTTGATAGGAGGATCAGAGTAATCTTTTCCATATTGAGTGGAAACAACTTTCCGTTGCTCAAGATGTTTATGATTGTTCTCTGGTTGGCCAACAAAAGATCCAATAGGTGGCTTGAGGCTAGCTAAAAGTTGAGCTAGTTGGGATTCAATAGCTTTCTGATGGGCTTGCTAATTTTCTATTATAGTCTGTTGTGACTGTAACATCTTCTCAATGATTTATAGTTTGTCATTAGAAGAGATGAGACCGACTTGTTGTCCTTGTTGCAGTTGTTGATGTGGGACTTGGTTGAGATTCTCGAACTGAGAGGTGTTTTGATACTAGTTGTAATTTCTATTCAAAAAGTTACCCCTGAAGTTCCTTTGATTCCAAAAATTTGGTTGTTGATTATACTGGAATCCCGACGGGCCTCGTTGTTGGTTATCTGAACCAAGTTGTTGTGAGTTGTTTTTCTCCTAAAGGATTTTCATACTAAAAACCATGATGGTTCCTGTTCTGATTCAGATTATAATACCCTTGATCAGAGATAGCATGGATGGCATTCATATTTTCCATCTGACCATTACCTCCTTGGGCACAAGCATTTCCCAAAACAAAATCATAGAGAATATTACATGCTAAAGTAGAATGATCAGCGTCTTTACATACTTTGCAAAGTGGTGAAGGTGACTTGACTTTATCTTATTTTCATAGGGGCGAGTGCCTCCTTTCATAAGTGTTGATAGACGATACAAGATTGTCTTGCTTGGCAACTAGTAGCTTTAGAGATTTGGCTATAGACTTGTACTCAAGACTACTTTCTACCATAGCTACCTTCAACACTCCTTTTCCTATGGATCTACCCTAGTTGTCTTGATTTTCAGCTCCAAGGGTGACAAACTTCCATGTGCTATCATAACTTTGACGTATGAAGTTTCCTCCAAATGAGGAGTCTAAAAGCTCTTTATATCATCATCCACAACCCTATAAAATATTTTGATGAGCTAATTCTTAGGTATGCCATGATGTGGACACTTGCTTAGTAACTCATTATATCTTTCCCATGCCTCTTCTAGGGTTTTTCCAGGGATCTGAACAAATTGTGTTATCTGGACCCTAATATCATAGGTGAAGGAAGGAGGGTAGAATTTTTCCTAGAAAGCATTTTGAAGTTGTTCCCAAGTTGTGATGGGGTCACATTGCAAAGAGTTATTCCAACTCATGGCTTTATCTCCAAGGGAATATTTGAAGAGATGGAGTATAATGCCATCATCTATAACTCCATTCTTCTTTGTCATAGCACATAAATCTATGAACCACAAAAGTTGTTGTTGACTATCCTCTACATGATTGTTGTAGAAAGGGTTGTTTTGAAGTTGTGTAATCCAATGTGATTTCATCTCAATGTTTGGAGAAGAAATGGGAGGAGGTTGCACTGGGTGTTGAATGACAACAACCTTCGGGATTGAGAACTCTCTAAGGTCCTTTTATAACTCATCTTGTTGAGCACTACTTGAGCTGCCTGGATTTCCTCTTGAACACAGCTCGTGCTTCTTGCATAAGCCTTTCCCTTTTTGCATTAAGGGTTTGAATTACCCTTTGGGAAATTTCCTCCTCTTTTGCCATCCTATCTTGGTTTGCTCTACTCTGACTGTGAACAGTTCATTCTATATTAGGATCAAAGCTAGTTGTAAGGCTGGTGCTTTGGAGCTTGGCATGCACTAGTCTTTGGGAGTACCCATGATGGAAAGATCTTTCACAATTTAGATGGGCAGAGTAGAATAAACATCAAGTAGATGATCAATAGTTTCAAAAGTGAAAGTAAAATCCTATATTAGTCTTAATAGAACTAGATTTAACTAAATTATTTTGTTGTCCCCGACAACGACACCAAAATTTGACGTGGCATTTTTACTACACTAACAAATCCACCGAGGGCTGAAATCCCTAAGTTTTTACCAAAACCTTGTGCAATAGTACCACCCGCAAGTGGACGTGTGTTATCATAGTATAGTTAAGGATTGAATTCCAGGGAAAACATTTTTAAGAATCTTTATAGTTGAATCTGGATCACTAAGACTAATATTTAGAATAAGAGTTGATTTAGGTTTAGTTAAACTAATTGCAAGGAAAGTAAAAGAGTAGGATTAAAACTGAGTTTAGATTAATTATGGGAATCACTGGGGTGTAATCAAGTTTCACCACCACTACACATGCAAACACATCCAAAACACATCTAAGCAAGATACAACTATCCAAATGGAGTAGAAAACCATCCGTTAGGAAGTACATTTTGTGTAAGTATCTCCATAGGCTTGATATCTCGTTTCCCACATATCACACACTTACTACGCTGGAGATATCCCTTTAGAAGTTCTCATTTGGGTATCAACCATGTTAATCGATATTCAAATCCTAAGTATTGAAGATCTCGCAACAAAGGAATATAATAGATCACGCACGGTAGGTGATCAATCCACAAAGCATGCATGAAATGATTAACAATGAAATGGAAAGTTATATACAAGCCATCGAATATTATAAGATGATCATGTAAGCACGGGCATCGGGGTCAGTCCCCGCACCCCAGTGAAATGGATTACTCGCTCCTCATAATAGAAACAAAAAGAATAAGAGAGAGGGAAGATTCTTCCATGGTTATGGCAAAGAAGATGATCGCAACTCAGTGGGGAAATGGTCTTTTACGTGATGGTGGGGAAGATCTGGAGGAAAAAGGGAAGAACACCAAGACGGACAAGGATGGTCTTCTCTCTCATTATTCCTTCTCTTATCATACTCTTATTCACAGGAGATGGAGAGGAAGGTGGCTGATGGCAGAGTACCAAGGACACCATAGAGGTAGTCTTTGGTGGCTAAGATTGTCTTCCTTAGATGGGCACAGAGAGGCAACCTATTGGCGTGGATGGAGCGGAAGCGATGCCTCAAATGAAGGAGGGGGGCATCTATTTATAGGTGAAGATCTAGAGAGGACCGACTTAACATTGTGGTTATGACACTAGTCATGGTCGCGATCAAGGTCGTGATCGTGGGTTGCAGTCGAGGTCACGGTCGCGAGTTGTGGTCGCGGTAGCGGTCTAGGTGACATGACACAGTCAAGCTAGTGTGGGGCTCAATCGAGGTGGAGTGTTGCGGTCGAGGTGGTGTGTCATAGTCGTAGTTGTATGCCACGGTCAAGGTCATGTGACAAACTGACCCCCACGATGGGGGGCTATTGCTATGGGTTGATGGGCCTACATCGATGAATCCACTACTGATGAGAATGCTTTTTGATGAAGGAACTGTCCATCGAAAATAGGGTCCAAATTATCGAAAGTTTCTTGGGAAAGGGGTTCCTAGGAAGGAGTTCCTTGTAACTATTAAGAGCCTCATTTGAGATGAAGAAAGTGTCATAAAAAAATCAAGTGAGAGTTGGATGAAGAAGAAAGTGCACTAGCTAGGGAGACCCTCTTTCTCCTATTGGACGCTGTGGAGACAAATTAGAGAGGAAAGAGAGAGCAAAAATGAGAAAAACACCACCCGAACTCGTCCATAGACCTAGGATTTAAAGGAAGGATGTCAAAGAAGGTCGATCTAGGTCAAACTAGGTATATGGAGAGGAACGTCGGGGCTAGGGTTGAGAGCTTGAGGGAGCTAGAGGTTGGATCAGTCAATTTTTCTCTAGTTGAGAGGGAGAAAAGTTGGCCAAACCGAACTTATGTTTGCTCCATCTTGGCCATCGATCGAGTTTTGTGACTCAAAAACTCGACCGATAGGCTCTTTAAAAAAGCTCTCGACCTCCAATCAGTCGAGTTGGCAACTCAATCGAATGGTCAACCTGAACCAACTTTAGAAATTCAATTTTCTAGCCATTAGAGTGCTAATTAAATTTATTTTTTAACTCCATTTTGCATTTTGAACTTACTTAAGCTCATATTACTTATCATTGGGTACTATTTTGCAATGAAACAAGTGTTTGTGAAAATACCCAAAAGCAAGATAAAAATAAGGCAAAACGAACATGAAAACCGATTTATAGCATATTAACAAGAAATGTTGATAAAAAATATAAGAAGATCATATAGAATAGATGACAACTAGATAGAAGTCATATAAGATTCATTTAAATAATTTATGAGTAGTTTAGATCTAATAAAGTTAAACTTCTCTCTAGGTTGAGGTTTAGTGAAAATGTCCACCAATTGATTTTCTGTGTCCAAATGCATGATATAGATATTCTTTTTGGAAATGTGATCATGAAGAAAATGATGGAAAACCTCTATATGATTATCTCTACTATGCAAGATAGGATTATATGACAAGTTAATGGCACTAGTATTATCACAATAGATAGGAGAAGCATCAAAAGAATGTTAAAAGTCTTGCATCATTTGATTCATCCATGCGACCTGGCCACAACAACTCTCGACTACAATGTATTCATCCTCGATGGTTGATAATGCCACTATGCTATATTTCTTGGAGAACCAAGACACCAATCATGGTCCTAGGAGAAATAAAGTTCCACTTGTGCACTTTCTATCAATCAAGAAATCTACATAATCCGCATCACTATAAGCCGTAAGAGTAAAGTCCCGTGACTTGGGATACCATAGACCAAAATTTGGAGTTTTCACTAAGTACATTAAAATCCTCTTAACAGATATAAGATGTGATGTCTTAGGATTTGATTGAAAGAATGCACACAAGACAACACTAAACAATATATTAGGTCTAGATGCATTTAAGTAAAGTAAACTTCCAATCATACCTCTATAGAGATTCTCATCAACCTTCTCACTTTCTTCATCCTTATCAAGTTTGGCAGTGTTTGACATGGGTGTGTCCATAGTCTTGGTGTTCTACATCTCAAAGCACTTAAGTAGCTCACTTGTGTACTTGCCTTGGTTGATGAAGTTCCCATCTTTAGTTTTCTTGATCTAAAATCTGAGGAAGAATGTGAGATCACCCATCATACTCATTTCAAATTCACTCAGCATAAGATCACTAAATTCTCTACAAAGATCGAGGTTAGTTCTACTAAAAATGATATCATCAACATATATTTGAATGATACAAAAATTGTTAGAAGTATGCTTTAAAAATAAGGTAGAATTTACTTTGCCCATGATGTACCCATGATCAAACAAAAAGTTCTTTAATTTCTCATAAAAGCTTGAGGTGCTTGTTTGTGTCCATACATGGTTAGGTAAGTTATCATGTTCAAAGACAGGATGTTGTGCAACATACACTTACTCCTCAATTGTATCATTTAAAAATGCACTTCTAAAATCCATTTGATATAGAAGACAATTTTATAACTAGTAATGGCAAGCAACATACGAATGGACTCAAGTCTAGCTACAAGTGCATATTTTTCATCAAAATTTATACCTTCCTGCTAAACTAAGCCTTGATCCAATAACCTTGCTTTGTTCCTTACCACTTTGCCACTTTCATCAAGCTTGTTGCGGTAGACCCCTTTGGTTCCAGTGCTATTTATATCACTTGGTCTTGGCACTAGAGTCCATACTTTGTTCTTTTCAAATTGGTCCAACTCTTCTTGCATAGCTAGGATCCACTCATCATTCCCAAAAGCTTCTTTGACGTTCTTTCGCTCGAGTTTTTTAGATGAAGGCATTTTTGGCTTGTTTCTTGTTGAATGTAGCCCGTGTCTTCACTCTTTCAAACATATCACCTAAAATCATCTCTTTTGAATGATTCTTTTCAAACTGGGGAGTTGGATCCTTCTTCTCTTCATATTTCTCTTTTTCATGAATGATCGCCTCTTTTCCCTTTTCGGTGATGTTGAGCTCTTTTTGAATAGGAATTAATTCACCTGCAAAATCATCATTTGGAACAATATTTTTGGGAATAGAGGGGTTAGTCTCAATAAACTTAACATTTATAGATTCTTCTACTTTAGCAAGATCAATATTAAACACTCTATGAGCCTTGATAGTAGTGTAATAGCCATGAAAGAAAGCCTTGTAAGATTTTAGATCGAACTTGTTGAGAGAATCTTTCATATTCAAAACAAAACAAGGACATCCAAAAACATGGAAATACTCAATAGAAGGCTTGCTACCATGCCATAGCTCATAGGGTTTTTTCTTTATAGAAGGATGTGAAAAAACCCAAATTTGCATAAAGCATAAGGTATTGACAGCTTCAGCTCAAAACTTCTTTGGAGTATCATACTCTAAAAGTATGGTCGTAGCCATCTCCTATAGTGTCCTATACTTCCTATCTACAATCCATTTTTTGAGGTGTTTGATAACCTCCTATTTTAGTCGATTATCTTAGTCTTTTTCTTTAGTTTTCCATACTCTTTTTACGTTTAAACTACACATAATCCCAATTTTACCCTCTTTTTGTAAATACACCATCAGACTAACCTTTTCCTTTTATATATGCAGAAAAAGCACAAAAAAATCATAAAAGAATAACTCAGCCTCAAGACCGAGTGGATTCAAACGGTCCCAAGACCGCATGAAGCCAACCGGTCCCGATACCGCATGGAGTCAAACGGTCCCAAGACCGCATGAAGCCAACCGGTCCCGAGACCGCATGGAGTCAAACGGTCCCAAGACCGCATGAAGCCAAACGGTCCCAAGACCGCATGAAGGAAACTGGTCCCAAGACCGCATGGAGTTCAAACGGTCTCAAGACCGCATGAAGCCAACCGGTCCCGAGACCGCATGGAGTTCAAACGGTCTCAAGACCGCATGAAGCCAACCGGTCCCGAGACCGCATGGAGTTCAAACGGTCCCAAGACCGCATGAAGCCAACCGGTCCCGAGACCGCATGGAGTTCAAACGGTCTCAAGACTGCATGAAGCCAACCGGTCCCGAGACCGCATGGAGTTCAAACGGTCTCAAGACCGCATGAAGCCAACCGGTCCCGAGACCGCATGGAGTCAAACGGTCCCAAGACCGCATGAAGCCAACCGGTCCCGAGACCGCATGGAGTCAAACGGTCCCAAGACTGCATGAAGCCAAACGGTCCCGAGACCGCATGGAGTTCATACGGTCTCAAGACCGTTTGAAGCCAAATGGTCTCACGGTCCAAACGGTCTTGAGGCCCCAAGCGGTCTTGAGGTCCAAACGGTCTCCAAACCGTTTGGACTTCACTCAAGGCCTATAAATAAGACCCCAAGGGTCCTCCGGGGGGGGACATGTCAGACGTCCAAAGGCTGCCCCAATCGTTCCAGAGCTCCTGCCACTTCCATCCTCCGCCCTGGGGCTGTCGGTCTGAGGTCCATACTCCATCCTGATGCTGCTTTCTCCTTCTTCATCAAGAAGGTGGGAAGGGGACACCTCCTCATCGTGCAACCTACGAAGACTGGTGGATCGTTGCTCTCTCTCTCTAAGGGGTTGACCTTCTTCCATCCTTTGTGGGGATGATGCTCTCTCTCTCTCTTCTCGCCTCCTTCTTGGTCTTAGTCATGAGGGAGTAGTCTTCTTCACTAGGGTGTGGGGAGTAGCCCCGCTACCCATACTTTAATATCATGTAAAATGTAATCCTTAGGTTGTAATGTAGAGTTCTTATCTTTTTCGGTTCAACATCAAACGATTAATGAATACTTGTTGCTTGATCTCCAACTTGTGTTATCTTTTATCTTTTAGTATGAATTGTCTACGTTTGTACTATTAGATTCGAAACTCATTTGCATGTTGGTTCTTGATGCATGTATCCACCATGTATCTGTTTCAGTATCTAGAGGTGTATCTCAAGAAGTGGAGTAAACTCACTATCATCCGTTGCACTTTCATACTATGAAATGGAATCAGTTGACGTATGGAAGTGCAACCTTGGTAAGTCGAGGAACACACTTTGCGAGGGGAATGATGTAAAGTAATGTGACCATTTGATCGGGAATGGCTGGCGTTGCAACATTCCCGCGCTTCTCGTAGCTAGGTTATCCGAAAGGAGACTAGGTCTACAAGGATACTAACTGACCGAACTCTTTTTGCAGGTTAAGTTTTGCTTTGCATGTGTTGATCGATGTGTAGTGGCGATAAAAAACCGATCACACCCTAGTGATATTTATCATAGTTTAACTCTTAGTTTTACTTGCTTTCTTTACTTTCCATGTTCTTAGTTTAAAACCATCAAAATCCAACTTTCGATATAAGTGCCAACTAGTTAGTAGCTAAGTGAAGTTCTATACATTTTTCATCTTGTTGCTTGCAACAAGACCGTTGTCTTTTGGGTTCAATCCTAAATCTGTACTATGATAAGGCTTCCATACTCTTATGGGGTTGGAGTGTTTATCTAAGCACCAGTTTTTGGTAAACCTAGAGAGAACATCAACTCCCTAGGGTTTTTGGTGCATCTTTGGGACTCCCATTGGAAGAGTGATCTTTTAGTGTATGTCCCAGCTTCATCAAAAAATGGCGCCGTTGCCGGGGAAAACAGAACGTTGTTATTTCACTTAGTACCTTTCTAGTTGGTTAGGTTTTTACACTTTCTTTTTGAATCATAACTCTATATCTTCTTGAAACTTTCATATTTTCACTATTATCTAAAGGATTTCTCTTTTCTCTACTCAGGTAGAACACGTGCATGCAATCACCGCATAGTCGCGGATTCTCCCCTGATCCGGAGTTCAACTCCGAGGTAGAGAGAAGTTTCCACCGCTGAATCCGTCTCAATCGCCAACACGCTAGACAAATGGCTGACGAACAACATCAAGCTGCTTTGGTGATGGAGAGAGTAAATATTACCATCGTCGCACAACGTGCACAACTTATCGCAGACACCCGTGCCCAAATACAAGCGGAAATACGAGCAGAAGAGCAAGCCCGCATAAGAGCGGAAACCGAGGCAGCAACCCAAGCTGCTCAGCTCGAGTTACGAAACAAGCAACTAATGGACTATGCTGTCCCAAAGAACTATGAGGATAACCACCTGGTCCGGCCTCCGATCATCAACATCCCAAACTTTGAGATCCGGACCCAGTGGATCCAGATTATGCAAGGAATCTCCTTCTCTGGAGGTTCAGGAGATGATTGCATGGACCATTTGAAAAGGTTTAAGGCATTATGCCGCCTGGTCCCGCAAGTTGGTATCACTTTCGATTCGATAATGCTCCACCTATTCCATTTCACCTTATCTGGAAGGGCCTTGAGTTGGTACAACTCATTGGACAGAGAACCCATAATAACCACTTGGGCCCCTCTAGAGGAAAAATTCTTGGAGAAGTTCTTTCCACCCTCACTGACCTATGAAATCAGAGGGCAAATCAATCATTTCTCCCAGCTACCTGGAGAAACCCTCGCTGAGGCATGGGAAAGATTTAAGGAACTTCTGCGCAAATGCCCCCATCAATGAATCTCACAAAATCAACTGATAGAAACTTTTTACCGGGGAGTAAGCGATGATATTAAACAGTTCCTAGATTCCTCGTCTGGAGGAAATTTCATGAGGAAGAACTATGAGGACGCTTGGAAGATTGTTACTTTAGGAGCTGAAAACCAGTCCAACTGGGGACAGTCAGTTGGAAAAGGTGTTCTTAAAGTTTTCAAAGCTGAGGAATCCATAGAAATGAAGTCAATAGCCGAGGCCTTGAAAACAATTGTTCATAAACAACAAGCCCTCGAGACAACTCTAGGGGAAATTGATAAGAAGAAAACTCCGTTGGTTCATCAAGTCAAAGCTGTCACAGGATCCTGTGAGGCTTGTCATGCTTCAGACCATCCGACACTCTCCTGCGGAATGTTGTACAATGCGATGATGGATCTGCATCCACTACCACAACCATATGAGTCTATTACTAATCAAGCTGAAGATCAGATTCCGGAGCAAGTCAACTCCATCCACATTATTCCCGGACAAGTTTACTATAATCCCATCCAACCAAGGAACCATCCTGGGTTTCAGTACGAGAATCCTTCTGGAACTGCGAATCTGCAACATCAGATACATGGGGGATCTGATAGTAGGCCGCCTCCTGAGTTCTCAAATAATTTTAACCAAAATCAAGGGAACTCAAGAAACAATTTCCCTAGGGTTAACTACCCTAGGAACCAATTAGCCTACTATCAGTACGCTCATCCCCCGCTTCATCCACAGTTGCATACTCAGCAGTCTCAACAACAAAACCTTCAGAAAAATGCTACTACACAACCGAAAGATGAGATATCTTTGATAAGGCAGCTGCTACAATCGCAACAAACCATGTTGGCTAACCAAAAGGCCCAATAGAAGGCAGTTGAAGCCCAGCTTGCTCAGATTGCTGCACAATTAAAGCCCCCAGTAGGTATGCTTGTCGGGCAGCCTGAACCAAATTCTAAGCATGGGCAAAACAAACACGAACAACTGAATGCCGTCACCACAAGGTCGGGACGCATTCTTCCTGAGCCTACCAAAATCACCCTGGATGATGATGAAATGCCCACTCTTATGACAAAAGAGATCTCGCAACAAGGGATTGAGAAATCCCCTGAAGGCACAGAGGACAAAAACAAAGAACAGGTGTCCGCAGAACCCGATGTCCTGCAATTTAAACCAAGGATTCCATATCCAGGAAGACTACAAGAAACAAAAATGGACGCCAGATTTCAGAAATTCAAAGAAGCAATGAAGAAACTGTACATCGACATCCCACTCCTTGACGCTTTGTCCGAAGTACCAGCATGGGCGAAGTATCTCAAAACTTTACTATCACGAAAGTATATCACCAAGGAGCAGGAGACTATCAAGCTTGCTCAAACCAATTCTGACATCATCTTGAACAAACTACCCAAAAAGAAGAAGGACCCAGGTTCCTTCGGAATCCAATGTTGCATTGGAAAAGCGTCTGCAAAGAAAGGATTAGCTAACCTTGGGGCCAGTATATCCATTATGCCCTACTCTATGTGCCAACACCTCGGTTTCACCGACTTGCTGCCTACATCAATGACTATTCAACTAGCCGACTCCATAATAACCGCACCGTTGGGAATCATTGAAGATATCCCAGTAAGGATAGGAAAGGATGCCTACATTCCGTGTGATTTTGTTATCATGGATATTAAAGAAGACTTGAGGTATCCGATCATTTTCGGCAGGCCTTTCCTAGCTACCGCCAGAGCACTAATCGACGTCGAAGCTGGAACCATCATTCTTAGGCTCGGGAGAGAAGAAATTCAATTCAACATCCTTGATAGTATGAAAGGCCCTAACATCCAAGAAGAAGTCTTTCTTTTGGACGCAATTCAACAAATGTCGCAATTAGAAATCTCCAAGCCAATTGACGAACTTGAGAATGCTCTTATCAATCTGGAAGTTGAATTTTCTGCAAATGAACTAGTCCAGCAATGCCTCCAATACCTAGAAAAGATAGAAGAAGCGCCAAAAGCTACTTTTGAAGAACTTAAAGCCATCACTACCATAGAAGCAGCAGAACCACCAAAAACCCCTGAATTAAAGACTTTACCCACAAGGCTTAAATATGTTTTCCTAGATGAGGAAGAGCTATGCCCGGTCATTATCAGCTCCACCCTTACCGAAGACTAAGAAGTCAGACTTCTGGATAAACTGAGGAAGCATAAAAAGATCATTGGATATAAAATAACTGACCTCACAGGCATAAACCCGACTCTATGTATGCACAAGCTTCCTATGGTTGAAGAATTTAAACCCTCTCGTGAATATCAAAGAAAACTGAACCCAAACTTGAAAGAGGTAGTTCGTCTGGAAGTCCTTAAACTACTCAAAGCAGGCATGATCTATCCTATCTTTGACTCTCAGTGGGTCAGTCTGGTTCAGGTTGTTCCAAAGAAAGGGGGCACTACTGTAGTAATCAACGATAAAAATGAGCTAGTGCCTACCAGGACTGTAACGGGGTGGCGAATGTGCATTGATTATAGGAAGTTGAATAAAGCTATAAGGAAAGACCACTACCCTCTGCCATTCCTTGATGAAGTCCTGGAACGCCTGGCCCACCAAAAGTATTTCTATTATCTCGATGGTTACTCCAGGTTTTACCAAATACCCATACACCTGGAGGACCAAGAAAAAACCACATTCACTTGTCCCTTTGGGACATATGCATTTAGAAGAATGTTGTTTGGGCTATGTAACGCTCCTGCCACTTTCCAACGCTGCATGTCTGCTATCTGATTAACTGAATCTATTATGGAAGTCTTTATGGATGATTTCTCTGTTTACGGAGACTCCTTCGACAACTGTCTAATCAATCTTGAACGAGTTCTGCAACGCTGCGAGGAAACAAACCTTATCTTGAACTGGGAAAAATGCCATTTCATGGTAACAGAAGGTGTCGTCCTCGGACATAGGGTAAGTGATAGGGGAATCGAGGTTGACAAAGCAAAGATCGATGTTATCTCAAATCTGTCACCTCCGAAGGACATAAGGGGAGTTCGAGCTTTCCTGGGTCATGCAGGGTTTTACAGAAGATTCATCAAAGACTTCTCGAAAATAGCTAAACCCATGACCCAACTCCTGACCAAAGATGCCGAGTTCATTTTCGACCAAGAATGTATGCAAAGCTTCTCCACCCTCAAAGAGGCATTAATCTCCGCACCTATTCTAAGGGCTCCAGACTGGTCGCAACCCTTCGAAATTTTGTGCGACGCAAGTGATTATGTCATAGGGGCTGTTTTAGGACAACAGATCGATAAGAAACCCTATGTCATCTACTTCGCACCCAAAACGCTAGACGAAGCACAGAAAAACTACACCACCACGGAAAAGGAGTTTCTAGCTATCATCTACGCGTTCGAAAAATTCCGCTCCTACCTGATGGGCTCTAAAGTCATCGTCTACACTGACCATTCTGCTATCCGATACCTGATCCAGAAACATGACGCCAAACCCAGGCTTATTCGCTGGGTATTAATGCTTCAAGAATTCGACCTGGAGATCAAAGATAAAACTGGTGTGGAGAATGTTGTGGCCGATCATCTCAGCAGGATCGAGGTTGAAGAAAAAGATAAAATCCCTATCAGGGATTCTCTTCCTGATGATCAGCTTATGAAGGCCACTCATAGTTTTCCTTGGTATGCTGATATCGTTAATTATCTGGCAACATGGATCATCCACCCGTCTGCTTCATATCAGGATAAAAGGAAGTTCCTTCACGACATAAAACATTATCATTGGGACAAACCCTACTTATTCCACCTCTGTGCCGATGGACTTTTTCGTCGGTGCCTGCCAGAAGAAGAAATAACCCCGGTCTTAGAACATTGCCATTCCGAACCCACGTAGGGGCATATGAGCGCCAAGAAAACCGCCATAAAAGTTTTACAATCTGGTTTCTTCTGGCCCACCATATCAAAAGACTCGTATGATTTCGTGAAAGCCTGTGACAAATGCCAGTTTGCGGGCAACATATCAAAAAGGGATGAAATGCCCCTCACTATGTGGCAGGAAATTGAGCTGTTTCATGTGTGGGGGGTAGACTACATGGGACCTTTCCCTTCATCATACAGTTTCTCTTACATTCTGGTCGCAGTAGATTACGTCTCAAAGTGGGTCGAAGTTGTACCCACTGTATCCAGCGACTCCAAACCTGTTATCAAATTGTTCAAAGATACTACTTTTCCAAGGTTTGGAGTTCCAAGAACAGTCATATCGGATGGCGGGACCCATTTCCTGGAACGAAGTTTCAAAGCGTTACTGAAAAAATATGGAGTCCATCACAAAGTCTCCACGCCTTACCACCCACAAACTAGCGGCCAGGTAGAAGTATCCAATAGACAGTTAAAGGCGATTCTTGAAAAAACGGTGAATAAAAACCGCACTGATTGGTCCACCAAACTTCCTGATGCTCTCTGGGCATACCGAACTGCTTACAAAACACCAATTGGAACAACTCTGTTCCGTTTGATGTACGGGAAGTCATGTCATCTTCCAATCGAGCTGGAACATAAAGCCTGGTGGGCCATCATGCAACTAAACTTCGATCTTAAAAGTGTAGGGGAGAACAGACAACTCCAGCTACAAGAGTTAGAAGAGCTCCGAATGACAACATATCACAGTGCCAGAATCTATAAAGAGCAAACAAAAATGTGGCACGATGGACATCTTAAGAGAAAAGATATCGCCGTTGGCGACAAAGTGCTCCTATTCAACTCCAAGCTCAAATTATTCCCCGGAAAACTTAGAACAAAATGGTCCGGACCCTTCACTATAAAACATATCTTCCCAACTGGAGTCCCCATTATTATCGACAACAACGGAGGAGAACGGACGGTCAACGGGCACCGTTTAAAAAGATATTACACTCAGGAAGACAAAATGCATCGAAAAATCATCGACATCAGAGATGCTACGCCAACAACATAACAACCTTACAGCTTCGTCGAGCCAGTGACGTTAAACCAAGGCGCTACTTGGGAGGCAACCCATGACTCCACAAATTAGTTTAGCCGCTGCCCTTGTCCTAATTACCTCTCACTCTATCACTTTGACACTCTGAGGACAGAGTGAGTGATAAGTTAGGGGGGGGTACATTAGACAAGGGCAAGGTATCCTCTTTTTCTAAAAACCCTCTTTCTTTCTTCCCTTTTTGGAGAAAGTCACATCAACTAACTCTAGAATCATGTTAATCCCTACAAGTAAATAGCACTTAGACATCGAATGGCGATTTATCATTTTCCATCCACTATTGATTCCATTTTTTTTCTTTGATTCTTTATCTGACTCTCCATAGGTCAAAATCAAGGCAGATATAAGCCAAGATCTCGAGGATGAGAGGGAAATCAGGCAACTTCCAAATCAAGAAAGTTCTGCAAGAGGACCACAAACCAAATAAGTGCACATTGAAAAACTCTAAGAATAGCTTTCCTCTCTTCAAAATAAAAGAGGCTTGGCCGCCCAAAATAAATCCTCAAAAATCCCAAAACCCAAGCCTGTGAGTTATTGAATAAAAGCCAGAGAGACGAATAAAATTATGAGAGTTGTGCCACACATAAGGATCTATATAAAGAACTGACGAAGGTCTCACCCGGCCGACACATTCCGCTGCCCTCACAAAGGTAGATGTGTCGTGCCCGGTAGTGAAACCCTAAAGTTTCTAAGTATATGAAAGGCTCATAAAGGGCTCGCCCGACCGATACTATCAGCTGCCCTCATAAAGGCAGATGTGTCGTTCCCGGTAGTGAGATTCTAAAAAGCATAGACAACCCCTCCCCCACTTGAAGGGGGAGCTACACTTCAAAGCCTTTATCCAACCCTCATACCCTCTCTAGCTTCCAGTAGGTTTTTTAGAGAGGTATAAAGATGATTAGAGTCAACAACATGCACAAAATAAAGGTGTTCCCAATGCAAACTTTTAGATACATAAAGAAACCCGAAATCCAAGGAACCCTCGAAATCCGAAAGAGTCAAGGCATGCAATAAGACTTGATATGACCCCAGGGGAACTCAGGTCAAGAAATAAAGCAAGAGTATGGAAATCCTAAATAAGATCACCTCGCCATTACATGTCTCAGCTCTATCTAACTTGAGGACAAGCTAGACTCTAAGTTAGGGGGGGTGATAACCTCCTATTTTAGTCGATTATCTTAGTCTTTTTCTTTAGTTTTCAATACTCTTTTTACGTTTAAACTACACATAATCCCAATTTTACCCTCTTTTTGTAAATACACCATCAGACTAACCTTTTCCTTTTATATATGCAGAAAAAGCACAAAAAAATCATAAAAGAATAACTCAGCCTCAAGACCGAGTGGATTCAAATGGTCCCAAGACCGCATGAAGCCAACTGGTCCCGAGACCGCATGGAGTCAAACGGTCCCAAGACCGCATGAAGCCAACCGGTCCCGAGACCGCATGGAGTCAAACGGTCCCAAGACCGCATGAAGCCAAACGGTCCCAAGACCGCATGAAGCCAACCGATCCCGAGACCACATGGAGCTCAAACGGTGTCAAGAACGCATGAAGCCAACCAGTCCCGAGACCGCATGGAGTTCAAACGGTCTCAAGACCACATGAAGCCAACCGGTCCCGAGACCGCATGGAGTCAAACGATCCCAAGACCGCATGAAGCCAACCGGTCCCTAGACCGCATGGAGTCAAACGGTCCCAAGACCGCATGAAGCCAAACGGTCCCAAGACCGCATGAAGCCAACCGGTCCCGAGACCGCATGGAGTTCAAACGGTCTCAAGACCGCATGAAGCCAACCGGTCCCGACACCGCATGGAGTCAAACGGTCCCAAGACCGCATGAAGCCAATCGGTCCCAAGACCGCATGGAGTCAAACGGTCCCAGGACCGCATGAAGCCAAACGGTCCCGAGACCGCATGGAGTTCATACGGTCTCAAGACCGTTTGAAGCCAAACGGTCTCACGGTCCAAACGGTCTTGAGGCCCCAAACGGTCTTGAGGTCCAAACGGTCTCCAAACCGTTTGGACTTCACTCAAGGCCTATAAATAAGACCCCAAGGGTCCTCCGGGGGGGACATCTCAGACGTCCAAAGGCTGCCCCAATCGTTCCAGAGCTCCTGCCACTTCCATCCTCCGCCCTGGGGCTGTCGGTCTGAGGTCCATACTCCATCCTGAAGCTGCTTTCTCCTTCTTCGGCAAGAAGGTGGGAAGGGGAGACCTCCTCATCGTGCAACCTACGAAGACTGGTGGATCGTTGCTCTCTCTCTCCAAGGGGTTGACCTTCTTCCATCCTTTGTGGGGATGATGCTCTCTCTCTCTTCTCGCCTCCTTCTTGGTCTTAGTCATGAGGGAGTAGTCTTCTTCACTAGGGTGCGGGGAGTAGCCCCGCTACCCATACTTTAATATCATGTAAAATGTAATCCTTAGGTTGTAATGTAGAGTTCTTATCTTTGTCGGTTCAACATCAAACGATTAATGAATACTTGTTGCTTGATCTCCAACTTGTGTTATCTTTTATCTTTTAGTATGAATTGTCTACGTTTGTACTATTAGATTCGAAACTCGTTTGCATGTTGGTTCTTGATGCATGTATCCACCATGTATCTGTTTCGGTATCTAGAGGTGTATCTCAAGAAGTGGAGTAAACTCACTATCATCCGTTGCACTTTCATACTATGAAATGGAATCAGTTGACGTATGGAAGTGCAACCTTGGTAAGTCGAGGAACACACTTTGCGAGGGGAATGATGTAAAGTAATGTGACCATTTGATCGGGAATGGCTGGCGTTGCAACATTCCCGCGCTTCTCGTAGCTAGGTTATCTGAAGGGAGACTAGGTCTACAAGGATACTAACTGACTGAACTCTTTTTGCAGGTTAAGTTTTTCTTTGCATGTGTTGATCGATGTGTAGTGGCGGTGAAAAACCGATCACACCCTAGTGATCTTTATAATAGTTTAACTCTTAGATTTACTTGCTTTCTTTACTTTCCATGTTCTTAGTTTAAAACCATCAAAATCCAACTTTCGATATAAGTGCCAACTAGTAAGTAGCTAAGTGAAGTTCTATACGTTTTTCATCTTGTTGCTTGCAACAAGACCGTTGTCTTTTGGGTTTGATCCTAAATCTGTACTATGATAAGGCTTCCATACTCTTATGGGGTTGGAGTGTTTATCTAAGCACCAGTTCTAGGTAAACCTAGAGAGAACATCAACTCCCTAGTGTTTTTGGTGCATCTTTGGGACTCCCATTGGAAGAGTGATATTTTATGGTAAGTCCCAGCTCCATCAGTGTTCAAGGTGAAGAAATGTTATGTGCTTAACCAGATTCTTGACAGAAATGTTCAAAAATATCATTTTCAAATTCACCCCCATGATCACTACAGATGGAAATGATGCTGCAAGAAGCTTCATTCTAAACTCATTTACAAAATCTCGAGAAAGCATCAAGAGTATTGATGTGGTGTTTTTACTGCACTAACAAATCCACCTAGGGTTGAAATCCCTAAGTTTTTACCCAAACCTTGTGCAATATTACCACGCGCAAGCAGACGAGTCTTATCGCATTATAGTTAAGGATCAAATCCTAAGGGACAACATTTTTAAGAATCTTTATAGATGAATCTGGAATCACTTAGAGTAATATTTAGAACAAGACTTGATTTGGGTTTAGTTAAACTAATTGCAATGAAAGTAAAAGAGAAGGATTAGAACTGAGTTTAGATTAATTATGGGAATCACAGGGGTGGAATCAGGTTTCACCACCACTACACATGCAAACACATCCAAAACACATCCAGGCAACATACTACTATCCAAATGGAATATCAAACCATTCGTCAGGAAGTAGTGTTTGCGTAAGCATCTCTGTGGGCTCGATGTCTCATTACCCACAGATCACACACTTACTACTCTAGAGATATCCCTTCAGAAGTTCTCATCCGGGCATCAACCATGTTAATCGATATTCAAATACTAAGTATCGAAGTTCTCACAACAAAGGAATATAACATATCATGCAAGGCAGGTGATCAATCCATAAAGCATGCATTAAATGATTAACAACAAAATGGAAAGTTATATACAAGCCATGAAATGTTATAAGATGAACATGTAAACACCGGCAGCGGGGCTAGTCCCCACACCCTAGAGAAATGGAATACTCACTCCTCATGATAGAAACAAAAAGAACACGATAGAGGGAATATTCCACCACGGTCATGGTGAAAAAGATGATCGTAGCTTGATGGAGAAACAATCTTCTACATGATGGCGAGGCAGATCGGGATGAGGAGAGGAAGAACACCAAGTCGAATGAGGATGATCTTCTCTCTCCTTTTTCCTTCTCTTCTCATGCTCTTGCTTGTAGGAGATGAAATGGTTGGTGGCTAATGGTAGAGTAGCAAGGACACCACATTGGTAGTCTTTGGCAGAAGAGATCATCTTCCTTGGCTGGGCATAGAGCGGCATCCTATCAGTGTGGATAGAGTGGAAGAGACCTCAAATAAAGGAAAGGGTGATCTATTTATAGGTGTAGATCTGGAGAGAACCAACTTAACGTTGTGGCCGAGACACTGGTCGCGGTCGCGGTTATGGTCACATATTGCAGTCGAGGTCGCGATCGCAGGTTGCAGATGTAGTCGCGGGTTGCGGTCGTGGTCAAGGCGACATGTCGCAGTCAAGTAAGTGTGGGCCTCAATGAAGGTGGTGTGTCGTGATCGAGGTGATGCACCGCGGTCACTGTTGTATTCCACAGTTAAGGTCATGTGACAAACTTACCCCTGTGAGGGGGGTATTGCTATGGGTTGATGGGCCTACGTTGATGAATCCTTTGGTTTATGAGTATTCTTTCTGAAGAAGGAAATGGCGATCCAAAAAAGGGTCCAAATTATTGAAAGTTTCTTGGGCCCGCTAGTTGGTTAGTGGGACCACCACCTCTAGCACTGGTGCACATAGTTCAATGATTAATCCTACAATGGAGATGAATGGATTTGATCAAAACTCTAAATAATCAACTAAAATTGAGGAAAATTATATATCAGCAGATTCATGGGGGATATGAGAGCTTTCAGTAGAAAACTGGGCCAAAAATGGCAACTAAAACTAAGATGAATATGCATTCATCATGTATCACTCTCAGAAACGATAAATAAGGTCCAAGTATACCTAGAGATATAATCGACAATTACAAGGCAATACTTGGATCCACGAAGAGATTGAGTTCTCATTGGTCCAAATAGATAAAAGTGAAGAAGCTCAAAATTTCTCTTGGTACAAAGGAAGTGAGAATGTGGAAGCTGATCACTTGACCGACATTCATCTTCCAAATGTTGACAACATCCCGATTGATTTTTCTCTTCCCAATAGCCAACCTATGAATGCCACTTATAAAATTTCGTGTTTTGCATATTTTGTAAACCACCACGTTTTCTGTGTTGCATGTGTGCTGCACGCATAGTAGATAGGAAATTCCAAGAAGAAGTTCATGCATGATAGCATACATTACTACTAGGATGAAAGATACCTTTTTCACCTTTGTTAATGATCTAAATGAAGTTGTGTCATTGAGGAAGAAGGACATCCAATTATTGCGAAGTTCCACCCCATGAATGCTAAGAAGACCTCCCTAAAGGTCCTTCAATGAGGATTCTATTGGCCTACTTTTTTTGATGACACCTATGACTACATTCTTTCTTGTGATCAATGCTAGAGATTTGATAACATTTCAAAATGCAACAAGATGCATTTGACATCTTGGTAGGAAGTACAATTATTCAATGTTTATAAATGGAATACATGGGTCCATTCCCTCTTTCATGCATCCACTCCTACATTCTCATTGCTCTAGACTATTTCTCAAAGTGGGTTTAGGTGATCCCCACTGTTAAAAGTGATTCTAAATCCATGATGACGATCTTTAAGGACATCCCCTTTCCTAGGTTTGAGGTACCACACACAATCATCTTTGATTGAGAATCTCATTTTTTGGAGAAGAAATTTGAGCTTCTTCTAAAGAAGTATGACATACATTATCAAGTACATACACCATATTATCCCCCAACTATCAACCAAGTGAAAGCATCTAACTGACAGATCAAGGCCATGCTTTAGAAGACAACTAGGAAAACAAGGAAATATTGAGCATTGAAGCCCAACAATGCTCTTTACGCATACCAAACACCATTCAATACACCCTTGGGTAACTCTATGTTTCGGTTCATCTATGAAAAATATTTCCATTTCCTTTTTGAAATGGAACACAAGGCTATATGGGTAGTTTGATTTTTAAACTTCGAGTTATCTCTCACCAGTGTGAAATATTTTTTTGCAATTGCAAGAGTTTGAAGAGTTATGCATGCCTACCTACAAGAGAACACATATCTAGAAGGAGAGGATCAAATATGTGGCATGAGAACCACTTTAAACAAAAACACATCCAAGCAGGAGATGAAGTCGTTCTCCACAATTCTTGCTTGCAACTATTTCCCAAGAATCTAAAATCCTGGCGACATGGAGTATAACTTCTAAAGAAGATCTACCCATATGGTGCATTCATTTTGCAGGATAAGAACAGAGGTGAATATGTTGCAAGAGGTCAATGATTGAAGAGTTACATCATTGTTGATGATTTTTCCACAAGGGAAGTAAATGCACTCCTCTTTGCCATCCTGATTTCTATTTACGAACTCAGGAGTCAATTCACAAAGTTAAAAAATGCAATAGTTGGAAGAGAATTAGATAGATTTTGATTTTTTTGAACCAGTTATATTATGTTTCTTATTTGTCATTATGTCTTCTTATTTGAACTTCATGGTTGAACACATAATTCATAAGATTATTGGTTGAATTTTCCTACATGTATCACTCTATTGGAAACCTATTGACCCCCTGATTGGGTGGCCTTATCACCTGATGAACCAACAAAGAGGGTCATATTTTTTGTTACAATTTCCTATAGGTTGTTTTCCCAATCATATAAAATGACCTATAGTAGGGACGTTTCCTTATTTTGTGGTGACCTGACCAGCCAGCCAAATTGACCAATCAAGATAGGGTCCAAAAAAGTCAGTAAACACTAGATTCAAGAATAAATTCACATTGTATGACTAGAACAAGATCCAAAAATAACAATAGCTACTGATCCTAATTGAGGAACTTTTGGTTGAACAACCAGCCAAGTGGATTGAGCAATTAACCAGAGGCAATTCTAACTCAAATAAATGCCCAATCACCCAAATTCAGATGCAATTGATTGGATGACTGAAGCCTTCCCCGCCGACATCCCCATTCTATTATAATCCACCGACCAACACATGTACATTCCCTCCATGAATAACTCTAATCAGCTAACCTGGACACTCCATGTAGTTCTTTCAAAGGTGCCTCGTCTCTATATCAGTAATGGGGGTAAGAGGGTCAATATAAAATGAGCCTCAATTTGTTCTTTCCCTAGAATCTGACACTCCCTCAGGCCCTCATGCTCAACCCCCTTATAGGCTACCACACTACAATCGATCAACCGACCGAGTTCTTAGTCACTGGAGACCACCATGCCTTAGAAGCCACTATATGTCCCTCCATTGGTGCAATGGGCAACAATTCATTCCTTCCCTTCCTCTCGGCCACTATTGTCACAATGATCTTGTAACCTCGCACATAGCTTTCTCTCACTCATCACATTGATCAATCGACCTCACCATTACTGATGAACTACTTAATCTGGCATCTATTCCCTCTACTTTTTTTATACAAGACAATGATCCTCCCCTTGTTGATCTCCCAATCTTCTATTTCCCGTTCATCTGATCTATGTAGAGACTCTAGGTTCCTCAACTATTACTGATCGGCTAACCATCGCTCTTGATCCTCCAATCAAAAGACATCAGAGTCCTCTAGTTCCCTATTGATCGATCGACCAGCCCCCAATGATCTCCTTACTTGGATATGTCAATGCACACTAGCCTTCTTCCTTATCACCCGACCAAAATTATTGGACTCTTGATCAAAGGATGTCAAAATAACTTGATTACCCAACCAATATTCATTGATCTCTCGATCATCCCAGTTTTCAGTGCACCATTCCTTTTGTGATCCCCCAATTAGGATTTTGAATCATGCAATTAGAGTCTTAGTAGCTAAAATTATGCCACATACTCGAGGCGGTGGATTAGACCATCCGTTAGAGGGTTCTTGTCCATTGTACAAAACCCAACCTCTTTGGATCTAAAAAGACACTTCAACTACTCCCACTCACCCTCCACTCGACCAACTGGTGGCATCCACATTTGGGGAGTGAAGCAATACTCACGATAGAATGACCCTAACAAGGCTGGGGAAGCCTTCAAATAGGAGGCTATGGCGATTGAGACAACTACATTTGAGCATTTGATAGAAAACCTCATTGATCTATGGCGAGCAATTGTCTATAACAGGGACACCTCTTCCACTCACCCACCAAAAAAACTAAACATGCCAACAACAAGACATAAACCTACCCTGCCACTTTCCCTACCCACTTTTATCCTCAACCATCCAAGTAAAAGGCCTTCATCCTCTTCCCAAAAACAAGAGTCAATACAAGGCTATGGAGGCCATTGGGGTGCATCTCACTCGATGGACATCCCCTAAACGCTTAGGACCTTGGGCATATAAGATCCTCGAATGCTCATACATCTTTCTAACACATCTCCCTTTTCTCATTTCATGGGCGGCCTATGTTCAAGGAACTCACCATGGAGTTCCTTACATAAGTCACAAAGTACTATAGCCACGACAATGAGTTCAGCTACTCCTACATGTTTAGGGATTAGCAATCCTTTGACGACAATGACCTCATTGCCCTCATACTCAATGTTGTCAAGGAGTGGAAAGAGAAGTGTGTCATCGACAATAACAACCACTTCAACAAGAAATTTTTGGCCGACATGTTATACTAGGAGCACCAGTTAGCTTCCATCCTTCCCTCATGGTTTCAAGGCATTTTGCATCCATATCGTGGCAATTTGCGATCTGCACTACATCCTTTCTTGCACTATCTTTGGTCATACTAGTGCATCAGACATAGTCATCACCTGTAACCTTTACCGTCTATGGAGCATGATGAATGAAGAGTCATTCATTTAGGGGAGTTCTTTCATCAACCATCTACACAATCAACATCGTAATACAATTTCCAAGTTCTACCAGGGAAGAGTTGTCATTGCCATCTCCTTCCACCTTGGCTATATATATCTCCCTTTCACACTGATGATGATACAAAAGACATCTCACTTGATTGACGTTAAGTACCTAATGACTTCAACAAATATCAGGATAGACAAGGAGGAATGGCATATACAATTGGACATTCTGAAACAACTCAACCATTTTGGCACTACCCACCCATGCTTACATTGTGGAAGAAAATCTCATCTAAGACCTCAATGACCTAGGCACACATGCCGCGTTACATGAGGGAACATCCATTGATTGAAGGTGAGGTTCCTGAGCTGAGATCTAGTAGATGTAGCACCTCCTTGGAGGTGAATGTCTAGTAGTATGAACCTTTTGCACCCCCTTCTACACATCAAATGAAGCAACAAGATACCAACACTATGGGATCATATGGACCCTACGACTTCACCGAGATCTAGGAGAGACTAGACCACGTTGAGCACACCCAGACTAGCATGGATTGGGAGAAGTAGTGATAGGGCCAGTAGATCAACCACATGTACCTCATGTAGTAGGTGCATGAGTTGTGGCATGTGGGCTGAGGTGATTACCAGTAGGAGTGCACCTACTATGCCGAATTTGGTGTTAGGTTAAACTTATCCTTCCTCTACCTCTTGGTATTGGGGATGCAAGTATACCAAGCCGTTGCCTCCTAAGGAGCCACCCAGATCCTCCATGAGTCGGGATAGGTCTAATTAAACATCTTGGAAATCATCTAGGTTCCTCCCAACCAGTCTACCCATCCGCCTCTTGGAAGACACCACCTTTAGCGTAGCATGAAAACTGGGGACATTTTTAGTGATCTTCTTCCCCTCCATTCAGGACCTAGACTTTTCTCAAAGATGAGCAAATGTCTAAGTTTGGTGTGGATGCTGGGTGGGATGTCTCTATGGCACCCACATATCTTCCCTTTTTGTAATTTTTTTTGTATTGTTAGCATTTCATATGTTTCCAGTTCTTTTTTAAACTTCCTTCTTTAGTTTGCATTTAATCATCCATTACCTAGTCGTCCTAGATTCAATTATATTTTCATGTTTTATTTTGCATAATTCATCAGTGTTTCTTTTCTTGAAAGAAATGAATGCTTTTTGTGATGATGAATCACAACTACCAATGCTATAACCAATCATGTGTCTGATGATCTTATGTAATAACACCCCTTAGAAAAGATGGAAATTTTTATTGGATTGAGATTCAGGTTGTAACGTGTCCCTTATTGATTAGTACAAACATGTGGAAATGTCATTACTTTACAAGTTGCATGATTTAATTGAATAGTTTGTTTGAGATTGATCCTATGCTTTAAATTCTGAATTACTTGTGCAAACTAATAGGAATATGCAAATGTCTCTTAAACATCAATGATATTATGATTGTGATGTGCCAGTTTTAATCTGTAAACCTATTTGTGATGTGAAGTCAAAATAGAGTTTTGAAGCTAAATAATGTCATTCTAGGAGAGTGGGGTTGCTTGGCCATATTTGGTTGTAGGGAACCAAGTGGTATTACGAAAGAGAGGATGGCAAGTTGGTAGTATGTTTGGTAGATTGTTTTGACTGTGTTTTTCTCGAGGACAAGAAACATTTAAGTTTAGGGTAGTTTGATGAATGATTATTCATCACATTTTCATTGCAATTTCTAGAGTAGTTTTTCTCATTTTAGTTATGATTTGCATCATATTTTGGTTAGTTTTGATGTTTTGTCTTGAACCTTAGGATTTTGATTAGATTTTTGCTCTAATGAAGATGAAAGCAAACACTCAACTCAAGAGAAAAATGGAAGCCTTTTCCAGATTCATGTTTCAAGATTCATTAGGAATCATAATGCAATTTTTAATTAAACAAAACAAGTTAGACATGTTGATCGGGTGATCAGACTCTTTGATTGATCGATCATCCTACCCATTCAAAGCATCTCCAAGGTAAGGATCAGATCGACCGATTAGAAGGTCAATCCCAATGTTATTTAATTCTGATGAATTTTGAGACCTAAATGATGAACTGATCTACCCTCCCTGTAGGCCTATATACCTATATAAGAGCACCACAAAAACAATGTTGGACCACTGATCCACTTTGCAAATAGGCTGACCAAAATATTTGTCTTTAAAGTCAAAAGCCAATTTTGTTTTGAGAACCCACTTGATCACCTCATTAATTGATAGATCTATTCACTCTCTAGAGGACTATTCATAATTATGATCGACCAATCATACATGTTGGTCACCTAAAAAAATCCCATAAGATGTGTCATCAAGAAGCTGGTCTGCCAACTAGACTACTTGGTCGCCCGACCAACATGATAAACATTTTTTTTGCAAACTTCCAATCGAAGGCTATCTTTTGGAAATAAGGGAGACACAACTTAATTATCAACGAATTTGTTCATTCTCAAACCAAAGCATAGTTTTGGGAGTGAGGAACCAAATGAGAAAGAAGGAAGTAGATAATCATCATAGAGATGTTTAGACTTATTATTGTCAGGGAGGATTGGTATAGTTAGAGGTCTTTAGATGCCCTCCCTCTTCTACATTAGTGGCATGCTTTATCCCCTCTCACGTTGTATATGTATCCTTGCCATGATCAAGCATGAGTATAACTTCTCTATGGGGCATGAGGAGTATCCCCATCTCCCTTACTCTATCTTAGTTGGTATCAAACTCAATTTTCTCAATATATCATATTGTTCTTCATTCAATTTATGCTTGCTAGTTGAAATGATCTATAAATTAGCATAATTGATATAATATTGAGCATAGATACCAAAAAGAATAGGATTAAATCACTAAATGATGCATAGGTGTAGGGAAATATGGTATCAGAATAGGAAGAAAAAATGAAAAAATTAGCTTCCATATTCCCCTTAGACAGATGATCGTGTCAACAATTATATAATGGGAAGGATGGTTTACGAGGTCATACATGGTCCTAGAGAAAGTCCAATGACTATTCCTTCATTGCAGTATGCATATTTCTTCAAGTTACACTTGAACAACATTTGTGTCGGCCTCCTGGTTTATCACCACATATGGTAGGTCGATGTTGTCCTCCTAGTGAGAAAAGCTCCATGCCTCTACAGTAGTCCACACAGACCACTAGGAACTCTTGTTTTTATAGAAGAATGTACAAGAAGAAGTTGTCCCCTCATGTTGGCTTACTAGTCACCAACTTTCTCTACCAAAATTGTTCTCCTTTGCTATATGGTGCTTCCTGCCAGAGGTGTGCACACTAATCAATTTAGATTTGACAAGATGCACCCCACAAGATCGAATACATTGGTTATCTTTCAAAATTTATAATGAACCCACACGTACACACTCACATAAACTGAAGCACTACACCCACAAGTGCATGTGGTCATGTTGTAATATAGGCAGGTGGAAAGTATAGGGTCAATCCACAAGGAGAAAAGGGGGCACTATCGCTGGTTTAGTTTTTGGGGTTGGTTCCTACTATGGAGTCTAGGGTTGAAGAGTTTGAAGATTTATTTGTTGATTACACTAATGTTGAACAAGAAAGAAATTAAAGCAAAGTAAATGAGTTCAAAAACTAAGTTAACCGAAGACAATTAATTCTACTGAGCAAGAAATGACAAGGCATGCAAGGAAAAGAGAAAGCTATGTGAAGGCATACAACAAGAGGTTTTCACTACATTAAGCTATCAAAGAAGGCAAAAGAGCAATTAAAGACCTAAACTAGCAAGATCAATGCAAGAACAAGACAAGAATTTAACAAAGCAAGTAAAGATCTAACTAAGCTAACACTAGCTAAGCAAGAAGGCAATTAGGGTTTTAAAGAAATAAAGGGATTTGTAGGCTGTTTGGGGGATACACTTATCAATTAGGTTGGGGGTGACATGTGCACATTATTCTTTCATTTATATTACCAAACCAAACAACAATCTAGAGTTTAATGAATTGCCCTAGACAACTAACTGTCCATGGATAGGATACATTCTGTATAGGGTAATTAGTCCCTAACACCTCATACTATAGTTACAAGGCTCAATTGGGTTACGATATAGGTGTAATTCAATTAGATTCTAAACAAACCTGGGTTTCTACATAGGAGGATCTGAGGATAATTAGGGGATGAGGGTCGTAATGGGAGTGGAAGTGATGTTTTATGCCTCACATCACCCACATTCTAGCCTTGATAAAGCCCCATGCTAAGCACGCTATATTAATCTAAAATAGCTACATAGATCTCTCAACTATGGTTAGGGGAATTGATTATCATGTAGGAGGATGGGGAGATAGCTAGGGATCCATGAATTGCACATTGAAGCAAATCCCAAAATTCACACATTTAAGTAATTTCCCTAAATTCCTAGGTGATTTCAAGCACAAACCAACAAGCAGTTCATGATGAATGAGATAAAAATAGAACATAATAATTAGCAAACAAAAATACAATGTTTACATATGATTTCCCCCCAACATGGTATCATAGTAACACTTTTGGCCCCAAACAACCCACCTAAGGGGCCTAGTTACTAATGGAAATGCAAAATACAAAAAGAAAGGAGAAAGAGGGACAAGTAACCATGGAGCTCGGTGTAGATGGAGTGATCCTCGTCTTTAATTGTTGCAAAGATGTTCTCCTCCTTCCTCCAATGTGCAAGGGCATGGAATGAAGGTGGAAGTGGCCAAAACACCAAGAAACTAGGATTTTGGTGGCATAAATGGTTAAATCAAGTAGAATGGAAGTGGAAATGAAGTGGAATGGATAAGGGGAAAATATGGGGAGCTAAGAGGGGGTAGAAGGTAGCTAACCTTGTGCCTCATCTATGTATATATAGGTGGTGGGGAAGCACTAGGTCAAGTGGGGGGTAAAGTGGGAAATGTAGTGGAAGAAGTGTATGTAGCACGACCCTACTAGGTAGCACAGCCGTGGTGCGTAGGGGTGAGAATGGTTGTGGTGTAGTGGAACAACCATGGTGAAAAATCATAGTATGTTCGGTGTTTTTGAATAGAAGGTGGCATGGCCATGGTGGTCACCACGACTGTGCTGAGGCAATGGTAGAACACTCGTGGTAATCACCATGGCCTTCGCAGCTTAGAGTTAACTTGCCCATTCTTCAGTCCACAATCATTCTGCACTGACTATTACATGGTCGTGTTGTGTTTCATGACCGTTCTGGGGTCTTGTACCATGGTTGTTCCATGCAACACGGCTGTGTTACTAAGTGAAATCTACATAGCTATTCTATGTTGATTTTGAGTGAGCTATCACAACTGTGCAGGGGTACCACGGTCATGCTGCTCTCTATATCAACTCTTTGAGATTGTACTTGGTTCATTTTTAGACATCTTTGCTTAATTTCATATTTGGCCACTAGGGGTAGGTTGTGAGGGCTTTGGACTTCACTTTGGGCCTCTCTAAGGGTATACAACCCGAGGATCACTCTTCTCTCTCTTCCATCCAAGCATGGACCAAATACCTAAAAAACTACAAATAATATTCATAAGTGCATTTTACACAAATATGCATATTAGGGGAAATAACATGTAATCTAACGGGTATAGATTTGATTGAAATGAAATAGGAGACAAGATGGATCCCTAAAATAGGGTTGCATAACCACCCCAAACTTAAAGCGTACTTTTCCTCAAGTATGCTCCAACTGAATTTCTCTACAATTTTTCCATAATCAAGAAATCACAAATGCATAACAATAGATGAATATTGAACAAATGGGCTCAAAGTTGACTAAGTACATGCATTCCATCTCTCTCCTCTCCTTTTTCATAAACCAATCACGATTAAGGAATTGAGCATGCAAACTTCAAATATAGAGCATAGAAAACACAATCAATCCATATGGTTGTCCCATCACTCTGGGTAAACTGTTTCTTGGTGATGATGGTAAAAAATGACTAATTTTTCTATTTTACATTCATGCATTCAATCTCATATGTCCATCCACACTAAGAAACCCACGTGGCTGCAAAAAAGGGTAAAATGAGATCGGTTTGATGTTTCCCAGTTCCATGGGCATGCCAAAGGAACAAAGGGTTGCAATAAGAGTTTGGAGTGCTTTTACATACTCATGTTTTCTATATTTAGGCGATCTTAAACATGATCATCTTTTATTTTATTTTGTCATTTTTTATTTTTCTTTTCCCTTGATGTGGATAGGGCACATGATGATGAGAGTGAATTGGGGGGTATAAATATGGCCAACCCACACTTGTAGAGGTAGCCAAGGCTGAATGTGTGTCCTATGGCATCCTTTTATGAAGCAGAGGGGTAAGAAGATGGTAGAAGAAAAATTAGTCAAAGAGGGGTTACTAGTGTGGATATCAACATTGATATTTCCTACATGAAAGTTACTCCAACAATTTCATCAAGCAATGACACACCACATGAATGAGCAATATTAAAACCACATTTCTATCATGAGATTCTACAAAACTATAAGCGTTTGAGACTTGATTCAATTACAATTAAACCAAATAGTTCACAAGAATGAGAGAGGTGGTTCACATGTAAAATGTCAATATTGAGGCCATTTAGCAATAAACCATGACAATTCACTTGGATTTTTCAAAGGTCATCATTTAAATCCAAAAAATAGACATTGGCTCAAAACATGCTTTTTGAGCCGAACATTCTAAATTTGGGAAAAATTGGCCAAAACGGTGCCAAATTGCCTTCAATAACATATAAGCCTACATTATGGAACATAAAACAACAAACAAGAAAATCCTAACTAAAAACATGCAAAAATTACAAAAATCTACATGGTATGCAATGCATGGCCAAAAAGAGCAATGTTTTTGAAAATTACGCAAAAATTTCTAGAAAGTAAACTACTTGACATGCATGTATGCAAATTAGGTAAAATATAACCTAGATAGCAAAAGCAATATAAGAAAAAGTAAATGGTAGGTGAAATGAAAAAAAAGTGAAATGAGTAAGATGACATACCTCCCTACCAACCCAAACTTTTGAATCATATTGTCCTCAAATGACACTGAAGTATAGGAGTGATAGGGTAGATTATCATTGTGGTGGTCTGGTGGTGCCCCTCCCTATGTTGGAGGATGATGGTAGTAGCTACCCCAGTAGTCTTCCTGTGGAGGTGGGTATGAATCCTAATATGGGGCAGTGCACCCCACCAATCTTCCCCCCACTGCGGGCTCCTCTAGGACTGGGCATGCTGGAATCAATACATGTGGTTTATCTGATAGTACATCTATAGATGATCTAACCATAATGCATCATGCATACATTAAAATACTTCATGTTCCCTTAGATTTCTCTCCTCGGTTCTCTAAATACCCTCCAATCGCACATGAATGGTATACATATCGTATGCATTCACTGAAGGATGATTTGGATCTGCTTTCCCTGACTTTTCCTCTCGTCTTTTCACTCGATGTGTATCTCTAGCCTCTGCTTCTCTCCTCTACTCTACCACCCATGACTCTACAAATTTCTCAACCAGTACCACCTCTCATATTCTTTCCTCTCTAGGGTGCTCCTCCTCATGTCTCTATAGGGACTCCAAGAAATATGGAGTCAGTCGATACTCACCTAGGAGAGTTGGAATGTGGTAGAGTAACTCTAGTGAGATACCTGCATATGAAGGGTTGACCTTAAATATGATCTTTTGATCCAATATAGAAATAATGTAAGAACGAACCAAGTAATGAAGGTCGCCCAACTTACCCTATTCTAACCTTGTGTAGGCAGAAATGCTATGTCCTAGTGCAGTCGTAATGGACGTCACAATCCCCCCCAACAATGAATGGGTAGTGTGATCTTCTCAAGGACACACTCTAGCCAACTAGATGGTGACTAGATGCAACCCTAAGGGAAAAAAACGGATGTCTCAAAATTTATATATAGACCTAGTCCAGCACACAGGCTCAACTAATCACACGTACCCACAAGAACATGTGGTAGTGTTGTAGTATAGGGAAGTGGCAAGATTAGGGTCGATCCTCAGGGAGAGAGGGGGCACTAGGGCTAGGTTAATGTTAGCCATGTTCCTAAAGTAGAGAGTAAGGTTTGAGGGTTTAAAGTTGGTTTCGATTCATTACACTGTGATTGCAAGCAAGAAACAACAAGAAAGAAACTAGGTTAACAAAAGCCCTAGGTTACCCTAATAATGCTAAGACTATGAAACTAGGAAAGACAAGCAACTAAGCTAGAGCAAGGAGTTACACTACACTAGCAACGAAATTTATCAAATAAGAAGATATCTAAGCAATAAGACAAGCAAGATCCTAAGTTATCACTAGCTAACGAAATTAACACAAGCAAGCTCGAAAGAGCCCTAACTACTTAAGAACAAACAAACTATATATAACTAAGCAATTAACAAAGGCAATTGACTAAGCTAGCATTAACAAGCTAAGAAGGAAAGAGTGGGTTTTAAGCAATATGATGGATAGGTGGGCTGTTTGGAAATGAAACTTGATATTATTTGGGGGAAGGTTAACAAAACATGCAATTCACATATTTCAATCTAGATTACCAAACCAAATAATAAGGCAAGTGATATTGGAATATACCCTATGCTACTAGTTGGGGAACTAGGGCTAGGTGTAATTGTAATAGGACTTGGCAATTCTAGGTTTCTAGGATAAGTAGTAATAGGTAAATTGAGAGCCAAGGGTAGGAATGGGAGTAGAGATGAGGGTGTTTCACTTCATGTTACTTAACATCTAGCCTTTCAGAAACTCTAGGCAGTTACACTAATCACACTTACACTAGCTACTTAGATCTCACACCTACTTTTAGAAGAAGGGAGATGTATGTAGGAACAAAGAGGTTAGCTAGGGATCCACTAATTGGACCTAGGAGAAATTCATAAGATTTCCAGGTACATTCCATTTTTTCCCAGAAGCTAAGTGTCAGAAAGCATCATAAAACAAGCAATCCATGTTTTAAAGCACAAATAACATGCAAAATAATGGGAAATGAGATAGAAGTAAAATATCAACATCATAGAATGGAAATATGTCCAATACAAGTTATTTCCCCCCAACATGGTATCAAAGTCACATTTTAACCCCAAACAACCCACCACTAGGGGCTTATCTAGACATGCTCATACAAAAGATAATAGAAAGGAGAAGAAATGGATAGGAATCCATGGATCTCAGAGTAGCTTCTTCTTCTTCACCTCCTAGCTATTGTAGGGTGTGGATCCTCCTCCAAGAAGGGTGAAAAGCATGGAGATATGGGTGAGTATGGTAGGGAATCTAGAAAACTAGGTTTGTATAGTGGAAATGGAGTGGAATATGGAGTGGGAGGTAGGTGAGTGGAGTAAATGCAAGGGAGTGGATGAAGGAGATCTAGAGTATCTAGGAAGAGGCTAAGGGAAGCTAACCTTTATGTTGTGTCTGCCACCTATGTATATATAGGTGGTGGGGAGGCACAATGGTAAGTGGCGGCAAAATGGGAAAATTAGTGGAGAAAATGGGTAGGTTTAGGTGGTAACCATGGCCGTGGTGAGGTGCCATGTATGTGGTGGGGATTGGATGGCACAGTCATGGGAAGTGAAATGGCTGAGGTGGAAGGTGGAGTTGAGGTGTAAGTGTGTATGGTGGCCATGGCCGTGGCGGGTGCCACACTCATGTTGGGTAGAGGGTACCATGGCCGTGTGGGATACCATGACCGTGTTGGAGGAGGTACCACATGTGAGGTTGCTCTGAGGTCATCTTGTCTTAAGCTCTCCATAGTCTTGGTTTTCACCATGGGTGAGGTGGCCTTCAAGGGCCACGGTAGTGGAGATGGTCAAGACTGTGGTCATTCACATGTAAAATGAGTCGAGTCCCTATTGAATATCGGGGTCTTCATGAGTAAATCACCATGGTTGTTTTGCTGACCATGGTCGAGCTGGGAAGCCTTCGCCACGACCATTTTTCTAACCATGGTAGATGTGTTTTCAGTGACCACAGTTGTGGTCATTCATGTACAAATTCGGATACGACCCTATAACTTTTGGAGCTTAATTCCCATGACTGTGGTGATTTGCCAATACCATTTTGGGCCTTCTTGGCGTTGATCTCCACTGCAACTTCTTCATTTAACCTCCTTTTGCTTTGAATTGGTTCTTGTGCATCCAAAGAGAGCTTGGGCAAGAGGTAGGTCCAATATAAGGGCACAATAACCCAAATATGTTCTTCATCTCTCTCCCATGGATCAGTGCATGCATAAGTGCCCTGAACTGCACATAAAAGGAGGCATAAGTGAATTTATCATTAAAGATCATATTGGATGAAAAAGCTTATAATCTACAATGTTTATATGTCATTTTCATGCAAAAATACATAAGATGGAGCCCAAAAATAGGGATGCATCACCATCCAAAACTTAAAACGTACTTGTCATCAAGTATGCTCCAACTAAATCTCTCTCTTCAATTTCTTTCAATCAAACAAGAATGATATAATGCATTGAAAAAGATGATTATTGACTAAATGGTCTTAGAAGTGACTAAATGCATGTGTTCCACCTATCTCATCTCTACTTTTGTAACCTAATCATGAAAAGAGTACTGAGCATACAAAATTCGAATATAGAGAATAGAATAAATACACTTTCCATATGTCTTTCATTTAATTCTGTGTAAACCGTTTCATGTTGGTGTTAATCAATGATGACTAGGAGTGTTGTTTCACTTTCATGCATTCACTCTTATGCTTCAAACTATACCGAATGACCCACATGGTTGTAGAAAAGGGTATAGTGAACTGCATTTGATGTTTTCTAGCTCAATGGGTATGAAAAAGGAAGACATGATTGCAGTAAGAAATTAGAGTGTTTTACCACTCATCTTTTATTTAGATGCTCTTAAGCAGGATCATATTTTTTTATTTTTCTTTTATTCTTTTTCTTTTTCTTTCTCCCTTGGTGTATTTAGGGCACGAAGGATAAATATGCGCACTAAGGCATCCTTTCATGTGGCGGAGAGGTATGAAGATGGTGAAAGAAGAGTAAGGTCAAAGAGGGGTCATTAGTGTATTCCTAAACATAAAATGTCCTCCATGAAAACTAAATCCAACACTTCATTAAATGATATCACACCACATGATTGAACAACATGAGATTCAAATTTATATCATGTGATTCCATAGGCTCTAAGAGTTCATAGCTTTCTCAATTCACAATTCAACCAAAACATTCACAAACTTGAGAGAGGTGATGTGACATGATATGACCGTGCGTATAACGCAAGTGCACATGTCAAAGTAATATAGGCCTTTGTGAGGCCCGAGTCGAACTCAAGGACACTGCACTATCAGTAGACTACTACTAATTGTTCGCAATCAGCTAGACCAGTTAAAAAGGTTTTGAGAGTTGATTAAAAAGAAAAAGAAAATAAAAGAAAGCAAAGTAATCGATTAAATGTTGAGTTTAATCAATTTAGATGGGAATATTTAGGATTGCGGTTTCACCGCGAGTTCTCTTTGTATGAATTTTCACATAATTACTTACATTCATCTCTCATTCCGGGTAGTGGCATGTAGTCAAAATTGTTCACTGTCATGATACAATTCACTACCTAAATCTAGGTCGGTTCCACCATCGTAGTAACCTATACCTTAAATTAGGTGCATTAGAATCGACCTCTGGGTTTCCACCATTAACCGTGCATCACCTTGTTCAAGGAATTTATGAGTTAATGTGAATTTTGTCTCTTTTCAACTATTAATTCTTCTTTCAAAGCAATTAAAGGCATTATATTATCATTAGGGTGATCAAGAATAATGATATAATGGAGAAAATGAAATCATACCACGGATTTAAGAGACAAAATATGAATTACTATGATAAAAATGTCATACAATGATTACACGGGCTACTCCCGGTCCTAAAGATAAAGGGGATTAGCCCCGCATGTTCATCCCAGAGCAAGACATGATGGAAGAAAGGGGAAACATGGAGAAAAACGTGGATGAAGTGATGTAAACCCCTGAACAGAGAAGATCCAAGCATTCCTCGACATAGAGTGTGCGATCTACAATCTTTCGGCGGTGGAAAACGAATTATGCAGCTCTCGAAATGATCGGGGCCTGCTTCTAGTCTCCGTTCTCCTCTCCAACTCTCCTCGGGATGTGTGTAGCGGCTATTGACGTGACCGATGGCTCCTGGCCGCCATAATTAGGTATAAATACCAAGTTAGATCGTCGAAATATCACCATCGTCGGATTCAGGCCGATCTGAAACAAACACTAATCTGACGGCATCGATACCATCCATGTGGGTCGATGGTATCGACCCATCATCAGAACGACATGTTTCCTTTCTTCTTTGTCGTTCAGCCTGATGCAGACTCGATACCATCGACAGGGGTCGATGGTATCGACACCCTTAGGCGTCGGTTGTATCACCTTTCCGACACTGAAGTTGTAGAACGTCGATGGTATCGACCTTTGTGTCAATAGTATCGACCGGCTGATCGCTGGAAACCTGAACGGAACTCGCTACCATCGACTTCCCAGTTGATGGTATCGACACTACTTGGCTCCTTGTAGCTGTCTGTCTGTGACTGTGTCGATACTATCGACAGATGTCGATGGTATCGACAACTGTATATATACATTTTTCTTGAAATTGCAAGACAAAGCCAAATTAGCTGAGATAAAACCCATTATTATAATCGTTTATGATAAAAAAGATAAAATATGAGAGATTTGATACTGAAAGAGATTATAGACTAGAATAAGTGAATTATGTCTTATTCACCACCAAAGTGACCAATAAACACATAAAACACAAGTAAAACAAGTCTATAAATGCGACTCAAAATCCTCGCATCAAACTCCCCTAAGCTTAAACCTTGCTCGTCCTCGAGTAACAAAACTTTAGAATAGAATTGTGAAAGTCAACTAAAGAACAGATTATCACAACTGACCTCACCGTATGATTCCCGCCAGACATTCACCTTCCGGCCCTCACTAACCACAGAATGATAATTACCCGCAAGGCGACAATGATCATCCATAAGAGATATTTACCCCAAAACTGATGAACACTATCACATAAGGTAGTTAACATATATAATAAAATCCTCTGGTCCAGACTCAGTGCATCTTGTGGTCTTCTATATGTGTTCCTCGTCCTAACTACCATCTAAGTGAAAGCAACTCTCCTGATATGAAATAGTGAGAAGATAATCACGGTGGCCTACCAATCCGAGCAGCGGGTGGATGGAATAGGTGGTTGTGGAAGAAATGGAAGCATAATACAGTTTTTAACATGCACAAATAACAATGATGACCTAAATGATGCATATGCAACGAAAATGCCCTAATGCCTACATTTTGGGTGGAATGATGCATGTTCCTACAATTCCATCTTATGCGAGATAGAATATCTACAAATACATAATGTGCTTATTCTTCCTCTTCATACGAGTGAGACAAGATCTTTTTTCCCTCTAAAACCAGCCTTTTTTTTCTTTTTTTCTTTCATTTTTTTTTCAAAGCCCTTCTTTCTCTCAAGTTGGCTAATGCAAAATGTACAGTATTTTTCGTAAATTTTTCATTTTGGGCTTCTTTTCACATAGTTGTTATTCTTGAGGCATTACAACTTAATTTTAGCGAGTATAGAACGAATCACCCGCTTCTCTTATTTTTCAGAAGAAATAAAACACAACTTGTCCTAAATGCTCAAAAATATGTTAAAATGCAACTACATGAGATCAGTTATGCAACTGTGATAACATCCACTCACGCATGTGTGCATGCATGATTCATCTATAATTTTTTTCATTTTCCATTTTTTTATGAACAATCTACTAAAATGCAATCCTACCTAAATGCTATGCAATCAAAAGATGAAAACCATAATGTGCTTCCAGTTTTTATGGTGGACTATGAAAACAATGGGGTGGATAGATCAGAAGATTAATTGACTAAACCATTGGAAATTATATGTCCCTCCTTACTTACCTGTGTAACAATTAAAAGGTTTCTCTCTCTTATTTCAGATTAAGGTCTCATTACCATTTGGTCAGTTTAGGCTCAAACAACCAATTCCATCCACTTTTCCTGAATCATAGGCATGTACAATTGTGGTTTTTTGTTTTCAAGTTGACAAACCCAATTATTTTCATAAGTCATGTGCTCAGGGTTGAACAAAACAAGCTTCCAAAATTCACTAAAAATTTTCAAATTTACCCCTGATTCCCATGTACAAACACAGAGATGACACATTACATTAGGCATCCACAATTAAACTAGATGCAGTGTGGATCCTAAAAAAAACTAAGAACTAAGAAAAATAAATGATAAAAGACAAAGCAATAAATGATAAAAACTAAGAAAAATAAAGAATAGAAGATGTTCCAACTCCCCCCCAAAGCTTGAATTCGACTATGGCCTCATAGTCAAAAACAACCTTGAAAGGTGGAACAGGGATACCGATTAATTGTCAGGTGGTGGAGGGTACTGTGGGGATGTGGGGTCCCATGATGGATACTGCCCCTGGAAACTTGGATCATACTGGGGCATCAACGGAGGTTGAGGATACCCCCTGAAATAGTTCTAGCTCTAGTAGTTGTCATAGAAGGGTTGTTGTTGCATCTCCATCCTTTGCAACCTATCATGGATATTTTGTTGGTTGGCGAGGAGGATGCTCTCATTCTCGTAGATGGCCTGCTGGTTAACATAGAGTTGATTGGTAGTCTCCTGAATATCTGCAAAAGACGTCATGTGTCACTGTTGCGTCTGTTAGATATCCTGCAACATTGTATACGCACCCTGCATAGAATAGGCATCCTCTCCTTGATGAGAGGGATGAGGTGGCGGAGGTTGCAAAGAAGATGATGAACTCGGGTGGAAGTGGGGATGCTTTCGTGGTGCCACTTGTGCTCGAAGAGGAGTGAAAGCCTCCTCTTCCTCTTCATGCTTGTTTCCATAATCATTGTTTTCATCGTCCCCATCTTCCTCTTCATTGGAGTCGTTGATGGCGATGATGGGCCACCTGAAGTGCTGAGCTCCGTCGATGTTGAAGACGGTTCTGGAAGTGCACATTCTTGATATTCGTGATTGACATGGAAATGTGCATAAGCCAAGCCATCACGGAGCATAAGGAGATTGGAGCGGTGTAGATGATGCAAGTTGACCTTGTTCCTGTTGGAAAGTGGAGTGAGTTGGAAAAAATCCAACCCAAGGTAGAGATCCAATGGTGTGATGAGCCCTCCAAAGTGGATAGGAGATTTTCGTGTACTCCTCTTCACAACCAACACACACGTCAAGAAAAACGCACCCCAATTGCACTCCTCACGCTTCAGCAATTTATACAAAAAGAACAAGTCAGTCTCCTGAAATTTACTAAGAGAAAGATCGCCGCGAGCAAAGAGCGTCATGCAATGCATGCGGTGCAGAATCCTCACAAAAGGATGCTTGAAGTCGGCAACAGCTACGTTGTGGTAGCTGACAGACTTGCCTGGAGGCACGGTCACTAGCTGGGCGAAGATGTCATCGTAATCAGTCCGGTTGTTCGGCCTCCAGTACTGGTCTCTCCCATGATTCCAGTTGTAAATGGAATTGATTTGCTGGAGGGTGAGAGTGTAATTGTTGTTGTAGAGCCGGAAAGAAACACGACCCTTTATCCACTCTCGATCAGTGGCAAACAGGTCATTCGGCACGACGCATATGTCCAATGATGCCATGAACTCCACCATGAGCTCTTTGTATGTCGGCCACTCACTGAAAAATGGTAGGTCGTCAGCGTGGAACTCCATCTCGTTGGGCCTCCTGCCCATGTGCCTTGCTTGTCCTTTAAGGATAGAAGGAAGATTGGCCTCGAACCCAAGGTAACAAACCATGTCCCGATCGACGTAGCAGGTTGGCTCGATCTTCTTCTTGAGCGATTCCTCGTATGTCTGGCGTACTTCCTCTGAGGGATGAACAATCCTCAGATGAGTAATGGATCCGAGTGGCGGAGGAACGAAAGCCGGGATCTCCATCGGGACCTCCCTTGAAGAAGACGCTCCTTCTGTTCGCACCATCGTCGCAAAGAAAAAAGAATAAGAGAGAGCTCAGTAAAGTCAGAGAAGACGATCTCCACTTGGTGCATTGCTCGATGAAGAGATCACGATCCTTGGACACTCGTAGAAGGCCTTCGGTCGCACATTAAAGATCAATGCACAAGAGGTAGGAAGATACTCCGAAGGTGTGAAGAGATCGGAGAAATAACCCTCCCTTTTATAACTGAACCCAACACTACTGCTGCATCGTTGATGCCATCGACAGGGTGTCAATGATATCAACATATGTAGCACAATCCAGGTCTTCGCAAGTATCGACGGTTGTCGATTACCTGATGTGGGGGCCCGGATCGATGATGTGTTGATACTATCAACATGTGTCGATGGTATCGACCCATCCAACATATCGACTTCCTTGATTTAGCAGCCGCCATTGATTTCTTCTCATGGATCGGTGATGTGTCGCGTCGATACCATCAACGGGGTGTCGATGGTATCGACTCTGTATGGATCAAGTTTCCCTCGCGAGGCTCGGGTATCGCTTTTAGACAGTAACCGGGTCGATACCATCAACAGACCAATCAATGGTATCGAATTCACTGAGATAAAATCGTCTATAAATATTCAGGTATCTCGTGAGTATCGACATCCTAGTCGATACTATCGACCTCGATCTGCCTTTTTTTTCAGTGTGTCTAATGGTAGGTCGATACCATCCATGAGGCCGTCGATGGTATCGACTTAGAAAATTTTCTGCAGTCACTTATCTGTGCCCATGTCGATACCATCGACGTCATAGTTGATGGTGTTGACTCTGCCTCAACCCTACATACTGAAAAAACGATCAATGTATCATTTTTACACTAAAAACAAAACTAAACTGAACTAACTTGTAAATGCGAAAGAAAATGGACGAAACTACCAATGGTTCAGTTGCCTCCCAACAAGCTCCCTTATTTAACGTCTTAGGCTAGACAAAATCAAGCTCATCATGCATCGTTAAGTGCTATAAGTTTGACCTCATGCACTTTCCTTATGTAGTCCTCACCAAAGTACAACTTCAACCTCTGTCCATTGACCAGAAATGTCATCTCTCCATCAAGCACCATGATGGCACCATGTGGCCGTACCTCATCCACAATGAAAGGTCCAATCCATCGAGACTTTAATTTCACAAGATGCAGCTTCAACCTCGAGTTGAACAATAGCACACGATCTCCCTTCTTGAAGACACACAGTTGAATGTGTCGACCATGAATAAGAGTTTTTCTCTCCTTGTAAATCCTCGATCTTTCATAGGTGTTCATCCTCATCTCATCTAGCTCATTGAGCTCTAGCATGTGTTTCTTCCCTGCCTCATCGTAAGTCAAGTTCAGCTTCCTTAGAGCCCAGTGCACCTTGTGCTCCAACTCTACCGGCAAATGGCAGGCCCACCCATAAGCCAACTTAAAAGGCGTAGTGCCTGTAGGTGTCTTAAATGTCGTCCTATACGCCCATAAAGCATCCGGTAGCAAAGTACTCCAGTTCTTTCTTGTTGAAGCCACTGTGCGCTCCATGATTTTCTTGATTTCTCTATTGGACACTTTGACCTTCCCTTGTGTCTGCGGGTGGTACGGGGTACAAATATTGTGCTTTACCCCGTACTTTCTCAACAACACAATAAACTTTTGATTTTTGAAATGGGTACCTCCATCACTGATAATCATCCTTGGCACACCAAATCTGTAGAAAATGTGATCTTTTACAAACCAACACACTACAACAACATCATTAGTCCTTGTGGGTATTGCCTCTACCCACTTCGATACATAATTAACATAAAGTAAAATGTACAAATTAGAGTTTGAGGGCACAAAGGGTCCCATAAAATCAATACCCCACACATCAAACACCTCAACTTCTTGAAACACGTTGAGGGGCATCTCTTGCCGCTTGGAAATATTACCTGCCCTTTGACAGTAATCACATCTTCGCACATAATCGTATGCGTCCCAGAGAAGTGTAGGCAAATGAAGACCGCTCTGAAGCACCTTGGTCGTCATTCTGGAACTTGCATGATGGCCATCGGTAGGTAGTGTGTAACAATGACTGAGTACATTGTCATATTCTATCTCCGGTACACACCTACGCAAGACGGCGTCCCTGCATTGCTTCAACAAGATGGGATCATCCCAGAAATAGTATCTCAAAGAATGGAAAATTTTCTTTTTGTCTTGATATGTCCAATCATTTGGGAATATTTTACAGGCAAGATAATTAACAATATATGAAAACCATGGATCCTTGGATTTTATAGAAAGGATTTTCTCATTAGGGAATGTCTCGGTAATGGGTATATTGATGTCCTTCTCATCTACCCGTTCTAATCTAGACAAATGGTCTGCAACCACATTCTCTATTCCCGCCTTATCTTTAATTTCAATGTCAAATTCTTATAACAATAAGATCCACCTAATCAATCTAGGTTTGGCATCTTTCTTTTCCATCAACTATTTTATGGCGGCGTGGTCCGTCCATACCACAACTTTTGACCCTACAAGATATTGCCGAAAATTTTCAAATGCTAAAATGACGGGGAGAAGTTCCTTTTAAGTTGTAGTGTAATTAAGTTGTGCTTCATTTAAAGTCTTGGATGCATAGAAAATCACAGCGGGTTTGTTTTCAAAACGTTGCCCAAGAACAGCCCCCACTGCACAATCTGAAGCATCACACATTAATTCAAAAGGCTTTGTCCAATCTGGAATTTGCACAACCAGTGCAGAAATTAACTTCTCTTTGAGCACATTAAAAGCATGCAAACACTTTTCATTTACCGTGCGTATAACGCAAAACTTGACACAATTTTACCGTGCGTATAATGCAAGTGCACGCGTCAGAGTAATATAGGCCTTTGTGAGGCCCGAGTCGAACTCAGGGACACTGCACTATTGGTAGACTACTACGAACTGTTCGCAATCAGCTAGACCGGTTAAAAAGGTTTTGAGAGTTGATTAAAAAGAAAAAGAAAATAAAAGAAAGCAAAGCAATCGATTAAATATTGAGTTTAATCAATTTAGATGGGAATCTTTAGGATTGTGGTTTCACCGCGGGTTCTCGTTGTATGAATTTTCACATAATTACTTACATTCAACTCTCATTTTGGGTAGTGGCCTATAGTCAGAATTGTTCACTGTCATGATACAATTCACTACATAAATCTAGGTTGGTTTCACTGTCGTAGCAACCTATACCCTAAAATAGGTGCATTAGAATTGACCTCTACATTTCCATTATTAACCGTACATCACCTTGTTCAAGGAATTTATGAGTTAATGTGAATTTTGTCTCTTTTCAACCGTTAATTCTTCTTTCAAAGCAATTAAAAGCATTAGATTATCATTAGGGTGATCAAGAATAATGATATCATACCACAGATTTAAGAGACAAATTATGAATTACTATGATAAAAACATCATACAATGATTACCCGGGCTACTCCCGGTCCTAATGACAAAGGGGATTAGCCCCGCATGTTCATCTCAGAGCAAGACATGATGGATGAAAGGGGAAACATGGAGAAAAATGTGGATGAAGTGATGTAAACCCCTGAATGGAGAAGATCCAAGCATTCCTTGATGTAGAGTGCACGATCTATAGCCTTTCGGCGGTGGAAAACGACTTCTGCGGCTCTCGAAACGATCGGCGTGTGCTTCTGGTCTCTTTTCTCCTCTCCAACTCTCCTTGGGATGTGTGCAGTGGCTAATGACATGACCGATGGCTCCTGACCACCGTCATTAGGTATAAACACCAAGTTAGATCGTCAAAATATCACCACCGTTGGATTCAGGCCGATCTGAAATAAACACTGATCTGACTGCGTCGATACCATCGACTCGTCAGATCGGCTGGTTTCCTTTCTTCTTTGTCATTCAGCCTGATGCAGACTCGATACCATCGACGGGGGTCGATGGTATCGACACCCTTAGGTGTCGGTTGTATCACCTTTTTGACACTCAAGATGTAGAACGTCGATAGTATCGACCGGCTGATAACTGGCAACCTGAAGGTAACTCACTACCATTGACTTCCCAGTCAATGGTATCGACACTGCTTGGCTCCTTGTGGCTGTCTGTCTGTGACTGTGTCGATACTATCGACGGATGTTGATGGTATCGACAACTATATATATATATTTTTTTCCTGAAATTGAAAGACAAAGCCAAATCAACTGAGTTAAAACCCATTATTATAATCGTTTATGATCAAAAAGATAAAATATGAGATATTTGATACTAAAAGAGATTATAGACTAGAATAAGTGAATTATGTCTTATTCACCACCAAAGTGACCAATAAACACATAAAACACAAGTAAAACAAGGCTATAAATGTGACTAAAAATCCTCGCATCATGATGCACATGTAAAAATTCAACAATCAAGACCATATAGAAATAAACTCTATAAATGTGGCATGCATTTGTCAAAGATCAACATGTTCAGTTCAAAAAGTGGAGATTAAGTTAAAACATGATTTTAGGCAAGAACATTCAAATTTGGGAAAAATTGGCCAAAATGGTGCCAATTTGCAATCAATCACATATGAACCTACATTTCGGGAAATTAAAACGTAAAATAGCAAATCCTAGTTAAAATACACAAAAATTACCAAAATCTACATGGAAATGCAATGCATGACATGGAAGAGTTAAAAGAGAAATTTTTTTGAAAAATTACACAAAATGCATGAAATTAAATTACATGTATGCATGAATGCTAACAACAAGAAATATACACTAAAAAAGAGAAAACAAATAATCCAAAATTAGGTGGAACATGTTTAAGAAAAATGAGAGATAGAGTTACAGTGGTGCATACCACCCTACCACCCCCAACTTCTTTTTTTGGATCTTGTAAAATATTCTCATTGACGAAACCAAAGAAAAGGAGTATATGGACAAGAGTATGTATACATACAACCAAGCTCAGTCTCTCCACATGAGGAGGACTAGCATAGCCACACCACAGAGCCACATGGGTTTAGATCTAACAACCCAGTTCAATCTATTTACAATAAGTTCAAAAAAATTTAGGGGGTCACGCTCCCCTTTCCCATGAGTCCTAGCATTTCTCTAGCCCCATACGTGATAAATGACCGCAGAGAAAATCATGCCACGGAAACTCCTCAAGCTATGGTTGTTCTTAGTATGGTTGAGGAGCCAAAATAAGGAATCTTGGAGCCCACACAAAGGTACACCCCCAAAACTGCACTTCAAGGTGCTCCTCTTACAGCAATATTTAGCAAAATCACACTAAAAAAAGACATGCTCCAAAGTCTCATTATTCCTTTTACACAAATAGCATGTTCGGTTTACTGCCAGCCCCCATTTGTTAAGCCTGTCCACGGTAGGAATCCTGCCTAGTAGCGTCCTATAGGTAGTGAAGCTCCACTTTAGTTGAAAACCTTTGCACCAAATAACATCAGCCCACGACACTTGTGGTCTCACCATCTTCACAGCCCAAGGCCACATATCTGGATCACCAAGAGCCCAACCGCCGTTAAGGTTCCTATAGCTAGACTTCATAGTAGACCAACTCCTAATCATGCTCCTCAAACACCTAGAGAGGTCGCCCCTCATGACGTCCAGCTCTAGGTAGTCTGCCCCATACCAGCTACGTAACCAACAACTCCAAATGGTTGAAGGCTTGCAAAGGAACCTATCCACTCTCCTCATATTGGCATGAAGAGAAATGACTTCTGGATTCTTCAAATTCAGACCATCATCTTCGAATGATTGAGCCACCACCTCCCAGGATACCACCCTCCCTCTCCCTCCCCAAAGGAAACCACTCATCACTTATTTACACTTTTCAATGATGAACCAAGGCAAGGAGGTTTTCCTACACCAAAAGAAGACCATAGCAGTCAACACACTTCTAATTAGAACAACACGTCCAATCATGGAAATATTCTGTCCAGACCATCTGTCCACCTTGGATCTCAAGGCATCCACCACCAGCAGAATCCGAGCCCTTCCCCTGACCCCTAGATAATGGAATCCCCAAAAACTTCATAGGAAAAGATCCCTCCTGAATGCCAACCGCATCCTTCAACCTTCCTCTTCTCCCATCACACGACCTGGAGAAAAAGGCTTTAGATTTAATATCACTGACAAACAGCCCCGTAAGATTACCGAAGCACTCAAGAACATCATGGGCCCCTATCATGTACTTTATGTGCCCCGCTATGAACATCAACACGTCATCAACAAAGATCATGTGGGGTAACACCTTCACACCCTGAATAGAGTATGGTTTCAACACACCTCTGGTAACATCATCATCAATCATGGTAGTCAACCCCTCCATGGCAAGAGTGAACAGCAGGGGGGATAATGGATCACCCTGCCTCAACCCATTCGTAGCCTTAAAAAGGCCCTTAGGCACCCCATTGATCAACATAGAGAAAGATGTAGTCTCCACACATTGTTGCATGATATTGATCCACTTCTCACTAAACCCAAGGGCCGTCATAATATGCCACAGAGCAGGCCAGCTGAGATGATCATAAGCTTTTGTGATATCGAGTTTTAAGCATACCTTCTTGGTTGCCTTCTTCACATTGAAATCAAAAAGGAATTCCGCCGCCAAAAGAGCATTGTCAGAAATCGAACGACCCTCGACAAACGCACCCTGGACATTAGAGACAATTTGGGGAAGTATCACTTTTAACATTCTCACCAGCACTTTGGACAAAATGTTATAGATGACCGAGCAGCAAGCGATGGGTCTAAACTCATTCATAGACATCACATTATTCTTCTTGGGGATAAGCCTAATGAGGGCTTGATTTGTCTGTCTAAGCATCCTTCCACCCACCAGGAACCATCTGGCCACTCTACCCACATCATATTTTATAAGATCCCAACATTATTGAAAAAACTTGCCATTGAATCCGTCTGGGCTAGGTTCTTTGGATGCACCAATAGAGAAAGTTGCATCCCTAATTTCTGCATCAGTGACAGGCTTCAGTAGCAACCTATTCATGTCGTCTGTGACCTTAGCAACAGGAAGGATGGGGTTGGCCATAACTGGCCTAGATGCTTGATTGTAAAGCTCTTTGAAAAAACTTCACATTAGTATCCGCAAACTTAACCGGTTCATCCACCAATTCACCAATGGTCTCTATAAGAGAATGAATGTGATCTCGCATATCATTCCTCCTTATCGCCGTATGATAAAACTTAGTATTTCTGTCACCATCCCTAATCCATATCAATCGGCTTCTTTGCCAAAGATGGACTTCCTCCACCTTCTCCAGCTACAAAAGACGGTCAACATCTTAGGTTTCCCGCTCCATGAGCCTGGTGCAAGTTGGGTTACACCTAAGCTCCCGCGTAGTAGTATAAAAAGCACCCTTAGCATCCTTGATCAGATTGGGAAGGTCTATCCAACACTGAGACCAATCCCTAAGCTTCACCTTATTGTTCTTTAGCTTCGTCATGATTCTGAAAATAGGATTACCCTCCACATTAATATTCCACGCATCCTCCACAGTGTCTTTGAAAGAAGGCCAATTTATCCAATGATTGAGGAATCTAAACGGGCACCGCTTAGTTTTATAGGCACATAACTCCATCAGCATCTAGGCATTATTGTTTTTGGGGTGGGAACCAAGTTGAATCACAACCTGTGCGAACACATCAAGCCAAGCAACATTAACAAGCCCTCTATCAAGAAAGCTCGAGATTCTATTCATTGGAACCCTCTTGTTGTGCCAAGTGACACCGCCTCCTCTCATATTGACTTCCATTAGATTTGCCACATCCACCGCTGATAACCTCCTATTTTAGTAGTTTATCTTAGTCTTTTTCTTTAGTTTTCCTTACTCTTTCTACATTTATATTGTACTTAAACCTAATTTTAACCCTTTTTGTAAATACATCATCGAACTAACTTTTCCTTTTATAATTGCAGAAAAAGCACAAAAAAATTAACGCCAGCCAGTTCAATGCCCGACAACGACAATACGTCGTAACGCCCAAGACGCCGACAGAAGAAATGGCGAAGGAGTGTGCTATGAAATTAATCGAACTTCTGAGTCAGCACACTAGGGCATACAACACTGAGCACTTCCGCCGCCCCGCCTTCTGCCATAAATGCCCCCAGCAAATACGACAATCCAACGACTGCGGCTTCCACGTCCTCTACTGGATGTACACTATAATCGTTCTCCAAAGACCAGTGGAGGAAATGACGGACGTGGATTACCACGCCTTACGTGGGCAGTTCGCATCTACACTACTGCGTTCTCCAGGGGCAACCGACAATCTACCTTAACCTGCAGCCCTTGTTCTAATGTTTTCTCAACCTATCACTTTGCCACTCTGGGGACAGAGTGTGTGATAAGTTAGGGGGGGGATACATTAGACAAGGGCTAGGTATCAACTTCTATACTCTCTTCTTTTTCTCTAAACACTTTCCATACATTTCTTTTGTTTTACAAATTCTTTTTATTCTTTCAAGATTCTTTTTACAAATTCTTTTTAATCACCTCAACTAACTCTAGAATCATGTTAGTCTCTACAAGTATTTAGCACTTAGACATCAAATGGCAATTTATCGACCCCCATCCACTATGGATCCTATATTTTTGCTCCAATTCTTTATCTGACTCTCCATAGGTCAAAATCAGGGCAGAAATAAGCCGAGATCTCAAGGATGAGAGGGAAATCAGGCAACTTCCAAGTCAAAAAGCTCTGCAAGTGGACCACAAACCAAATAAGTGCATGCTGAAAAACTTTAAGAACAACTTTCCTCTCTTCAAAATAAAAGAGGCTTGGCCGCCCAAAATAAATCCTCATCCCAAAACCCAAGCCTGTGAGTTTTTGAATAAAAGCCAGAGAGACTAATAAAATCATGAGAGTTGTGCCACGAATAAGGACCTATATAAAGAACTGATAAAGGGCTCACCCGGCCGGCACATTCCGCTGCCCTCACAAAGGCATATGCGTCGCGTCCGGTAGTGAAACCCTAAAAGTTCCAAGTATATGAAAAGGCTAATAAAGGACTTGCCCGGCCGGTACATTCAGCTGCCCTCATAAAGGCAGATGTGTCGTGTCCGGTAGTGAGATCCTAAAAAGCATAGACAGCCCCTCCCCCACTCGAAGGGGAGTTACACTTCAAAGCCTTTAGCCAACCCTCATACCCTCTCTAGCTTCCAATAGGTTTCCAGAGAGGTATAAAGTTGATTAGAGTCAACAGCATGCACAAAATAAATGTGGTCCCAAGGCAAACTTTGAGATACGGAAAAACCTGAAATCCAAGCAACTCTCGAAATCCAAAAGGATCAAAGCATGCAATAAGCCTAGATACGACCCCTGGGGAACTCAGGTCAAGAATTGAAGCAAGAGTACGGAAATTTTAATTAAGATCGTCGCGCCATTTCATGTCTCAGCTCTATCTAACTTGAGGACAAGCTAGACTCTAAGTTAGGGGGGGTGATAACCTCCTATTTTAGTAGTTTATCTTAGTCTTTTTCTTTAGTTTTCCTTACTCTTTCTACATTTATATTGTACTTAAACCTAATTTTACCCCTTTTTGTAAATACATCATCGAACTAACTTTTCCTTTTATAATTGCAGAAAAAGCACAAAAAAATTAACAAAAGAATAAACCAGCCCAAGGGTCGAGTGGATCCAAACGGTCCCAAGACCGCATGGAGTTCAAACGATCCCGAGACCGCATGAAGCCAAACGGTCCCAAGACCGCATGGAGTTCAAACGGCCCCGAGACCGCATGAAGCCAAACGGTCCCAAGACCGCATGGAGTTCAAACGGTCCCGAGACCGCATGAAGCCAAACGGTCCCAAGACCGCATGGAGTTCAAACGGTCCCTAGACCGCATGAAGCCAAACGGTCTCAAGACCGCATGGAGTTCAAACGGTCCCGAGACCGCATGAAGCCAAACGGTCCCAAGACCGCATGGAGTTCAAACGGTCCCGAGACCGCATGAAGCCAAACGGTCCCAAGACCGCATGGAGTTCAAACGGTCCCGAGACCGCATGAAGCCAAACGGTCCCAAGACCGCATGGAGTTCAAACGGTCCCGAGACCGCATGAAGCCAAACGGTCCCAAGACCGCATGGAGTTCAAACGGTCCCGAGACCGCATGAAGCCAAACGGTCCCAAGACCGCATGAAGCCAAACGGTCCCAAGACCGCATGGAGCTCAAACGATCTCAAGACCGTTTGACGCCAAACGGTCCCAAGACCGTTTGACGCCAAACAATCTCAAGACCGTTTGACGCCAAACGGTCCCAAGACCGTTTGACGCCAAACGATCTCAAGACCGTTTGACGCCAAACGGTCCCAAGACCGTTTGAGCCCAAACGGTCTCCAAACCGTTTGGATCTCACTCAAAGCCTATAAATAAGACCTCAGGGCCGTTCATGGAGGGAGTCCATACGTCCAGAGGCTGTCTCTCCACTACCAGAACAACTCCATCCTTCACTAGAGGCTGCCGGTCTGAGACTCACGTCCATTGCAAGCTACGTTGCTCTCTCATCAACAAGGAAGGTGAGAGGAGAAGATCCGTCATCAAGCAAGCTACAAGGGGTGGAGATCGTTGCTCTCTCCACCAAGGGTTCAACCTTCTCTCCTCAGTGGAGATGATGTTCTTTCTATCTCTTCTTGCCTCCTTCTTTGTTGCTCCCTCTATGAGGAGCGAGTAGTTCCATCCACTGGGGCGCGGGGACTAGCCCCGCTGCCCATGTTTTGTATTATGTACTGTAAAAAAGATGTTATCATTTCGTTTTAATACTAAATCGTTTCACACATGCTTGAATGATGGCCACGTTCTTGTATGCATTTATTGTCTTTCGTTGTGGTTTGTCTACGACCGCTATCGAGGCTTGAATACCGATTTAGTGTTGGTTTCTGGTGTGTGTATCCACCACGCATCCGTTTCGGTGTCTAGAAGTGTATCTCAAAGAGTGATTTTGCGAAATCCCCCGATAAAAGGTCTCAATCAGTTGATTTTGCGAAATCCCATGATGAGGGCATTTTTGAAGAAGTTCTTTGAATCTTTCCCATGCCTCGGCGAGGGTCTCTCCAGAAAGTTGAGAGAAATGGTTGATCTGCCCTCTGATTTCGTAAGTAAGCGAGTGTGGAAAGAACTTCTCCAGGAATTTCTCCTCTAGAGGGGCCCAGGTGGTAATAATGGGTTCTCTATCCAATGAATTATACCAACTTAAGGCCCTTCCAGATAGAGTGAAATGAAACAGATGGAGCATTATTGCGTCAAAAGCAATGCCAGCTTGTGGGACCAGTCGGCATAATGCCTTAAACCGTTTCAGGTGGTCCATGCAGTCGTCTCCAGAACTTCCAGAGAAAGAAATCCCTTGCATAATCTGAATCCATTGGGTCCGGATCTCGAAGTGTGGGATGTTAATGATCAGAGGCCGGACCGGATGGTTATCTTCGTAATTCTTCAGGACGGCGTAATCCCGAAGTTGCTTGTTTCTTAACGCAAGTTGAGCAGCAGCTTGCTCTGCTTGGATGCGTGCTTGTACTTCAGCTCGGATCTCAGCTTGCACCTGAGCACGAGTGTCAGCAATGAGTTGTGCTCGTTGTGCTGCTATGGCGGCGTTGACTCTTTCTGCAACAAGGCGTTGCTCTTCGGCCATCTGTCTGGCTCTTTGGCGGTTTAGTCTATTCCTTCGGTGAAAACTTCTTTCTACCTCAGAATCGTATTCTGGTTCAGGGGAGAATCCGATGCTATGCGGGGGTTGCATACACGTTTTCTACCTGAGTAGAAGGAAAATCTCAAGTTAGGAAAATTGGAAGGAAATGAAAAAGATCAAGAAATATTGGATTGGTTATTAAGAAAAAGTGTAAAATCCTAATCAACCAAGAAATTGGTAAGTAAAGACTAAAAAGTTCCGTTGTCCCCGGCAACGGCGCCAATTTGGACCGTTTGGCTTCATGCGGTCTCGGGGCCGTTTGAACTCCATGCGGTCTTGGGACCGTTTGGCTTCATGCGGTCTCGGGATCGTTTGAACTCCATGCGGTCTTGGGACCGTTTGGATCCACTCGACCCTTGGGCTGGTTTATTCTTTTGTTAATTTTTTTGTGCTTTTTCTGCAATTATAAAAGGAAAAGTTAGTTCGATGATGTATTTACAAAAAGGGGTAAAATTAGGTTTAAGTACAATATAAATGTAGAAAGAGTAAGGAAAACTAAAGAAAAAGACTAAGATAAACTACTAAAATAGGAGGTTATCAAGATGACATCCACAAAGGCTGGTATGTGCATACTAAATAGGAAATTGAGAAATATATGGAATAAAGGACATCAAATATAAAAGTCTACCCATCGAAAGGATAAGGACCACCCAAATGGGTATCTAGATAAAAGGAATTGAAATCCTATGATAATAAAAGAATACTTTCCATTAATAAAACATAAAGATTGTGCCACACAAGCACATGCAAAGAATTAGGGAACACACCCCATATCATCAACCTCATGTATGTGAGATAAACATAGCCCTAGAACAATATAAACATAAAGGTAGTCAAGTCTCAAAAAACTTGAAAACTGATAGAGAAAGGAATACAAACCGTTTGGATCTCACTAAAAGCCTATAAATAAGACCTTAGGGCCGTTCATGGAGAGAGTCCAGACGTCCAGAGGCTGTCTCTCCACTACCAGAACAACTCCATCCTTCACTAGAGGCTGCCGGTCTGAGACTCACGTCCATTGCAAGCTACGTTGCTCTCTCATCAACAAGGAAGGTGAGAGGAGAAGATCCGTCATCAAGCAAGCTACAAGGGGTGGAGATCGTTGCTCTCTCCACCAAGGGTTCAACCTTCTCTCCTCAGTGGAGATGATGTTCTTTCTATCTCTTCTTGCCTCCTTCTTTGTTGCTCCCTCTATGAGGAGCGAGTAGTTCCATCCAAAATTGTGGTAAGTAAAACTACCAACAAAAATTGTGGGCGATATGTGCTGCTTGATTACACGAAAGTTCCAAACGGTTTGAGGACCGTTTGGTCCCAAACGGTTTGAAGATCGTTTGGTTCCAAACGGTTTGAGGACCGTTTGGTCTCAAACGGTTGGAGGACCGCTTGGAAAGCAAGGAGCCGCAGGTCGCCGGCGCGGGGGGGGAGGTGGAACGGGGCGAAGGTGGAACGGGGCGAGGGTTTGAAGGTGGGTGGAGGAAACGGCGACTGGCGCGATAGCGGCGACAGGACGGCACGGCAACGAAGAACATCTTTTGACGACGACTGCGAAGGTGGCGCGGAGTGAGCAACGTGCATGGAGTCGCCGGGCAATCTTGTGGGAGGTGGATTGAGAAGCTTGCGCGGAAGCACAGAAGCAAAAAGGTGAAGTTCTGCGCACGAAAAGACTATAGAGTGCGAAGATTCGAAGAGAGGAAGATGGAGATGTGGGGTCGGTATTTATAGCGGTGACTTATCGTATTCAAACGGTTTCAAGACCGTTTGGTTCCAAACGGTTTCAAGACCGTTTGGTCCCAAACGGTTTCAAGACCGTTTGGTCCCAAACGGTTTCAAGACCGTTTGGTCCCGAACGGTTTCAAGACCGTTTGGTCCCGAACGGTTTCAAGACCGTTTGGTCCCAAACGGTTTGAGGACCGTTTGGTCCCAAATGGTTTCAAGACCGTTTGGTTCCAAACGGTTTCAAGACCGTTTGGTCCCGAACGGTTTCAAGACCGTTTGGTTCCAAACGGTTTCAAGACCGTTTGGTCCCGAACAGTTTGAGGACCGTTTGGTCTCAAACGGTTTTAAGACCGTTTGGAGCATAAAAAATATTTGTATATTTTTTTGTATTTTTAGATTTAGTAATGAAAGAACTTAAAGAAGCAAAACAAAATTAAGAGAGAATAAAACTAGAAAATTGGAGAAATTGATACTCAGGTCTTGGGTTGCCTCCCAAGAAGCGCCTTGGTTTTACGTCACTGGCTCGACGAAATTGTGGGCGTAGCGTTTCTGACATCGAGGGTTTGTTGATGTGGAGAAGTGTTAGCTTCCTGAGTGTAGTATCTTTTTAAACGGTGTCCGTTGACCGTTCGTTCTCCTCCGTTGTTGTTGATGATAATGGCAGCTCCAGTTGGGTAGATATGTTTTATAGTGAAGGGTCCGGACCATCTTGTTCGAAGCTTTCCGGGTAATAATTTGAGCTTGGAATTGAATAAGAGCACTTTGTCACCAACGGTGATATCTTTTCTCCTAAGATGTCCATCGTGCCACATTTTCGTTTGCTCTTTATAGATTCTGGCACTGTGATATGCTGTCATGCGGAGTTCTTCTAGCTCCTGTAGTTGAAGTTGTCTGTTCTCTCCTGCACTTTTAAGGTCGAAGTTTAGTTGCTTGATGGCCCACCAGGCTTTATGTTCCAGTTCTACTGGAAGATGACATGATTTACCGTACACCAAGCGGAACGGAGTTGTTCCAATTGGTGTTTTGTAAGCCGTACGATATGCCCAGAGGGCGTCAGAAAGTTTGGTGGACCAATCAGTGCGATTTTTGTTCACTATTTTTTCAAGAATCGCTTTTATCTGTCTATTGGATACTTCCACTTGGCCACTAGTTTGCGGGTGGTAAGGTGTGGCAACTTTGTGATGGACTCCATATCTTCTTAGTAATGCTTCGAAACTTCGTTCCAGAAAATGGGTTCCGCCATCAGATATGACCGTTCTTGGGACTCCAAATCTTGGAAAGATGGTTTCTTTGAACAATTTGACAATAGGTTTGGAGTCATTAGATGCAGTGGGTACAACTTCGACCCACTTCGAGACGTAATCCACAGCGACCAAAATGTACGAGAAACCATATGATGAGGGGAAAGGTCCCATGTAGTCTACCCCCCATACATCAAACAGCTCAATTTCCTGCCACATGGTAAGAGGCATTTCATCTCTTTTTGATATGTTGCCCGAAAATTGGCATTTATCACAGGATTTGACAAAATTATGTGAGTCTTTTGATATGGTGGGCCAAAAGAAACCAGATTGTAGAACTTTTATGGCAGTTTTCTTGGTGCCCATGTGCCCCCCCGTGGGTCCGGAGTGGCAGTGTTCCAAAACCGATGTTATTTCTTCTTCTGGAAGGCATCGACGAAAAAGTCCGTCGGCACAGAGGTAGAACAAGTAGGGTTCATCCCAATGATAACGTTTTACGTCATGAAGGAATTTCCTTTTATCTTGATAAGAAGCAGACGGGTGAATGATCCCTGTGGCCAGATAATTGACGATATCTGCAAACCAAGGGAAAGTATGAGTGGCTTTCATAAGTTGATCATCAGGAAGAGAGTCCCTGATAGGGATTTTATCTTTGTCTTCAACCTCGATTCTACTGAGGTGATCGGCGACAACGTTCTCTACGCCACTTTTATCTTTGATTTCTAGATCGAATTCTTGAAGCATCAATACCCAGCGGATGAGCCTGGGTTTGCCATCTTGTTTCTGAATCAAATGTCTGATAGCAGAATGGTCAGTGTAGACAATTACCTTAGAGCCGATCAGGTAAGAGCGGAATTTTTCGAAGGCGTAGATGATAGCTAGGAACTCTTTTTCCGTGGTCGTGTAGTTTCTTTGTGCTTCATCAAGCGTTTTGGACGCATAGTAGATGACATAGGGTTTCTTGTCGATTCGTTGTCCTAAAACGGCCCCTATGGCATAGTCACTTGCGTCACACATAATTTCAAAGGGTTGCGACCAGTCTGGAGCCCTTAGAATAGGTGCGGAAATTAGTGCTTCTTTAAGGGTGGAGAAACTTTGCATACATTCTTGGTCAAAAATAAACTCGGCATCTTTTGTCAGGAGTTGGGTCATGGGTTTAGCTATTTTTGAGAAATCTTTGATGAACCTTCTGTAAAACCCGGCATGACCTAGGAAAGCTCGAACTCCTCTTATATCCTTCGGAGGTGACAACTTCGAGATGACATCAATCTTTGCTTTGTCGACCTCGATCCCTCTATCACTTACTCTATGTCCGAGGACGATACCCTCTGTTACCATGAAATGGCATTTTTCCCAGTTCAGGATAAGGTTTGTTTCCTTGCAACGTTGCATGACTTGTTCGAGATTATTTAGACAGTTATCGAAAGACTCTCCATAAACAGAGAAATCGTCCATAAAGACTTCCATAATAGATTCAGTTAATCCGGCGAAAATGGCGGACATGCAGCGTTGGAAAGTAGCAGGAGCGTTACATAGCCCGAATGGCATTCTTCTAAAAGCATATGTCCCGAAGGGACAAGTGAAGGTGGTTTTTTCTTGGTCCTCTGGATGGATGGGTATTTGGTAGAACCCAGAATAACCATCGAGATAACAAAAATATTTTTGGTGGGCCAAGCGCTCCAGGACTTCGTCTAGAAAGGGTAGAGGGTAGTGGTCTTTTCTTGTAGCTTTATTCAATTTCCTATAATCGATGCACATTCTCCACCCCGTTACAGTCCTAGTAGGTACGAGCTCATTTTTATCGTTGATCACTACAGTAGTACCCCCTTTCTTTGGGACAACTTGAACTGGACTAACCCACTGAGAGTCGGAGATAGGGTAGATCATACCAGCTTTAAGCAGTTTGAGGACTTCCAAACGGACTACCTCTTTTAAATTTGGGTTCAGTTTTCTTTGATGTTCGCGAGTGGGTTTAAATTCTTCAACCATAGGAAGCTTGTGCATACACAGAGCCGGATTTATGCCTGTGAGGTCGGTTATTTTATAACCGATGACCTTTTTGTGTTTCCTTAGTTTGTCTAGAAGTCTGACTTCTTGGTCTTCGGTGAGGGTGGAGCTGATAATAACTGGGCATAGCTCTTCCTTATCCAGGAAAACATATTTGAGCCCTATGGGTAAGGTCTTCAATTCAGGGGTTTTTGGTGGTTCTGCTGCTTCAATAGTCGTTATGGCTTTAAGCTCTTCAAAGGTAGCCTTTGGTGCTTCTTCTACCTTTTCTAGATATTGGATGTATTGCTGGACTAGTTCATTTGTAGAGAACTCGACTTCGGGATTGATAAGGGCATTTTCAAGTTCGTCGATTGGCTCGGAGATTTCTAGTTGCGACATTTGTTGGATTGCGTCTAAAAGAAAGACTTCTTCTTGAATGTTAGGGCCTTTCATGCTGTCAAGGACACGGAATTGAATGGCTTCCTTTCCGAGCCTAAGGATGATGGTTCCGGCTTCGACATCGATTAGTGCTCTGGCTGTAGCTAGGAAAGGCCTGCCGAAAATGATCGGATATCTCAAGTCCTCTTTAATATCCATGATGACAAAATCACATGGAACGTAAGCATCCTTGCCTATTCTTACTGGAACGTCTTCAATGATTCCCAAAGGTGCGGTTATGGTGGAGTCAGCAAGTTGAATAGTCATTGCTGTAGGTAGCAGATCTGTGAAACCGAGGCGTTGGCACATTGAGAAAGGCATAATGGATATACTAGCCCCGAGGTCAGCTAATCCTTTCTTTGTGGATGCGTTTCCAATGCAACATTGGATTCCGAAAGAACCTGGGTCCTTCTTCTTTTTGGGCAGTTTGTTCAAGATGATGTCAGAGGTGGTTTGGGCAAGCTTGACGGTTTCCTGCTCTTTGGTGATATACTTACGTGATAGCAAAGTTTTGAGATACCTTGCCCATGCTGGTACTTCGGATAGAGCGTCGAGGAGTGGTATATCGATATAAAGTTTCTTCATTGCTTCCTTGAATTTCTGAAACCTGGCATCCATTTTTGTTTCTTGCAGTCTGCCTGGATATGGAATCCTTGGTTTGAATTGCGGGACCTTGGGTTATGCGGGTACATACTCTTTGTTTTTGTCCTCGGTATCTTCGGGAGATTTCCCAATCTCTTGTTGCGAGATCTCTTTCGTCAAAAGAATGGGCACATCATCATCATCTAGAGTGATCTTGATGGGTTCAGGCAGAATGCGTCCCGACCTTGTGGTGATGGCGTTCAGCTGTTCGTGTTCTTTTTGCCTATTTGGTTCAGGCTGCCTATCAGAAACGCCAGCCGAAGACTTCAACTGTGCAGCGATCTGAGCTAGCTGGGTTTCAACAGCCCTTTGTTGGGCTTGCTGGCTAGCTAGCATAGTTTGCTGAGACTGAAGCATTTTCTTTATCAAAGATAGCTCATCTTCCGGCTGCGTGGTAACATTCTTCTGAGAATTTTGTTGTTGGTATTGTTGAACATGCAATTGTGGGTGAAGCGGGGGGTGAGTGTAATGGTAGTAGGCTGACTGATTTCTAGGGTAGTTAACCCTAGGGAAGTTGTTTCTTGGATTCCCTTGATTGTTTGATAACCCAGGAGGCAACCTACTGTCAAATCCCCCTTGAGTCTGGTGTTGCGGGTTTGCAGTCCCAGAAGGGTTCCCATACTGGAATCCAGGATGGTTCCTTGGTTGACTGGGATTATAGTAGACTTGCCCGGGAATAGTATGGATAGAGTTGACTTGCTCCGGAGTCTGATCTTCAATCTGATTAGTGATGGCCTCATAGGGTTGTGGTGGTGGATGAAGATCCATCATCACACTATAGAGCATTCCGCAGGATAAGGTCGGATGATCTGATGCATGACAAGCTTCACAGGAACCTGTGACAGCTTTGACTTGATGCAGCTGCGGGGTTTGTTTCTTGTTGAATTCCCCTAGAGATGATTCAAAGGTTTGCTGTTTATGGGCGATTGCTTTCAGAGCCTCTGCTATTGACTTTAATTCCGTGGATTCCTCAGCTTTAAAGACTTTGAGGACGCCTTTTCCGGCTGTTCGCCCCCAGTTGGACTGGTTTTCAGCCCCTAAAGTGACGATCTTCCAGGCGTCTTCATAGTTTTTCCTCATGAAATTTCCTCCAGATGAGGAATCTAGGAACTGTTTAATGTCATCATTTACCCCCCGATAAAAGGTCTCAATCAGTTGATTTTGCGAAATCCCATGATGAGGGCATTTTCGAAGAAGTTCTTTGAATCTTTCCCATGCCTCGGCGAGGGTCTCTCCAGAAAGTTGAGAGAAATGGTTGATCTGCCCTCTGATTTCGTAAGTAAGCGAGGGTGGAAAGAACTTCTCCAGGAATTTCTCCTCTAGAGGGGCCCAGGTGGTAATAATGGGTTCTCTATCCAATGAATTATACCAACTTAAGGCCCTTCCAGATAGAGTGAAATGAAACAGATGGAGCATTATTGCGTCAAAAGCAATGCCAGCTTGTGGGACCAGTCGGCATAATGCCTTAAACCGTTTCAGGTGGTCCATGCAGTCGTCTCCAGAACTTCCAGAGAAAGAAATCCCTTGCATAATCTGAATCCATTGGGTCCGGATCTCGAAGTGTGGGATGTTAATGATCGGAGGCCGGACCGGATGGTTATCTTCGTAATTCTTCGGGACGGCGTAATCCCGAAGTTGCTTGTTTCTTAACGCAAGTTGAGCAGCAGCTTGCTCTGCTTGGATGCGTGCTTGTACTTCAGCTCGGATCTCAGCTTGCACCTGAGCACGAGTGTCAGCAATGAGTTGTGCTCGTTGTGCTGCTATGGCGGCGTTGACTCTTTCTGCAACAAGGCGTTGCTCTTCGGCCATCTGTCTGGCTCTTTGGCGGTTTAGTCTATTCCTTCGGTGAAAACTTCTTTCTACCTCAGAATCGTATTCTGGTTCAGGGGAGAATCTGATGCTATGCGGGGGTTGCATACACGTTTTCTACCTGAGTAGAAGGAAAATCTCAAGTTAGGAAAATTGGAAGGAAATGAAAAAGATCAAGAAATATTGGATTGGTTATTAAGAAAAAGTGTAAAATCCTAATCAACCAAGAAATTGGTAAGTAAAGACTAAAAAGTTCCGTTGTCCCCGGCAACGGCGCCAATTTTTGGAGTTCAAACGATCCCGAGACCGCATGAAGCCAAACGGTCCCAAGACCGCATGGAGTTCAAACGGCCCCGAGACCGCATGAAGCCAAACGGTCTCAAGACCGCATGGAGTTCAAACGGTCCCGAGACCGCATGAAGCCAAACGGTCCCAAGACCGCATGGAGTTCAAACGGTCCCGAGACCGCATGAAGCCAAACGGTCCTATTTTAGTAGTTTATCTTAGTCTTTTTCTTTAGTTTTCCTTACTCTTTCTACATTTATATTGTACTTAAACCTAATTTTACCCCTTGTTGTAAATACATCATCGAACTAACTTTTCCTTTTATAATTGCAGAAAAAGCACAAAAAAATTAACAAAAGAATAAACCAGCCCAAGGGTCGAGTGGATCCAAACGGTCCCAAGACCGCATGGAGTTCAAACGATCCCGAGACCGCATGAAGCCAAACGGTCCCAAGACCGCATGGAGTTCAAACGGCCCCGAGACCGCATGAAGCCAAACGGTCCCAAGACCGCATGGAGTTCAAACGGTCCCGAGACCGCATGAAGCCAAACGGTCCCAAGACCGCATGGAGTTCAAATGGTCCCTAGACCGCATGAAGCCAAACGGTCTCAAGACCGCATGGAGTTCAAACGGTCCCGAGACCGCATGAAGCCAAACGGTCCCAAGACCGCATGGAGTTCAAACGGTCCCGAGACCGCATGAAGCCAAACGGTCCCAAGACCGCATGGAGTTCAAACGGTCCCGAGACCGCATGAAGCCAAATGGTCCCAAGACCGCATGGAGTTCAAACGGTCCCGAGACCGCATGAAGCCAAACGGTCCCAAGACCGCATGGAGTTCAAACGGTCCCGAGACCGCATGAAGCCAAACGGTCCCAAGACCGCATGAAGCCAAACGGTCCCAAGACCGCATGGAGCTCAAACGGTCTCAAGACCGTTTGACGCCAAACGGTCCCAAGACCGTTTGACGCCAAACGATCTCAAGACCGTTTGACGCCAAACGGTCCCAAGACCGTTTGACGCCAAACGATCTCAAGACCGTTTGACGCCAAACGGTCCCAAGACCGTTTGACGCCAAACGATCTCAAGACCGTTTGACGCCAAACGGTCCCAAGACCGTTTGAGCCCAAACGGTCTCCAAACCGTTTGGATCTCACTCAAAGCCTATAAATAAGACCTCAGGGCCGTTCATGGAGGGAGTCCAGACGTCCAGAGGCTGTCTCTCCACTACCAGAACAACTCCATCCTTCACTAGAGGCTGCCGGTCTGAGACTCACGTCCATTGCAAGCTACGTTGCTCTCTCATCAACAAGGAAGGTGAGAGGAGAAGATCCGTCATCAAGCAAGCTACAAGGGGGGGAGATCGTTGCTCTCTCAACCAAGGGTTCAACCTTCTCTCCTCAGTGGAGATGATCAATTTTTTATGGTAGTTTTACTTACCACTAAAAATCCTAGAGATGATGAGTCTCTAAGTTTAGCCTTGCTAGTACTATGGTAAGAACTCCACCCACATGTGCTAAGACATGTGGAAGTCTTATCGTAGTATAGTTAAGGGTCGAATCCTCGGGACAACGGTCTTGACGAAGTCAAGATGGAAAACGTTTAGTCTTTACTTAACAACTTAAAGATTGATATTTAGATCGAAAGTTTGATTTGGTTGTTTTAAACTAAGTACAAAGAAAGTAAAGCAAGAAAGTAAATAAAGCAAGTAAATCTTAAGAGTTAACAAATGATGATGAATCACTGGGGTTAAGCAGGTATTTACCACCGCTACACATGCATTGTATATGTACTAAGCAAGACTTATAAGCTAGGTGCATGGATGTATCCACAAGACCGATGCCTTATAAGACAAGAGCGATGCGTTGCATCCAAGGGTGTTCCACAAGACCGATGCCCACATAAGACAAGAGCGATGCATTGCACCCTTCGATGTTCCACAAGACCAATGCCCATATAAGAAAAGGGCAATGCATCTCATCCTCCAAGGGTTAAGTAACTCTCATGCGGTACATCACTACGCGTCACTGAAGGATGTAGTCTCCGAAGAGAGAATCTTACTCAACCTCAAGAAACGTGCATCTAAAACTAACAAGCGAGCGATAATTACCAAATCGAATAGCGTCTTTGTAGGCCTAGTTTCCGGTGAGGGATAACCTAGCTACGAGAAGTGCGGGAATGATGCAACGCCAGCCATCCCCGAACGAATGGTCACATGCTTTACATCATTCCCCTCGCAAAGTGTGTTCCTCGACTTACCAAAGGTCTCTTCCATACAGATGGGAGTGTGCCAGATGATAGTGAGTTTACTCCACTCTTTGAGATACACTTCTAGACACCGAAACGGATGCGTGGTGGATACACACACCAGAAACCAACACTAAATCGGTATTCAAGCCTCGATAGCGGTCGTAGACAAACCACAACGAAAGACAATAAATGCATACAAGAACGTGGCCATCATTCAAGCATGTGTGAAACGATTTAGTATTAAAACGAAATGATAACATCTTTTTTACAGTACATAATACAAAACATGGGCAGCGGGGCTAGTCCCCGCGCCCCAGTGGATGGAACTACTCGCTCCTCATAGAGGGAGCAACAAAGAAGGAGGCAAGAAGAGATAGAAAGAACATCATCTCCACTGAGGAGAGAAGGTTGAACCCTTGGTGGAGAGAGCAACGATCTCCACCCCTTGTAGCTTGCTTGATGACGGATCTTCTCCTCTCACCTTCCTTGTTGATGAGAGAGCAACGTAGCTTGCAATGGACGTGAGTCTCAGACCGGCAGCCTCTAGTGAAGGATGGAGTTGTTCTGGTAGTGGAGAGACAGCCTCTGGACGTCTGGACTCCCTCCATGAACGGCCCTGAGGTCTTATTTATAGGCTTTGAGTGAGATCCAAACGGTTTGGAGACCGTTTGGGCTCAAACGGTCTTGGGACCGTTTGGCGTCAAACGGTCTTGAGATCGTTTGGCGTCAAACGGTCTTGGGACCGTTTGGCGTCAAACGGTCTTGAGATCGTTTGGCGTCAAACGGTCTTGGGACCGTTTGGCGTCAAACGGTCTTGAGACCGTTTGAGCTCCATGCGGTCTTGGGACCGTTTGGCTTCATGCGGTCTTGGGACCGTTTGGCTTCATGCGGTCTCGGGACCGTTTGAACTCCATGCGGTCTTGGGACCGTTTGGCTTCATGCGGTCTCGGGACCGTTTGAACTCCATGCGGTCTTGGGACCGTTTGGCTTCATGCGGTCTCGGGACCGTTTGAACTCCATGCGGTCTTGGGACCGTTTGGCTTCATGCGGTCTCGGGACCGTTTGAACTCCATGCGGTCTTGGGACCGTTTGGCTTCATGCGGTCTCGGGACCGTTTGAACTCCATGCGGTCTTGAGACCGTTTGGCTTCATGCGGTCTTGGGACCGTTTGAACTCCATGCGGTCTTGGGACCGTTTGGCTTCATGCGGTCTCGGGACCGTTTGAACTCCATGCGGTCTTGGGACCGTTTGGCTTCATGCGGTCTCGGGGCCGTTTGAACTCCATGCGGTCTTGGGACCGTTTGGCTTCATGCGGTCTCGGGATCGTTTGAACTCCATGCGGTCTTGGGACCGTTTGGATCCACTCGACCCTTGGGCTGGTTTATTCTTTTGTTAATTTTTTTGTGCTTTTTCTGCAATTATAAAAGGAAAAGTTAGTTTGATGATGTATTTACAAAAAGGGGTAAAATTAGGTTTAAGTACAATATAAATGTAGAAAGAGTAAGGAAAACTAAAGAAAAAGACTAAGATAAACTACTAAAATAGGAGGTTATCACCCCCCCTAACTTAGAGTCTAGCTTGTCCTCAAGTTAGATAGAGATGAGACATGAAATGGCGCGGCGATCTTAATTAAAATTTCCGTACTCTTGCTTCAATTCTTGACCTGAGTTCCCCAGGGGTCGTATCTAGGCTTATTGCATGCTTTGATCCTTTTGGATTTCGAGAGTTGCTTGGATTTCAGGTTTTTCCGTATCTCAAAGTTTGCCTTGGGACCACATTTATTTTGTGCATGCTGTTGACTCTAATCAACTTTATACCTCTCTGGAAACCTATTGGAAGCTAGAGAGGGTATGAGGGTTGGCTAAAGGCTTTGAAGTGTAACTCCCCTTCGAGTGGGGGAGGGGCTGTCTATGCTTTTTAGGATCTCACTACCGGACACGACACATCTGCCTTTATGAGGGCAGCTGAATGTACCGGCCGAGCAAGTCCTTTATTAGCCTTTTCATATACTTGGAACTTTTAGGGTTTCACTACCGGACGCGACGCATCTGCCTTTGTGAGGGCAGCGGAATGTGCCGGCCGGGTGAGCCCTTTATCAGTTCTTTATATAGGTCCTTATTCGTGGCACAACTCTCATGATTTTATTAGTCTCTCTGGCTTTTATTCAAAAACTCACAGGCTTGGGTTTTGGGATGAGGATTTATTTTGGGCGGCCAAGCCTCTTTTATTTTGAAGAGAGGAAAGTTGTTCTTAAAGTTTTTCAGCATGCACTTATTTGGTTTGTGGTCCACTTGCAGAGCTTTTTGACTTGGAAGTTGCCTGATTTCCCTCTCATCCTTGAGATCTCGGCTTATTTTTGCCCTGATTTTGACCTATGGAGAGTCAGATAAAGAATTGGAGCAAAAATATAGGATCCATAGTGGATGGGGGTCGATAAATCGCCATTTGATGTCTAAGTGCTAAATACTTGTAGAGACTAACATGATTCTAGAGTTAGTTGAGGTGATTAAAAAGAATTTGTAAAAAGAATCTTGAAAGAATAAAAAGAATTTGTAAAACAAAAGAAATGTATGGAAAGTGTTTAGAGAAAAAGAAGAGAGTATAGAAGTTGATACCTAGCCCTTGTCTAATGTATCCCCCCCCTAACTTATCACACACTCTGTCCCCAGAGTGGCAAAGTGATAGGTTGAGAAAACATTAGAACAAGGGCTGCAGGTTAAGGTAGATTGTCGGTTGCCCCTGGAGAACGCAGTAGTGTAGATGCGAACTGCCCACGTAAGGCGTGGTAATCCACGTCCGTCATTTCCTCCACTGGTCTTTGGAGAACGATTATAGTGTACATCCAGTAGAGGACGTGGAAGCCGCAGTCGTTGGATTGTCGTATTTGCTGGGGGCATTTATGGCAGAAGGCGGGGCGGCTGAAGTGCTCAGTGTTGTATGCCCTAGTGTGCTGACTCAGAAGTTCGATTAATTTCATAGCACACTCCTTCGCCATTTCTTCTGTCGGCGTCTTGGGCGTTACGACGTATTGTCGTTGTCGGGCATTGAACTGGATGTCGGAACTCTTGTATATTGTAGTGGTTCCGGTGTGGAGATTGGTTGCCAGAAGGAGCCAGTGCCCTTGATGTAGGATCGGTAGCATGATGAACTTCGGCGTTGTATGTTGAAGATATGCAATCAATGCTTCTATTGTGCCAAAGTTTTTCAGTTTGAGCAGATCGTCTTTCATGTACGGGGACGCCATATATGTATCGGGATTGTGTTGGCCAATCTGAGATTGGTAAGCGGCCATGAGGCTGCAGGAAAGTTGCCCCTTATCTTGTAAAGTCTCTCGCAAAGAATCAGCCATTACGATAATGTCTTGAGACATGAATACGATGCCGTCTTTTTCTGCGGAGAGTTTTGCCATGATTATGCGTATTTCAAGGTCGTTTAGACCCTTGCAAGAGTCGCGATCGAAATCAGGAAAAGTTGGTGTAGTTGTGTATGCGGGGTCGTTGTTGCTGGTGTCTTCTTTGGGCAACTTGTTTTGTTCTGACTCTTCCAGAACTTGGCGGAAAGGTTGCCGCTGTCGACGTTGCACGGCTGAGTAAAGATACCGTGGAACATCATCTGGTGACATAGTCGGATCGTTGAAAAATCTTCTGTCACAGATGAGTTCCATGGCGTAGCGTCCTCTTAGCGAATGGAAGTCTTCAGCTGCCAAGTCTGTGAATGGGATTTCCTGGTTAAGCGCTTGAATATGTCTGATGGTGTAGAAGGCGCTGTCCCCGGATCCCGTGGTGGCTTGAACTGGAGGGTTAATGATTCTGAACCATGGTTGGCTCCAGTCTTGGCGAAGAGAAGGGCGTACAGCCCAGATTACTTTAAGCAGCCGGAAGGGTATACACCGAGCTTCACCTGCTGCGTCTCCGATAAAGTTAATTATGCCGGATGGTAGCTCGGCGGTATTGAAGTTGTAGACTTTGGCGTCCCTTGCCGCGGTGTCCACTATCATAAAGAGCCAGTGTCCCGAGACTTGGAAAGGCAGCGTGATATAGCGTGCTCGACGTGCTAATCCGACACGTAGCCGCTCAATCGACCTCACCTGCAGGCTTTTGTGTAAAAGGCCAAGAGACAGTGCAGGTGAGGCGTTGAAGGCTGGTTGTATCCGTTTTTTACTTTTATATATTTCTATACAGTTGGCGAGGAGGACACGAAAAATTGACAGTGGCATCGTAGACCGGGGTCGGAGGATGCAACGGAAATCTTCGCGTGTCAACGTACGCCTGGTTTTTGTATTAATGTAAATTGTATCGTCCCCCGCTTTTGCATCGTCTACTATAGTGTTCAGGATGAAAATGTCCTGAGCATCTAAAGTAGAGATGGCTGTCCTGTCAAGATCATGCATTTTTTGTGGAAGAGGGGGGGGGGGGGGGGGGAGGTTTTGTGGTGGAGGGGAGGCGTGGTGTTCGAAGGCTTCTTCATGGCCTTTGATATTGTCATCCTGGTCGGAGGCGGAGTCAAGATCTTCGTCTGTATCTAGACTCACTCGGTCTGCGTCGTCCTGGTGAGGGGGAGAAGGTGTTGAATAGGGAAGAGGGGTTTTCGGCGAGGTAGCGCTGGCTCCTTTTATGCACTGTTGGAGCTCAGCGAATGCCGCATCTTTGGCGGCTTCTCCCATTGACCCCATAGCGGAGTAATCAAAGAATTGGTCCCCATAAGAAATGTTGACGTTATCGTGCTGTGGGGACTTGGGGTGATAGTCACTTTCCTGGTGACCTTTATCGGACCCTTTTTGGGAGGGTCCTGCAGCATTCCCTGGATCTTCGCCATCATCGTGCTTGTCTCCTGGAGGTGTGTCTTTATTGGAGTCAGCAGATGAATCGGAGTCTTCTTCTTCTTCATCATCATTGTCGTTGTCAGCCGCGGCTTCGTCTATTTTCTTCTTATTAGACGGCTTTTTACACCGCCGGTGAGTGGCATGTAGCTCATCGAAAGCCACCTGCAGATGCTCGTGTTTTTCGAGCAATGCGTCGTGGGTTTCTTTGAGATCTGTATATCTGTCCTCGGCGGAGAGGAGGCGTGCAGTCAGATCTGTGACTTGGGCACGTAGTTGTTGTATTTCATTGATGGTAGCCTCCTCTTGATGATGGTGGAGCTGCGTAACTGTTTCGTCGATGGTAGCCAGGCGCGAGCTTAGCTTGTCTTGGTTTTGCTCAAGCTTGCGGAGATTCTCTTGCAGAGGGTGAGTCTGGGTCGAGATCTCATCGACTTTTCTCGTCGTAGCTTCGTGCTGACGTGTTGCCTCAAGGATCAGGTCCGGCAGGTTGTTGGTGTGGCTGTTGATATGTTCAACTTGCCTAGCCACTTCATCCTGTCGTTGCTGAATACCTTGTAGGACGACAGGAAGAGCTTGATGCTGATTGTCGATCCTGGTTACCTGTTTAGTTAAATCCTGTACACAAGAAAAAAGAGAATGTAATAAGTTAGAAGGATCGGTGAGGAGGTGTCGGACAGCGTCAAATTGACGGCCGAATTCCTCACCGATGTTAGTAAAGGGGGCCCCAGAGGCGGAAGGGTGATGTGGCTGGGGCCTATGTGGGATGGTGGTAGTGTCTTGCGGAAGAGACACTGATGAAGGCCCGAACTGCGTAGTGACTGTTGATGAGGTCACCAGCGGTGTCGGGGTGGTGGCGGATGTGAAGAGTGGTGGAGTTGATGATGAAGGGGTGGGGATTGTGGATGGTAATGGAGAGATGGTGAAGTCGGGCATGGAGGTGAAGAAAGGTAAGCCCGATGTTGGGGTGGGTGAAAAGGTGGATGTGAATGCTGATGTGGATGCGGAGGCGAAGGTGGTGAAATCAGGCATAGAGGTGGGGAAAGGGAAGCCCGATGTTAGGGAGGGTGGAAAGGTGGATGTGAATGCTGGCGTGGAGGTGGAGGGGAAGGCGGTGGTGGGAGCAGTGGAGAGCTGCTCGTGTAGACTCTGGATGAAAGAGTCAAGGGAGGATGTTGTGAGAATTTCATCGTTGAAATGCTCATCCTCCGGGTTGGGGCGGGATGTTGGCATCTCCGACAGCTGCTTGGCCTGTAACAACCTTCTAGAGAGCCGTTTGACAGGGATTTTTGTAAGTCGTGCTGTCGGGGCTGTAATACTCATCTCGGTTGGACCCGCAGTTTTTTCTTTCTCGGCGGGTTTAACCGAAGCTAGCAACTTAGTAAGCTCGTCGTCAGAAAACAGGAGCTGTGTCATGTCATAGTGTGCTAGCTCTGGTAGCGGAAGGAGGGTTCTTGAAGATTTAACCATTGGGCAGAATACGTAGTGTATTTTCCCATCCTTTTCTTTGATTATGAACGAGTTTTTCAGAGATTGCTCGTTCGTAAGGATGTCGCCCTTGATTGGCGTGCATTGGGGTAGTAGCATGTCCATCTTAAGGAATTTTATTATGGAAGTGACATGGCCCCCCAAGCAGATCTCTTTCCCTATTAGGGCAGCAGAAAATTTCTGGACCATCAATCGTCCAATGTTTACTGGCTTGTCGTTGAGGATAGACCAGAGGACAAAGAGGTCAGATATTGTGACGTTTCCTCCTTCTGATCTTGGAAAAAGCGCGCCAGATAGGATTTTGTGCAAAGTGGGCACAAATCCGGAATGTATGTTGGACGCTTTACAGGTTTTTGCGTCGTAGGTGGGAAGTCCGGTTAAGCTTTTCCAGAATGTATGGCGGTTGAATTCTGGGTGATCGGTTCCCACTAGCTTGGCCTTTTGTAGCTGCTCTGTGTCGTCGATGAACATAGAATTCAGCATATTTTCTGTCAAGACGACATCGCTACCAAAGATCTGGGTGACAATTCTTCTGTCACCCCCATCCCGTGACCTATCAGCGATGTCAACGGGCTCCTTTCTCAGAAAGGAGAAGAATTCCGCCGTAGGTTCAAAGTATGACACTTCAGGTAATGAGCACAACCTGGCGAGGTTGGCTTTCTGTAGTACGCTGAAGATGCGATCTTGAATTCCCATTTTGACTAGTATGCTGGAGCAAACATACTTAGTCGGTTTGAGGGTTTTGTCAATGGAGATGGAAGGTTGTATGTATAGGTTTTGTGGTGGTGGAATTGGAGCGGTAATGGGAATGAAGGTGGTAGGGATAGTAGCTGCAGGGGTGATGGTGGAAGCAGCGTATGTGGATGGTTTGGCGAAGGGTTGGTCCATGGCGGATGAAGGGTGGACCTGTTTTCTTGCCCTTTTTGGAGGCTGCCCAGATGCAGCCTTTGCAGCCTTGCGTTTCCCCTCTGTCTCTTGGGCAGAGGAGTCCTCATCGGGGTTTGGTATGTAATCCGAACCTTCATCGTCGTCCGAAGAGACATTCTCAATCTCTTCTTCAGGAGCCTCACCCAGGCATTGGGTAAGGCGGGTTATTTCGCATAGGACGTCGATGATCTTGATTTTTGGAGGGACAACTCCAGTGGTGTTGTAGGTGTCCCTGATTTGCACGAGCTTTTCTCGCTCCTCTATCATCTGCTCCCTTGTCAGAGCAGGGGCAGATCCGGAAGTCTTGTTTGATGCCATTTCTGAAAAAGATACAAGTTTCTTAGTTAGAAAAGAGGATTGAAACAATTTAGATTTAGGAAACAATTTAGAAGTTTCTTAGTTTCAGGACCGTTTGATTCCAAATGGTTTCAAGACCGATTGGTCTCAAACGGTTTCAAGACCGTTTGATTCCAAACGGTTTCCAGACCGTTTGGTCTCAAACGGTTTCAAGACCGTTTGGTCTCAAACGGTTTCAAGACCGTTTGGTCTCAAACGGTTTCAAGACCGTTTGGTCTCAAACGGTTTCAAGACCGTTTGATTCCAAACGGTTTCAAGACCGTTTGGTCTCAAACGGTTTCAAGACCGTTTGGTCTCAAACGGTTTCAAGACCGTTTGGTTCCAAACGGTTTCAAGACCGTTTGATTTCAAACGGTTTGAGGACCGTTTGGTCCCAAGCGGTTTGAGGACCGTTTGGTCCCAAACGGTTTCGAGGCCGTTTGGTCCCAAACGGTTTCAAGACCGTTTAGTCTCAAACGGTTTCAAGACCGTTTGGTTCCAAACGGTTTCAAGACCGTTTGATTTCAAACGGTTTGAGGACCGTTTGGTCCCAAACGGTTTGAGGACCGTTTGGTCCCAAACGGTTTCGAGGCCGTTTGGTCCCAAACGGTTTCGGGATCGTTTGGGAAACCGTTTGGAAAACGAAGAATCGCAGGTTGCCGGCGCAGGGGAAGGCGAAACGGCGCGAAGGTGAGCGCGCCAGCGACCTCGACGATGACGAAGACGATAGGAAAAACGGTGACGGCGGTGGAAGCGGTGGAAGAATCGGAGTTTCTTTCGACAGCGACGGTGGTAGCGGAGAAAGAGACGTTGCGCGATGGTCGAGGAGACGGCGACTGGTTCAGTGGTGGTGGCGACACAATGGCGCGGTGACGAAGGCGACAGAGGAGTCGGAGAACTTCGTTCGATGACGGCTGCGATGGCGGTGTAGGAAACGTCGGCAACAAACTCCATGATTTTGTCCACCAAATAAAGGCAGATGTGTCGTGTCCTACACCATCTACCTTAACCTGCAGCCCTTGTTCTAATGTTCTCTCAACCTATCACTTTGCCACTCTGGGGACAGAGTGTGTGATAAGTTAGGGGGGGGATACCAAATGTTCTAATGTTCCAGATGTAGTTTAGGCTTATAAGACAAGAGCGATGCGTTGCATGCGAAGGGTGTTCCACTGCGCATGGAGTACTACGATAAGACTTCCACATGTCTTAGCACATGTGGGTGGAGTTCTTACCATAGTACTAGCAAGGCTAAACTTAGAGACTCATCATCTCTAGGATTTTTAGTGGTAAGTAAAACTACCATCAAGCCTCATTAAATCTACTCAGAACAGAGTTAGGAACCGGCAGCCCGCCAACTTTCTCATGGGCCTTCCGGATGTGATTGAAGTCGCCAATCACCAATTGTGGAAGCGCCTGTTGATTTGAATCGGCCAACACGTCCCATAATCTTCTTCGATACCCCTCCACATTCAAACCATAGGTAGCAAAGATTACATAGTGAAAGCCCCCTCTGTTTAAACAACTTAGAGTGATCATATGGACCATCTCATGGATCGGTTGAATATCCCATATACTCAGATTCCGTCCCACCACAATACGACCTCCTTCGACCTAGTCATGGTTGGAAGTAAAATCCCACCCATTAAGTAACATACCACTCATCCTATCCCTACACTCTCTCTTGATGTGAGTTTCCAAACACACAGCAATTGAGATATCCATCTCCCTTATTAGCTCCCTAATTCTTCTCTGCTTGTGCGACAAAGAAAGCGCCACACACATTCCAAGCAAGAATCTTCATGTAATGGAGCTTGAAGCTCCACCCCTTCCATGGGTGTTGCTACCTCCTCTTCCTCTGCTGGGTTGTCCTCTTCCCACCTTACCTCACACAACACTATGAGTAAGGGGAGTATGACCATTGTCCTCTAACATGTCATCAAGGATCGAGAAGGTGTTAGTGGTAGTCATCACCTCCCCAGCCTCCACCTCCTGTTGTTTGTCCTATTGGTGTGGCACCCTATGCCCAGGGGATCCCCTAATAGCAGTGGATCTCCTCACCTCCTAGAACTCCCCCCTTCCATATCACTCGGGGTTGTGGCAATGGTTGCAGCATCAGCGGACCCCATGCTAGAATTTCCACATTCACCAGTAACTGCCATTTGGACTCGTGCCATATTATCAGGACCAGGGACCCTCGATGCATCCTCCTCAAAATTAGCATCCACCGCAGAAGCATTCACAACCTTGGAAACCCGCCGCCGATGTCTTGTCCTCCTACTAGTGGACCGCCCACGGATGGGAATACAGCTACCCCCCCTGCACATCCTTATGGCAAAACTCAGACCTATGCCCGAACACCTTGCAGGTGTCATAGCGGTCAGGTAGAGCCTCATACTAAATGCGGATTTCCAACTCCTCACCATTGGGCAACTCCACCAACACCACTAGGGGCGGATCCTTATCCGCCAAGATCTCCACACACATTCTAGTAGTGCCCATCATCTTTTCACCACCTGAGAAGTCGAAAGATCTCAGTGTGCCCACAATGTGTCCAATGATGGTGAGCGCACGGCGTGACTAGTGACGACCAATATCCGAAAGCATCACCTACACTGGAGCTGAGGTTAGTGCCGCCCTCCTAAGGTCTTCCTGGGGTGACCAACGTCTAGTGAGGACGAGTTGGAAGTCAAAAAACCACGGTCCTCTTTCCAGTGAGACGTCTAGGTCCGCCTCATTAGAAAAGTTGACAAGGAATATCCCCTTGCTCATAGATGCCATCTGAATCTCACCCATTGGTCTCCAGGTTCTGAGCATCCATCCATAGAGCTGGGTCGGATGGAACTTCTTCCCCATCAACTGAACGATCACAATGTGTTTGTTGAAATAGTCCATCTCCTCCAGGACGGGAAGAGAGAACTTCATCATGGGCCTTGTGTCCCCCTCCTTGAAATGGGGTGCCTTAGGGTCCTCCAGTACAAGGACTGGCCTGCAACCACGCGGGATAGCCATGGGCTTCCTCAGAGTGTTCGCCCAGGCCCTCCCCACTGTGACGTCTATGTTGGGATCATTCCAATCTTCAACCGTAGCCTCCAGGAATGGAAGGGCCGCCAACGGTAGAGAGGAAGAGGCCAGAGTCGCGGTAGCGTCAAGAATGGAGGTGGGAGGTATGGCAGCACCTCATGCCAGTGGAAAAGCAGAAACCAGAGTTGTAGCACCGCCAAGGACGGGGATGGGGGGCAGAACCCTGTGACGGGCCGACACCCCCCTTGACAGCTCTGGTTAGAGATGGAACGAATAGCACTAGAGAGAGAGATGTGAGTTTTTGAAAGGAGATGTTAACATACCACCCCAAACATTTGAATCATGCTATCCTCAACATGAAACTAAAGCTTAGGGCTAGTACGGTGAAGATCAAGGATGGTGCTATAGATCAAAAGGTAGGTCTCCCTGTTGTGGATGGTCTGGCTACTCTGACTAGTAGTGATGAAGATGTGGAAGACCTCGATGAGGTGGAGGGAACTGGTAGTAGTGGCCCCAATATATCTTGAAATACCACCACAAAAGGCTTCACTCCATTCAAAGTTTCTCTATGCTTGAGCATGGTGGTAGTGGAACACGTGGTTGACTTGATAGTGAATCTATTTTTGGTCATGCCACATGTGCTTTTGGGTGAGATGCATATCTTTTTGTGTCTTTTACATATCTTCAAGATGTTCCTGGATGGATCACATATCATTGGCATTTATTGAAGGCTCCTACAACTGGGTTGTTGCTTCATCCCTTCTTCTCACCCTTCAGGCATGTCTTCTTGGTGCTTCTTCCTTTTGTTGTACATTTGATTTTCCCACTTCTTCATGCGCAATAGATGGGTTATAGTTTTCTCAGGGGTTGTTTTGCTCCCATACATTCATCTTGTCATGTAGTAAGTCGGGGGCCCCCAAGGAAGAGAGGAGTGGGAAAGCATGGCAGCTCAAGAATTCTTTGTAGTGATACAAATTTCAATGTGTATATCAACCTCTTGTTCTTGATCGTGATCATTTGAGAGTGAATGAGGTACTTCAAATCAACAAATTGAGCACCCTCGGCCTCTTTATGTTTGGTGACATCAAAGGCTAGGGCTAGAGAGATTAAGTCCCAATCCCTCCCATCATAAAAGGAGTTTTTCATTTGAAGGGAATTGTCCTCATGTGATCTAATAAGAGAAACCCTAGGTTGTTGTGTAACTTCTTATTTATTCCATGTAACATAAAGAGGTCTTTTTGTGAAATGTTGCCCTGGTTGTCATAGCTCCATACAATTGTGTTGGCGAAGACTTTCTGCAAATATCTAAATAAGGGATTACTGATGAACATTGTCTTTGATTTTCTAGATGTATATGTCATCTCTACTCTCAAACTGTGACATAAGTCACCATAGTCTAATTCAACCTTTGTATCAATTGTGCTATCATTCATTTTGTTGGATTCTTTAGGATCCTTTACAAAGATGCAGTTTAATTCAGAAGCACTCAACATGTGTATTCTAGTGAACATTCCAAATTTGATGGCTTCTTCCCTTTTTACCTTGACCTTCACTGGTGTGGTGAAGAACTACTGAGTCAACTCTATGTATGTGGATTGTTCCGTGAAAAGCACCTTCCACAAACTAATTTTCTTCAACTTCCTTTCCACCTATACTTTGATGCCCAGGTCTTCAATCGCCTTCTTACACCCATACATTGTGGAGATGACTCTCCTTGACATGCATTCAGGATATATGGATGTGATTTCCATTTTCCTTTACCCTCTTCCATAAGAAGTCCACTTAGGAGATTTGTCAAATCCTTTAAATCTATCTACCTCCAGGTAGGCCAAGGTATCCTCTGGCTCATAATCCAATTCTTCATCATCAGTGCCATCTTCTTCTTCGTCGGCCTGTAGGATCTTGACCCCGAGCTGGTGTCAAGATTGAGTGGTACCCATTGCTCGGGGTATCGATGTGGCTGATCCTCCTCTTAAATCATCAATTTCCACCTTACCTATGGCTGTTGCAGTAGTCTCTCCCCCAATGAAGAGGTAGAGTGGTGAGCTCGCATTGTCGGTGGAGGTAATCTTGATGAAGATGGGGCTGCAACCCCCTTGCCTTGCTTTTGGCGAGTTGTGATCTTAAGCTAAACCTCATCAATCATATGATCAAGCTTCTCCTTGGATGTCTCCTCCTCCTCCGGATAGGTCTCATCGGTTATGAGGTGGCTGTCCGGCGACTGGGTGCGGGAGGCACTCACAGATGCCCAATGATGGAGTTATTTCAAAATGGAGTTTGATGGCGATGGAGTGTGGGATAGAATGGAGTATTGAGATGAGTCTATGTTGGTGCAAACTTTGCCTACAATGATCACCTCAAGGCTCTTTTGAGCCCCCTTCTTCACAACCTTAGGTATCCCCTTCATTGTATGGAGGTGGAGGTGGTGGCGGTGGTAGAGCTGTGATTTTTGGATATTTTGGAGAAGGAGAAATGGAGATTGAGGGATGGGTGGAATGGGTTAGGATGGTTGTTTTGATGGTAGAGGATGGATTGGTTAAAGGTTTTGGGTGAAAAATGGTGGATTTTTGTGAGTTTTTGGGTGGACTGGCTGCAGATGGGGTGGAGGATGAAAATCGAGATGGTGGCTAGATTGATGGAGGATTTGGGGTGGAAATGGAAGAGGGAGAGGTGGCGGAGGTGTCTGAAGTGATTGGAGGTCAACTAAGTGGAGGATTTGGGCTAGAGAATCAAGGATAGATGTGCTATAGTTAGTATAGGTCACCACGGCCAAGGGGAGCTCACAAAAGTGAGTTAGAATGAGGAGGGGGTCGTGGTGTTTTTTGGAGTTTAAGTGAAAAAAGGATGGGGTCGGGCCCAGCCACATCCGTGGTAGGGGTTTGATGACATGGTTGTGGCGGGTACCATGGTTGTGATGGTTGGTGAAGGTGATTTTAGTAAGATCCTTGCCACAGTCATGGTGTCCTCCTCTCTCCTCGGCCGTGGTGGTCTCAACAATCATGGCCATTCATGTACAAAATCACTTCCATCAATGTAACTTCCTCAAATTTTTTTAACTAAATCACCACGGCTGTGGTGGTATCTACGGCCATGTTGCCTTCATGTGGCCATGCACATGTTGTCATGCATGTGCCACAACCATTTTGAGCTCAATGGTCGTGGCCATTCCTTCACAAAATTGGCCATGTTACTATAACTTTTTCAATCAATTCTACCATGGACGTTTTGAAGCACCATGTCAGTGGTGGGTCTTCATTCTATACTTTGTCAATTCAATTACAAAAACTTTGATATTTTTGCACTATCTTAACTCTTTGCCATATTTTATCTTCAATAACCATGCCTTCCCCGTTCTTTATCTCTCTTAAACATGTCACTTGCATCTCATCAAAACTTAAACAAAAACTATCAAGCACAAGTGTGTGTGTGTGTATTTCATGGAAAAACAAAGAAAAAGTATCCTAAAGTGTAAGGATGGGTGAAAAAGTTCACAAACCTAGGTGGGTTGCCTCCCACTAGTGCTAATTTTTATGCCTTCAACCAATCTTATTGATTCTGGAACTCTTTCATCCTATCGAAACTCTCAAAGCATCTTTGTAGTACATATCCTTCTCATGTGTATTCAAGCACACCTCTTCATCAAGTTGGTGTTCCTCAACTAACATCACAATATCAAAACTTTGATTGTCTCTATCTGGACCTACTTCAACTACTTCTTTTCAATCTTTGTCCATTCACGATAAACTCTCTTGCTCCATCCGTCTCACATATCACAACAACTCCGGATGGATATGCATTCTTGATTAGATAAGGTCCTTCCCATCTGGAGTGAAGTTTTCTGAGAAAGAACTTTATCCTAGAGTTGTACAGCCATACCCATTGCATGGGCTCAAAATCCTTCTTCTTGATCAGCTTGTCGTGAAGAAACTTTGTCCTTTCCTTTTAGCTTTTGGACAATTCATAGGCCTCGTGTCTCATATCCTCAAGCTCAAGCAACTACAATTTTCTTTTAATCCAGCAGTGTCCCGATCCATATCCATGGTTTTCAATGCCCTCAAAGACTTGTGTTGCATTTCCACAGGTAAATGGTAGCTTTTCCATAAATAAGATTAAATTGTTTGGTACCAATCAGGGCTTTAAATGCAGTCATATATGCCCACAAAGCTTCATTGAGACATAAAGACCAATCCTTGTGGTCTGGCCTCACCATCTTCTCAAGAATGAGCTTTCTCTCTCGATTATCTAACTTGACTTGACCACTCATTTGATGGTCGTAAGGAGTAGCCACATGATGATTTACTCCATGTATTTTTAGCAACCCTTCAAATGTCCTACGAATGAAGTGGCTTCCACCATCACTAATAATGACTCTTGGCACACCGAATCAGCTGAAGATGTTTGAATTCAGAAAATCACGAACCGATTTATGGTCATTTGATCTAGTAGCAATTGCTTTGATCCACTTTAATACATAATCAATGACCACTAAGATGTACACATACCCAAAGGAGGGAGGAAACACACCCATGAAATTAATTCCCCAAACATCAAACACATCAACCACTAGAATGGGTGATAGAGGCATCATGTCCCTCTTGGAGATAGTGCCCACCTTTTGGAACTTCAAATAGAATTTGCAAAATTCATGAGCATCTTTGAACATGGTCGACCAATAAAATCTACTTTGAAGAATCTTGGTGACTGTATGTTTCATACCAAAATGACCTCCACATGCACCAGAGTGGCACATGTCTAGGATATCTTACTGCTCAATTTGTAAAACACACCTTCTAATGAGTTGGTCGGGACAATATTTGAAAAGGTGTGGGTCATCGAAAGCATAGTTCTTCACCATAGAAAATAATCTCTTGCCCTCTTCCCTTGTCCAAGTACTTGGTATCCTCCCACTAGCTAAGAAGTTATCTATGTGCTTGTACCACGATGTTTGGGTGGATGAAAGTAAGAAGATCTACTCGTGTGGCATTATTTCTTTGATGCGGTTCCTATCATCATACAGTGCTACAATGCGGGAGAGATGTTCAGCTGTAGAATTTTCTACTCTGTTTTTATCAACAATCTCTAGATCAAACTCTTGGAGCAATAGAATCTATTGAATCGATCTTGGCTAAGAATCTTTCTTTGTCATGAGGTATTTCAGGTTTACATGATCCATGTACACCACCACCTTGTTTTGTAAGATATAAGAGAGAAACTTCTCTAGATCGAAAATTACAGAAAGAAACCCTTTTTCCATGGTAGGGAGTTCCTTTGAGCTTCATCGAGAGTCTTTCTTTCATAGCAAATGTCATGTGGAATCTAACTAGTCCTGTTGTCCAACACAGCCCCCACTACCATATCTGATGCATCAGTCATGTTCTCAAATGTCAAGGAGAAATTTGGGGGCTGCATGATACGATCATAGATGAGCTTGTTCTTCAAGTGGTTGAAAGCCTCAACACACTTGTCATCAAAATTGAATTCCACATCCTTTTCAAGTAAATGATAAAGTGGCCTCGAAACCTTATTGAAGTATTTAATGAATAGACAGTAGAAACATGCATGTCCTAAGAAAAAACAGACATGTCTTACCGTGGAAGGAATGGTGAAAGTGGAAATTAGGCCCACTTTGTCCTTGTCAACCTCAATTCTGGCCTTGGAAAATCCATGACCCAAAGAAATTCCTTTGGGCATCATGAAGCAACTTTTCTCCCAAGATAGTACCAAATGGGCCGTGACAAACCTTTCCAACATGACTTCTAGGTGGAGAAAACACTCATCAAACGTCTTACCAAACACAAAAAAGTCATCCATGAAGACTTCAAGTGATGAATCAAGCATATCAGTAAAGATGGATGTTACACATATTTGAAATGTCAAAAGAGCATTGCAAAACCCAAATGGAATTCTTCTGTAAGAAAAAGTACCACTTGGACAAGTGAACGTCATCTTCTCTTGATCAGCAGGATGAATAGCTATTTTAAAGTAACCAGAGTACCTTTTAAGAATATAATAGAAACACTGTCCAACTAATTTCCCTAAGATCTAATCCAGAAATGGGAGAGGGTAATGATCTTTCATGGTCTTTTCATTCAATTCACTACAAGAAAAATAGGATTTAGCTACAATTATCCTACCTACATATAATTTCTATGTAGTTAATACACACATTCCCTTACAAGTGTCAGATTTGTAGCTAGCCCAAATGTAATGGATTACAGTTACAAGATTTGGCTATAATTTGACTACAATTACAAATTTTGAGGAAAATTCCCTCCCCTTTCAAATAACGAGATTAATTTGTGTCCCCAACTCCCGCACATATATAGTACTACCTAGCGCCCAAAAGCGTAAAAAAAACACCTAAGCCTCATCATCTCCAAAAACTACTTCATCCTCTGCCGGATGTGCCCTGCGACTCCATGCCTCAACAGGGAGAAGACAAAAGACTAGACAGGGCTAGGGAAACTGCACACTTCCTCCCCCTCTACCATGTTCCTTGATTCGTCTTTCTATTATGTCGCTCCCTTTCCATGTTCCCCTCATTTTTCTGTTGATCTGCAATCACGCACTCCCTTCCCCTCTACCTCATTTCCTGATTCCATCATGCCTTCTAGTAATTTGTTCCCATAACCCCCTTGTTTCATTTATTGCTTCTTTGTAGAGGCGTATGCTAGGGATAGATTTCTAGCAGGAGCGACTTCTGGCATCTCCCTCATTAAACGGTTTGGCCTTTCATCCTATGAGGTAGCTTGGCATATTCATTATAGACATTTTCAACACTTTCAGCCACGTCAACCAACCTGACCTTTTATCTCTCCTATTTCACACAGAAATACTTTAATGGGTCCAAGCCAACATAACATATGTCTAATCCTTCCGTGAAGATCACCATGAGTACTTGTAGGTATGAGTTCTATGAGCATCACATCGATATTAATACCATCGTTCAAATGGATTTTCTTTCTTACTTGCTTTCCTCTATGTCAAACAATGTGCTACATTTTTTATGGAGTTTGTAGCTTGTGTGATCTACGTACGTGGTAGACAATGTTATGATCATTACAATTTTACATCATATTGACAATATGAGAATTTTAGGGAGTAAAAGGCAATGAGATTTGTTGGTACCATATAATGCCAGATTTAAAGTGATGTGCATGAATCTAATAGGTCAGTTTGGTTTCTTTCTGATATATGTTTTTGGTTCTACGATACTAGATGGGTTTTCATAGATGATCTAATATTAATCCTGAAAAGTGATCTTATATTTGTAACTTCAATTTTGAGGTTGATTTCCATCTCTTCAATCAGTTGGACTTGCACTTATGCAGATGCTTTCCCTTTCATGTCGGATATGGTGGACACACTGACACCCATCCACTATAGATTATATGTTCCTTGTTGTTCTTTTCAATACCAACATATGTGGTGATAGTGTTGTCCCTGAATTGTGAATAGAAGGTTGGGAATGTTGACATAACATAAAACATGATTTCAATGGGTTGGCGAATAGTTTGGAAGAGGGAGTTAAAGGAAGGGTTAATATAGTTATCCAAGCATGACACACTTGCAAGTGGATCAGAATAATAATAAGTTTGTGCTACATAAGGAGAGAGAGATCTGTGCAAATTATGTGTGAAAAGTTGCACATAATCTGAATGATGGATTTACATATATTCATAAATGTCAAACCACCAACAAAGAACAATAAAACTTTTGTATCTCAGAATTGAATCTGTTCATAACCAAAATATATTTAACCTTGTCTTAAAGAGCAATAAAGATGTAGCAATTTCTACAAAGAATCACAACTTGGATGCTATATTATGTTGTGGATGTTAACTGCTGCATGGCTATTTTTTCATTGTTATTTCTCATTGGTACCACAAACTAATCTCACAATCTATCATTGATTACTATACTCATAACAAAAGTCTATGTTGTATCTTGTCTATTTCTATCTCACTTTCTTATGATATTTTTGGTGCATTAGCTGTGGGACATAAAGATGAATTATGGTACAATAGAAACTTTCCATGTTGATGAGTATTTAAGTCCTGCGGTATGTCATCCATGCACATTTTTGGGCTTTCATAGTGGTGTAGACCTATATTTAGTTGTTATATATTGTTCTCTTGCAGCTGCATGACTTATATGAGAATGACTCAATTTTTGACAAACGTGAGTGTTGTTTGAGTGGAGACAAGCTAAGGGTGGCAATTCGTTGCTACATGTATTTATGTCTTTTCTTTATGATATTTTTTTAAATTTCCAGGAAGCTATATAAATTTAATGTGTCTTGATTCTATAAAAAAAATGGCTCAACCGTAAGCATGTAGGAAAGAGTCATGCAAGCAAGTATGTTTCTAGGTGGCTGACTTACTATAATAATTTGTGTAAATAGCCCACCTTAGATTACCTCTGTTGTCACGTAGTCCAGCCATATTTTGGATCACTTATTGCGGAAAACATTTTTTTATTTCTCTATGCTTTGATGATCTTTATCACTGGTGTTTCATTTAAATTTACAAATATTGATATTCTATTATAATCCCCTGGTTGTTCTAGTTGGGCTAGTAAAATCCAAAAAAATGTTGACCTAATCTGGTATGAGATCTCTATAACACTTTGACTTGCATGAATAACTCACAATTTTAACATTGTGGGTTGTTTTCTTTGAGTGGAAGTGGCCACGATTGCAACTGGTTCCTGTTGTGATTCTTATATTTTGGCTAATATATTTTTTAGATGGAATTTATATCAAACTAGTATTATGACTTATTTTTGTTAATAAGTACGTCAATGGTTAGCAAATACGGATGACATATATAAAAAAGTTTCCTTCTAGGATACTAGCTAACTATAAGTGCAAATAATCTATCTCTACATCTTTCCTAAATCCTCTAACTTCAGTCATTTTGCCCCCTAGTCTTAGTACTCTCTTAGTATAGTTATTCTATAAACTATTTCTTCATTTTATCTCTGAGGCTCCACTCTCTCTCTCTAGGGCTCTGCTCGCTCTCCCTTCTCTCTACCCTCCCGACGGCTTCCACTGTGGGGAGGGAGTGTCACCTCGACATTTTCCTCCCCCTGGCCCCCAACAGTTACGGTGAGGTCGACGATGTGGAGTTTTAAGCGAGTCTCTGGAGAAAGGGGAGCAAGTCATTTTTTCTGGCACCTCCTCGGTAGATCTGGCTTGAAGGTGAGATGGATGTACCATGATAAGGCACGATCTGGGCAGGGATGCGGTAAATTGACTTGTCGACTCTGTTTCGTTCAAGCATGACTGATGGAGAGAAGCCGCCCACAACCCAGTTCTGCGGCTCAAGCATTTGCTCCTCCATCACACATGTGAGGGAAGGGAATGTCTCCTCCTTACCTCACAAGCATCTCCTCCTCCCTCCTCGGAGTGATTCCTGGTTTAACTAGGGAGACGACGGCCCACGACTCTGACTAGGACCCCATTTTGGTGAAACATGACGGCGATTGGTTCCTTTGCTAGGCGGATTGGTCCCCTTCTCTACCTTGGTGATGTGTCCAATCCATGCTCTGGCGGAACCCTCTTCTGGGATATCTCGATCTACCAAGAGTCGGCTATCGGTTCCCTCTTCTGGGAATCCATAGGGCCACAATTTTGACTGGTCCCTGTTGCAACCTTGGCGTCAACTCCAGTTCTGCATTTGGCGACTAAGGAGGCGGTTGGGCTCTTCACATGGCGCTTACTGTTCAGTCGGCGACGCTCCATCCAGAGCAGCGATGATGCTTCTTGGTCTGGGTTCCAACCCCTCACCATAAAAAGATGGCCCTAGTGGTCTTACCCCTGGTTACCTCCAAAGGGACTCAACGACAATAGGCTTAGTCAGTTGAGGCGCATTTTATCACTGATCCTGATGATAGATGTTCGTCCTTAGGTGTCAGTGACTACGGACCCTTCCAGTGGTGGTTGGAGATCCGATGACGCCTTCCCCGCAGAGATCTAGTCCTTGATACAGTATAGTGGCTGCGCGCAAGCTGAGCATCATGTGCTCAAGGATTTGCTTCTATGGGGCAATAGGTACTATGAGGATCACTTGTGAATGGTTTACTATCTTCTCCAAGCATACATGGGTTCGGTTTCTCTGATACTGAGTATAGAGGTTGAAGATGATGTTGTCTGCTCTTGGTTCTTTCCTTCACAATTTGTGGGTGTAGTAAATGCTAGTGGAGGAAGATCACATAATGGATCCAACTTTTGAGTTCTTTTACTTTGCTTCAGTTCATTTTTTGGTGATCCTGGTTTTGGTTGGACGTGCCCTTTGGTATTAGCTACCGATTTGGGTTTTTTTCCCAAGTCCTAGTTACTTCTGAAGCCTAGATTGCTGAATAAAGATCGAATCTCTTTTGCCCTTGTCCTAATGGAGCAAGATTTGTCTGTAAGGTTTTTGTGCTCATAATTTGTGGGTGTGCTTCTTGCCATTGAGCACAAATTGGGTGAGGTCTTTAGGGGTCTAGTCTTTACCTTACAGTTTGTTTTTAGGTTATGTAGGATCTTTTGGCCCTTGATTATCCACATGTTTGGGTATTCAAGGTTTTTGTTTTCACCTATGAGGTGCTTTTGTATCTAAAGTTTTTGGTATATTAGTAACACATTTTTTTACCGACCAAAAAAAAACTATTCTTTATTTTCTAAGGTGTTTTGATGATTGAAGTTTGCACATATGACATTATAAATTATATAGATGGTCTTTGCTCATGTCATTGTGTCTAACTAGTAAGCATGTCTAGTAAATCCATTATTCTAACATTAGGGTATTTTGCCATAACAGGCTTCAACTTATTGGATTGGATGAAACATTGGAGAAAGTACTTCTATACCTATGCAATAAGTGCTTTTTGGGTAGAGAACTCACCCCCAAGTCATTACATATACTTCATCGATGTTTTCTTCATGGCTTAACTGAAATCACAAAACAAGTCTCTTTCATGTCCATTGTCTGTTTTTCAAAACATGAGTAAACCTTGTCTTACTGTAGCAACCTTGTATGTGTGTTTGGTAGTGCTTCCGGGAGCAATGAAGCTACAATGCAGGAGGCCACCAGGAACCCTATGAGGTGGTAACTTTTTGTTTTTGTCAATGCTACTTGGATCTTTTATTTTTAATTTTAGTTACAAAAGGATCACCCACCATTAAGGTGTAGTTTTGTGTAGTTTTTCATTTCCTATAAGAATAAGGGAAATCACTCATCAGTGGTTCCGACGTGAGATATATTTTTCTATTCTAAGCATGAAGTTGTGTTCTATTTAGTGGTGTAAATTTCCTATGACCTATTGTACTTTGCTGGTGAATACTAATATTTTAGTGGTAACAAGCAATAATATAAGCTACTCAAGTAATCAGGCTAGGTCATAGCTCTTATGTGCTAAGTAGGTAACTATAGAACAATTGCTAACTATTTAACGTATCTAGACCCACTATGGCCTGATAAGAACCATAAAAACTGACGAAGTGCACTAGATGGTTGATTCAGATATCAAAAAAAAAACTTTAAAAAATTCTCAAGCAAGAAAAAGTGGACATTTTGCTGTAAAAGGTAGTAGACACCAAAAAGATATATATTGCAATATGCACATGATGAGAAGTTTATATCCAGTTTGAGTGTTTTATGAAGAAAAAAAATCTATTGGGAGAATGCAAGGAGGAAAATTGTGTAGTAGAATTTACAAGTTAAGGTTGAAGTGCTAGATTGAGTTCTTGATCAATCAATTTTAAAGAAATCTACTTGGTTTTTATGGTAGAATGGATAGTTGATACATTCCACATACTTAACCACCATTGTGTTACTTATGTCTTCTCCAAGTGTGCAATGCCATATGTGTGGCATTGTCATTGTTTATAAAAGCCACTATGTATATCAACCATACATTTTATTTTCTTCCCAGAACAGTTGTTATATAATTCAATTGAAAAGCTAAGCTAACTCCTACTTTGTGGATTTATTTTTACGAATACTGAATCAAACCCTACTCGATCTATTTGGTTCCCATGCATGAGGAAACTTGGATCCTCCACTCTCTTGCATATGGTACCTTTTTCCAGATATATCTTTCATATGGTACCTGCAATTCTCACTGGAAAGGTGGCCCGAATAGAGTAAGGGTGCATGTGCAGTAAGATAATATATGTTGATTTTGTACGGTAAGGACATCTCCCTAGAGGATCACATACATGGCTAGTGCATGCTCCCTAAACCCCTCTAAAGTCTTATTGTTGTGAACTTTGCTAAGCTCCACATTTTCCTAGTAGAATTCTGCCTTCCTCTAGAGAGAGGTTTGTTTAATTTAGTTGATTGTCTAGTTATCAAAATCACTAAATCTATGCAACCTTTTCTCATCCATACACATCTTTATCGTTTGATATATTTGATACAATATAGGAAGGTCACTCATGATATCTTCACTTATTTTTTGTCTTTTTGATCTTAAACAATCTTTACAACCAGGCATAACCTTTTCATGTGAATGGTGTGTCCTCCTGCCTTACCATAAGTGTAAAACCTTTGCTTCATGATGGTATTGAGTGAAACCACCATGGAAGATAATTTTGGAGTCTACTCTATTGCATTGTCATCCCTGTATGCTTACATAAATCTTTCTCCTCCCTAGGAATTGACAACCTGAATGCTTGTGCCAATAGACTAATTAAGTGCAACTTGTGTTGTTTATACAAAATTTAATTAGAATTCGAATTTTTTGTACTTCAATAAAACGTTTGAATTTTTGTTATTTTCTCCTTACACTCCAATGCCAACTAATTTGGTTCTTTAGGTCAATTCTGATTGGAGCACCAACGGGTAATCAACAGATTTGTGTTGTTGATAGTCTTCCATAAGCAAACCATATTGCTGGTGCTTCATATCTGTGGGCTTCATATCCAACTTACATCATGTCCAATCATGAGATATTTCTTATAGCATATTAATTTTTCTTTCATTACTTGATCACATGTTATAGGACAACTTACTAAGTAAGTATTTCTCTTTAATTATGGGGGTCAACACATATCACTAAATTAGACTACATTCAACACCTCATGAGGAGCCCTTGCTGCCTTCAGAATCTGTTATAGCCTCAACCATGTTGAAAATCTTTTCAGGAGGTAATGTATATCTACAAGCTCTAAACCAAGAAAACATGTTCCGTTCCTCATAACCAATATGCATCTGAATTTTCAATTCTTACAAAATTATATGGTATTATTGATTTATTGGGCAAGCTACTCCATTGGTCAATAAACTTAAATATCGAACTCACCCAGACATGCAATGGAGGTTGGGTAGAGATGTGAATGCATTTGAGGGCATAATACAGATTCCCACTTTGAATAGGTCCAGGATGTCTTTTTCTCAATGTGTATATGTTATTGTTGTTGTGTATTTTTGGGTGCTAAATTTGATTTTCTTGAAAGTGTAGAGGATGGATTCAAAGGCTTGTGTAGTAGGAAAGCTTTCATCCAAGAAATTGGATGTGGTGGTGTTGCTTCTGGTCTTTTGGGTTGTTCTAGCTATTGAAAATGATGAATTATTTGCCAAAGGGGCTTGCACATCTGTAGATAATAAAACCTAGACTAGGATTTCAATTTAGCTCTTATATAAATCCAGTTCAGTTATAAACATAAGGGATAAATTGATCTTAACAATGTAGGGGTCTGGATTCTAGCAACCACACTACAATCTTCAATCTCCACCTGACATTTTGATGAATCCTAGACTAGTTGGTGCAACATTTTAAAGGAGGCTATATTTACATATTTATTGGTTCTTTTCAGGGCAATTTGATATACAGGAATATTTTTTTAAATACTTACTTTGTAGGAAAGGCCATATTTGCCAAATGGTTTGTGTCAGATGGCATGCTATTTTTCTCATCATTTGCATTTTGTCGATGATGTGAATTTGGAGATAACCACAAAGCTTGTACATGATGCTTCCCACCGTAAAGTGCTATGAATTCCATAATTAGCTTAAAGTGCAATGTCTACATTTATAATTGTGCAACTTGTAGGGGGTTGTTCCCACTAAACTGACTCTATTCTTTGACCCTTGAGATCCAGTCTTCTATTTGAAAGCTTTATTTGATGATTCTGGCCATAGCCTGCATTTTGGCTAACAGGTCGTGTGTCTTGGAGGTCTGATTTTTGAAGACTTGTGTGTTTTGTGCCTTTCACAACAACCAACATGTCACTACATATTTGATGCACCTGTCCTCTGAGCTATGTCTTTTATTCAGGTTGTCATAAGTCCATTTCTTTATGTCATTCTACGTGAAGAACCTTACAACATCTGGGGGTCCTAATGCATTTCAAAGGTCAAGGGTTTTTGGAGAGTCTTACTTTCCTCAATCAAAGAGTTGACGTGAGGCTTGCAACTTTGCTAATGGAGAACAAACAATATGATGAATATTTAGCACTTGTTACTAGTTTAGTCAAAGATGTTTGACAATTATATTATAATCTAATGTTGGTTTACATTGATTTGCTGGAATGAAAATTATACTTCTCATTAAGGAACCTGCCAAAGGAAAAAGCTATTTTCGCTGCTACTATACTTCTAGTTCCATTTATGTTCCCCTGACTCAGTAGGGAACTATAGATTTATAAAGTTGCATCATGTACACATAATAGAAAGATTATAAGACTTCTTATATTTATTTCTTTGTAGCATTCTAGGCTTTCAATGTCCTTGAAGATCCTAGAGTTGTTTATAGACTCAAGTACATGCTTCTCTTCAAGATAATGATAAGTCAGGCTGATGATATTGCATGTACAATCTCCTATAAAGCTAATTTGCATTACTTACAACCAGAACTAGATGTCATGAAAGACGTAACTAGTGCCCATTTAAGCGATCCCTCAGGCTTTCTAAAACTACTCTTAGATATTACAAAGTCTAGCTGGATGAGGACCCCATGATCCATAATCAGGTAGAGCAGTAGAGACATAGAGAATTGATTATCTAAAATGTACACTGTGAGTAGTGTCTATCTTACTTTCACTTCCATTTGGATTTTTAAAATTGCTCATAGTTATGTATTAATATTTTCTGCACACCAAAAGTGTACCCCAATATATTTCTAATGAAGGTTGTGTAATTTTAGATGCCTAACTCACAAATAAGTGCATTAACTCCATGATATCTAATTATTGCTTATTCTTAAGAAAAGCATTTCCTATATATATTTAGGCGAACTACAGAAACCATTTTCTTCATGTTATCTATCTCTGCTGGCAGACATCCTTTGTGTGATAGAGAAATAAAAAAGGGAACCCATTATAGGAACACTGGAAAAAAAATCCACCACCATGGCAACAAAAGGGTCCTCTGCCATGCTATATTAAGCAATCATCTTTGTGGAGTTGGAAGTCCTCTCCTGATATGTTGCTAGTGATTTCATGAATAAAAGCTTACTTAGCAGTTGTGAAGTTAAACAAAATTTTGATGAGGGTCCCATCATCTGTAACATAGTTGGCGTGTCATAAATTACACTTGAGCTGGAATTCATTTGTATTTCATTTACTAGAGAATCAAAACTGAAAGCAACTTCTAAGAGTGGCAAGAAGGATACATCTTTTTTAAGTACAAGGTAGATAATTTTGCAAGAATGAATTTGAATGTAGTCGTGCTCTACTTTTCTTACAACATTTTTTGACATAATCAAGAATATTATGTATTACAATGTACAATTTGACTAATCAGCCATATCTGATCATTGGTTTCCTTTTGTGGGTCTCTCCTTTGAGTAGGTATCCATGAATTGTCCTTGTTAGTTTCTTTAGTATGCATTATCCTAGAAATGGACCATACAATCCCCTCATTGCTGATACCCTTGATGATTTTGATTTAAATTTTCCTATTTCAAGTTTATGGTGATTAGGGTGTGTTTGGAAATAGTTTTAACCCTATTATTTAGGGCTAGATCTACACCATAAAATTGTGGTCTTTGATCCTATTTGAGAAACATTCTTGGACATGACGTTGCTCTCATTTTCTGACCTCAGAATCATCATTTTAATGTCCAAAACTTCAACTCTGTTTCTAATGCTATTCGATATTCATTTCAATAGGAGTTGTCTCTCAATTATAGCCATATACAAGGAAGTAAACAAGGTTCCATATAAATTCATGATGCATCAATTGTTCGATCCCAAGTGCATCCATTTTACACAAAGGTTAGTCATCGTGTTTACCACATCTCTATTTTCTATGTTTGAATTATTTATTAGTGATATTCTTGATTACGCCATAATGTGTAATGGATATTTTCTTTCTGTACTAGTATCCAGTACTATTCACAATATTGGTGTCCTAATTCACTCTTATAATATCGTTCACAATATTTTTCATGTGGAATTGTTCATACAATTATTAAAAAAATGGGACTTCTCTATAATACCATGTGAGGTCCAACCCCAGGTTCATCATTTTTTACACCTTTGATCACATTTAAAGTGTTTTCTTCCACCTCAATTTTTGGAATTAGTAGGTAAGCTGCTATCTCTAGAGAATAAGAACTGCAACACTTTTGGTAGAAAAGGCAGAAATGCTCCTCGTAATTATATGGCCGTCAATGCCAAAGGTATTGCCTCGTGCTTTTTGAAAACTAGTCTGACATTAAGTTGATTGTTGCCAAGTGTAACAATGTTGATATTGGCCTTTACAAACCCCATTTTTAGTGGACACCAATGCCTTGCTCTTTTGCTAGAGTCAAGAACTGGTTTGTTCAAGGATCCATCCAGAGGGTATCTAAAGCTCACTATTCATCACTATAATTAGAATTTAGACAAGCTCAAAAAGGCAGAACCAACAGTCCGTCATTTCTTGAAACAATACCAGCACACCACTGTCATCTTTTTGCCCCTCCACATTATCATCTTTCCCAATAGAAATGTTCATTTTAGGGACAATCACAAGTGAGCATCTTTTGATTCTAACACATGCAATATAATGTTTTAACAAACTACCAACTATGTTTGCATCTCTGCCCCCATCATAAGTATCATATAGACACCTTATTCATCTATATCTTCAAACTCATAAGTACTGAAATGTTTCACCCTAAACTTACACTCCCGTACAATGGGATCATAAGATACAAATTCAGCACCTTGATTTGTAGCTTTTCTTCTCAGCAGTTCTCTATAGACATTAACTTTGGGGCCCCCAGTATTATATCGGGAAGTCTTCTTGTCGACACACTTCATATTTTAAAGGGTGACTTATGCTGGATTATTTAGGCCTTGTCTAACATGTGGTTTAATTTCTCTTGTTCTTGTGTATAATCGCTTCATGATTTTTAAACTGTAAAACTAATTCCAAGTCAAGCCTCATAACATCAACTTCTCCTCAAACGTGATGATACCAAATTAGTGTATCTTAACAGCAAAGTACTTAACATGATAGAAAAACCCATGTTCATCCCTTTTTTTAAAATAAAACTCATGAATTTGGGGCTCCGTGAAGTATACAATATGCAGAAGCTTCAACATTAATCCCTCTATATCAATGCCATTCTCATAGACAATTGTTTGTTTACCAGCCCTATTTTTAGAAAATAAAGTATAAGAGGAGTCTATTATGTTGTTTCTAGTATGAGCACTATGGTTCCATTTATCGTACTTGTGGATTTTGATGGTTCACGTGGACATTTACATAATGGTCTTGTTTATTATTTCTCTAAGATTTTCCATTCTCGTGCTTGGAGAAGCATTTTTTGCTGCAACTAATCATATTATTGTGCTTTTTTATGACCACTACTCAATGAGACAGATAAGCAGTGCCCTCAAATTATTCCTAGGAACAAAAAGGGCATCTTCTTTAGGAATACATTGTATTTCCCTTCTTCATAGAATAATCGTCACCTACAACCATCACCTTAAGGATAGTATTTTCTAGGAGGAAATGTTGTCATTTTCGATGATAAATGTGTACAAGTCAACAATGTAGAAACTCTCATAGGAGACGGCTTTTTAGGCCCTGCCATGCTTGAAATTCCATACTGAATGGATCGTGGACCTACACGATCAATTGCCATTTGTGGCATGGTAGGGAGAGTTACAAAATTATTTGTAACAGGTACTGGTTGCAAAAATACATTATACTGTGAAGCCAGTCTGGAAAAGAGTGTTCTACCCAAAGACACCTGACAGGTTTCCCTATCCACCTGCAGTACTTCATAACTAATAAGAGGTCTATGTTGGAGTAGATGATTGAAATAGAGCTGTAGAGATGAAGCTGTCTGAATTACCTGGAGGAACCAATGTTCAAATTTGGTCACTTTTATAGTCACATAATTAACTGGGAGAAACCAATTTTCAAATTTGTATTCATGCATGTGAAACATTTGATAGAAAATTTTAAAAAACAATTATCAGTATACCTTTAGCTATGGTTCTGGTTGATTGACATACCATAGCCAGTTCAATCTATTATTTCGAAGCTTATAAAGCACACAATGAGTTTTTTCTACCAAGTTAAATGTCAAGGTTTCCGAAAAGTTTTAGTAAGCACTTTGGATGTCTTTCACATATTTTTCCAGTTGTTCATTATCCTTCAAATCCAGAACCCCCCTCATGCAAACATTAATATTTTTTTTGTAAGGTATACATATAGACATACACTATTGAGCTAAAATTTTGACAATATTACATTCACTCTTAATATGGATGAAGTTTTTATCATGTCAATAAAAATGTACATATAACAAAGGTTTAGAATGAAAACGAATCTATGGATAAACCAGGTTAACATAGGATGGGCATGGACACACTTCATGATTGGAACAAAACAATGACGTCATCGAACTAGTTTTGTTTTACTACATATGTTGTTGTATAGATTATTTTTTCTTGCATGTTGCAATCTGCAATAGAGGGAACCATCCTTACTGGAACTTTAGTTTACTTTTCGAAATATTACTATTATCATCTAATTAGAAGTTATACAGAATTGGGGGTTGCCAACAAAATTTAGTTTTATGACATGGGCTCCCAAGTCCATGGGTTGTCAACACTAGCTAGAATATCTGCACAAAGAACCATGGCCGGCAAACCGCCACCACCTCCATCAACAAGCCTCTTTGAAATACACATTGATTTGTGAGGGAGATGAGTGCTTGATTATTGAGGAGAGCCATGTTCCTAAGGAAGTCGACCAACTGTTGGCAACACAATTGAGTTTGTTTATTGCTAACTAAAGTTTCAAATGTCTTCAAATTTTGTTCATGAGAATTGCTACCTTGCTTACTTAAATCACATAACAATGCTTCTCATTTTTTCATTATAACTCTTATGTATCTATGTATCTAGCCACAAGATGCTTCCTGAAGTCCATTGAACTTTCTTCATAGTGGCTACAATCTTTGGTTCATCAGTGTTTGAAGCTCCTTGATGCTCTGGTTTCTTTCAATTAGAATCCATAACATGCTTGTTGTATTTTGTCAATACAACTATAGGTCAGCCTTCTTGATGTGCTAGGGATTTGAGTTGTCAAAGCATTTGATACCAATCCATGCATGATTAAGTAATATAAACTAGCTATTTTGACATTAATTTGTTGATAAATGTCATCATATTGTCAAGAGGACACATTAATTGCCTAAGGTCTTATACGCATCTGATGTTCCTTTTGTATCTTTTGCTGATATACCACTAGGCTTAATTTTTTTAGAGAACTCAATGAGTAGAATAACATATCATTAAAACCCGTTGTTTGTTCTGTTGAGTGTGCATGGCCTAAGGAATTCTCTATACTTCCTTTTACATATAACATCTGATTCAGAACAATCAAATATCAATTTTAGGATATGATAATATTTCATATACATTATGAGACCTGCTTTTTTCTATTTTTATTTCAATGTAGCACAAAAAAGGAATATGCACTTGCTTACTCTTCAACAAGGTTAGCATGAATACTTGTATGTGTGTATCTTTTTTTTTCTGGGTAGGGTTAACTTTACTGAAACTACTCGATAAGAGTAGATACTACTACAAAAACATAAAGATCAATGGGTTGGCATAGCGTGGGTTGGGCTTGTGGGTTCCAGCACGAGATCGCGTGAGCATGGGGTGATGAGGGGGATTGGAGCGCGGGCTAGCTGGAATGGTAGTAGTAGTTGGGGAACCGGTAGGGGTGTCTGGGGTGGATGCATTTGTAGTGGAAGGGGAAGGAGGTGTGGGAGGCGATGGTGGGTCAGAAAGTGGTAAGGGTGGTGGTTGGGTTGGTGTCGGATATGGGTGTGGTGGTGCAGCATGGATGGAATCTAGAAGGCGGGGATCCTGACGGATGGAGGTAGGTTGGAGGTCGAGAGGGGGGGAGGCATGTTGGTTAAACCATTCACAGTTGCTGGTGATTTCAGTGACGAAGGGTGTAGGCATGGGGGGTTGGACACGATGTTTGTATGGGAGGTGTTGTTCATAAAAGGTAATGTGCTGAGATATGATGACATCCAAAAGTATGTAGGCTGGAGTAGTCTGGGAGTTGTTTGTGGAGAGCATGGTAGGGGTTGGTGTCTAATACAGGAGTGCATGGGAGGCGATTGAGGAGGTGGACGGTGGTGGTAAATGTCTCAACCCAATATGTCTACGTAATGCCACTGGAGTGAAGGAAAGTTAGGCCATGTTCGGTGATGGTCGGATGGTGTCGTTCCACAACACCATTTTGCTGTAGCGTGTGGGGACAAGAGAGCTGATGGAGAATGCTACGGGTGGATAGGTATTGGCAAAAGACAGTGCTGGTGAATTCACCGCCATCATCATATTGGAATGTGCAAATGTGAGTTTTAAATTTTCATTGAACATAGTGATCGAATAGGTGAAATTTCTCAAAGAATTCACTTTTATTTTTTAGTGGGATGAACCACATGAAACGGGAATAGTCATCAACAATACAAGCATAAAAGTGAAATTTATGAATAGAGGTGACCGGTGTAGGGCCCCATAGATCACAATGGATCTTTGTTGGAAATAATTGAGACATGTTCAGGTGAACAACTCATCATAGGAGGAGGCAGAGTATTGAGGAACCAAGTGCTACATGCACTGCAGCTAGCATTGAGTCTGTAACGGAATTGAACCATTCAAGGTATCAATCTGAATCTTATGAGTCGATCCACAATTTTTGGATCAGGGTGAACGATCGTGGCATGTAGGTAGCCACTTAGTATTTGCTTGGAGTCTCGTTGCTATATTTAAGTGCTTTCGTTGTTATGAAATAAATAGAACAATTTTTCTCCTTTCCTCAAGAACACAATGCTTCTTTCTACTGTGTATCCATTTGCTTCTGTACATTCGATCCTCTATTTTTCCACAGGTGGTATTAGAGCTTGTAATGTCGAAGCATATGCTTGCACCAAGCAGCAGCTCTCAGGGTGGAGAGCTCGTGGAGCCAATGGCAGTAAGGGAGGGTTCGGTGACCCTTAAATATCCTATGCTGACAAAGTCGAATTATCCAATCTGGGTAAAAAAAATGAAGGCAAACATGTGTGCTCAAGGTCTATGGGCCACAATCGAAGCCTCAAACGACGAAGGAGAAATTGAGGAAAGAAAAGATCAGATGGATTAGGTCGTGATCTACCTAGCTATTCCAGAAGAAACTATGTTGCAGCTAGCCGGCAAGGAAACTGCTCGAGAAGCCTGGGAGGCACTCAGGATGATGCATGTTGGTGTCAAACGTGTCAAGGAAGTGAAGCTGCAAGCGTTGTGATGGGAGTTCGAAAACTTACGGATGAGTGATGCTCAGCAAGTGGACGAATTCACAGGAAAAGTAAGTGGGTTGGTGAACCAAATCAGGTCACTCGGAGAGGATATGGCTGAGAGTCATGTCATGAAGAAGCTTCTCAGGAGTGTGCCACCTAAATTCCTCTAGATTGGTGCAATGATGGAGCAATTCGGAGACCTCAAAACAATGCAGGTTGACGAGGTTGTAGGGGGCCTGAAAGCACACGAAGAACGATACAGAGATTATGATGCAAGGCATGAGCAGGTGCTTTTAATGAAAAAAGAGCCCAAGTCCGAGTCTAATGTGGTGCACGCTGAGGACTCCACATATCACATCACTCGTGGATGCGGGCGTGGTGGCTTGCGAGGACGAGGACGATAGTGAGGATGTGGTAGAGGAGGTCGCGGAGAAGGAAGCCGATATACAGGCCGAGACAAGAGCAAGATTTGTTACTTTTATTGCAATAACCTCGGGCACTATGCCTTTGAGTACTGAGGTAAGTAGTGAGCCAAAGAAGCACACCTGGCCCGAGCAATTGATGAGGAACCAGTCCTGCTGCTAGCCAAGGATGATAGCCATGAACTCAACATAGTCTTACTGAATGAGGAGAATGTATCTTTTCCCATTTCTTGAGCATGCATCTTTGCTGGTTGTTTTCCCAACTTGTTATGGGTAGACTGTTTCTACTGGGACGATCTCCTTGTGCCTGAAGTTGGTTTACGTTCAGCTACTGTTGTGTTTTGATGGGGCCTTTTTTGATGATCTTGACTGTTGGTGATGGAGCTAGTATAAGACACATTAATTAGTTAAGAAATTTCACTTATATATGCATCTTGATAAACCTGAAGATCTTGTTTTCTTTAATAGTAGAAGAACACCTCACTGACCTTTTTATCTTTAATAGATTGTATAGAGAAAGGGATTCTAGAAGGACAGTTTCAGAAAAATATGCAATGGAATTTTGAGTGAGTTTCCACAAACTCCTGGTGGCTACAAGGGGTTCCATTTCTACTTTTCCAATTATCATTGAAAAGACCGAGGTGGATGCACATCCAATAATGCCTTCTAGGATAGATTTTATGTGGCATAGATCACAATGATAGAAAGAAGCACCACATATGCAATGAAAAAGTAAGTTTGATTTACTACGTCAGATTTTGGCATAGGTTTCAACAGAATTTTCTTGACATACCACTTAGGACAAGTAGATAATCTGACCTTATATGGAAATGTAATTTAGTTTACAACTATTATGCTAGTTACTGGCTTCACTTTCATCATTAACTCCATTCTTTTGGAATGAAGTAGCTTTTTATACACTACTTTCTTTGTATCAATGGAAAATATGGTTTCAGAATGAATGTTGATTCAATTCAGTTTTAGAACATTCATTAGTGATCAGAAATATTTTTATAATTGTAACCATCATTTTCAGCATAGACGATACTTTTGTGCCCTGACTATTGCAATATAAAGTTGTATAAGTATACTTATTCTTACTGAAGATAAACTTATTCTACCCCGTATATACTGTATGATTGGTAGAAAATATATTTCCATTTGAGGAAGGATGAAACAAGTATCATGGGTACTGCCTAAGGATGGAATAGATTATTCAATGGAAAGGAAAACCCTCTTGCGTCTCTTCTTTCATAACTAAATGTATTGTTTATGCAGGCCAACGGTTTGACTCTTTCCAGAGTCCACGAACACCTTCATGGAGAAGATCACAGCGAAAGTAACAAGTTCTGGAAAGCTAAAAGTTTGAGGTAGCCACCACTTTTAGTAACTCATCAGATCTCTTTTTCCACCTATAGTTTTTCAATATATTCCTGCAATAAATTTAAGATATACAATTCACACATTTGATATTCCTTTTTGGGCCATTTGCATTGTAGATAGCTTTAGATATGGGCAACATAGGTCTGTTTGACCATTGTATCTAACGAGTCATCAACCAAAAGAAAGGTATGAGTTACACTCTTGAAACAATGCATATTCAAAATAGAATCTAGCTTTGCATGTAGTTTGTATCTCTTCATACCAACTCTATTCTAGACCCAATTATGAGTTGTCTTTACATCAGAAAATCTTGTTTCTATGTTTTACAAATGAATTGGTGCCTATGCAGATTATTAGTCAACCTTTACGGTGTGTTGGTTGATCTATACAGTTTTGTATTGTAGCATGGTGGACATGCAAGTGTGTCGTGTATATAATTCAGTGTAGTTCAGGAATCTGCCACTATCACAATATTTTTATGTCTTCTTTGTGGCCTTTTGGGCCCCCCTCAGTATTTCCACGATTTCCCCCTCCATTGATTTTTTGCCAAGATGCTTGACAACTCCTCCTTATAACCACCTACTTCTACAATCTCTAGTAACATAAGTAGTGCTTTGCATTTCTTGGTTCATTTTAACTGCAATGTCAACATTGATAACAGACTAGCCTAGAATTGGTACTTTCCAACTTGTTGTATCTCTTTTCTTCGTCACCCATGTCCCAAACATTTTTTGAACGCTCGCTTGATGATTCAGTCTATGCTCTATATTTTGATTTTTAAGTCTTGTGTCTTGGTAGTTTGGTTCTTCAGGATCTGAATTTTCCTTGCCTTCCATAACAATCAGCATGTCGTTGCATATACGATGCACCATTTCCCATTTCCTTGTGTAGTGTTCAATTTGTTTTCTATCCATCTTTTGTATCATTCTCACTGAAGCAATGTACCTCACCCGGTTGTTGTAGATCCCACCATAATTCTCAACTAACATGGTTTAGTGACTTGATTCCTTGTGGCCATTGCATCTCAGACACCTTCCATCTGTCATTGTATCCCTAATAATGCATAGCTTGTTCATTCATCAATCTCACAGGTTGCAAACACCTGGGAAGCATGTTGATCTTTAATGGCAAGTTAAGCTGCCAAATTCTTTCACAACACCTTTAAGTAACTTACAGTGTAAGACTAACATGTTGGCAATGCCCACATGATCAACATGAATATCTGAAATCCAAATAAATCTGTAAGATTTCACAGATCCATCACCACTATCCACTCCAAATATAGTACATAAGAAAAATAATTAGTAGAATGAGATGCAAACTCCAAAATCAAATTAATCCTAAAGAGTACCTTCTCTATGATAACATTGTCTAACGAAGTGACCCCAAATTTATATACATCTAACTTTGATAATGGTGTATTAAATGAGGATATAAAGGTGTGCTACTGAAGTAGTAACTTCTCTCCTTTGATCTCTTCATTGTTGAGGTTACAATCTTGGTTTAAATTACCTGAACACATTCCACTACTTCTTGGGGATTTCAAATCAGGAGCCATTTTCTAAAATTGGTGAGCTTAGGCACAGTCATGTTCATTATGATACAAATATTTGTCCAATTGCTAGTATTTAAGCACAATTATGGTTGTTATATTAGAAATTTCTATCTGATTGTCAGTATTTCATGTATTAATTTGTATGATACTATGATTTGTTACTGAGATTTATAATATGTACTACACCCAACTTGCACTTATTTGACTTGCATTCAGTGCTGCAATTTGTGCTAGCCATAATATAGTTAGTAATAAAGTATTAGCCAACAGGCAGTGAACTCACAACTGTAACATATGCCACTATTTTCTGGACAAACAATAGTGTAATGAACTACGACTTCTCTTTATAATTAATATAATTACTCCACCACTCATATAAGAAATAGAGAATCCATGTTACTATGGCTCCAATAAGAAACAGAGAAGTCGTGTTATTGTGGCTCCATTTGGTTTTCTCCTACCACGTATTTCTTGGCTTACTTAGTCAATCTTCTTATGATTTGTACCAATCATGACTATTTATTTTTGTTAATTAACATCATGTATACGATAAGGAATCATGGAAACAAATTCCGACCTTATAATTAGGTTTTGTTTCCTAACCACTCACAAAATCAACTATGCAAAGAACATGGCTCGGAAACAATATAGAAACAGACATTCTTGTTTTGAATAGTTTGGTTAAACATACTTTGGTTGTGCATCTAATTGACTACCAGCAACGAAATTTAAATTAAGAATGGGTTGAATTTGCTTTCATGTTGAAATTTGTGCTAAACATAGGCTGAAATTGCTTTATTCTTGACTCATTAGTAGATGTACGACCCTTCCAGCAATTCTAGTAATTTCAATTAAGAAATTGCTTTCAACAAATGTATTCTTTGTGCTACATGTCGTTAAATTCATATTTGTCAATTGTCATGTAGTTGCGTATATGAGAGAGTGATCTATAAAAGGAAATTCCATTCATGAGCTTTTACCTTTGCAATGTGTTCTCTAACTTGCTAAAATTCGCAGTGTTGATATCATTTGAGGGGCCTGATTAGCATATGATACCATTTTTCAAATAGGATTGAGAAAAAACAAGTTACGTCATGGAAGAAATGAGGGAACGTTAATTTACTGTGGAATTGTGAAATTTTTTTGTTGAGTAAGTTATGAGTTGGGGGGGAATGGGGGAGTTATCTGAGTTAACCCACTGTCACGGAACCGTTCTTACCCCAATCCCGATCTCACTGTCTAAATAGTGGTAAAGGGATTGAAGCGTCCGTCCCTGAGTGGCCCCGTAGGATCTAACACACTGGCATATACAATAAGAAATAAATAACTCAAAACTAGATAATTAAAGAACAAACTAACCCAATATGGAGATATAACCGATTCATCTTTGTCATCAAAGTGTATGAGTGCGGAAGCGATCTTATTCAATATTCCATTTGTATTGCCTAAAATCAAGAAAATCGAGACACAATCATGCAATTGCACGGTACGCTATCAAAATCAATTAAAATGATTTATAACAAAATAGTATGCTTGGCAGGACTTATATTTCAAATAATAATAAGCAATTTGCAAATCCAACATTTATTCGACAAGTTTTTCAAGCAATTCGAATTTTATTACGAGTTCCCATTATGTTGTAATTCAAGAAGCATGCTTATATAATTTGTGTGACTCTATTACCCCAACGCGATGGGGAAGGTCATTAGGCCCCTTTTCACCATAGGAACATAGGAAGACAAAGTACAAGTCCCACTTCCAAATGAGGGGATTGTTGTACTCAATATCCACATTATCAACATTATCAATATCATCATCATTATCAACATCAATATACGGGCAGTCATAATGGGCATTCAATTTATGTTTTCATGTTTTTCAAAATATAATATAGAAAAATAGAAGACTAATCATAGGGAACAATAGCTCATCCAATTAAATAGCCAAGCATACGTTCAAGAGATACATAAAAGTATCTTCAATACAATCAAGGAGGAGTTATATAAATAGCGTACCTTTCACCGAGGATTTCGAGTATTAAACAACTAGAGTAGAAGATCAGGGTCTCAAGTGGTTCCTAGATCAATCAAGATATGGATTGAGGATCAATATCATATTATAGACCAAAATCAAGTACACCAAAATTAGGGTTTTCCAATCCTATTCATCCCTAAGGTAGATCATTCATATATAGTCAACATTATATCAAGATTTCAATATTTACTCAAGTGTCAAGCATATTCGAGGATGGATGATCTACCTAGGTATTTTAGGAATATATGTCAACCCTAAATATTATCATCATTATTCAAGTCATCAAGTCTTTAGGTCATCATCATGTTCTACATCATTTGTATTCAATATCATATTGATGGGTCAAAACTATATCAATTATTTTGTAAGATCAAGATTGCTCATCATCAAGATTATTATCAAGATTGAATCAAGTAAATAGATCTAGATTCACTAATGATTCAATTTCAAGAGCAGATGATTCAAAAAGATCAGATATAGGTTACAAAATATCATCAGAGTCCAAAAATAGGGTTTCTAAAGATTAATCATGATTATGAGTCATTTGACAATTTAAATATGAAATGGATCAAAGATCTAGATATATCGGTGAGAAACATTTGGAATCAGGTTTCAAAACTAATTTTAATCGATTCACTGGGTTTTTCCGATCAAAATCGACTACTTGTTCACAATTTTCTGAGTTAGGAATCTCAAGATATTGATTTTTCAAGATCTAGGTCAATTACTGGAATTTAGGGCAGAGAGGGAGAAATACCGAAATTTCGGGGCCGTTGATCGCCGGACTACCGTGGTCTCACGGGCAAATAGGCGGCGGAGATGAGCCGTGCTCACAAGCATGTGCCACACAGAGGAGGGGCAGAAGGGAGGCTCGCGCGGGGATGCACAGTCGTCGATTCGTCCCTTGGACCAGCGTGGACCTGGATCCAGCGGTTGCTGCTGCTCGTCACAGGCACAAACGCCCGCCCACGAGCAGGGGTGCTCCGTGGCGGTGCGGTGGTCGGAGAAGGAGAGAAAGAGAGAGGTAGGGTGCGGCGCGAGGAAAGGGGTTGCCGTTCGGGATCGTGGGGGCGCCACGAACCCAATGGGGGTCTTATATAGGGATCCCGAAGCTAGGGTTAGGGTTTATGAGGGAGCTGGCGCAGCCCGAGTTGGGGCATGGTTTCCTTGGCCTCTCAAGCCACGATTCTACCCAAACCAACCGTGCGGAAGATTCGCGAAGGGCTGGGGAAACTTTTGGTCAAGTTATTGGGCGCCAACGACACGAGTTGCCCGATCGGGGTCGAGCCATGGCCGGCTGGTCCACGGTGGACCCGTGCCAACCCCTGGCGCGAGGTAGGGGATGACCCCAGCGCCGTTGGATCAAGATCCAACGCTGCTGGGTCAACCCGGCGTGCCCAACGGTGCCCTAAACCGGAAAATGGGCCGGGCCCAGCAAGGAAAAAGAGAGGAAAAAGGTGGGAAAAGGCAAAGAAAGCCATGGAAAGGTTAGAACCTTAGAAAAATCATATAAAATCGTAGGAATGTCCAAATGATCTCAAATTTGGACCACAACTTCACAAAAATGTGGAGAACCTTTAGAAAAAGTATTTGAGGACAAGAAGATGAATTTTGATGGGTCAAATTCTTTATTTGTACAAAGTGATGTTTAAATCAAATATGAGGTGTTCTAATGTGCATAAAGTTCACATTGTTCACCATATTTTGTATTTGAGTCTCAACTTTGCTTATGTAGATAAGAAAATTAATTTAGGACCTTTAATGGATATAATGAGGTCAAAAGAGAATTTATTTTATTATAATGCTAAATTCCACTTTGTCACATCCTTCCATCCTTAAAAAGGAATTTTGTCCACAAAATTCAAAATATCCTCAAAAATTGGTATTATTCAACCTAAGTCATTTCCTCAAATACTGGGGTATCCTCAAGTTTCAAGTAATACAATAGTAACAAATGGGATTCCATGTTTCATATCATAATCAACTTGGTACTAACACCATTTCATCATCAAGCAATTGAGTATCAAAATCAGCACATATATTGTCCAAAGTCATTATACGAGTCATAAATATGGAAAACATCATATTGATCACAAATTTGGACATATCATATTTTAGGTCAAACAAAAAGAGTTCACGTGTACAAGGTGACTTTCAATCCCAATATCTCAAGGTCCTAGCTTCTCCATTGGCCTAGGTGGGGTTATACATCCATGATTTGAGATTTCACATTTCAACATTTCAAGACAACATCATACTTTCAATATCATTATTTCGAGCTCAAATTCAATGGGAAAGTCCCCACCCTAGTCCTAATGAGAGCTAAACCCTAATTCATAAATCGAGAGAGTCAATATAGTTATCATTTCAATAAAAAAAAATTCAAGATTTGGGATTTTGAAGTCATTAGTCATATATCTAGGGTGATCTCAAGGTCCAAATAATGTGATCATAGAGTTTATATCATTATTGAGATTGGATAATCGTGAGTCACAATGTTATATATCAATATCAAGAGTCGAGATCAAAAGTCATAGGTCCAAAATTTTGAAGCTAGGGTTTAGATTCCTATTTAGACCTTAGGGGGTATCATTCATCTATATCCAATTTCGAGCAACATTATTCAATATTTGAGCAACATATCATAATTTCATTATCATGCTTCCAAGGTTGATGAATGATATAGACCTAGGTCTATCTAGGAAATAAACCACAAGCTTTAGTCAATATTGTCATATATCAAGATCATTATCAAATCAATATTCAAGATTGAGTATCAACCATGGGTTCAACCTATTAGGCTTAGATCAACCAGTCTAAATCGGGTGAAAGGATATACCTTTCCAGACTCTAAATAATCAACAAGGTGAAAATTTAGAGGTAGTCGAAATAGGGATGTGACCTAGGTTAGGGGAGTCATGAGTCAACGACCACCCTAATCTGGCACATTACCAACATTAGTCATGATCTGCTGATCTTATTCAAATAGGGAGAGTATCAAAATTAAATCATATACATCGAAGTCATAAGATCAAGATTCAAGATAATAGGTCAATAATGTCAAAATTTTCAATTCTTTCCTTTCATGATCAAGGTAGTGATATAATTTGGAAATCAAGGATTTAAATTTGGCATTCAAGGAATCAGAGCATTAGGTCCATAATCATCATATCAAAATCAAGATTGAAAAAGGCATGAATAGTCAATAGAGAAATTGCTTTTTGCATCATGGTCTTAAATCATGATTTTGTGAGTCCTAGAATTAGTCAATTGATATCATAGTCAAGATATGTGCAACATAGGGTACGAGTTTGCTAAACTATGTTTGAGATTTAATCAACAATAGGGCAACATGGATTTGATCAAATAGGGACCTCATCAACAATGAAGTATAAGGTACAAGTCATCCTTTATTTCACCAAATCATAATTTTGACAATTTACCTCAAACATAGGGAGCATGTAGTCTAATTTTGATTAAATCGTGTTTTTCATGAAGGGTCAAGCATGAGTATTTCATTTCAAAGTTTTCATTGATCAAAATTGAGTTTTCATACTAAGGTCAGATCATGGTATCAACTTTCAAGATTTAGCGATTCCCATGCTTAAGCTACCCATAATCGAGACATCATGTGGTATAAGGTCACAAGGAGGACCACATGAGGAGATGAGAAGACTACCTAATCTTCATCTACATGGGTGGCTTAGGATTGTCCTTAAAGAAGAGATGAGATGCCAGAAGACTCTCTAAGGTTTCACAAGAGAACCTTTAGGTCCAGTTTCTGGATCAATTGAGGCCAGGTAGAGCGGGGGATCTCAGCCACCGTGAAAACGGATAGGAGAAATTATGTCAGGACCCCGAGACTAGACACCTTAATTTTCACCATTATGGACTTTAGGGTTTCTTGGGTGTAAGAGACTTGAGAAATTATTTACTTAAAGTATATGAGAGTGTTTAAGCTCTGATACCAACTGTCACGGAACCGTTCTTACCCCAATCCCAATCTCACTGTCTAAATAGTGGTAAAGGGATTGAAGCGTCCGTCCCTGAGTGGCCCCGTAGGATCTAACACACTGGCATATACAATAAGAAATAAATAACTCAAAACTAGATAATTAAAGAACAAACAAACCCAATATGGAGATATAACCGATTCATCTGTGTCATCAGAGTGTATGAGTGCGGAAGCGATCTTATTCAATATTCCATTTGTATTGCCTAAAATCAAGAAAATCGAGACACAATCATGCAATTGCACGGTACGCTATCAAAATCAATTAAAACAATTTATAACAAAATAGTATGCTTGGCAGGACTTATATTTCAAATAATAATAAGCAATTTGCAAATCCAACATTTATTTGACAAGTTTTTCAAGCAATTCGAATTTTATTATGAGTTCCCATTATGCTGTAATTCAAGAAGCATGCTTATATAATTTGTGTGACTCTATTACCCCAACGCGATGGGGAAGGTCATTAGGACCCTTTTCACCATAGGAACATAGGAAGCCAAAGTACAAGTCCCACTTCCAAATGAGGGGATTGTTGTACTCAATATCCACATTATCAACATTATCAATATCATCATCATTATCAACATCAATATACGGGCAGTCATAATGGGCATTCAATTTATGTTTTCATGTTTTTCAAAATATAATATAGAAAAATAGAAGACTAATCATAGGGAACAATAGCTCATCCAATTAAATAGCCAAGCATACGTTCAAGAGATACATAAAAGTATCTTCAATACAATCAAGGAGGAGTTATATAAATAGCGTACCTTTCACCGAGGATTTCGAGTATTAAACAACTAGAGTAGAAGATCAGGGTCTCAAGTGGTTCCTAGATCAATCAAGATATGGATTGAGGATCAATATCATATTATAGACCAAAATCAAGTACACCAAAATTAGGGTTTTCCAATCCTATTCATCCCTAAGGTAGATCATTCATATATAGTCAACATTATATCAAGATTTCAATATTTACTCAAGTGTCAAGCATATTCGAGGATGGATGATCTACCTAGGTATTTTAGGAATATATGTCAACCCTAAATATTATCATCATTATTCAAGTCATCAAGTCTTTAGGTCATCATCATGTTCTACATCATTTGTATTCAATATCATATTGATGGGTCAAAACTATATCAATTATTTTGTAAGATCAAGATTGCTCATCATCAAGATTATTATCAAGATTGAATCAAGTAAATAGATCTAGATTCACTAATGATTCAATTTCAAGAGCAGATGATTCAAAAAGATCAGATATAGGTTACAAAATATCATCAGAGTCCAAAAATAGGGTTTCTAAAGATTAATCATGATTATGAGTCATTTGACAATTTAAATATGAAATGGATCAAAGATCTAGATATATCGGTGAGAAACATTTGGAATCAGGTTTCAAAACTAATTTTAATCGATTCACTGGGTTTTTCTGATCAAAATCGACTACTTGTTCACAATTTTCTGAGTTAGGAATCTCAAGATATTGATTTTTCAAGATCTAGGTCAATTACTGGAATTTAGGGCAGAGAGGGAGAAATACCGAAATTTCGGGGCCGTTGATCGGCGGACTACCGTGGTCTCACGGGCAAATTGGCGATGGAGATGAGCCGTTCTCACAAGCACGTGCCACACAGAGGAGGGGCAGAAGGGAGGCTCGTGCGGGGATGCACATCCGTCGATTCGTCCCTTGGACCAGCGTGGACCTAGATCCAGCGGTTGCTGCTGCTCGTCACAGGCACAAACGCCCGCCCGTGAGCAGGGGTGCTCCGTGGCGGTGCAGTGGCCTGAGAAGGAGAGAAAGAGAGAGGGAGGGTGCGGCGCGAGGAAAGGGGTTGCCGTTCGGGATCGTGGGGGCGCGACGAACCCAATGGGGGTCTTTTACAGGGATCCCGAAGCTAGGGTTAGGGTTTATGAGGGAGCCGGCGCAGCCCGAGTTGGGGCATGGTTTCGTTGGCCTCTCAAGCCACGATTCTACCCAAACCAACCATGCGGAAGCTTCGCGAAGGGCTGGGGAAACTTTTGGTCGAGTTATTGGGCGCCAACGACACGAGTTGCCCGGTCGGGGTCGAGCCATGGCCGACTGGTCCACGGTGGACCCGTGCCAACCCCTGGCGCGAGGTAGGGGATGACCCCAGCGCCGTTGGATCAAGATCCAACACTGCTGGGTCAACCCGCCTTCCCCAGCGGTGCCCTAAACCGGAAAATGGGCCGGGCCCAGCAAGGAAAAAGAGAGGAAAAAGGTGGGAAAAGGCAAAGAAAGCCATGGAAAGGTTAGAACCTTAGAAAAATCATATAAAATCGTAGGAATGTCCAAATGATCTCAAATTTGGACCACAACTTCACAAAAATGTGGAGAACCTTTAGAAAAAGTATTTGAGGACAAGAATATGAATTTTGATGGGTCAAATTCTTTATTTGTACAAAGTGATGTTTAAATCAAATATGAGGAGTTCTAATGTGCATAAAGTTCACATTGTTCACCATATTTTGTATTTGAGTCTCAACTTTGCTTATGTAGATAAGAAAATTAATTTAGGACCTTTAATGGATATAATGAGGTCAAAAGAGAAATTATTTTATTATAATGCTAAAATCCACTTTGTCACACCCACATTTGAATGAAGGTTTCAGAATAGAGAAGACAATGTACGATGGTTCTAGCAGCCCTTGAATTCCATTCGATGTCCGTATATAGGACCTGCGCTGCTTGAGGTAAGAGGCAATATTGAACTATTCAATCTTTTTATTCATATATCATTTTCTTTCTTTTTCCTTGAGAAAGACAAGATGTACTGGTGTCTGTGTCGACTCGAATGCATTTGCATGGCAAAATAATAACGTTTATTTTTTATATTTTCCCTCTACACAACCCACCATTTGCAATCCCTTATCTAAATGTCTCTTAGTTGTATGGCAATTGTTATGAAGCGATCGACGAACATTTCATGGCAAGTCTCCCTCCCTGGAAACACTTCCCCGACTCTCGATCTCTTCCTGTTGGCCTTCTACCACTTCGGTTTGGATTTCTTCCATGGTCGTATTTGGTTTTTTCGATGCCAAGTGAGGATTTTTGAGAGACCCCTTCCACTAGCTGCTCGCCAACTCCTTTGGGGAGCGCCTGCCTTCTCTGTCTTCTTTGTTTGTTTGTCCTACTGACAACCTTTTAGATTGCAGACCCATGTTTAGTTCCGCTCGGCTCACCTCACATTTTTAGCCACTGTGTCTGCATCACTGTGTGTCTCTCGCAGTTGCAGCAAAACAACCTCCGATTTTAGAATCTACTATTGTTACGACCCCACCTCCCGATAAGCCTCAATTAAGGGAGACTGAGAGGTCGAAGCCACACCCATTACTTATGGATCAAAGGTTCGACAATTAACCAAGAATAATTATCAAATTTTAATAGACTAAACGGGAAAACTGTAAGAAAATAAACTTTTTCATACCTTTTTGAAAACTTGGATCTCTAAACTTCTGTCCACTTATGGATTTTACTCTAACTAATCCTCCTTGTATTTTACTTCATGTATTTCACAATATGATGATTTACTATTTGTCCTTTTGGCTTGTACCTAAAACGCCGACAAACAAAACGTCGGTCAGCCAAAGCTAGTATGTGGGGGAAACAATAATTATGTAAATACATTAACAATGTAATCATTCAATTAATCATTTAACAACCAAGATTACATTTTAGATATAACTCCGCGATCCAATAGTACCCTATCCTCTATGTTGTCCCCATTAAATCCCTCGTGATCCACCTATATGTGAACCAATTTCTAGGGTTGAGTCACATAGCACTACACGTAAGTACCCACTCCTTAACTCATGGCAGGCTAATGAGTCTCATGGCACTACATGTAGGTAGCCCAGTTTCTAACTCTCGGTAACCTAGACCTTGCTCTAGGATTACCCCTTTTTTTAGCCTTTTCAAAGCAATAGAGGTGGACCCAGATCTAGTCAGTTATATACCCACATTTATAGTGATAATCATAGTCACTTTATAGTTGCATGAAATAAATAAACATCCAACAATTATTTTCAAGCAACCGATTAAAACTTCGGGAATCGCCATGAAACTAGAGAGAATATTCATAAGCGTAACCACATACCTGATCTAGAGTAACTTGATGTCCATGCATTAACATTCAACACAATTAAACAAGCAATCAACAATATCCTGAAAATAATGCATAACATCCAAGTGTCATTGTTTTATTCAAAACATTCCCAAGATTAACTTGGATTCCACCTTATGATTTCTGAGGCCAACTTTAGGGTTTTATTAGGGTTTTAGCCTTCATTATGCATTTATCATTTTTAATGCTCTTTTAGTCCACAAACCCTAATTTCAACATCATAGGCACAATTAAAAGTCAATTAAGGCCAATATGCCTCTTTTACACTAAAACTACCATTTTTACCATTTTAAGTCATGAAATGATTATTAAGGTCAATTATCATGTTCAGGTTCCTTTAAATTGACCACTCAAAAAAAGAATTATAGTTTGATTCCCAAAGGAACCCTAATTATTGTATTTCACCTCTTTTAGGTTAGCAAACCCTAATTTATCATTAATTCCACTATTATATACTAGGAAACCCTAATTTCCAAATTATCCACATTAATGATCTTTTATACTCAATTTGGATTTGTAGCAACATAACTTTGTATTATCCCTAAATTTGTACCATTAAAAGACATATTCTAGTATATTAGGGTTTCTAAGCCCATTAATGCACACTCAGGTATATGAAACCCTAAATTAAGTCCATTATGCATAAAGATCATCTATTTAGTTATAAATCATCATTTTTATTGTCAACAGGTAACTATCAACATTAAACATCCATTTAACCTTTCCCGAGTCATTGATCACCAAAGATTTGGGTTTTGTATTAATTGAACCATTAAAAATATCATCTTTTCACACTTTTTGAATTGGAAGAAGAATTACGCTTCAAGTACATTTTTATTACATTCCTTGCATTTTTCTAATCAAAAAGCACTACTTATTTGTATTTTTCGACAAAAGGATCTATTTTTAGCGATTTATACAAGTTTCAATACTTTTCTTGAATATTACCCAGAGAGGCGAGTTACCTGAGTTTTTTGGAAAAAAACAACCGCTACATCCCTGGTCTTCTTTGACCGCACATGATCGCACAACTCCTGACACCAGCACCCACTTACAGACTTATTTCAAGTCGCGAAGAAGCCATACCGTTGATCAGTTCTTGTGGCCCATCGTAGTCTATGATCGAACGGTAAATGCTCCTTCATCCTTGCCTGATGCAGTAGCAGCCTCACGGCAGCGCCGCGGATGAGGGCAGGCCGGAGCAAGTTCAATCTTGCTGATCTGGAGGACGAGGGAACAAGGGGAGGTGTCATTTGGGTGTGAGAAGGTGAGAGGAGTTGAGACGGGTAGTATATATCGGATTAGGGTCGAGTCCTAGGGCTTCCTTCTCTCACCGCCAACTGCCCTTGAGGTGAAAATAGGCATTTCTTTTATACGCATTGGAAGCACGAATAAGTAGGGTCTGGGGAGTTTGGAATCCTACCCCGAACTTAACTGGGGCCTTTCCAAGTTCTCATCCGAACTGGATTGCTAGGAAATCGGAGAGGAAAATCCCTCTGCCAGTGGCGCCTTTCCTATACAGACTCAAGGTAGGAGACGCACGTCCAGCGTCAGATCTTCATCTGATGGCTGGCGTCGTCCAGAGCTATATCCATTTAAATCGGAAAAGTGTGACATTTATTACAATCACAAGACTTTATGGAAATTGTAAAAATCATAACTCGCAAACTGCTTATCCAATTAAGCACAAATTTTAAGGGAATCTTATTAATGACTTTATCTATCATCATGATAAATTTGGGCTCATTATATAAATAAATAGGGTACCACTCTTTAGTTGCAAGTTATTACTCATTTAGGTATATTTCTCACCTAATTTCTCTTTCCCTTGCGATTAAATTATTATCTTGGATTTCCTTGGACCTCAAGGAACCTTAATGGCTCGAATTCCCATCTTGTGAATGTTTCTTAGCCTTTTTCCTTATCTTTCAACCTTTTTCTTATAATCTTACTTTTTCTTTATTAAAATATCTCTTTTTGAGAATTTCTCGTTATCTCTCTTTTATTTCCTTATTTGGAGTTCCTTCTAACCTTAGGAATCATTTGGATACGAAAATCCCCCAAGATAACTCAATTATACCTTTTTCCATATGTTTTCCACATTTTATCATTATTCTCAATTTCTTTCTTAATAAATAAATATATAATTGATCTTCTCTTTTCTTATTGTACTCTTTATGCAACTTTGAACTCCTTGGAACCCAAGGAACCCAAGAGGCACGAAATCCCTCTTTGGATTTGCTTTCTAGAGGTTTCCACATTATTCTTTTCTTAGAAATTCAATTATTCATTCACTAATTGAATTGTCTTGTTATTTGGGCCCAATAGCCAATAAAGCCCACAACCCAAACATCAAGGCTATTGTAAACAAAATCCGTTTATTGTATCATTATTTGTTCAAATATTCTTAATATGAGAAAGTACATTTCTCACCAATGAACCCAAAATTAGGGTTGTAACATCATTCCCCTCTTATAGGAATTTTGTCCTCAAAATTCTTATCAAGGAAACAAACAACTCTGGATAAGACTATTCCATGTCCATCATTGGCCCCTATGTGGCTTTACCTTACCCATGACACTCCCAAAGAACCTTTATCATTACATATTCTTTTTTTTTTGAGTTCTTTCATCCTGGCATCTATAAACTACATAGGTGACTCAGGCCATTTCAGCCTCCCTTGGGGCTCACTAGGTTCATTGCTCAGCACATGCTCGGGGTACCTCACATAGAGCTCTACATTGGACACATGGAACTCATTACACATTTTTTTTATCCTGAGGGGTAATGTCAAACTTAGCTTTCGCCACTAAACCATGTCAAAAGAATCTATGCATCATGGACTCAACTCTCTTAGCTATAACTTAGACGTGTCAGATTTTCACATATTCTCCCACAGTGAACTGTATGTCAGTCTACTTTGCATCTGCTCACGAATCTCATTGTCTCTAGGCTCCTTTCATCCATTGCACAATCAAAGCGACTTCACCTACACGCATTGTGGTCCTTTTCTAACCATCACATGGTTCTTTCACCAACATCACCTTACTGAAGTGGTGGCCGACACAACCTCCCTTACAGAGCTTCTTTAAATCCCGATACTAGCTATGGTGGTCATCATCACATCTTTCATAGGACAAGAACTATCTCTAACTATCACCCTGAATGAGCACATATGCTTTCATCAGACCCTTTAGTCTAGATCATACTAACCATTAGTTAGGGGTGATAAACTATACTAACATAGAGTTCTTCATGTACCTTCTTCCATCTTATGGAAGTAACCCTTTAGGTTATACTCAAGAACTTTTTGAATTCACCACGTGGTGTAGTTGAACTATCTCTCTCATATGTAGTTCAACCCGATATGTCCCTTGACAGTACTCTTTCTTTCTCATGTCAACTAGGTAAGGCGATCTACCATAACCCACATTGCATCTTGACCTTCCTTGGTCTAGGGGAGACTTATCACGACATCCATAGTGATGAACTCCCATTCCCTCTCGGGAACTCTATATCCTCTATATTAATGTACTGGGTTATCGGTGCTCATCCTTCACCTTCTGTCATGCATGGCAACATACCACATGCAGCCTCATCTCTAGCATCCATAGTACTACTACCACTCATTATTTCAGTAGTACCATGGTATATGGTGACCTTAAAAATCATGATTTCCTATATATCATGATTCCTCAAGGTCGATTTCTTCAAAAAAAGAAAAACCTAAACCACTCTCATCAGGGTTTCATCACCTTCCTATCCAAAGAAGTGTATATGAGGTTCTATCACCATCCTTGCATTGTATCCAGGACTAGACTGACTAACCAAAAAACCATTAACTTTTCCACATATCTCGTTACATCTGAGTGCTAGCCAAACACATCTTCTTTTCCAAACTTAGGGTTAGTCTAACAACCTCTTCTAGCCAAACGAGGCATATATATCTCAACCAGAGCATCATTTACCACTTCACATCCATACGTATTAGGTAACATTGAAGACATACACTTACGTGTATTTCACTTATCATCTTAACTCTTAACTCTAAGTCTATCTTCATTGAGAACACTTTTGAGCTCATTTTCCTGGTAATCAAACTCAACCTTGTCTGACTTCATATCTCATGATAACATCATCCTCAAAAGGTGACTACCTTATTCCTCTTAGTGTTTGCAAACCATCCATGTATCATTCACTTTACTAGGGTATGTTCTCATATTTTTCCTTGTACCTCATAGTAGCGTTCCAACTCACATCATCTTTTATCCTTGGTGTATGTCATGCGTAATGTCCTATCTCTCACTCCCATAACAAGAGGAAATAAGCATTTGGTTGCAGTCCAAATATAGAGTTCTTCCTATTCCAAGAGTAGAGATGGTACATCCCACCTTGCCAGTACACCTTTAAATCTAAGTTGAAACGTGCCACATATGTCTCAACATCACATTCATCTCGATATCAAAGTTACTTCCATGGAAAAATAGTCTTGAAGCTACTTGGTCCAAACACAATCCTTGGTCACCTCTTCTAGGTCCATGGGGGTACCGACACTTATGGGGTCACCTCTTCCCTTATGCACCCAGAGAGTGCCCTATTCATCTGCCCTTTGGGTCCCATGAGTTCATGAAGGTGATCGATCTCCTAACCCATGTCCCTCGGACAATGATAGCTGTTACCTCCCGACCCTATGGTCATGTGCAACTAGGGAATTAGGCAACTCCTACTTTCATCGGTCTTATCCCCACCTGACCCTAGGATAGACTTAGGATTCTCCATTTATAGTACATGTCCAACTTAGAACCTTGCCCAAGCCTTCATCATCTCTCTTTGTATACATGGGTTGTCATCTCTCTTTGTATACATGGGCTAACATCCATCCTTTCATAGGGGTCATGGCGACCTGCCTACCTTGGTCAGGCCCCTTACCGGTTACCTCTGTGGTAACACATCCACATGCATTTAGAGATGGATATCTATGGGTCTACAGGTTCATTGTCATACCATGTACTTTTCACTTAGCTTCTCAAGATCCTATGAGACCTATTTAGGTTACCTTAAACCAACAAAACTAATATACACCCTACCAAATGGGTCCCTCTCCCAAGATGGGAAGAAAACTATCTCTTGACAACAAGGTCACAAAAGCTCTTAGGTCCTAGGGTTTACATCCACATGAGCCTACTTAACCCTAGCAAGTTATTAAGGCACAAGCAGATCACCTATTGAACCATGATAGGTCATACTTGTCCTCTTTCCTCAATGTTGGATCAAGATCATACCTTCCTTCATCATCAACCTAGCTGTGAGGGGTTCATCAAACATACCTTAAACTTAAGGGACTTCCCTTTTCCTCTATACCTGAGGAGTACCATGCTCGAAACTAGAGAAACTTAATTCTCGTCATGAGCATTAGGTACACCACTTCCCCTCTTAGGCCTAGGAACCCTAGGTTCACTTTTAGGTGTCCAACTGCATGCTCTATCTCTTAACCATGAATAAAGCTTGCAAAAGGCATGACATGCACTTCCTGTCATCCTTCAACTCGAGCAACACTTAGAGTTGGGTCCTCCTTAAGGACAACCAACAAGGTACAAGGCCTCATAACCTGTTTACTAAACCTTTCTAGGTCTAAGGAACTCTTCTTCCTACCTCAGAAGGTAAACACCTATACAGTAGGCACATAGGTACCAGAAGATTCATTTTCTCTCTAGGGTTTGGTCTGTCCCATAGCAACCAAGACATCATCAACCTCTAGGGATCAATCATGTGGTGACCACTATCATCCACTTAGGTCACATCATCCTCAACTCCTGACTTCTCCTCGTATCCCGGAGTCTAGGATTCCAACCTTCGTGCTGGGTTTCCTACTCTCTCTCTAGACCTAACCCTACAACTAACCTCACCATTATAGGTCCTCTCTTCTTGAAGGGTCAACCTCAAAAGCATGCCCCTACCTGGATAAAGCCTATGTTCAGCTCATGTTCACTCAAGGTTATCTATAGCCCCTTAGTCTTATTACATAAGCTATCCATCAAACTCTCCCAACCAGGGTTTCAACCTATAGCTCGCACTACTGGTATATCCTGGGTGCCTATTATGCCCATATAAGCTCATGGGGTTTCCATAGGTTCTTCTTTAACCTCATCTATGCAGGAGCTATCATTACTCTAACATGCATGACCCTTTCTAGGGTTGGGTTGCCAAAGGTGCTAGGTTACCCATGGATCATATGGCATCCCAAAGGTATGTCCTTTCAAACACCTGGTCTATCGTGATATCTATTCACCACATCATCTCTTTCTATCCAACACTTAGGATTAGGTTATCATCATCCTTATAGGATGTGCCAGGTCCCTACATGCAATGGAGATTTCTATCTCCAAAACTAACTCTCTTTATTTATCCTCCTGATACGAAGGTATGGCCTCAGGTCTCTTCTGAGGGCATGACAACTTATGTCATACGACCTATGCATGTATATATTTTTTAGTTTACGCTTACTCTATTAAGATTATGTCCATGACATATTATTTACATGCTTTTCCTTTAATTTTATGGAGGATCCCTTAAACCTTATCAACCTTACCCATACCTCAAGAGGGTGAGGAGAAGAGATAAAACCCTAATCCTTAAGGTCCTTAACAGAATTTGTGATGAGAAGGGATGAATAACATGAGAAAGTCCTAAAGGTATCTTATTTCGATTCATACCCTAAGACTTTGGCCAAGCAGTCACATGGATCCGGGAGTCCTCGTATTCTGACTAGCGGTGTGGAGGAAAATATTGCCAGCCCCCGTTCATGATCCTTTTCTAGACACCTCCATCTTTCAGATAATCCTCTAATAACTCCCATGAGTTCTATGGAGTTTGAAAAATTTAATAATTATTAATGGTTAAGTGGGGAACCTACGCTCTGATACCAAATGTTATGACCCCACCTGTCGATAACCCTCAATTAAGGAAGACCGAGAGGTCGAAGGCGCACCCATAACTTCTGGATCAAAGGTTTGGCAATTAACCAAGAATAATTATCAAATTTTAACAGACTAAACGGGAAAACTATAAGAAAATAAACTTTCGCATACCTTTTTGAAAACTTGGATCTCTAAACTTCTATCCACTTATGGATTTTACTCTAACTAATCCTCCTTGTATTTTACTTCATGTATTTCACAATATGACGATTTACTGTTTGTCCTTTTGGCTTGTACCTAAAATGCCGACAAACAAAATGTCAGTCAGCCGAAGCTGGTATGTCGGGGAAACAATAATTATATAAATACGTTAACAATTTAATCATTCAATTAATCATTTAAAAACCAAGATTACATTTTAGATATAACTCCACGATCCAAGAGTACCCTATTCTCTATGTTGTCCCCATTAGACCCCTCATGATCCACCTATAGGTGAACCAATTTCTAGGGTTGAGTTACATGGCACTACTCGTAAGTAGCCCACTCCTTAACTCATGGCATACTAATGAGTCTCATGGCACTACAGGTAGGTAGCCAAGTTTCTGACTCTCAGTAACCTAGACCTTGCTCTAGGATTACCCCTTTTTTTAGCCTTTTCAAAGCAATAGAGGTGGACCCGGATCTAGTCAATTATATACACACATTTATAGTGATAATCATAGTCACTTTATAGTTGCATGAAATAAATAAACATCCAACAGTTATTTTCAAGCAACCGATTAAAACTTCGGGAATTGCCGTGAAACTAGAGCAATTATTCATAAGCATAACCACAAACCTGATCCAGAGTAACTTGATGTCCATGCATTAACATTCAACACAATTAAACAAGCAATCAACAATATCCTGAAAATAATGCATAACATCCAAGTGTCATTGTTTTATTCAAAACATTCCCAAGATCAACTTGGGTTCCACCTTATGATTTCTTAGGCCAACTTTAGGGTTTTAGCCTTCATTATGCATTTATCACTTTTAATGCTCTTTTAGTCCACAAACCCTAATTTCAACATCATAGGCACAATTAAAAGTCAATTAAGTCCAATATGCCTCTTTTACACTAAAGCTACCATCTTTACCATTTTAAGTCATGAAACGATTATTAAGTTCAATTATCATGTTCAGGTTCCTTTGAATTGACCACTCAAAAAAAGAATTATAGTTTGATTCCCAAAGGAGCCCTAATTACTGTATTTCACCTCTTTTAGGTTAGCAAACCCTAATTTATCATTAATTCCACTATTATATACTAGGAAACCCTAATTTCCAAATTGTCCACAATAATGATCTTTTATACTCAATTTGGATTTGTAGCAACATAACTTTGTCTTATCCCTAAATTTGTACCATTAAAACCATTGAAAGACATATTCTCCTATATTAGAGTTTCCAAGCCCATTAATGCACACTCAAGTATATGAAACCCGAAATTAAGCCCATTATGCGTAAAGATCATCTCTTTAGTTATAAATCATCCTTTTTATTGTCAACAGGTAAATATCAACATTAAAAATCCATTTAACCTTTCCCGAGTCTTTAATCACCAAAGATTTGGGTTTTGTATTAATTAAACCATTAAAAATAGCATATTTTCACACTTTTTGAATTGCAAGAAGAATTAGGCTTCAATTACATTTTTATTACATTCCTTGCATTTTTCTGATAGAAAAGCACTACATATTTGTATTTTTCGACAAAAGGATCTATTTTTAGCGATTTATACAAGTTTCAATACTTTTCTTGAATATTACCCAGAGAGGCGAGTTACCTGAGTTTTTTGGAAAAAAGACAACCGCTAGATCCCTGTCTTCTTTGACCGCACATGATCGCACGACTCCTGACACCAACGCCCACTTACAGACTTTTTTGAAATCGCGAAGAAGCCATACCGTTTATCAGTTCTTGTGACCCATCATAGTCCATGATCGAACGGTAGACGCTCCTTCTTCCTTGCCTGATCCAGTAGCGGCCTCACGACGGTGCCGCGACTGAGGGATCACCGGAGCAAGTTCAATCTTGCTGATCTGGAGGTCGAGGGAACAAGGGGAGGTATCGTTTGGGTGTGAGAAGGTGAGAGGAGTTGAGAGGGGTAGTATATATAGGACTAGGGTCGAGTCCTAGGGCTTCCTTCCCTCTCCGCCAACTGCCCTTGAGGTGAAATTAGGCATTTCTTTTATACGCATTGGAAGCACGAATAAGTAGGGTCTGGGGAGTTCGGAATCCTACCCCGAACTTAACTGGGACCTTTCCAAGTTCTCATGCGAACTGGATTGCTAGGAAATCGGAGAGGAAAATCCCTCTACCTATGGCTCCTTTCCTATACAGACTCAAGGTAGGAGACGCACGTCCGGCGTCAGATCTTGATCTGATGGCTGGCGTCGTCCAGAGCTATATCCATTTAAATCGGAAAAGTGTGACATTTATTACAATCACAACACTTTATGGAAATTGTAAAAATCATAACTCGCAAACTGCTTATCCAATTAAGCCCAAATTTTAAGCAAATCTTATTAATGACGTAATCTATCATCATGCCAAATTTAGGCTCATTATATAAAGAAATAGGGTACCTCTCATTAGTTGCAAGTTATTACTCATTTAGGTATATTTCTCACCTAATTTCTCTTTCCCTTGCGATTATATTATTATCTTGGATTTCCTTGGACCTCAAGGAACCTTAATGGCTCGAATTCCCATCTTGGGAATGTTTCTTAGCTTTTTTCCTTATCTTTCATCCTTTTTCTTATTATCTTACTTTTTCTTTATTAAAATATCTCTTTTTGAGAATTTCTCATTATCTCTATTTTATTTCCTTATTTACAGTTCCTTCAAACCTTAGGAATCCTTTGGATACGAAAATCCATCAAGATAACTCAATTATACCTTTTTCCACATGTTTTCCACATTTTATCGTTATTCTCAATTTCTTTCTTAATAAATAAATAAATAAATATATAATTGATCTTCTCTTTTCTTATTGTACTCTTTATGCAACTTTGAACTCCTTGGAACCCAAGGAACCCAAGAGGCACGAAATCCCTCTTTGGATTTGCTTTGTAGAGGTTTCAACATATTTCTTTTCTTAGAAATTCAATTATTCATTCACTAATTGAATAGTCTTGTTATTTGGGCCCAATATCCAATAAATCCCACAACCCCAACAACAAGGCTATTGTAAACAAAATCCATTTATTATATCATTATTTGTTCAAATTTTCTTATAATGATAAATTACATTTCTCACCAATGAACCCAAAATTAGGGTTGTAACAACTATGCACCCTAACCTCCCACCTTCACTATCCTAATTGCCCAACTCTTTCTAAGGAGGGCTTACCCCAAGGTTTGTATTGCTTGTCTTCTACAACTACTGCTAGAAGCCCAAACCAAGGACAACTTACTCCTCTCGTTCAGATAGCAATCATGTATTGGATGAACCATTGACTCCAATACTCTTTTTCCTTCTTCTTGTTAAATATCTTGCTCTCCATGTATGTATTTCGTTGTCCTTGTTAAGTATCCTATCAATGAAAGCCATTAATTTTTTCTACTCACTATTTGATGTGTATTCCATGACCACGGCATGATCTTTCATAAGTAGTCTTTTGGATGTTTAATTTACATTGCATTTTGGTTCCAGTAGGTATTAGAGATAGTTTTTTCCAAGGAGCACGAGCAACTGAAGGCCAATAGTCTATTACATGGAATTTTGTATGAGATATCGACTCTTTGTAGCCACCCCATATGCACACCAAAAAGTAGATCAAAGATAGACCATATTTCTTCTTTCATAATTTCCACCCATTATAAATATGACTCGGACTCCCCTTCAAGGTTGTCAAACATTAAATGTTTATTTTTCATTTGATAGTTTTTGGCAGTAATTTCTCTATGCTTACCAGTCTTCTTAAGGAGAATAATAGTTAAAGTTCATAGGAAGAAGAAAACGCATATCGAGTTGAATCAGAATTCCAACCCACATACTACAATAGTTGAATAGGTGGTTGATTGGAGGGGAGAACTTGCACAAATAAATATGGGGGCATGATAGCTGTAATCATTGTATCAGGTCTGTACTATGCTACTCTTCTTACTTTGTCTAAGTTGTTAGCATGCAAAAACAATAAACTACCTAAATTTTTTTCTATATTTATTTATTACTTCAAGTACCTTTGGAATAGTATCTTATTTTTATGACTTCCAATAAATTGATAGTGCTAGCATCTAACCCATTAATTTATAATTCATTCAATTTGTCTTATGATTCTACACTGTGTTGGTTTTTATTTATGTAATAATGTTTAAAATTTGGCCCTATCACGTTGTTGTTGATGTTTTCTTTGGATCCAAGCCCGAGGTTTATCTTACTTTGAATACAACTGATTCCTCATCAAAGTACACCTCATCAACTAGCTTAATTTTTTAACAATCAAAGATGTGATAGTAAATGAAAAATTTTCCAAATACGCAATGTCCCACTTCGAAGAGGGATAACTTTGCACTGTAAAAAATCTGGTTCCAAATTAAATGCATCATTTTTTTTTAGCTAAACAATTTGATCGTCAAATAACTAGTCTAAAATCCCTTATTGAGTTCACAAATCAAGTATAACATTTTGCATGAAAATATGTATTGCTTAACATTGTTGGTACATACAAGTCAACACATTATCAAGAAGCAACCAAGCTGGCTGGGGAGGAGTGGTTCAGGTGGTTCAGCACGGTGTCCCCTCATGAAGGGATCCGGGTTCGATTCCCAGCGGCCGCCTCCGAAATGGTACCCTTCGTGCAGGTCGGCCAACTGTGCACTTTAACCGGTTCCCGGGTGGGTGGGGCGCTTGGGGCCTTGTTGTAGCTGGCGACAACTATGTGCCATTTGAGAATAAAGATGTGTTGACACAAATTAATATGATTTTAATCCCATGTTTCTTTATTACTATCTTTCACTCCTAATGGCTTGTTAAATGGTGGCAGCGGACACGACACTAGGCACAAGTTATCAACTTGATAACTTGGAAAGCTAATAGGTAATAATACAATGAAACATAAATCACATATGGCTACTTCTATGCTCTCGATAATTGGATACTTTTCAAATTTGGAATGGTGATAGTGCTTCATAGGGTTTCCATCTACAGTTAACTTTCATCACCATCTGCTGGGATTATTGTGTGGTCACAGAGTTGTCCTCAACTTTTGGATTAGGAGGCGTACTGCAATTTTTCAAAAATGGTAAAAAATCTACACTAAACAAATCCGCTCTTGCCATCTACCTTTCTTTATGTGATTAACTTTTGCAGGTTCATATTCTATCCATGCTTAAAGATTATACTATTTTTAGGGAAGAGCAGGAATGACGAAGACTGAGAGTAAGGTGCAGTTTAAAAATGAAATGAAATAATTATGCTATTCAATTACTGTAGTTTTGATACATATATGATACAGGATAAAAAAGGCATCAATCCCAACTAATTGCTAAATAAGAATCCCTCTTTGGGTCTACATCAAGTACAAAAAAACAGAGTACAAAGAAGATTCCTAGAACATCTATGGATGGTCCAAGTTGTAATAGAAAGATGTCACTATGAGGGGCGATGCTACAATCTTGAAATCAAGACTTCCATTCAATAAAATCAACCCACTCATTAAGGAAAATGGATGAAGGGCCAATGTGTCACAAGGTCACAACTTTGTGCAACACAAGAACCCAGGCTATCGTCAACTCACCGAACAAAAGGAGAAGACAATAAGGATGCTAAAACTGGTCGAGAAAGATACATACTCTTTTGCCAAGATGCGTGTAAACCTCACTAAATTTATTAATATATGTATATCCTTTTCTTTGTACACATTATGCAATATGGGCAAGGTATATGTCCTCCCCATGTACATTTGACGTTTCAGTATAAATGAAAGAATGTTTGTTGGCATAAAGAACATAACTTGGTCTAACTACTACAATTTTGTTACTAGAAGAGCTTTTGGACTAACAAATTACACAATATATGAATAATCAAACTATACATATATGTATGTGTAATAAATGGCACTACATATGTAGCTAGTGCATAATCCAACTACATATATATGTGTGTAGTAACTGCTGCCTTTCCCTACACATGAACTACATATAAATTGTATTAACTTCATCTTTCTGCTACATACTGAATACATATGCAATTGTAGTCATACATTTAGCTATAATTACACTTACATTTAAATATGTAAGGACAATATATAGCTACGCTTCTCATTACATAGGAATTTGTAGCGAATGGATTATCTAACTACATATTTGAAAAATAAAGTTAAAGGCTTTAGTTATACGAGCATAAACTACAAATTGTATGTGTAAAGAAATTTGTAGTTAAAGCCTTTAGCTACAAAATATGGGGTTTCTGCTACAATTTTTTTTGTAGTTAAAGACCCTTTTTTTGTAGTGATTTTCTGTAATCCAAGCACATCCTCCACTTGGATTGCTCTCTGTGACAAAATGGATTTTGGTATTATAATAAAGTAATTAATCTTTTTACGTCATTATACCCATTCATGGTCCCAAATCATTTTTCTTTTCTTCATAATCAATGTTGAGACTCAAATTCGAAATATGGTGATCGATGTGATCTTTATACACATTATAAAACCTTAAATTTGATTAATTCATCACTTTGTCCAAAGAAGAAAATTGATCCATAAAACTTTATCTTTTGGTTCTTAAACGTTTTCTAAATATTGTCCACATTTTTGTGAAGTTATGGTCCAAATTTCATCTCATTTGGACATTCCTACGCCTTTCTATGAATTTTTGTAGATAATGTATTGAAAACCCATTCATTGCTTTTTATTTGACCTCTTTTTAGCTATGTGTCAGCAATCCGAGGGCAAAGGGGTCAGGGGCAATTTTTGGCCCTTAGATCTAAGACTAATATGATGGCCATTGAGTTGTCATCAACCTCCCACTGATTGCGGGGAGGTGTTAATGCAACCCAATCATGAAAACTCACGCCGTTGACCATGATTCAAAGTTATGAGTGAGCCAAATTGCTCCTCTCACGATTTCAAATTGAATGAACGCTACTTTAGTAACCATTATTTCTTCTTTCAGTCACTAAAATGCATTCCCCTCTTGGCCCTCTCACTCTGGCAGCCATGGCTAGGAGCAAGAAATAGTTTTATCCCTAAAACTACCCCTAGTGCTATAAAAAGGTCCCCCGTGTTCACCATCAGCACACCAAGCTGTGGGCCTTGTTCTTGCCCTCTGTTTTGGCCTTAGGCATCGTAATTTTTCCTCCTTGTTTCTCCTGGTTGTCCAACGGCGTCACCGCCCCATTGTTTTGGGTGTGTCCTCTCGACCCTTCCTCGCCTCAACCCACCACTACCATCAGACTCGCGATGGCACAGCGAAGTCGGGTGGTGCCTTCGCTTCCCTTCATCAGCCCTCCTACTCCCTCCTATGCTAGAACTGGTGAGACAATCTGCCATGGACCTATGCTGCTCACACGACTACTAGAGCTGGAGAGAAAGGTCCCAATCCACCGGTTCAAGTGGTTTCCACGGTCCAACAAACCAACCTTTGAACCAATTATTAAAATGTGAACTGGCCAATTGAAGGATCAAGCCAGACCCTAAACGAATCGAGCCACCTTGCTCACATGGCTCGATCTAGGTCATTCTTTTAATATTGAACGGTCCTTGTTTTTCTGCATTTAAGGTATTTTTATCTCTTCTCTACTCAAATATTCAATTAAATGCCATATCTTGTTTAAATCGTAGAAAATGCATCCGAACTCCAAAAATGATGAAAAAATAGTCAATCTTGATCATAAAAATCTACTGAACCTTTTAAAATTACTTTTGAAGCCTAATTATTGATATTTATCACTAATATTCCTAGATATTGTTCATTTCCTTATTTAATTTTTCTAATGATTCAACAATGATTATTAATCCTTGAGAAACCCTAATTATGAATCTAATGCTCATCTTGAAACTGAACTTGACTATGTATGAGTTTAGATCTGATCTTGGATCTCATCTCTCCTAGAATGTGAATCATGTATATTGAACCAAGGATTAACCTTAGTATTGCGATAATGGATCTAAATCTTGTGGAAAGATTGATCATGTGTATGATTCATGACTCTACTTTAATCAAACTGATATTTGGATTCCAATGATATTAGTTATCATGATGATAATATAGAAATGTGATGATGACTTGTATAATGACCATAAATTAGGGTTAACACATATGATCCTAGAAAACCTAGGTAAGTCATTCACACTTGAAATATTCTTGACACTTGAAAAATGTTAGACATATTGATATATAATGGATAATGAGTGGATGACCTAACGCTAAGGTTGACCTAGGAAAATATAACCCTAATCTCAAATATTGAAACATGATATCCAAATATCTTGATCTTGACCCCTGATCCAAACATTGTGCTTTAGGGTCTAACTCGAAGGGTCGACCTATTACTAGTGAATCTATACTTGAAATTTTCAGTGAAAGGTAAGCTACTATATAACTCCTCCTTGATTGTATTGAAGATACTTTTTTGTATCTCTTGACTGTATACTTGGCTACTTACTTAGATGAGCTACTGTTCCCTATGATTAGTCTTCCATTTTTCTATACTATATTTAAAAAAACATGAAAACATAAATTACATGTCCATTATGACTGCCCATATATTAATATTGATGATGATATTGATAATGTTTATTTTGAGTGCAACAACCCCCTAATTTGGAGGTGGGACTTGTACATTAGCCTCCTATTTCCTATGGTGAGAAGGAGCCTAGTGACCTTCCCCATCACACTGGGGTAATAGGGTCACACAAAATATATAAGCATGCTTATTTGATTACATCATAATGGGAACTCGTAATAAAAATTGAATCGTTGAATAACAAACATTTTGTCAAATGATATTGGTTTTGGAAATTGCTTGTTATTCTTTTGAATATAAGTCCTGCCAAGTATACTCTTTTGTCATAAACCGCTTTATTTGATCTTGATAGTGTACCGTGTAATTGCATGATTGTGTCTAGATTTTCTTGATTTTAGGAAATACAAATGGAACACTGATTAAGATCGCTTCCACACTCTACATACTCTAATGCCAAAGATAAATAAGATATATCTGCATATTGGGTTAGTTTGTTCTTTAATTTTCCAGTTTTTGAGTTATTGTTTCTTATTGTATATGCTAGTGTGTTAGATCCTATCGGGCCACTTAGGGATGTGCACTTCAATCCGTTTACTACTGCCTAGGTAGTAGGATTGGGATTGGGGTAAAAATGGTTCTGTGACACTCTCTCACAGGCATCAATTTCCCATCTTCATTCTCGGCGACTGTGATCCCACCCTTCTTGGGTACAACTTGGTGGGACTCACCCATGGGTTGTCAGAAATGGGATATATGATTCCAGAATTAAGTAGCTTCAAGACGTGTTTTGCTAGAACCTCTATCAATTTTGGATTCAATCGTCTTTGAATTTGATGGGTTGGACTAGCATCATCCTCAAGATAGATTCTATGGACACAAATAGAGGGGACAATACCCCTCAAACTAGCAATGGACCATCTGATGGTCGGAATGTTGTTCTTTAAAACCTCCATCAAAACATCTTCTTGCTCTGGGGAAAGGATAGAAGAAATGGTCACTGGGAGGGTGTCATTGGATCCTAAGAAAGCATATTTCAGCCCTTTGGGGAGAGACTTGATCTCAAGAATGGGAGGCTCCTCAAGGGAATTCTTCAATGGTCCAAAAATAGAAGGGAGGTCCTCACTTGTAGCCCCTATGGCCAAATATTCTTTCTCATCCTCATCATCATAATTATCAGGAAATTCCAAAATGTACTCTAGACCTCTACCTTGTGTTGCAGTCTGAATCCATGCATGTAGACATTCTTTTACAATCTCATCAAGGCACTCAATTAGATAAAAAATTTCTTTTGTAGCACCTATCACCTTGGCCTTAGCAGAAGACTTGCAAATGTTTAGCTGGATCTTCATGTGCATGAAAGTCATATACATAGTTCCAGTCCTCACACATATCACTACATCAGCTATAGCCAATAAGGGTCTCCCCAAGATAATACACACTTTCCTTGAGTCGTTTTCCAAGTCCAAAATAATGAAATCAATAGGAAAGAATGCAAAGGTATCATTATCAAGCCTCACCAAAACATCATCAACACACCCCCTAGGTGTTTTCACAGATCTATCGGCCATTTGCGAAGTGCAGTGAGATGGACCTAGTTGTCCCATTTGTAGTTCAACAAACACATCATACTACATCAGATTTACACTAGAACCCAAGTCAAGAAGAGCTTGGTCAATGTTATGTTCTCCAATGTAGAATGAGATGATGGGAGCACATGTTCTTTTCTCTTCCTTGGTACGGTGTGCTATAGATTTGAGCTCACTTGCTCAGTGAGCTTGACCTTCCTCGGTGTCCTTCCTGTAAGGACCCTGACTTGGGTTTTGGGCTAAACCTATTTGTTTTGTGAATTAATTTTCTTACAACTTTCATCTAATCCTTTGAGGTATTTTTTATCATGTTAAATGTTTATGTTTCAAGTTTCAATCTATTTGAATGTTGTTTTAGAAATGTTTGCTTATTTTGGACCAAAGTGCAATTTACCCAAGATGAGAGGTTATCTTGCAATATGTCACATGAAGAGTATTCCCTTAGTGCTTTAGCATCATAATAGATAGAATGATGTGATGGGGAACCTTGTGGCAAGCCTAAGTTCCAAGTTGAGCCTATATGGATGATGCTTGTGTGTATGTGCTACTTTTGGTGTAAGTTGCAATCTACCTAAAGTGAAGGGTTAACATGCAATTTACCATCTCTAGAGTGTTACTTCCCTCTCTTGGCATCATCTAGAGGACACATGAAGAGATGGGTGCCTTGTTTGTATCTTAGTTGTGTGCAAGCATCCTTTGTGATGAATAAGACCCATGTGAGATGTGTTTTGCTCTTAGATTGGTTATCTCGGGTTAGAGAGCCTTAGAGAGGCTTCTTATCGGTTTGTGAGTGTGTATGATTGTGCTCTATCAGTTTTTGAGTGTGTAGGGTTTTTGCCATATCAGTTTTTCGGTGTGTAGGGTTTTGGCATACGGGTATGACCTTGGAAGGAGACTAAGAGGGCGAGATCAAGCCTAGATCTTATCACCATGTCTTGCATATTGTTGCATGTGGTCCCTTTCTAATGGGAAAGTGTCACCTAAGCTCATAAGGTGATGACATCACTCCTTTGATCTCTCTTCCTTCCCTCAAGTTTATACCCCCTCCTTATTCACACAAGTAAACCCTTTTGTCCATTCTTGTTCCTCTCCTCTTGGTGGACGAGCTTGGGGGCTTAAGGAGCTAGAGATAGTCTCCATGGAACTTGGCAGGTCTAGTTCCTTTCTCATGGTGATTCTTGGTTTTACTTCCATCTTAGTGAGTTATGTGTCTTTGATGGACATTCCTTTGAGCTATATTCCTCATCTTCTTCTTCATCTTTTGGCCGTGGATCATTCCTTGTATGAACGTTGACTAGGACATGGTTCTTTCTCCTTCTTTCCTTTCTTCTTGAGGAATCATAACCATGAACTTTTCTTCTTATTTCTTAAGGTGATGTTGAGACTGATTTGAGAATCTTGATGGGTCATCTTCAAGTTGAGGAACGTGTGATTTGGAGCTTTGATCATGGATCTTTAACCCTAGATAGAGACCTTCTTGAGGCAGGTTATATAACTCTTAACCTTCTTTATTGTTTCACTCTTTCATATGCTTATGTTTTTCTTCACCTCTAGATCATTTAATTTCATATATGTTAGTAGTTGGTGATGGTTTGAGAACTATTTTGATGAAGGAAATTCATTTGATTTACTATCCATAACCTTTCACCTTCTTGCAATGATAGTAGGTGGACTAGTGGCCGAGTTTTCTAAGGTTGAAGATGACAAAGTTGACACATAGGTGTTAAGTGGTCGTCATGACTTATGGTGCTTGAATCAACACTATGTGACAAGTCATCATGACTTAGGAGTGCTTATGTCGATCGGCCTGGATGGGTGCTAAACCACCACACCCTAGAGATGCTTAAACCAATATGATTGGTTAGGATGACATGCCTTGATGTGGAGATAACCCGTCATGTTCTAGAGATGCTCATTGATATGTTGCTAAACCAACAGGCTCGGATGGTGTTAACCCGCCATGACCAAGAAGGGTTAGACTGATATGTCTTTCTAGCCCGTCATGACCATGGGGACATCTTGCGTGAGCTGGTATGTTTTGGGTACTAACCCGTGACGCCCTTGATATTGCAAAAGTTCGGCATGACCTAACCCAAACCCTAACAACCTGTCACACTTAAGGCTACCCGATACACCTAGTGTTGTTCATCACCCATACAATTAAGGTTGGCTGATATACCCCTTGTTTGATTCATCCGACACTTCAAGTGTAGTTAAACTGTCACACCTTATGTATAGTCAATGCAACATGCTTAGGCAAGAAGGTCTAAATTGATATACCACATGGTGGTCTAAAATGATACATGACATGAGGGTCTAAACCGATACATGGGGTGAGCTTGCCAGACACACCATAATGTGGTGAAGTCGACACATGTGGATGAGGTGAAATTTCTATCACATGATGAAGGTTGAAGGGTATGCTTGGATACTCAATGATGTAAACATATGAACAATGCATGATATAGAAGAGTGTTGTCTTAGATAAGGTGTGATTAATCTTAATTTCTCCTCCTAAACCCAGTGCACCATAGGATGATGTTACTATGAGTTATCCATCCTTAACTAATGTGCTTAGCCCTAAATTAACCAACAATGTGGGAAGTAATGGATGTAGGGTTCAATGGTTAAATATCCATACGATAACCTTAATCACAGAAGAAGATGACCCATGTGATCATCTTAGTGAAAGATTCTAATCCATGACAAGTGTATACTGTATTCCCATTCATATAATCTTAACTTGTGGGGTGAGGTTAATGACACAACTATGTGTATATATATAAGATAGTGGCGATAAGCCTTATTGGAACAAAAGATGACAACATTTCTATAGAAATCATATAAACAAGTCTAATAACCTAAAAGTTCCTTGGGGATAGTTTGAAGTGAAACCCTCTAGTTATGTAATCTAAAGTTTTACCTTCCATAATTTTATATGTGGATAATGATTTGTGAGGGGTATTAACGTATGGGTCACAAATGATGAAACATTATGAATGGTGAATGGTCAACATGTTTACATAATGTAGGGTTGAAATACACTTGTACATGTATGCTATGTTGTTATCTAGTGTTGATGACACAATGATCTAATTATATATAAGTAATATTTTTCAACTTAAATCACTTTCAAGAAAATGGGAATTGGTTTGATTAGTGATTGGTGATGTGATAATGAGGTTGAACTCTAATTGGCTATATGTAAAGCGTATTGACCCAAATTCTAATGGTAGGTTATATTATTGAATGAATACAATCTAGATGGTTAAATAATATTAACCTTTGGCTATGAACCTTGATTAGGGAACACAAGAAGTATGAATATGTGAATGTGCATACTTAGTTACATTGACTAATTCTTAGCCTTATACGCTCCAACTTATGAAAGGTAGTGAATGTCAGATATTTGAGATAGAATTATGATTGAGAACATTATGAAAAACTAGCATGAAGCCTAAACCTAATTAGAAAACTTGTAATGTATTGTTTGCCTTACTTAATCTGTATGATGTGTTGAAACATATTCTCTCTCTAATGATATGGCATTAACTTTGTTACAAAGATGAATGTCTTAGATAATGGTTGCTATGAGATGTATATGTGACATTGTGTAAATGATTATTGATATAAGTGGTGCTTATATGCTCAATGAGGCATGATGAGGAAATCATGATTCACCAGTATGATGTGATGGGTTTTAGGACCTGGTAAGGGCTTAGTGCCTAGTTGAGGTGATATCGTGCAATACTGGAATGAGGAATTGATATCCCATGATAATATGTTGATGATGACAGCCTTGTGGCTGGTAGTGATACAGTGTTTTGAGATGATAGGAATCAATTTATAGTTTAAATGATGATATCTTCTATTGTAATACTATGCCCCTTTATTTTGAAGGATTTGTTTGTGGTTTGTACTTATAACTTGATTGATGTTACAAGACACTTTAATAGGTCTAATTAATCAAGTTGAATCTAATCATGTAGCTTGCCCTGTGCCATAGGTCCATTCAGTGTCAGCATTTACTGGATGGTGAAATGAGTAACTCTTATGGGAAACTCAGATCACATACGGTTGAGTATACGGGGACAGTTTGGTACCCTAATATCAATCAATAGAGTGTGGATTTAGACCTAGCTCAGTGATATGTGACACATGATTGGCTGCGGACCATATCCTGGAATGAGTGTGGCTTTAGGCCATAGCTTAGTGATATGTGACACAGGATTGGCTGCGGGCTATACCCTGGAAAGAGTGAGGCTTTGGGTCGTAGCTCAATGATATGTGATACATGATTTGTTGTGGGCCATACCCTGATAACAGTGTGAATGTGGGCCGTAACTCAGTTTCACTAACGTCGTGACATGTACCAAGGCGGGCTAGATTTGTACAGTAGGACTATATGTTGTTGATAGCAGTCTGACTAATGATGCGACTGCATGTTTATTCGTACTAACCGAGGGGGGTGAGTTCATTGATTATGACTCTTCCACTAGACCTTGTATGGCACCAATTTCAAATTAGTAGTGGTCGGTTGGATTTGGGGGGTACAACTCAAATCCTCAGGGCATCATTAATACATAATCAGCCGTGTAGTGTACGTGTATAGGATCAAACACGAAACCATTGAATTAAGACTTGACCTTGCTTTTATATATGTTTAGTTTATAATAGTCATAAATGTTTTTCATATTCCTTTTTAAATTATTAGAAGTTGTACTACTCATTGGCAAGTGCATATTTGTGAAAGATGGGATTTTTGTCTTAATTCTGAGGACGAAATTTCTGTAAGGTGTGCAGGATGTGATGGAGTGGACTTTTGGTACCCGTTAATGTCAGATGACATAAGTGAATTTATGTATGTTGAGTTATCTTAAGTGTTACAAATGCTTTGGAAATTTTTGGATGGTGATTGATGTTTATATCATGTTTGAGATCCCAAAGCTTATGCCTTTTGAGGAATTTAATTGATTGGTCAATTAATGATATATTGAGACCAATGTTTGATGGGATGTATCTAGGATAATAATAATAAAGTTTTGGACCAAAGTATTTTAATATTTAGCCTGTGTATAGACGTTCTTTGGGATATCACACAACCTTTAGTTATGTTGTTAGAGTCACACATTGCTTGTAAGTGGTTCGATCTTGTCATCAAGATGACAATATAATGACACCAGTATGATCTCCTACCTGAATTTGCTTGGGATCATGGACATGTTAGGAACATGGGATTCCTAGTCATAGCATGTCACAAGAAGAGGGACAAGACACGATCCTCAGTGGTTGGTTGCTTTGTTTATGATGAGTAGAAACAATCCTCATTAGAGCAATTTTAGAAGCCAATGGAGAGAGAGCGAAAGATACTCCCTATAAATTTTCTTACAAGTAGGAAGGAGGAGTTTGAGAATGAGTGAAAGATCTAGGAGAAAGAGGAACCCAAGAAGCTACCGAAGGTTGGAACCTTGCTGCGGCGGCTTCGTGCAGGAAAACATAGCCCACACACATGGGTGTCCAGGCCTGGTGGTCAGCACGATGCGACAAGAAACTTGGAATGATTCATGATGGCTCAGTAGGTGAGGAACATGGCACCTGAGATTGCTCGCCAAAGAAGTCCCGCGTGCAGCGGCAGTTCGCAATGAGAGACCAGGCATCGAGCCCTTTATGGAGGCATTGGATAGGAAGACTAGGAGGTGTGAAATTCAGGGATCTCTCTCTCTTACGATGTAAAGCCAACCTAAGGAGAGCTAAGGTCGATCATCAAAGATTCGTCATCACAGGTGTTCTTAGGCGTGCGTGTCATTGTGAGAAGACGACGAAGATCCATAGCTACATATTTGTAGTTTTAAGTAGGAGGTGAGAACCTATCATGATCCTTCATCGGGAATTTGGCCATTGGGGTAGAGCTCACTGGACAAACAAACAACACACACGATCGTCGTGGGGGAAGACGGAGAAGGCGGCGTGATTTCCTAAGAATGTGAGAACAAAAGAGGGGAAGCCAACCAGGCTAGTAGAGCAATAAATCTGTGGACCCAACTCAGGATCTGAATCAGACTGAACTAGGGATGAGAGGGTTGCGCCTCTCATAGGCCATGTGGAGATATGTGATTATCCCATGAGGTAATTTTATCCCAAAATTACTAGATCTTCCAAAATTCATAGTAATTAGTACTTTTATCAGAAAAATACAAATAAGGTACCAAACTTCTTATAAAAATGAGTAGAACACAATAGGATGAATAAAATCAGGATTTTATGCACTTATGATAGTGATAACATGTATGTGGTGAAATGCTCATATGATGGATAATAAATACAAAACGATGGCCTAAAATTTTGAGAAAATACCAGTAAATCATAAATCATGTTTGTAATCCATATAAGGTCAGATATTATGATGTTGATGCATGAAATCATGTAATTTGCTAAGAATGTCAATTTAGGGCTAATAACTTCAAATAAAATGCAATAAATATATAAATTCTTAATAAATGACGAAATTCACAGAACACCCTCATATCAGTAACTGGAAGATGGTATGTAAATCGAAGATCTGTTTTATACACAAAGTCTCCGTTATATAAGGATGACCCTTAATACATGTTATGAAACCCTAATTTAGATTAATGATGTACCTAGGGTTAATATGTGTACAAAAAGGATATGGAAGCTAATGTTCAGATGATGAACCATAATCTAGAATATAAGATCAGTAAGATAATCCCAAGATAAGAATGTAAGTGATAATGGAAATATCCTAATGAGATAAAGTAAACCCTAAAATGGATATCACTAGGGTTTAGATGATCAAAATCTGATGATGGTATACATGATCTTGTCTTTATCAAGGTTGACCAAGGATGTAGTTGACTCATGGATATATGTAATTAGGATATCTCTTTGGAAGGTACGCCATTACCTCTTACATGGCTTATTATACAATATGCTTGTGTTATATGTGTAGTAAAATACTTGGCATATGGTATTGGATAAAATGATTGTTCTTATATGATATGTTGCATGATTTTCCATACTTATTGTTATGAACACATGAAACATAATATATCTATTCCATTATATGAAAGCACTGTATATCTTTGGTAAGCATAGTGCTAGTGAGTGATCCATCTCTTTGGTAAGAAGATCACATATACAATGATCTATCTCTTTGGTAAGAATATCATGAGGCTTGGATGCATCTATCCCATTGGTAGGATGATGCACAAACATATAATGGAAAATGAGCTTAAAATATGTGTTCTCTTTTGTTAATGAACATCTGTGTGCAAGTATATGCTTTTTCTTATATTTATTTATAACTGCCAAGTATTAGTTTTATCTTATTGCCAAGCTTAGTAATGAGAGGTATATAAAAAGACATGTAGGCGTACTCAGTACAATATTCTTGAATATTGTGCTGACATGTACCACATGTAATCTTTGTTTAGGTTTTGGTTATGCTCTTGAAGATCCAAGATAGTTAGAGTTCTGTGCCGAGCTGATGTACATGTGGACATGTTTTCTTTAGATCCTTTGGTTTAGTGGTAGTACATGTATGTGTAACAATTTGTTGTTCAATATGTAATATCAAATGTTTTAACAATTCATGTTGTAATTATATGTTGAATGGTTAACATGTGTTGTATGGTTTTATTATTATTCATGTGCATGTGCTACCGATTGTTTCCTTCTGACTCCCTTGATTTTCTCTTTCTTATCCTAGTGTGTGATGTTTAAATTGGGATTCTCACTGAGATGAGGGTTTCAATTTGGACGTCACATATCAGATTAAGTTTTAGAAATTTGGGGATGTCACGGGTGGTATCAGAACATGAACAATAACAAAGCCTGACCTTTTCTCATTATGTAACTCAAAACTAAAGAACCTTGAACTTAATAATCTTTAGGGTTAGATTAGTCATCTTTTAGAGACTATATCTGACCTAGACTCTAGGTTAGCACCTAGATGCCAGAGAACTAGTTCTAGACTGGTGCTTGTTGTATAGCAGGTCCTTAGATGTTGTTCTTTCCTTATAGTTTAGCGGTATGGGACGTTGCATTATTTGGAAATGATGTGCATCAAGGGAAGAGAAATCCTAGACATATAACGCTCGCTGTCTAGGGTAGCTACAATAGTCTACACCATGTTATCACCCTTTTCACTAGTTTTTATGACACTGTACTCTTTACTATGTGTGGGACACTTGTTTTTAAGATTTTGTTTTTGATTCCAATCAGATCGAACCTTGGTAGTTTTCTCTGATGCTTGTTTTATCAGAGAAAAACTATATAATATTTTATTATATACATGTATTACAAAAATGTGTCCCCACACATGTACGAGTAGGAGGTGGTCATGCAACCTAAGTGAAAGTGTATGACATCGGTCTAGAAGAAAGAGTAGTTCTAGATTAGATGTCTAGAGCCTTGTAGGAATATGTGGTAGATGGAATAGATGGATAAGTTTTGATGATATGATGTAAGTCTTATAGATATTATATATGATGGTTTATGATGATCAATGTTGTCTTTAAGGATTAAGGTTTAGTTTTGAGGATTTGATATAAGTTTTGATGATGCAAGTACGTAGGTTTTTATGAGATGAGATAAGCTAAGTTAAGACAAGGTTGTGAATCGGCATGAGCCTCAAGCTCTTTTACAAAGAGGGACCTCTAGTATTGGGACCAATTTTGAGGTTAACTCTAGAGGGAGTGAGACCCACAGGGAGAAGGGCAGAGAACTTAGACTCCATCATATGAGTAATATGAGAATTATGAGATATGTGATATGATATGTCCTAAACTAGAATACTCCCGAGTGATTGAGATTAGTTGCTTTATGCATGATTCTTATAGTTTGTTGAACCCTAGATGTCCTTGGGAGGAAAAAAACCCTAGTGATAGAGAGAGGCTCGTTATATATGAGCATATATATGTTAGTTTGTATATGAGTGATTGCCATCTTGGTGAGGGAGAGAGACCACGATCCTGGAGGAGGTAGCTTTTTCTTTAGTTTTTGTGAAGCCTCATGCTTGGGTTGGTGGTTCCTTGTAGGACTCTAGTGGTATACACATAAGAGAGATGAGATATAGAGTCTCATGGGTAAAGACCTATAAAAAGAATGGCTTAGCTTATTTTTGTTTGTGCTTATGTGGCTAGAGTTTGTAATGATATCACTAGTGCCGATGAGGCAATCCGAATACCCTAGACTAAGAGAGAGGAAAAATAAAGCATATGCATACGACATAGTCATAGAGTTGAGTTGGCTCAAAGAGACTGAGCATGTAACTACCCTCATGATACAGGTCAGGAGAACCTCAATTGGGCTAGATAAAGTTTGGATATATGTTGGACGAGCCACTTGTATATGATGTTTAAGCACAACCTTAGTATAATGTCTATATGAATGTGATTTGATCTCTAGATGCTAAACAACTATATGACATGAAGGAAATATAGAAATGTTTTAATAGATATCAATGTATAAATGGTTAACCATATACATGAATAATGATGATAATGTGAAATTGTTGGTTAATCTTGTGATGAAATCACTAGTAAATGTTACAATTTATTATAAACAATGAAATAAGATCATATGAATGAAACATGTTTTCTGAGGTGTTAATCTTAGTGTTAATAAAGATGAAAAAAAAATATAGTTTGACAGTTAGCACAACATAATGATTATGAAACCTTGATATGATCTAGATGGATAAAGTTGGTTGACTTTAGTTAACTCCCTCCTAAAAGGTATATATAAATATTGAATATGTTCTAACTATACCTTAATATAATTGGTTAACTTTAGTTAGATCCTTTGAAATATGGTAATATGATGTGGGAACCCTAATCCATGGGTAAAGAGAAGGATGCAACCCTAACATATGAGATATGTCATGACATAATCAGAAGTTTTTAAACCCTTGTTTCAATCTTTTATGAAGAGGTGACCCTAGATTTGCTTGAAATCTCATAGAAAGATATAGATATAGCTATGCAGTTTGGTTTTTGGATATGTTGTGCATACAATGGTGTCCTACATATGGATGAAGGCCTTTTGGTTTTTCCATGAAGTAAGAAGATGGCTTAATTTTGAGGATGACATTTGTTTTAAGATATATATGATGGGAAAAGATGGGATTTTTGGTTTAATTCTGAGGACAACATTTCTGTAAAGTGTGTAGGATGTGATGGAGTGGACTTTTGGAACCCTTTAATGTCAGATGACATAAGTGAATTCATGTATGTTGAGTTATCTTAAATGTTACAAGTGCTTTGTCAATGTTTGGATGGTGATTGATGTTTATATCATGTTTGAGATCCCAAAGCTTATGCCTTTTGAGGAATTTAGTTGATTGATCAATTAAGGATATATTGAGACCAATGTTTGATGGGATGTATCTAGGATAATAATAAACTTTTGGACCAAAGTATTTTAATATTTAGCCTACAAATAGACCTTCTTTGGGATGTCACACACCCTTTAGTTCTATTGTTAGAGTCACAGATTGCTTGTAAGTGGTTTGATCCAGTCATCGGGATGACACTATAACGTCACCAATACGATCTCCTACCTCAATTTTCTTCGGATCATGGACCCATTAGGAACGTTGGATTCCTTGTCATCGCACGTCAGAAGAAGAGGGACAAGGCACGATCTTCAGTGGGCGGTTTCTTTGTTTGCGATGAGGAGAAACAACCCTCATTAGAGAAGTTTTAGAAGCCAATGGAGAGAGAGAGATCTCTACTCCCTGTCAGTTTTCTTGCAAGTAGGAAGGAGGAGCTTGAGAATGAGTGAAAGAGCTCGGAGAAAGAGCGACCCAAGAAGCTATCGGAGGCCGGAACCTCATTGCGGCAGCTTCGTGCGGGCAAACACATCCCACACACATGGGCGTCCAGGCCTGGTGGTTGGCACGACGTGATAAGAAACCTGGAATGATTCATGATAGATCAGTAGGCAAGGAGCATGACACCTGAGATTGCTCGTCGAAGAAGTCTCGCATGCAGTGTTCGTTCGCAGAGATAGACCAGGTGTCGAGCCCTTTACGGCGGCACTGGATAGGAAGGTTAGGAGGCGTGGAGTTTAGGGATCTCTCTCTCTCTCTCTCTCTTATGATGTAACACCAATCTAAAGAGAGCCAGGGCTGATCATTAAAGATCCCTCACCAGAGATCTTCCACCGCAGTGGCGCCCACGCACACCAGACCAGACAACGCACACAGGCGTCGAGCTTCAGGCGGTGGCAGCAGTTGTCATCGTGAGAAGAAAAGGAGGATCCATGACTATAGCTGGGTAGTCCCAAGGAGGAGGTGAGCACCTACCATGATCCTTCACTGGGAATCTGGCCATTGCAGTAGAGCCCACTGGACAAACAAATGATGCACGCAATCATTGTGGGGGAAGATGGAGAAGGCGTCGTGATTACCTGAGAACGTGAGAATAAAAGAGGGCATGCCAACCGGGCTAGCAGAACAATGAATCCATGGACCCAAATCAGGATCTGAATTAGGTTGAACCAAGGATGAGAGGGTTGCGCCTCTCATAGGCCATGTGGCGATATGTGATTGGCCCATGAGGTAATTATATCCCAAAATTACTAGATCTTCCAAAATTCATAGTAATTAGTACATTTATCAGAAAAATACAAATAAGGTACCAAACTTCTTAGAAAAATGAGTAGAACACGGTAGGATGTTAATATAAATTTTTTGATGCACTTATGATAGTGATATCATGTAAGTGTTGAAATGCTCCTATGATGGATAATAAATACCAAATGGTGACCTAAAATTATGAGAAATTACCAGTAAATCATAAATCATGTTTGTAACATATAAGGTCAGATATTATGATGTGGATGCATGAAATCATGTAATTTTCTTAGAATGTAAATTTAAGGCTAATAACTCCAAATAAAATGCAATAAATACATACATGCTCAATAAATGACAAAATTCACAGCGCACCCTTATATCAGTAGTTGGAAAATGGTATGTAAATGTGAGATCAATTTTATACACAATCTATGTTATATGAAGATGACCCTTAATACATGTTATGAAACCCTAATTTAGATTAATGATGTAACCTAAGGTTAATATGTGTACAAAAAGGATATGGTAGCTAATGTTCAGATGATGAACCATAATCTAGAATATAAGATCAGTAAGATAATACAAAGATAAGAATGTAAGTGATAATGGAAATATCCTAATGAGATAAAGTAAACCCTAAAACGGATATAACTAGGGTTGAGATGATCAGAATCTGATGATGGTATACATGGTCTTGTCTTTATCAGGGTTGACCAAGGATGTAGTTGACTCATGGATATATGTGATTAGGATATCTCTTTGGAAGGTACACCATTACCTATTACTTCGCTTCTTATACAATATGCTTGTGTTATACATGTAGTAAAATACTCAGTATATGGTATTACATGAAATGATTGTTCTTGTATGATATGTTGCATGATTTTCCATACGTATTGTTATGAACACATAAAACATAATATATATGTTCCATTATATGAAAGCATTATATCTCTTTGGTAAGCATAGTACTAGTGAGTGATATATCTCTTTGGTAAGTAGATCACATGTACAATGATCTATCTCTTTGGTAAGATGATCATGAGGCCCGGATGCATCTATCCCATTGGTAGGTAGATGCACAAGCATATAATGGAAAATGAGCTTAAAATATGTGTTCTCTTTTGTTAATGAACATCTTTGTGCAAGTATATGCTTTTTCTTATATTTCTTTATAACTGCCAAGTATTAGTTTTATCTTATTGCCAAGCTTAGTAATGAGAAGTATATAAAAAGACACGTAGGTGTACTCAATACAATATTCTTGAATATTGTGCTGATGTGTACCACATGTAATCTTTTGTTTAGGTTGTGGTTATGCTCTTGAAGATCCAAGATAGTGAGAGTTGAGTGGCGAGTTGATGTACAGGTGGACATGTTGTCTTAAGATCTTGTGGTTTAGTGGTAGTACATATATGTGTAGTGGTTTGTTGTTCAATATTTAATATCAAATGTTGTAACAATTCATGTTGTAATTATATGTTGAATGGTGAACATGTGTTGTATTGTTTTATTATTGTTCATGTGAATGTGCTAGTGATTGTTTCCTTCTGAATCCCTTGATTTTCTCTTTCTTAGCCTAGTGTGTGATGTTAAATTGGTATTCTCACTGAGGGGAGGGATTTAATTTGGATGTCAGAAATCAGATTAAGTTTTAGAAAATTTGGGGACGTTGCAATATTACTGCTCTATTTACTTTATCCATGAGATATATGTCATTTTGTTAGTTCTGTTCAACCTACTTAATATGACAATCTATCTACTTAGTTATCTATGATAATAATAGAGTTTATGGAGAGTTATATCTCTCACTAGGACTTTTGTCTCACCCCGTTGGTCAAATATCTTTTTAGGTGGATGTATATGCTGAGTTAAAGATCATGTGTCTGAGGACATAATACGAGGGGAAACTACACCTGATGGATCCTGGTATATGAGTAGTGTCTAGTAATAGAATCCTATGTGTCATTCATGTACACTCAGGTCCATGGGGGTGTTCTCGATGTGTTTTGTAGACATGATGATTGATACATGGTTTTTGGCTCGTGTTCCTTTGGAGGTGTGTATATACATGTGGAACTGTTATCCTATGTAACAGGTTGATTGGAAAATAATGATGTAACACTCTAAATATATATTATGAAATGCAAGTGTTGATTCTTATGTAATAAATCTTAACTCATGGTGCTTGTTGCAAATCAATTTTAATTTGCTATGATTTTTGGTAATTCACTATTAATGGTTGATCGTGGTTTAAGTTTTGTGTAATCTCACTTTGTGTGACAAATAGTTTCATATTTGGTGGTATCAGAGGTATAGGTTTCCTGAGTCTACATGGACACTAGGGCTAGGATTCAAATGGTGTCTAAGATAAGAACATGATATAAATATTGTGCATACTATCTAATCTTAGTACTTGTGTACTGTGGCTAGGTATTCAAATCTTAAAGAAAAGGTATGGAACTCTTATATTGATTTCTCTTTGATTACTCTGATCAAGTAATCATTTTGAAACAATCTAAAGAGTATAACAATCAGGAACCATGAAGTCAATACCTCCATCATACTATGAAAAGAGGATAAGGACTGCACCATAATTCACTAAAACTTGAATGTTTAATGATAAAAGAGAAAGATACAATTCCATGAAGCCTAAATTTAAGTGTAAATATGATACGTAAAGTTCTTGAAGCTGTAATTTTAAGAAATGTATGAAGAAAGAGATAGATGAGTATGTTCTAATAAAGTAAGTCAAGGTGTAAAATCCACCTAAGATGAACAGAACTCCTGAGATAAGAATGAAGTAAGAAGATAAATGAGAATGACTAATGAGTAAATAAGATGGAACCTGAGTTAATCACAAACCAACCCATGAGTATAAGAAAGTATAAAGTATAATTCTCATGATATGTGAAAGGAAACAAGGGAGATGAGCTGTGTTCAATAAAGAATATGTAAAGAATAATGATCCTTTTCATGATGCAAAGGTGAAAAATGTGATAAAATAAGGAAATGTTCATGAACGTGATAGACAATAACAAAGAAGGGAGTAATGTCATGTAATCATATTTATAGTGTCTATGCTTATGGCAAGGAAACCTTGGTGAGAACAAGTTAAAATATTACATGAACAATTGAAAACTTGTGAAATAATCAAAGAAAGTGATAATCCCTTCATCTCACTGAGCAAACTCTGGGTAATGATGCAGTGATAAGAGGAGTATGTTCCCTTGTGTTCTTTCCTTTCAAGGATGTGGCAGTGGAGTGGGTCTTATGTCACTTGATGTGCATGGTTTAGAAGTAAGCTTAAGATGGATACTCTGGTAAGTATCAATTGATCTTGGGTTTTTGTTTCAAGATAGGATATCTGTGATAGGAGATGTCTTGATATGAAAGAAAGATCCTTTTGACATGTTTTGGTTTTGGTAAAAACAACAAAAGATGGATGTGATAGGAATGTGATGTGTTTCCGACACATGTGACAAATACCTAGTGTCCAAGTAGTGCCAGTTGTACTGAAGAGTGAGAACATGTCACTTGACATGATGAATAAGTGTTTGACTACCTAAAAGGATGGACTTTGGATCAATCTGGCTACAAGTACCTAACCTATAGTATGGATATCACATGCAAGGGGTTTATGCTCCACATAAATGTAACATCGACAAGGATTCCTATGTTGAAGAGATAGTTGCAAGATCTGCTTTGGAAAGGTTCATCAGATTGAGTATAAATCATTGAAGTGATCCTATCAGGCTTGCAAGTAAGAAAGGTTCCAATAAGGTTGTTATTTGGCTATAGAGGGATAAGCAGGGATTCCACTCCCTATCTAGGTCAGCTAAGGTGGCATATAATATCTTGAGTTACCTTTGAGATATCTTTTCTTGGATAAGTGGCCTCTTCTAATGATAGGAAAATGTACAACTAAGAGTGAGTATGTTGAAAGGACAGTTGGAAAAAGTAAGACTAGTGTTGAAAGGCAGATCATAGTAGCACAACAGAAGCATGATAGGTTTTGTAGTTCCAAGAAGATGACAGAACATATCTCTAGTCTTACTTTGGAAGAGACGTGCTGAGGTTTTTGGAGGGTATGGTAAACTCCCAGAATCAAGAATCCTATCCTACGATGTTTTAAGTTGAGAAGGTGATACATAAGAAAGATTTGACACTAGAGTTGGATAAGTACGTATAGTGCTTCTATGGCTAAGAAAGTATCTCCTGGCATAGGTTTGACTATGCAACCAATAATGGGAAGGATAAGTTGAGTATGTGCCATATGCAACATATCCTATATTGACCTTAGATGTAAGAACAATGTATTGGTCAAGTATTGTGACATCACCCGGACATCAAGGAACTATGTGAAAGTTCGAAGGTGTGATGTATGAGTAGAGTACATCTCCTTTTGCCTGGGATACAGGGGAAAAATCCTTGTTAGGGGTTTATGACTTGTAAGGACCCTGACTTGGGTTTTGGGCTAACCCTTTTTTTTTTGCTTCAGTAAGTTGCTTAGAACTTTAATCTAATCCTTTAAGGTGTTTTTCTATCATGTGACACATTTATGTTTCAAGCTTGGCTCTGTTTGAATGTTTTTTGAGCAATGTTTTCTTTTTATGGACCAAAGTTCAATTTACCCAAGATGAGGGGTTATCATGCAATATGTCACATTAAGAGTGTCCCCATAGTTATTTAGCATCATAAGAGAGAGAATCATTCTATGGGGAACCTTGTGGAAAGCCTACGTTCTGAGTTGAGCCTATATGGACGATGCTTTTGTTTTATGTTCTAGTTTTGGTGTAAATTGCAATCCACCTAAAGTGAAGAGTTAACATGTAGTTCATCATCTCTAGAGTGTTCCTTCCCTCTCTTGTAATCCTCTAGAGGAGAGAGTAAGATATGGGTGCCTTGTTTGCATCTTCGTTGTGTGGAAGCATCTTTGGTGATGAATAAGACCCATGAGTGAGATGTTTTTTTTCTCTTCGATGGGTTATCTTGGGTTAGAGAGCCTTGGAGAGGTTGCCTATCGGTTTGTGAGAGTGTAGGGTTGTTCTCTATTAGTTTATGAGTGTGTAGGGCTTTTTCCATATCAATTTTTGGGTGTGTAAGGTTTTGGTATATCGGGAATGATCTTGGAAGGAGACCAAGAGGGTGAGATATATCCTAGATCTTATCACCATGTCTTGCATGTTGTTTCATGTGGTCCCTTTCTCATGGAAAAGTGTCACCTAAGCTCCTAAGGTGATGACACCTCTCCTTTGACCTCTCTTCCTTCCGTCAAGTATATAACCCCCTCCTTCTTCACAAAAGTAAACCCTTTCATCCATTCTTATTTTTGTCCTCTTGGTGGAAGAGCTTGGGAGCTTTAGCTAGAGGAAGTCTCCATGGAACTTGGGAGGTCGAGTTCCTTGCTCATGGCGATTCTTGGTTTTACTTCCATCTTGGTGAGTTATGTTTCTTTGATGATCAATCCTTTGAGCTCTCTTCCTCATCTTCTTCTTCCTATCTCGGCCATGGATCATACCTTAGATGAAGGTTGACTAGGACGTGGTTCTCTCTCCTTCTTTCCTTTTTTCTTAAGATATCATAACCATGGCATCTTCTTCTTCTTTCTTGAGGTGATGTTGAGACTGAGTTGGGACTCTTGATGGATCATCTTCAAGTTTAGGAACGTGTGCTTTGGATATTTGATCATGGAGCTTGAACCCTTGATAGAGACCTTCTTGAGGTGGGTTATATAACTGTTAGCCTTATTTGTCATTTCACTCTTTCATACGCTTATGTTGTTCACCTCTAGATCATTTAACCTCGTATATGTTAGTAGTTGGTGATGGTTTGATAACTATTTTGATGAAGGAAATTCATTTGATTTATTGTCCATATCCTTGCACCTTGTTGCAATGATAGTAGGTGGACTAGTGGCCAATTTTCCTAAGGTTGAAGATGACAAAGTCAACACATAGGTGGTGAGCGGTCATCATGACTTATGGTGCTTGAACTGACACTATATGGCAAGTCATCATGACTTGGGAGTCCTTAGGCCGATAGTCCTTGATTGGTGCTAAACCATCACACCCTAGAGATGCCTAAACCGATATGATTTGTTAGGCCGACATGCCTTGATGTGGAGATAACTCGTCTTGTTCTAGAGGTACTTACCTATATGTTGTTAAACTAATGGGCTTGGATGGTGTTAACCCTACATGAACAAGAAGGGTTAGACTGATATGTCTTGCTAACTTGTGATGACCATGAGGACATCTTGCATGAGATGGTATGTTTTGAGTACTAAACCGTGACGCCCTTAATAGTGCAAGAGTTCGGAATGACCTAACCCGAACCCTAACAACCTGTAACACTTAAGGCTACCCGATAAACCTAGTGTTGCTAATCACCCTTACAACTAAGGTTGCCCGATACACCCCTTGTGTGGTTAATCTGACACTTCAAGTGTAGTTAAACTGTCACACCTTATGTATAGTCAATGCTACATGCTTTGGCAAGAAGGTCTAAACTGATATACCACATGGTGGTCTAAACCGATACATGACAAGAGGGTCAAAACCGATACCTTGGGTGAGCTTTCCAGACACACCATAATTTAGTCAAGTTGACACATGTGGATAAGGTGAAACTGATATCACATGATGAATGTTGAAGGGTATGTTTGGATACTCAATGATGTAAACATATGACAATGCATGACATAGAAGAGTGTTGTTTTGGATAAGGTGTGATTAATCTTAATTTCTCCTCCTAAACCCAGTGTGCCATAAGATGATGTTACAATGTGTGGTCCATACTTAACTAATGTTCTTCACCCTAAACTCTCCAGCAATGTGGGAAGTAATGGATGTAGGGTTCCATGGTTAAATATCCATATGATAACCTTAATCATGGAAGAATATGACCCATGTGCTCATCTTAATGAAATATTAAAATCCATGAGAACTATCTACAATATTCCCTTTTCATATAATATTAACTTGTGGAGTGAGGTTAATGACACAAATACGTGTATGTATATAGGAGGGTGGGGATAAGCCTTGTTGGAATAGAAGATGACAACATTTGTGTAGAAATCATATCAACAAGTCTAATAACCTAATAAGTTCTTTGGGGATAGTTTGAAGTGAAACCTTCTAATTATGTAATCTAAAGTTTGGCCTTTCTTAATATGATATGTGGTTAATGATTTGTGAGGGGTAATAACGTATAGGCACAAATGATGAAACATTATTAATGGTGAATGTTCTACATTTTTTAATAATATAGGGTTGAAATACACATATACATGTATGCTATGGTGTTATCTAGTGTTGATGATCCAATGACTTAATTATATATAACTAATGTTGTTCAAACTAAATCAGTTTCAAGAAAATGGGAATTGGTGCGATTAGGGCTTGGCGATGTGACCATGACGTAGAACCCTAATCGGATACATATAAAGAGTATTGACCCAAATTTTAAGGGTAAGTGATATTATTGAATGAATGCTATGAATATGGTTAAATAATATTAAGCTTTGGCTATGAACCTTGATAAGGGAACACATGAAATATGAATATGTGAATGTGCATGCTTAGTTACATTGACTAATTCTTAGCCTTATACACGCCAACTTATGAAAGGTAGTCAAAGTTAGAGATTTGAGATAGCATGATGCTTGCGAACCTTATGAGAAACCAGCATGAAGCCTAATCCTAACTAGAGAACTTATAATGTATTGCCTGCCTTATTTAAAGTTGTATGATGTGTTGAATCATATTCTCTCTCTAATGATTTGGTATTAACTTTGTTACATAGATGAATGTCTTAGCTAACAATTTCTATGAGATGTATATGTGACGTGGCACAAATGATGATTGATATAAGTGGTGCTTATATGTTTAATGAGGTATGATGAAATAACCATGAAGAACCAGTGTTATGTGAGGGGCCTTAGGACCTGGTAAGGTCTTAGTGCCTAGTTGAGGTGATATCCCCCAGTACCAGAATGAAGGTTTGATATCCCATGATAATATGTTGATGATGATATCCTTGTGGATGGCAATGATACAATGTTATGAGATGATGGGAATCGTTTTATAGTTTAAACGATGATATCTACTGTTGTAATACTATGCCCCTTTCTTTTGAAGTATTTGTTTGTGGTTTGTACTTGTAACTTGATTGATGTTAAAAGACACTTTAATTGGTCTAATTAATCAAGTGGAATCTAATCATGTAGCTTTCCCTATGGCATAGATCCATTTAGTGTCAACATTTTGTGGATGGTGAAATGAGTAACTCCTATAGGAAACTCGGAGTTTATACTATTAAGTATACAGGGACAACTTGACACCATAATATCAAGCAATAGAATGTGGCTTCGGGTCATAGCTCAATGATATATGACACATGATTGGTTGTGGGCCATACCCTTGAAAGAGTGCAGCTTCAGGTTATAGCTCAGTGATATGTGACACATGATTGGCTGTAGTCCATACCCTGGAAAGAGTGCAACTTCACTCCACAGCTCAGTGATATGTGATACAGGATTGGCTGCAGGCCATACCCTGATAAGAGTGTGGTTGTTGGTCATAGCTCAGTTTCACTAGCACCATGATATGTACTAAGGTGCGCTAGATTTTTATAACTGGACTATATGTTGTTGATAACAATCTGACTAATGATGTCACTACATGTTCACTCGTACTAACCGAGGGGATGAGGTCATGGATTCTGGCTCATCTACTAGAGTTTGTATGACAACGGTTTTGACTTAGCAGTGGTCAGTTGGATTTGGGTGGTATGACTCAAATGCTCAGGGCAAATAAATACATGATCATCCATGTAGTGTGCATGTATAGGATCAAACACAGATATTGGATGAAGTCTTTCCCTTGCTTTTATACTATTTAGTTTATAATAATCATACATGTTATTCATATTCCTTTTTAAATTATTAGATGTTCTATTACTCATTGGCAAGTTCATATTATCCATGAGATATATGTCATTTAGTTAGTTTTGTTCAACCTACTCAGTATGATAGTCTATCTGCTTAGTTATCTGTAATAATAATAGAGTTGGCGGAGAGTTATATCTCTCACTGGCACTGTTTTCGCACCCCATTGGTTAAATATCTTTTTAGGTGGATGTGTATGCTAAGTTAAAGATCATGTGGTTGAGGACATAATATGAGGGGAAACTACACCTGATGGATCATGCTATATGAATAACATCTAGTAATAGAGTCCAATGTGCCGTCCTTGTACACTCAGGTCATTGGGGGTGTTCTCGATGTGTTTTGTAGACATGATGCTCAATATGTGGTTTTTGGCATGTGTGGATTTGGAGGTGGGTATATACATGTGTAACTATTATCCTATGTAATAGGTTGGTTGGAAAACAATGATGTAACACTATGAATAAATGTTATGAAATGAAAATGTTGATTCTTGTGTAAGAAATCTAAGCTCATGGTGCTTTTTGCAAATTAGTTTTATTTCCTTTAATTTTTGATAATTAATTATTTATGTTTTGAGTAATCTCACCTTAAGTGACAAAGGGTATCACACTTCCTGTCATCTTCCTCGTGAACGTGCACAAGTCCTTCAAGAACATAGCATAAGATGGAATTTTCTTGATTGCATAAAGCAAGGGAATGTTGATCTTGACCTGTTTAAAGGTCTCCTTGATGTCCTCAGTGTGTTTCTTCTTCCTTCTTTCAGTGGATGGATCTTCAAGTGCATTGGGGAATGGAGAAAGTTTTGCTCCCAACTGACTCAAGTCAACAGTAGCATCAAGCGGTATCACAGGAATCATGGTATCATCTTTCAGTATCACAATATCAACTCGGGATCCTGTCACAATATCATCAGCCTGAATCTCAGTATCAACATCCATGATCACAACATCAACCCTATCATCACTAGCTTCTCTATCAACTGAAGTACCTTGTAGATGCTCGAAGGTCCTACCAATCCTCAACATTGTCACTGCCTTCACTTGTTCATGGGTAGTGAAAGAGGAAGCTTGTATGGGGGTCATCGTTGTTGAGGTGGTGGTGGCCTTGAGTGTGGTGGATTTGGGTTTTGGAGGATAAATTGTGGTTGGGGTTGTGGTTGTGGTTGTTTTGGTGGATGGGGGTGATATTGTAGAGGGTGTTGTTGGTACGAGTGAGGTGGAGGGTATTGGTAGTTGTAAGGGGGTTGTTGGCGTGGAGGAGCATAAGGATTTGGTGGCCCTTGGTACTGGACTTGGCCTTGTGGTGGGACATAAACACCCTGAGTAGTTCTTACATAACCAACATTATTGTTTGGGTTGGCCATAGGTTGAGATGGGAGTATTCCTTCTTCACGGAGGTTAAGGGAAAGGGAAATTTGATCATGCCTTTGTTCAAGGCGGCTAATATTTTTCCCTTGAGATGACATCTCTGTCTTCACTTCATCAAGGCTTCTTAGCCCTCCTACAACTTCTTCCTCAAACTTGGAGCTATAATTGGGCCCTTGATATAGCATTGGATGCCCTTGCCCCCTCCTAATTTTGTTGTTTCCATGAGAAGTTTGGATGATTCCTCCACTCAGGAGTATAGGAGTTAGACTGTGGGCCTTGCTTGTTTCAATTTCCAAAGGCATGCACTTCTTCTTCTTCAACATCAACTACCATTGTAGATTGACTAAAAGAACCACCAGCTTGGTTCTTCATCATATTCATCATATCAGCCATCATCTTAAGCATTTGTGGATTGACTTCTGATTTGATTGGAGCTACTGGAGGGGGTGGAGGGATGTAGTTCCAGTCATAGTGCTCTCCTGTAGTTGAAACCCAGTGGTGAGAATTCCGAGCAAGAAGCTCAAACATGGGCCAAGATTCCTACGATGGTTTTTCTATGAAGATTCCTCCACATGAAAAATCAACATTTGTTTTGTCTCAACTCCACTAGCCCAGTGTAGAACGCTTGAACAAGCTGCCACAAAGGTACCTCATGATGGTGGCAGTCACGCAGGAGCTTTTTGAAAATTTCCCACGCCTCGTGGAAGGGTTCATTTTCTTTTTGTGAGAAGGCGGTGATACAACTACACATTTGGGTGATATCGGCAATCAGTAGAACTCCTTAAGGAATTCATTCTTCACTGCATTCCATGTCACCAACTCAGGCTTGGAGATGTACCACTCCTTGGATTTTTCTTTGAGAGAGAAGGGGAAAAGGGTTCTTCAAATTGAGTCATCGGTGGCATCGGGTGTGCAAAAAGTGGAGCAAATTTCAAGAAAGACATCAATATGGTGGTATGGATACTCATTCTTCATCCCATAGTAAGTAGGAAGGACTCTGAGGAGTTTTGGAGGAATGGAAAATTGTTGATCTGACATTTGGCCAATAAGGGTAGCAATTGGGGACTTGTAGTTCCCAGGATGAAGTACTCATGGAGAGGGTGTGGTTGGGTTATGGTGGACCACCCTCATGTGGGATTTGAGCTTGACCATGAGGACCATTTCCTTCCATTTTGACTAATTGGTGTTGTTTGTGGCAGCTTTGGCATCTCCTTCTACCTATCTGGGGGTCATATGGCACCAAGTTGGTATGAGTCAAACATGTACTGCTCATGTACAATTTTCACCTGCACATTACAAAAACTATCAAAAAGAGCCAAGTTAGAAAGATAGTATGAAAAAATAAACAGACAATAAATAATAGCAATGGTGAGGGCAGTAGGGAAATCTAAGCTACATTAACTAGCTAGGTCGAGCACCTCACTCCTTGGCAATGATGCCAAAAATCTTGGTGTGATCTTCTCAAGAACAGACACTATCCAACTAGATGGTGACTAGGTGCAACCGTAAGGGAAAACACATAGATCTCTTAAAGTTTATATATGGACCTAGTCCAACACACATACTCAACTAATCACACGCACTTGTAAGAGCATGGGGTCATGCTGTAGTATAGACAAGTGGCAAGATTAGGGTCGATCCTCAGGGAGAGAGGGGGCATTAGAGCTAGGTTAATGTTAGCTATGTTCCTAAAGTGGAGAGTAAGGTTTGAGGGTTTAAAGTTAGTTTTGATTGATTACTCTATGATTGCAAGAAATAAACAATAAGAAAGAAACTAGATTAACAAAAGCCCTAGGTTACCCTAAGAAAGTTAAGACAAAGAAACTAGGCAAGACAAGAAACTAAGATAGCGCAAGGAGTTACAATACACTAGCAAGGAAATTTATCAACTAAGAAGCTAGCTAAGAAATAAGACAAGAAATAGCCTAAGTTATCACTAGCTAACTATATTAACACAAGAAAGCTCAAAAGAGCCCTAAGTACTTAAGAAAGAACTAACTATATAAAACTAAACAATTAACATAGGCAATTGACTAAGCTAGCATTAACAATCTAAGAAGGCAAGAGTGGGTTTTAAGCAATATGATGGATATGTGGGCCATTTGGAAATGAAACTTAATATTAGTTGGGGGAAAGTTAACATAACATGCAATTCCCATATTTCAATCTAGATTAAAAACCAAACAACACGGCAAGTCCTATTGGAATATACCCTTTGCTACTAGTTGGAGAACTAGGGCTAGGTGTAATTATAATAAGACTTTGCAAGTATAGATTTGTAGGGAAAGTGGTATTAGGGAAATTCATAGCCAAGGGTAGTAATGGGAGTAGAGATGAGGGTGTTTCACCTCATGTTACTTGTGATATAGCTGTTAGGAAACTCTAGGCAATTGCATTAATCACACTTACACTAGCTACTTAGATCTCACACTTACTTGTAGAAGAAGGGAGATGTATGTTGGAACAAAGGCGGCTAGCTAGGGATCCACTAATTGGACCTAGGAACCATTCCTAAGAGTGCCACATACATTCCATTTTCTCCTAAATGCTAAGTGTCATCAAGCATCATAAAACAAGAAATCCATGTTTAAAAGCGCAAACCACATGAAAAATAATGGGAAATGAGATAGAAGTAAGAGGCAATCACCATAGAATTGAAATATGTTCAATACAAGTTATTTTCCCTCAACATGGTATCAAAGTCACATATCAACCCCAAACAACCCACCACTAGGGGCTTAGCTAGAGATACTCATACAAAAGAGAAAAAAAGGAGATATGTGGAATCCATGGAGTTTGGAGTATCTTCTTCTTCTTCACCTCCTAGCTACTATAGGGCGTGTCTCCTCCTCCAAGAGGGTTGAAAAGCATGGAGATATGTGGAATTATGGTAGGGAACGTAGAAAACTAGGTTTGTATGGTGGAAATGGAGTGGAATATAGAGTGGGAGGTAGGTGACTGGAGTAAATGTGAGTGGATGAAGGAGATCTAGAGTAGCTATGAAGAGGCTAAGGGAAGCTAATCTTCTTGTTGTGGGTGCCACCTATGTATATATATGTGGTGAGGCGGCACTTGGGTAAGTGGGGGAAAATGGAAAAATTAGAGGAGAAAATGGGTAGGTTTAGGTGGTTACCACGGCCGTGGTTAGGTGCCAGGACCATGGTGGGGGTTGGATGGAATGATTGTGGGTAGTGGAATGGCCGAGGTGGTAGGTGTAGTTGATGTGTAAGTGTATATTGTGGCCACAGTCATGGCAGGTGCCACGATCATGTTGGGTAGAGGGTACCACGACCTTGTGGGATACCATGGGCGTGTTGGAGGAAGTAGCCATGGGCGAGGCCACCCTGAGGTTGTCTTGTCTTCAGCTCACCACGGTTGTGGTGTTTACCACAAGTGAGGTGGCCTTCAAGAGCCACAATCGTGTTGATGGCCACAACCATGGTCATGCACATGTAAAATAAGTCGAGTCCCTATTGATTTTTGGGGTCTTCATGAATAAATTTCCACAGTCATTTTGCTGACCATGGGCGAGTTTGGAAGCCTTGGCCAGGACCATTTCTCTTACCACAACTGTGGTATCTTCAGTAACCATGACCGTTTTGCTGGCCACAACCATGGTCATTCATGTACAAATTTGGCAACATCCATGTAACTTTTAGAGCTTAATTCCCCACAACCGTGGTGATTTACCACAACCTTTTTGGGGCTTCTTGGTGATGATATGCACTTCAACTTATTCATTTAACCTCCTTTTGCTTTGAATTGGTTCTTTTGCATCCAAAGAGAGATCTCAGAAGAGATAGGTCTAAGATTAGGGTGCAATAACACAAATATGTTGTTCATCTCTCTCCCATGCATCAATGCATGCATAAGTGCCCTGAAAAACACACAAAAGGAGGTATACATGCATTTATCATAAAAGATAATATTGGAGGAAAAAACTTGTAATCTACAATGTTTAGATGTGATTGTCATGCAAAAATACACATGATGAAGCCCTAAAAAAGGGTTTCATCAACGGGTTATTAGTCTTGGAAGGGATTGTCCTTAATTGATCAATAAAAAAGCACCTAGATTCAAATATTTCTCTTTGACCATCCAACCCAAGACAAAAAGGTCCTTCTTTGTACAACTGTCTTGGTTCTCATATCCGCTGAAGATTGTATTTGCAAATACTTCCTAAACATAGCGGGGGAATGGATTGTTAATCATGCTTGTTTTAAATTTCCCCACTACAAAGTTTCTTTGGATAGTGAAGTACTTCCACATGGCTATGTAAGTGGCACTTGAGTTATTTTTTATCCTCCTTCCATATAGGAAGGTTTCCATCTCATAAATAGATGCAAAAAACATGTTTAACATTGATGAGGTGATGACCTAGTGTTTATCCCCAATCATTACTCTAATGGTGTCTTCTCCATCCCCAGAGATCTTCTATAATGTGGTGAAGAACTGACATGTTAGCTCCATGTTGGTATCTTGTGGTGTAGCCAAAATCTCAAAGAGTCCCATTGTTTCCATCACACCCGAAAAATAGGCATAAAAACCTAAGTTCTCCATCGTTTCCCGACATGTGTAACGGGTGGAAATCACCTTATGCGTCAAGCACTCTGGTGCTTTGGCCCCTTCTCTCGACTATTAGTAACCTCAGGTTCTTTGTCAGGCTACTATTGGGGTTCCTCCTATTGTGAGGCATCTAGCATGTCTTCATCTTCAACATTCAACAAAAGAAGTTGGCTACAAGTTTGGGGTTGTGGCACTGGCTGTGGAGTTGAAGACGTTGATGGATCAGCTATTGAAACAAATGACCTAGATGAGGACATAGAGGGCCTGGTAGATGAGGGTGGTGGTGGTTCTTCTCTAGATGACGATGGTGTTGTACGCCATGGTTGCAGGGATGCTTCTTCAACAATGGGATCCACCAAGGCATCCAACCCAACCTCTGACAATCGGGGGTTTGTGTTTCTTGGTTTTCTCTGGTAGGAAATCACCCCCTTGGTTTTCTCTACCACCTTCTTGGCCATTTTCTTTATTTTTGACTAAAATCAATGGATAAATCAAAGATTTTTGAATTTCTCTAAAGAATGGGGTTGTTGGGGAGAAATGTATAGAAGAGGTGGATTATGTTGATGAAAATGGGTGGAGTATGGAGGTTAGGGTAGTGAAATGGTGGTGGATTGATTTGGGATGGTTTGGGGGTGATTTGGTGGAGATTCAAAGGTGGGAGATGGGGGTCAGAGTGATGCACAATCATTTTGTTCCTGAGAAATGAAATGGAGAAGATAGAAAAGTTGCATATTTTTTACTTAAGTTTACTGGGCATGGGCTGCAGCACGACCGTGTTGGTGGCATGAATGTTATGGCGTCTGCACGAACGTGATGTGTCGCATGGACAATTTTGTCCAATTTCTTCAATCCAGGGACTGTGTGCAATTTGTGAGTACTTCACCATGGCCTTTCCAATGTACCACGGTCGTGATGGGTACTATATTTGTTGTTTCTCATTAAAATTTCATCAAAAACTCAAAAATTAGATTCTAAATGGTTTTTCTTTAAAACCTTTTCTCATTTTGGCTCATATTTCCTTCATTTCACCCTATTTTCATTGACACATATTAAAACTAGACAAAAACTATTAAAAATAAATGTGTGTGTGTTTTCTTGGAAAGTGTAAATATAAACCAAAAGTATAAAAAATTGAAGGTTGGGTACAAAATTCCCAAACCTATGTGGGTAACCTCCCATAAGCATTGAGTTTCATTCCTTCAGCTGGGCTTCTTGGCGATTCTTGCATCATTCATCCATTTGGCATCCTCATGTGTCCGTTCTTGTAATAAATTCATCTCTCATTTGCATTCAACCTATGCTTTTCATCCCTTTGATCACCAAAGCTATCATCAAGTCTTTCATCCAAATCTCCTTCTCTCCATTGACTAGTTAATCTCTTGAAGTGACTGTTGGTATGTATGCCCTGAGAGCCAATCATGGGATGATTGGTGGGATACATTAAGATTGATTTGATAAACATCAAAGGCAAACTATCAATTCTTTCTGGTTGAGTCATATGAGATAGTGATAGAATAGATTCAATGTCTAGAGAATGACAATACTCAATAATGTATGCCTTCAGGTTGAGGACCTGAATGATGAGATCATACGGATGCTAAGAGTTTGTACATTCTCAGTATGTCCCTAGTCAGATGTCATTGTGAAAGGCAGATAGACAACAATGACACACAAGACTAGATTGTGGTGTTGGTTGATGATAGAATCTCATTAGTCATGATATAGAGATATCAAACCAAACACATAGGTACTTATTAGAGAACAAGTGTACCAGACAGACCCACCGTGAGTTTGACACATGGAACCATGACATGGTAGTCACAGTCAGTACTCACAGTGATGGTGGTGAATGTGATTCTTTGACCTGAAATCACTACACTCAACACATGTCGTTGGACACACTTTGACATCATCAAACGCAGTCTTGAAACATGGGTTGTTATAAAGGTGATGATTGGGTGGCTTTGACACATGGGGCTTTTTAGGGGTGAGTGATAGATATGGGATTTGTCCCTCCTGAGGGAGTTTGATATCCAAGGCCACTTGGTGAGTAGGATTGAGATAGGTGTGCGCATGCATGTGTGAATTAGTATGTGATATTGATGTCATACATATCTCGTTCAATCTACTCTGAGATCAAGAAAGTGAATGAACGTTGACAGGATGACTGTTCCATGCCTCGAGTTCATTCGGGATATCAGTGACAAAGGAATTATATAGTCGCTGTAACACGATTCACAGATTGTAGGATTGAAAGTTGTTCTCCAACTTTCTACTTTCACTTGGGTAGCACTGATGTGTGACTAGGAACTGCTCTTTGCTTGTGAAGTCATAAGTGTTATGGACTTTCACTACCAATGTGAAATGGACCTACAGGGTCACACACAAAGGATTTAACATGGAAGAGGAGTTTTGTCCACAAGCAATGTTTAGATTGATTACTAAAGGAGTTTAGTAGTTCAATTAAACACTCAATCAATTGATGGCTCAATCTCATAAAGTTCAAGGTGTTGTACACATTGATTGGAGTATCAGATTGATTGAAATCGCAATTGACTGATTCTGCACAACCTACACTCCCAACTGATCAGTTCATGAGATGAACCGGTCGGCTGAGCTTGGTGAACCAGTCAGCTCAAGTGTTGAGCCGATCGACTCAAGATCAGGGTGAACTGATTGCTTCAAATGTTTAAACGATCGATTCAACTGAGCAAGTTGGGAAATTAAGATTGGCGAGAATTTTCCTTTCGTTTCAATTGCCCAATTTGATTGGGAAATAGGATTGGTATTCGATACCAATTAGAAACAAAAGAAGGAAAGTCAATCGGGAACCGACCAGGACCACCAACCAACCGGTTCACTTGTGAACCGATCAGTTGAGGTGTCCCAACCGATCGGTTGAAGTGTCAACGGACCGGTTCAGGTCCCAACCGACTATTTCAGTTGTGAAATGATCGATTCAGGTTGCGAGTTGGTTGCTTTTGTGGAAAATCCCGAACCCTTCTACTCCTGCTTTTAGTGCCGCATTGCCCAGGATGGAGAACCCTATCCCATGACCCTCCTATATATATAGGGGTATTGGGGGCTTCTCAAAGGACAACTCAGTGCAAACCAGTTGCTCTGCAAAGTTGTTGTTCTCTCTGGTTTTGGTAACCGAGAGAGCTCGAGCAAGTGCTACCCGATAAGGGAGGCACAACAAGGGAAAGACAACTGCTGTTGCGACTGGTGGAAGGAGAGTGTGTTGGCGACTAGTACGCTGACATGAGGGTGTGACTCCTTCTAATTCCTTGTGGGACAAGGAGATTGGAGTTCTAGGGGGTCCGTGTGGACTACTTTAGAGGAAGGAGGTGTCTTCCGCTCAGAGGACAATTGTCAATCCCGACAGTCCCGGTGAGACCAAGAGTCGATAGTCCCAGTGCGACCAGGAGCTGCACAGACACCGTCCAAGACCAGAGGTGAAGACCGCGCAAGGTGCGAGTTATTGTCGTCGAGCAAGCCTTGGGACAAGGTATGATTCCACAAACCATCCATTCCTATTGTATAGACGTTGACATGTTTCCTTGTTCTGGGTTTGGGGGAGAAATTTTTGTTTCCACTTCCTTCTCTGCCTCCCCTAAAACCCAGCAGTGGTATCAGAGCCACGTTAATTGCTCTGTATTTTAGGAATATCGATAAGATCGATTTTGGTTTGTTGCCTTTATTTTTTTGCATACGATGCGAATAATATTGGCTTTATGCATGTCCAATCCTAAATCCACAAATCCCAATTTAAATATATGATATGTATTATGAATGCACTCGATACACATCTCCCTTAAATGAGTTTTGTGGTGGATGTATAGTGTGGTTATGGCCAATAAACCCTATCTGTGTATGGTTGTATGTGGTTGCTTGCATCTCAGTCTACACACCGATCTTCCTTCTCCTATTCCTGATGTAACTCGAAATAATTCGAGATTTCTTTCCTACCTTTGCTCCCCTCGAATGTAACTCAAAGTTTCTCTTTTTACAATGTAAAATAGGATATAATTTTATTTCCTGTTATGTCAAAGAACAGAGGACATCTTACGACAGCTGAGACGATCGGTTCAAGGTGTGAACTGATCGGTTGACGTTCCAGACGATCAGTTCAAGGAGTGAGCCGATCGGTTGATGACCCGTTCGAGGAGCAAGACGAGCGGGTGGCGGCCATGATGAGATGTAGGACGACTAGGCGAACTGATCGGTTGGAGGAGCCAACCGATCGGCTGGTGGTACCCAGCCGACCGTCCTGATGGCGAGTCGATCATTCATGTGATGAGTTGATCAAACCCAGAAAGGAAAAGCACAGAGTTCATCTTGTACAGGTTGCATGTGATGTAGACCTGGATGACAGTGATTCCTCTTGGCTCGAGGAATCACATTAGGATGGCCATAATCATCGCTTTTATCGTTTTGCATGTTTTATGTGGGATATAGCATGTATATGATACGTACTATGTATTGTGGTGATTGGATATGTATATATATATAAAACCAAATCCCTCATTAAAATATTAAGTTTTAGATGCCTTCCAAATGTGACACACGTGAAAAGTTTAATCGACCAAGTGTGGGAACGCCCTAGCGTGGTGCACCGTCCATCTCGTGGAAGCGTGAAGGATGAATGTGTGGGTCTGCCCTAGCAGGGTGCATATTCGTCGTGTTTGCTTTGGGTCAGACTTAACAAGGTGACCTAGATAGGATCTAGCACCTTGAGGCTTGGAGATGATCATGGCAAGGAGTTGCATATGACATCTTATCAAGAGTTGCATATGATGCAATTGGCAAGAGTTGCCTACCTGAGAGATCTATGTTGTGGGTGACAGCCCTAGCTGGTCCATGAGTTAGAGGATTTTAGGATCTTGCCCACTATAAGGTTGTACGTTGCAATCTTCTGAATTGATGGTGAGGGCTATCAATTTGAAGTAAAGTAGTGGAAGCGATAATTAATTAAAGGCCTAATTTTATCGTCAACTTTTCAAATCAATCAAACAAGTCAAAAAGAGTTTTGGACTAAAATTGCATATATTTCCTTTTGTTAAAATAAATGGTTAATCAACAAATCACTTTATTTGCGAACGGTCTTTGAGACCAACAAATTAAATGGGATTTTTTCCACGACTGGTTAGGACATTGAGAAGTGTTCTCAATCGTAGAGTGAAAGCTCTAAGTCCTAGTTATACCAGAACCAGATGAACTCAATCCCACCATATCAATGGCTGAAAGTATCCTTATGGAAGCATACCGAGGAAGACATTGAAGAGGAGTGCTTGATGTTGTGTTCTCTAAACTATGAGTTGCAGAGACAACATGAGACATATGATGTCTCAAGGACACTGTCCTAGTATGTCATGACAAAAGGAGATCCAGTAAGGTATTCACACACTCAATATGATTGGGTCTATAGAAAAACCTGACTAAGATGGATTCCCTCTGAGCCAAGAGTTGTCTATTGGTATGATATTGCAAATGTTGCGAGGATCATACAATTCATGATAAGCTACAACATGAACAACTTTGACAAGCGTTGACAGAGTTGTTGGACATGTTGAGGATAGTAGAGGCAAAGATGAAGAAAGACAAACCATAATCTTTGATGTGATCAAAGAAAAAGGTAATTCTTAAGGGCAAGGATAAGGGCAAAGCAAAGAAGTGTTCTGATGCTAGCCAGCAATCCAAGTCGTCTTCAGCCTCAAGGCACATGAGGAAAGGGTGTATGAGGGAATTTCCCTCTATATATGGAAGAAAAAAAGAAGATGAAGGAGGGGATGGAGATCTCCACCTAAGGTATCATGAAATGAACCGCTTCTTTATCTGAGGTATATGATACCAAGATATGGATCTATGATATATGATATGCAAGATCCGCAAAGAAGTGATGGCCTTTGTGAAAGGACCAAGAAAGAAGTACCCATCATTGGAGCAAGTGTTGCTGCCATAGATAGGAGTATCTTTCAATTTATTTCAGCCTAAAGGGTACGAAATAGAGTTGAGAACTACTATTTCATATATTGCCAATAGATAGAAACACTTTATTTTTTGCATATTGTATGACAATGATGGCAATTAATAAAGTTGATGTTTCAATCTTAAAGATATGATCTTTGTGGCAATGCCTTGTTTATCTTGTGATACATGGTATGCATCAGATAAAATTATACCTAAAATTATTGATAACTCAAACAATCAAATTAGCATCAATCATGAGAAATTCATGTCTAGTTTCCATGTGATGGATAAATCTAGACTCTTTTGGTTAGAGAACCAATAAGAGGCATGAATATCTTGGACATGATTAATCAAACTTCACTAAAGGTAGTGGGAGAATGATTATCCTATTAGTTATGATACATGTGATGTATTTACATACCTATTGGAACAAATGCTAATACTTCAAATGGTGTTTAGAGAAATACCAATATGAATATCTTGAAGTGTTCGAGATTATCATAGATGAAGTGCAAATTTGGTAAAGTATTAATTCTTGATGAGATCAATGAATAAAATACTTGGACCAAAAGTTTGAGATCCTTATGAGTGATTATGATAGTGTATCATAGTGAACTCATGATTAAGGCATGGTGATGTCTAAATCAAGAAGGAATCATACTCTAAGGAGTTAGAGAATGATTATCAAATAACTGAATTCTTCTTAAATAAAGAATACCCTACACTAATAAAGGACATTAAGAATCACAAAGGTTGTGAGTTCTTATATCCTTAACAAACACACCTCGATCATCTATATGATGAGTTTCTCATGAGATGAGTCGACTATCTAGATGAATATGAGGAACCAAATTTTGAGTTACGGTTTATGACCATTACATTCTAAATGACATCCATATGAACCATAAGGTATGACCTTGATGGTAGCACACATTGGGATGAAATCCATAAGTGTGAATGAGTCTTAAGTGTTAAGACACATGGACAACATTTTGAGAAGGATGATGTTTGTTGATTGCAACTTAATGACTAAGCATTTGGCATATGGATACTAAAACCACATTCCTATGAGGAATAAAACAAGGATGTGTATGTGATACAACCTATAAGGTTTATGAATCCACTAATGCAAATGAAGTCTATAAGTTACAATGGACTAATCAATGTGATTGATTGAGTACAAGTAACTCAAAATTGGATCTTTACTTTGATGATATAGTCAAAGGGTTTGACTGATATGTCAAAGATAAAGAGGGGATCTGTGATTTAGTGGGAGCGTGTTCACATTCCACATATTAATGTGAAATGGAAATGTTCTAGAATGGAAATTCAAAAGTGGAAATTATCTTTAAGGAAGATAGAGATGTTTCCTATATGATAGGAATAGAGATATATAGAGATAGTTCTCGAAAACCTCTTAACCTGAAAAGAGAAAGCATACATTGGGAATTTGTACAGAAGGGTTCAATGCACATAGATTCAGTGGGAGAAAACTTGTCCATGTTACATGGAGTTAGTATCCCAAGGACAAGTGTCCAATTCTTATGAAGAATGGGAACACTAAGAATAGATATGGATCTATCATGTATGTAATCATCCCATTATTTTGCATGTATCGACATGGCAAGAACAAAATGCATTCATCATCTTGTATGTAGGACATGGCAATACGATGTGCTCATCCTGATAACTCATATGTGAGACATGACGAATGGATGTCTGTCTATTTCCAGTAAGGGTTACTGGAATGCCATGAGAACTTGATAAGTACTAGGGAAGTACTAGTTCTATGGAGATAAGGAAGATTTTGATGTAAAGAGTTACATTGATGCGAACTTTCGAAAGGACAGAAAATTAATCGCAAAATATATATAGGATATATAAAAGTGAAAGTTTGTTGATAATTGGAAATGTTCCAATAAAACCATTTAAAAGGAAATGCCGAGTATCTATGTGTTAGAGAACATCAGTGGATACTATATGGATCTAGAAGTTCATGAGATGAACTTATAGATATTCCGCTCATTGATGACAAGTATGGAATCCTTGATCATGCAATGTGGCTAAAGGTTAGCAAAGGAATATTGGATCGCATATTATGGCAACTCCATCTCATACGTGTGACGTACAACGAAGAGATGTGAAACATGCAATTTATACTGACTTTGGCAAGGTGTTGCCATTACTCACTATGTTTGCACTAGAGCACAGTAACATGTGGGACATGTTTGAAGATCACTGTGAATATTATTCAAGGGTGATTGGCTCACAGTGCAAGTGGGAGTTTGTTGGTATGTATGCCCTGAGAGCCAATCATGGAATGATTGGTGGTATACATTAAGATTGATTTGATAAACATTAAAGGCAAGCTTCCAATTCTTTCTGGTTCAGTCATATGAGATAGTTATAGAACAGATTGAATGTCTAGAGAATGACAGTACTCAATGACGTATCCCTTCATGTTGAGGACCTGAACGATGAGATCATACAGATGCTAAGAGTTTGTACATTCTCATTATGTCCCTAGTCAGATGTCATTGTGGAAGGTAGATAGACAGCAATGACACACAAGACTAGATTGTGGTGTTGGTTGATGACAAAATCTCATTAGTCATGATATTGAGATATCAAACCAAACACATAGGTACTTGTTAGAGAACAAGTGTACCGGACAGACCCACCGTGAGTTTGACACATGGAACCATGACATGGTAGTCACAGTCAGTATTCACAGTGATGGTGGTGAATGTGATTCTTTGACCTGAAATCACTACACTCAACACATGTCGTTGGACACACTTTGACATCATCAAACGTAGTCCTCAAACATGGGTTGTTATAAAGGTGATGATTGGGTGGCTTTGACACTTGGGGCTTTTGAGGGGTGAGTGATAGATATGGGATTTGTCCGTCCTGAGGGAGTTTGATATCCAAGGCCACTTGGTGAGTAGGATTGAGATAGGCGTGCACACACATGTGTGAATCAGTATGTGATATTGATGTCATACATATCTCGTACAATCTACTCTAAGATGAAGAAAGTGAATGAACATTGACAGGATGACTGTTCCATGCCTCGAGTTCATTCGAGATATCAGTGATAAAGGAATTATACATTCGTTGTAATACCATTCACGGATTGTAGGATTTAAAGTTGTTCTCCAACTTTCTACTTTCATGTGGGTAGCACTGATGTGTGACTAGGCACCGCTCTTTGCTTGTGAAGTCATAAGTGTTATGGACATTCACTGCCAATGTGAAATGGACCTGTAGGGTCACACACAAAGGATTTAACCTGGAAGAGGATTTTTGTCCATAAGCAATGTTTAGATTGATTACTAAAGGAGTTTAGTAGTTCAATTAAACACTCAATCAATTGATGGCTCAATCTCATAATGTTCAAGGTGTTGTACACATTAATTGGAGTATCAGATTGATTGAAATCGCAATTGACTGATTCTGCACAACCTGCACTCCCAACCGATCGGTTCATGAGATGAACCGGTCGGATAAGCTTGGTGAACCGGTCGGCTCAAGATCAGGGTTAACTGATTGCTTCAAATGTTGAAATGATCGATTCAACTGGTGCAACCGAGCAAGTTGGGAAAGTAAGATTGGTGAGAATTTTCCTTTCGTTTCAATTGCCCAATTTGATTGGGAAATAGGATTGGCATTCGGTACCAATTAGAAACAAAAGAAGGAAAGTCAATCGGGAACCCACAAGGACCACCAACCGACCGGTTGAGGTGTCCCAACCGATCGGTTGAGGTGTCAACCGACCGGTTCAAGTCCCGAACCGACCATTTCAGTTGTGAAACGATCGGTTCAGGTTGCGAGTTGGTTGCTTTTGTGGAAAATCTCGAACCCTTCTACTCCTTCTTTTAGTCCCGCATTGCTCGGGATGGAGAACCCTATCCCATGACCCTCCTATATATATAGGGGTATTGGGGGTTTCTCAGAGGACAACTCAGTGCAAACCAGTTGCTCTGCAAAGTTGTCGTTCTCTCTGGTTTTGGTAACCGAGAGAGACCGAGCAAGTGCTACCCGATAAGGGAGGCACAGCAAGGGAAAGACAACTGCAGTTGGGACTGGTGGCAAGAGAGTGTGTTGGCGACTAGTACACTGATAGGAGGGTGTGAATCCTTCCAATTCCTTGTGGGACAAGGAGATTGGAGTTCCAGGTGGTCCGTGTGGACTACTTCAGAGGCGGGAGGTTTCTGCCGCTCGAAGGACAAATGTCAATCCCGAAAGTCCCGGTGAGACCAGGAGTTGACAGTCCCGGTACGACCAGGAGCTGCACAGACACCGTCCAAGACCAGAGGTGAATACCGCGCAAGGCGTGAGGTATTGTCGCCGAGCAAGCCTCGGGACAAGGTATGATTCCACAAACCATCATTTCCTATTGTATAGACGTTGACAAATTTTCTTGTTCCGGGTTTGGGGTAGAAATTTTTTGTTTCTGCTGCCTTCTCTACGTCCCCTAAAACCCAATAGTGACAATGTCCAATATCCTCATCTCAAACTCTCTGAATTGAGGTCTTGTATATGCTAATCTTTATCTTCATGTCCATAAAAGAGACTGTGATTGTGCCACTACACACATGTATTTCGACATCAGTTTTTAGAACAATGAAAACTACCTTCCCAAGATAATGGGAATCCTCCTATCCTCTGGCTCCATGTCAAGAACAATGAAATTAACCGAGAAAAGTGCTCTTCCTTCCTTGTCTATCATCACCAAAACATCATCCACTCTACCTCTAGGTACTTTCGGAACGGTCCTCTAATAAGAGTGTGCAATTTGATGGTTTCAACTTGCCTAAACCCATCTCAACATAGACATTATCGTGCATCAAATTCACACTAGATCTCAAATCAAGTAGGGATTTATCTATGTGATGTCCCCCCATGTAGCTAGGTATGAGTGAGGATCCTAGATGTTTCCTCTTCACAGGAAGTGAGTATTAGAGGATTGAGTTCACTTGTTTATTTAACTTGACTCTCTTTAGTACTCTCCTCATTGAGCTTTGCTTCACAGCGCATAAGCTATTAAAAACTTGGCATATTATGGGATCTGCTTGATAGCTTCCAAAAAAGGAATGTTGACCTTCACTTGGCAAAAAACCTCAAGAATGTCAATGTTGTGTTGTTGTCTCCTCCTTACTTCTGGCGGCCTATCTAATGCTTCAATGAAGGGTGGCTCACTAGCTTTTTCCTTACTTGAATCACCTGGAGGTGGAACGCTAGGGATGGTGGGACCTACAAATGGAGTGTGAGGTGGAGCACATGGTACCCCAAACTCAACATAAGGTTTCATAGGATCAACGTGTGGTATCACAACATCATTTTCAATAATCTCAATCACAACATCATCCTTGTGCTGCCTTGGCCTATCAAATTTTCTTTGACTTGTAGACTGCTCAAGAGATTTCCCACTCCTTAGAATTGTCACAACACTTCCTTTCTCATGGTGGGAGGGGAAGCTTGTTGGGATTGTGGAGGAGATGGGAGTGACACTTGGTATTGAAATTGAGATGGAGGGGAGAATTGATGTTGGAAGGTGAATTGATGGGAAACTCGTGGTGATGGAGGGGGAGGAGGAGTGTAAGGCATGTGGTTTCCTTAGAAGTGGTAGACGGGATACACTTACATTGGAGGTGGACTATAGAGAACTTGAGTGGATTGCATAGGTCCACTTGCTTCATTGAAACTCATTATGGGCTTTAAAGACAATTTCTCTTCTTGGAGAAAAAGTATGGAAGATAGTTGTTTTATGCACTTCTCAAGCCTTGTAACATTCTTCAGGACATCATCAAATCTTTTCAACCTAGAGAGAGCTTCTTCCTCAAACCTTGTGCTATATAGTGGGCTTTGTTGTTCCTAGTAGATATAGGAGTTAGGTGCCTTCTTTTCTTTGACAAAGGAACCAACATAGTTCACAATATGGCAAGGAACATTTCTCACTTGGTTCTTCATGAAACTTAACATGTCACCACGAATCTTTATCACTTTTGGGATTGAATATCTATGAACTGGAGATGTCACACCAAAGGCGCAACCACCTTCATTCATCATGCTAGAAGCTAGGATTCTTGAACCTTCTTCCAACTGCTCAAACAATGGCCATATCTCCTCGGGTGACCTAGCCATAAAAACTCCTCCATAAGAAGAATCTATTTTAGCTTGACCCGTTGAAGATAGACTAGAGTAAAAGTACTAAACAAGCAACCACAAAGGGATCTCATGGTGCGAGCATTCTTTCAACATCTTTTTAAAACTCTCCCAAGCAGCGTGAAACTTCTCACTGCCTCTTTGACTAAAACTGGCTATGGCACGCTGCATTTGTGTCAACCTTGCTATAGAGTAGAACTACTTTAAGAAGGAATTCTTCATCTCTTCCCAACTCATGATGTCCTTTCTCAAATCATGCCAATATTTTTCTTTGACCTTGAGGGAGAATGAGAACAAGGTCAATCACATTGTGTCATCATTGGCCGTCAACATCCTGAAGGTGGAGCACACTTCAAGAAAGGAATCCAAGTGCTTGTAGGGGTTCTCACTCTTAGAGCCATAGAAGGTGGGCAAGATCCCAAGAATACTTGGAGGGATGGATAATTGCTTCCCTGGCATTTGATCAACTCTACTAGAAATTGGTGATTAGTAGTTTCTAGGAATGAAGTACTCTTGATGTGGATTATGAGGTGCATTTTGGCCTTCCATCTTGTCTCCCTCTAGAGGCTTGATACATGCACAAGGCATAGTCAAACAAAAGAAAACAAGTTAGAAAACCAATATTCATAAAGAATGTAAGGAATAAAGAATAATGAATAGAAATGATGATAGAAGTAGGAAAAGATTAGAGACAAACTAACTTTCTAGGCCAAGCACCTTTTTCCCTGATAATAGTGTCGAACTCTTAGTGCGTCCCCCCAGAGATGCGCACACTAATCAATCTAGATTTGACTAGATGTGCCCCACAAGATCGAAACACATTGGGTATCTTTAAAAATTTATAATGGATCTACACGTACACACTCACATACACTAAAAAACTACAACCACAAGTGCACAGGGTCATGTCTTAGTATAGGAAGACGACAAGTATAGGGTCAATCCATAGGGAGGAAAGGAGGCACGAGAGCTAGGTTAGTTTTTGGGCTAGGTCCCTACCGTAAAGTCTAGGGTTGAAGGGTTTGAAGATTGATTTGTCGATTACATTAATGTTGAACAAGAAAGAAATTAAAGGAGAAAAAAATCAAAACCTAAATTAACCCTAGACAGTCAATTCTACTGAGCAAGAAAAGAAAAGGAAAGAAAGAAAAAGAGAAAGCTATGCTAAGGAAAGCAAGAAGCAGTTTACACTATACTAAGCTAGCAAACAAGTTAAAAGAGAAATTAAAAACATAAACTAGTGAAAGAAAAGCAAGAACAAGACAAGAAGCTAACTAAGAAAGTAAATAGCGAACTAAGCTAACACTAGCTAAGCAAGAAGGAAATTAGGATTTTAAAGCAATAAAGGCATGTGTGGGATGTTTGGGGCATGCACTTATCGGTTAGGTTGGGTGCGTAACATGTGAACATTATGCTTTCATTTAGATTTACCAAACCAAATAACAAGCTAGAGTATAATGAATTTCCCTAGACTACTCACTGGCCATGGATAAGATAGGTTGTGTATAGGGGAACTAGTCTCTAACACCTCCTACTACCCTTACGAGGATCAATTGGGTTAGGGTCTAGGTGTAATTCAATTAGACTCTAAACAAGCCTATGTTTCTAGGTTATAGGATCTTTGGGTGTTTAGGGGTTGAGGGCAATAATGGGAGTGGAAGTGAAGCTTTAAGCTTCACATCACCCACATTAGCCTTGAGAAAGCCCCATGCTAATAACACTATATTCATCTAAACTAGATAATTAGATTTCTCAACTGGGGTTAGTGGAATTGATTAGCATGTAGGAGGATGGGCAACTAGTAAGGGATCCATGAATTGAACCTAGGCGCAAATCCCAAAATTCACACATATAGGCAGTATCCCTAAAGGTGATTTCTAGCACAATCCAACAAGAAATTCATAAAGAATGAGATAGAAATAGAACATAATAATTATCAAATGAAATTCTAATGTTTACATATCATTTCCCCCCAACATGGTATCAAAGTAAAAATTTTGGCCCCAAACATCCCACCTACAAGGCCTAGGTACTCATCGAAATGCAAAATACAAAAAGAAAGGAGAAAGACAGAGAAGTAGCTATGGAGCTCACTGTAAATGAAGTGAATCTCCTCTTCATCTTCTACTAAGATGTCCTTCACCTTCCTTCAAGGTGCAAGGGCATGGAATGAAGGTGGAAATTGGCCAAAACACTAAGAAACTTGGGTTTTGGAAGTGAAAATGGTGAGATGGAGTGGAATGGAAGTGGAAATGAAGTGGAATGGCTAAGGGGTAAAAATGGGGAGCTAAGAGGGGGTAGAGGCATTTAACCTCATGCCCTAGCCACCACCTATGTATATATAGGTGGTGGGGAAGCATTAGGTCAAGGGGAGGGTAAAGTGGGAAATGTAGTGGAAGAATTGTATGTTGCACGACTGTGCTGGGTAGCACAGTCGTGCTGGGAAGGGGTGAGAATGGTTGTGGGGGATTGGAACGACCGTGGTGAAAAATGGTGAACACTCACATGATGTTTAGTGTTTTTGAACTGAAGGTGGCATTACCATGGTGTGGAAAGGGTAGCACGGCTGTGGTGTCTTAGAGTTGACTGCCCATTGTTTACACCAATGTCATTTTGCACTGACTATCAATGACCATGATGTATTGCATGGCTATTCTGGGGTCGTATACCACGATATTGCCATGTAACACGAACGTGTTGCTGAGTGTAGTCTTCATAGCATGTCTCTATTGATTTTGAATGAGCTAGCACGACTGTTCTATGGTACCACAGTCGTGCTTCACTCTGTATCAACACTTTGAGGTTGTACTTGGTTCATTCTTGGACATCTTTGCTTCAATTAATCTTTGTCCACTAGAGGTAGGTTGAGGGGGCTTGGGACTTCACTTTGGGCCTATCTAAGGGTAGATAAACCCTAGGATCACTCCTCTCTCTTTTCCATCCAAGCATGGTCCAAATACCTAAAAAACATGCAAATAATGTCAATAAGTGCATTTTACACAAATATGCATATCAGGGGAAATAACATGTAATCTAACATGTATAGATGAGTTTGAAATGCAATTTGACACAAGATGGAGCCCTAAAATAGGACTGCATCACTATCCCTCCCTTTAGCGGGTAAGAGTTGCTTAGGTTCTCTCAGTTTCCAGAACTAGAGAAGAGAAACAATTGTCAGAGGAAATTGAGTTGTGTTTGACAAGCCCCCAATACCCCTATATTTATAGAATGATCAACAACAGGGTTCCCAGACTGAGTGGGAGTGTAAGGACAAGAATTTCATGAATTTTCGCAACCTTCGAGTGGTAAAATAGTCAATTCATAGGTGAATTAATGAGTTGGCATGTGAGCTGATCAGTCCACCCATTGTAGTGGATATTTCATCATGTTTCCTATTTACATTTGTATTGACAATTAATATCTGATTTAGTACACTACATGATGTAAACAGAAATACTCATATCAATTGAATTGATCGACCAATGGCTCAGTTCACAACATGATCTATTTGGTTCATGGACCTGAGCTGATTAGTTCACCGTATAGAATTGCAAAATTTGGTTCACTTGACCTGCCACACTGAAACGATCAGTTGAACACTTGAACTAGTTGCTTCACTTGTCCAATTAGTCAATTATCAACCAATGTTGTTTAAATTGAATACCAAACTCTTTAGTAATCAAGTTTAAACCATATTCCTGAATGAACTGCTATTCCATGTGCAACCTATGTGTGAGACCATATAGGTTCCAAGTGACATTGGAAGTGAATTTTCATAACTCATTTATGACATCACAAGCAAAGAGTGGTGCCTAGTCACACATCATTGCTATCGAAGTAATTAGAAAGTTGGAGAATAACTTCAATCTAAAATCTGTGTTAGGTGTTATAGTGATTGTATAATTCCTTTGTCTCTAATATACGAACTGATCTCGAAACATGGAATCATCATCCTTTCAATGTTCAATCCATTTTCCCTGATCTAGAGTAGTATGTCTAAGATATTTGTGATGTTAATATCATATATTGATCCACATGTCAATGCACATTCTTTTCTTAGTCTCTCTTATCAAGTGGCCTAAATATCAGACTCCTGTAGGAGGGACAAATCCCATCTATATCACCTGCATTCATCCCCATGTGTCACAGTGCATTTGAATATCACTTTTATGGAAACTCCTATTCAAGATTACAGTGGATGATGTCAAAGTACACTGAATGAATGTGATGGGTGTAGTGATTTTAGGTTTAAGAACCACAATCACCACCTTTACTATGAGAGATAACTATCACCACCAATTATGGTTTTCCTGTGTCACTCTCAAGGTGGGTCTGTCTGATAGACTGTTCTCTAACAAGTATCTATTTTATTGGTTTTATATCACATATCATGACTGATGAGATTATGTGATTAACCAACACACAATCTAGTCTTATGTGTTATTATTTTCTATCAGCCTTCCAGAATAACATCCGACCAGGGACATTACAATAATGTATATACTCTTAACGTTCGTATGATCTTATTGGTCATGTCACACATATAAAGACATACTTCATTGAATAGTATCATTATTTAGAAATTAATTATGTTTCCTCATTATCTAAAAGTGAATTAGAATAAACTAGAAGATTGCCTTTATTATTAATCAAATCATTCACTTAATATCCCATCACAATCATCATACGATTGGCTCTTTAGGAATATATCCTAATCAGACTCCCATTTTCACTTAGAGCCAATCATCCACAAATCTAATTCTTAGAGATCTAAGCATGCCCATTGTGTTTTTGCTACGCAAATGCTAATTCAGTGGTTTAGCAACATTTTGCATATAGTCATTATATTTCATGTTTCACATATCTTCATTGTATGACATTTCATATGAGATGGAATTGTAATAGTATGCTATCTCAAAATTCCTTGCATAACCAGTATCTCCATTGTTGTCATAGTATTTCTATTGTAACATTAATGGTTGGAACATCTATATGAACTTCAAGATTCATATAGTACTCACTCTTGTGTTCATAACACCAGGACATACGACTTATATTGTAAACTCAAAATAAGATATGTAGTTTGGAACCCTTTCCAACTTATAACTCTTCTTTTAAGATTAAACACAGTTTTATATTATGATCATTATCTATCATTTTAGAAGCTTGTATTGGTGTAACCCTTTCCATCCAACTCTTTCTTAGTTAGCATAGTGCAACAACTGATTCTTTAATGATTCTCAAGTACTAATGGATGTTTTTATGGTGTTCCAATCACCCTCATATGAATCTGACTAAAGTCAACTTGTCATGTCCAATACATACAACACAATGGGATGACCACACTACATATGATAGGTTCAAATGTGAATGCATATGGCATTGCTTTCTTTTTTCTCAAGAATTGGAACATTAGATACTTGAGAGACTAATCCCATCTAGATGGACATATGTTTTCTCACCGAACCCTTTCAGAATCTTACCAATATATGTTCTCATATTTAGGTCAAGAAACTTTCTAGAACTAACTCTATAGATCTCAATTCCTATCGCATAAGATGTTTCACCTAATCCTTCTTAAAGAAGGTGATTTCCATGTCATGTTTGAATACTTAGTATTGAGATGTCATTCCTTATCAATATGTGGAATATTTATATTATTTTGACTCAAGTCAAACTCTTTGACTATTTTATCAATTCAAAGATTACAACTCTAATATGATTGTTTTCAACCTTCAAATTGAACATTGTAGCTTATAGACTTTATTTGCACCAATGGAGTTATAAAACCTTCAGGATGTTTCATGTACACATCCTATATAATATTCTTATTAAGGAATGTGGTTTTAATCTTCATAGGTCAAACCACATAGTCCTATTAAGTTGCAATAGTAATAACGTCAATTGGTGAAGGTATTTCATCATGTGCAACACTTTGAATTAGTTTGAAAACCTTTGCAACCAATTTGTACTTTTATGTTAACCATGTTAGTTTTCCTCATGAAAACCCAACTGCACCTTATGGCATTTACCCCACTAGGTGGTACCACCAAGGTCATAACTTGTTGGTGTTCATGGATTCCATTCTAGATACAATGGCCTTAAGCCATTTCTCATACTCTGGTTCCTCAATAGTATGTTGATTATTGTCTCATCATCTTATAACCAACTCACAACTTATCTGAGTTATGGGATTCACAATCCTTTAATCTCATATGTGTTCTATTAGAACTATGAGTTTTGTGTTACAAATTGAAATTGAAATTCCACAACAATTTATGATTCTCCAAACTCCCATTTTACCTCCTTAGGTTCAAATGTTTTCTTGTTGATAAAAAACTTTTCAAGTTCTATTTTGCTTCCTTTGAGTCCTTTGGAATTCAACTATCCTATCAACGAACACTTTTGTTATCGGATTTAGATAAGTAGTATTCAACAAACTAACATTAAATATTTTCAACAAACTATTTTCTTGCATAAGTTTCAATTCTTATGACATATCAGGACATTCCCATACCAAATCTCATATGGTGTCCATTAGATCATTTTAGATGGTACATTGTATTAATCCCAATCATATGCCTAAAAGGAAATTAGAAGATTAGATTAAATGATAATCACATCATGACTCATCAGGTTGTGATTCCTTCTTTATAATACATTATCATGTTTCAGGTGGGGTTGATTGTGGTACTATCACACTCTTTCCAGAAGGTTCTGAAACTATCCTTTAAAGTATTTCAACATTGATCACATCAAAGTTTCTTAAAACTTTTAAGGAAGTTGTGTACTTCGTACATGTAATCTTCTTAAACACTTCAAGTGATTTGGATTTTAGTGAACACATATCACCATATCATCAACAAATATAATGAAGTACAAATAACTATTTGTAGCATTTATTCCAAAGGTCTTTGTACATCATTATGTATGTGTCCTAATAGAATGCTTATTATCCTACAACACCTAGTGAGAGGTGGTCTGTCATGTTGCTCACATATCACCATATCATCAACAAATATAATGAAGTACAAATAACTATTTGTAGAATTTATTCTAAAGGTCTTTGTACATCATTATGTAAGTGTCCTAATAGAATGCTTATTATCCTACTACACCTAGTGAGAGGTGGTATGTCATGTTGCTCACATATCACCATATCATCAACAAATATAATGAAGTACAAATAACTATTTGTAGCATTTATTCCAAAGGTCTTTGTACATCATTATGTAAGTGTCCTAATAGAAAGCTTATTATCCTACTACACCTAGTGAGAGGTGGTCTGTCATGTTGCTCACATATAAGACTTGCATTGATTCAATATCCAAAAGAGTCTAGATTAATATCAATATGTTCTAGAAATGCATTTCTCATACATTTGCAATTGATGGCAATGCTATAGCTATTGATTGTTTGAGTTATAAAGTTTTAATCCTTTAGGTATTTACCATACATATACATTCATCTTTATATCCTTCAAATAAATCTCACAAGATATCTAGGGTATTTTCATACAAGATTACATCTTTAAAATAGAACGGTTACCAACTCTTTGTTTAAAATCAACCTTGTCCATACAAAATTCATAAAGTAAAGTGTTTCTATTATTTTCATAATGAAACAGCAGTTCATCTAACTCTATTATATGCCCTTTGGACTAAGATAAATTCTGAATGTAGAGTGAAGTTGCAGTAACTCTTTCTCTACACAGTCCATACTTGTCCTTTCATAAAGGCTCTACTTCTTATTAGATCCTACACATCAACGTATGTTAGATCTACATCTGATATCATATACCCAAGATGAATAAATAAGCATATTTATCTTATAATGTTTATACATAAAGTAGAGGTTTCTATCCCCTTCTTATTCTTCTCTAATTTCTTCAAGTAGAGAGGGAAATTTCTTTTCCAATGTTTAGGATGGTGACAGTGGTGACAATTGCCTCCCTTATTCGCTCCACCCTTTGCCTTGAGTACTGTAGACTTTGACTTCTAACCAACTTTAGAACTCTTCTTAGATTTTCCTTTGCCTTTAGACTTTCCCTTTGTCTTGCTGATCATCATCATAGACTTCAACTTGTCTTTCTTCATTTGTTCCTCAACTATTCTCAACATGCCAAGTAACAATGTTAATAGCTTGTCAAAGTCATTCATGTTGTGTTCATGACAAATTGACTGTATGACTTTGGCAGAGACTACAAAATCACATCAATGGCTAACTCTTCACCCAAGGGGAATCCCAATCTAGAAAGCTTCCTTACATACCCAATGAGATTGAGCACATGTGGACCTACTAGATCTCCTTCTTCCATGTTACATTTGAAACGTGCTTTAGAGACACCAAATCCCTCTTGTGTCTCCTGATCTTAGAACATGTTTTTGAGATGTGTGACCATCTCAATAAAATCCATGTTCTCATGCTATCTCTGCAACTCATAGTTCATGGAGCACAACATTAGGCACTGGACATCAACGTCATCTTCAATATGCTTCTTGTAAGCATTCTTGTCAGCCTTAGGTCATTTTGGAGAGGTCCTTCTAGCTCTGGTGTCTCTATGACATAGTTCTTGTGCTCCTGTGTGAGAATAATTCTCAGCATCTTGAACCAGTCATGGAAGTTATTCCCATTCAACTTGTCATTCACAAGGACTGATCACAGAGAAAATGTGTTGTTGTGTGTTCCCATTTGATTCTACATGAGAAATTTGCAATTTTTTCAAAAACTCATTTTGATTTGATTTGATTTGTATAGAATTTGACAATGTTTATTAGGCCTTTAATTAACAATCTCTCTCATTATTTTGTTCAAATTTTGTAGCACCCTCAATTATCAATTTGGAAGATTGTAGTGCACAAACTTCTAATGAGCCAAGTTCCAATATAGTTCAATTATTACCCAATCCACGCCATCATCCATAATCAATCATCAAGGTAGGCAACATTTGATAATTCCATCTTTTGCAATTCTTGGATAGATGATATGAAAAACTCCTTGCCATTATCATCTTCTTGCCTCCAGGTGCTTAATCTCATTAAGGACACCTTGTTAAGCCCCACCGAAAAGCCAACACGATAGAATATTGTAACATCCTAGGATTTGAGACCTTGGATCGAATGATCTTAAAAGGAATGAAACTACCCATATCAACAAGGTGCGCCTCTTTTTTGGGAGCCCATCACTAAATAACTCCATAGTTAAGGGTGCTCAACTTGGAGTAGTACTTAGATGGGTGACTAGTCGGGAAGTTGACCTCAGCTTGCGCGTGAGTGAGGACAAAGTGCATAGTTAAGTCTAGTGGTGGTCTGTGGGGCCAGTCATCATTCCTAAAACTCTATTAGTTCCTAGGGTAGTGGGCACATGTCTTACAAATGGTATCAAAGCCAATTCCGCTTCAGTAGGTGGGACCCAGCAGTCGTGGTTGGGAGCTGGGTGTACATGGGCCATTGTGGGTCTGCACTGAAATGTGGAAGATATTATGAGGCCTTATAGTTGAGCCTTGATGAGGATGTCAAGAGTCTAAGTGGGGGAGATTGTAACTTTCCCAGATTTGAGGCCTTGAATAGAATGATATTAAAAGGAATGATTGGACTACCCATATCACCAAGGTGCACCTCCTTTTCTGGGAGCCCATTACTAAAGAACTCCATAGTTAAGCGTTCTCAGCTTGGAGTAGTACTAGGATGAGCGACTAGTCAGGAAGTTGACCCCGACTTGCACCTGAGTGAGGAAAAAGCACAAAGTTAAGGCTAGTGGTGGTCTTTGGGGCCAGTCGTCATTCATGAAACTCTATTAATGCCTAGGGAAGTGGGCACATATGTTACAAATATACACCCTGCTTAGGCAGAACCTACATTTCTACGATCACACTTCCATGAGATAAATGGTGTACCATGCTTTGGCATAACCTATGATTGGTTAATCACACTTTTAATGTATGTTTCCAATAGAAATTATCATAGACTTAATATGTTTCATTGAGGGATTTATATATTTAGAAATACATATACATATCCAATCACCACATATAAATAGTATGTATCATATGCATGCTATATCTCACAATGTAAACATGCAATATAAACCATTAGAGATGGTTATTGCCATACGAATGTAATTCCTTGGAGCCATAAGGAATTACTACCACCTTGATCTACATCTCATGTAAAAACATGTTCTTGGTGTAGATTTGTTCTTGCCAATATGTGTTGACCGGTTAAACCCTTGAATCGATTGGCTTGCCTCTTGTTCGATCAGTTGGTCGTCTAAAATGATCGCCTGGCCTCTTATCGAAATGATGTATGGACAGCTCCAAACAATTGGTTGGGTCTACCATCTGATCAATTCTCTCCTCCTGTGGTCTTCCCTCCTCGGTCCTCCAGTCAGTCTTCTGGTCTCGTGAAGTGGTTTGCTCGCCTGCTATTGATCGTCTTCTTCATCATTGCAAGAAAAGAAACTATCCTATTACTGTTAAACTTATTACATGGTAATGAGAAACGTCGAGTTACATTCGAGGAGAGAAATGGTAGGAAAGAATAACACTTTTACATTGGGAAGAATAAGGTGGAGGCTTGATATGAAAACCCAGATAAAATAAGAACAAAAAAACCATTCAACCACACACAAATATTTTGGTTATTGGCCATAACCATTCTACACATCGACCATAAAAACCAAAGTTTAGGGCGACACATGTAAATTTCATATACATATATATATATATTATATATATATTATATATATATATATATATATATATATATATATACATATATATATATGTATATATGTATTTCATATATATATATATATGTATATATATATATATGTATATATATATATATATATATATATATAAATATATATTGGTTTAGGATTGTATGTGGTATTCATTCAGATATGCACATTACTCAATTTAAGCATTCATGTCATATGTAATAAATAAATGTTGAAAGACAAAAATTGATTCATTTTGATTATCCCCAAACATAGCAAATTGGCGTTCCTATGATACTACTGTAGGGAAATATGGCATCAGAACAGCCAGCGGTAATGAAAAATTTAGCTTCCATATTCCCTATAGATAGACGATCGCATCAACTACTATGTAATGGGAAAGATGGTTTATAAGGTCATACCTAGTCCTGGAGCAAGTTCAACGACTATTCCCTCGTTGTAGTATGCAACTTTCTTCAAGTCACACTCAAACAACAATGCATCGGCCTCCTGGTTGATCACCACGAACGACAGGTTGACATTGTCCTCCTAGCGGGAAAAGTTCCACGCCACTAGATTAGTCCACACAGACCACCAGGAACTCTTGTCATTGTAGAATAACAAACAAGAAGAAGTTGTCCCCTCACATTGGTGTGCTAGTCACCAACTTGCTCCCCCACAAATATTCTCCCTTGTTGTCCCTACCTTTAGTGGGTAGGATTTTCTCAAATTCTCTCGGTTATGACAACCAAAGAAGAAAAAATGTTGTCATAGGCTATTGAGTTGGGTCTATGAAGCCCCCTTGTACCCCTCTATTTACAGGAGGGTTAGGGTCTGATTTCCAAATCTGAGTGGGAGTAGAAGGAATCAGAATTTTATGAATTTTTGCAACCTACGAGTGACAAAACAATTAGTTCACAAGTGAGTCAATCAATTGGCATGTGATTCAATCAGTTCACCAAGTGAACCAGTCATATCATCAAGTTTCCTAATCCCTTTTGTATTGGAAGTTAATATCCAATTTAATGCCACCAATCCTTGAATCAAACAAATTGATCCACCAGTTCCTTAGTTCAAAACATGATTTGGTCGTTTCATGGAGCTGAGTCGATCAATTCACTTCCTGAACAAATAAGTTCACTATCCAAAATTTTCTAAGTTGGTTCAATTGACCTAACACACTAAAATTCTCAGTTCAACACTTAAATTAGTCAGTTCACTTGTCCAATCAGTCAATTTTCAACCAATGTTGTTTAAACTGAATACCTAACTCTTTAGTAATCAAGTTTAAACCATATTCATGAATGAACTCCTATTCCAAGTGTATCCTATGAATGTGATGTGATAGGTTCCAAGTTATGGTGACAGTGAATGTCCATAACCTATTTCTGACATCACAAGAAAAGAACGATGGCTAGGCACACATCATTGCTACCCAAGCAATCTAAAAGTTGGAGAACAACTTCAACCTAAAATTTTAGATAGGTGTTACAGTGAGTTTGTATCTGATATTCAATTTGAACTGAGGCATGAAATCATCATCCATTCAATGTTCAATCATTGTTCCTTGATCTAGAGCAGACTATCTAGGATAAGTGACCTCAATATCATATATTTATCCACATGTGCATGCCTTTATCAGTCTCTCTTATCATGTGGCTAGGATATCAAACTCATGTAGGAGGGATAAATCCCATCTACATCAAGGTACGGGTTCATATGATAATAACCTTTATGGCAACCCTTATTCAAGATTATGGTGGATGATGTCAAAGTACACTGAATGGCATGTGGTGAGTGTTGTGATTTCATATCTAAGAACTACAATCACCACTTCCACTAAGAGAGATGACTATGACCACCAATTATGGTTTGCATGTGTCACTATCAAGGTGGGCATATTTGATACATTATTCTCTAACAAGTATCTATGTGCTTGGTTTGGTATCACATATCATGACTGATGACATTTTGTCATCAACCAACACACATTTTAGTCTTATGTGTTATTGTTATCTATCAACCTTCCAGAATAACATCTGACCAGGGACATAACAAGAATGTATATACTCTTAACATTCGTATGATCTCATTGTTCAAGTCACACACCTGAAGACATACATCATTGAGTAATATCATTATTTAGACATTCATTATGTTTCCTCATTATATCAAAACTAAGTGAAACAAAATAAATCAGAATATTGCCTTTATTATTAATCAAATTGTTCTCTTAATATCGCATCACAATCATCATATCTTTGGTCCTCTAAGCATACATACCAACAACAGGATCCCATATGGGATCACACAAGGGATTGTTCATGACGATTGAGTCATGGTCCATAGTTATGAGACCTCAAGCCTATAGGGAATTCTTTCCTCGTGCAATTTGTGTTCCACAAAGAGGTGAATTCACATGGTCCTCATCTTGATTGTTGTGATTATGGAGTTGTAAAGATTAGGGTGTCTACACAGGTGATGATGGTTAAATCCATATGTCCCATTGTTCTTTAGTATTGATTTCAACCCACTTATAATCTATTTCATTGCACTTCAATCATTTAATTCTATTTTATGTTTATAACAATTCACAAACAATTTGTTTTAAAAATTGTTCTCAATAGATGGTTCTTGGATATTTCTTAAAATTTGTGTCCTTTGGGTTCGACCATTTGGTATATTGCAGTTGATCTATATGCTTGCGGGTGAGTTAGTTGCAATTGTGAAAAAGGTATAAAACCTAAGGTAATCCATCTTATGGCCTTTGTTTGTGCAATTAAAACCCACATCAACTATCACTATTGTTGATTCTTAATTGATGATAATTCTACCTCAAGTGTATCTTAAAAACATTAATTTCTCTAGTTAGAAGGTCAAATATGTCATCGATATTTAGAAATTGGAAACTATTCTCAATCATGCCCATGTTTAGTTGATGATAATGAATACATTTCTGATAGATCTATTTTCTTATTTATAAGTAGAAATTGTGTTCCCCATTTTTATATACTCAAATGTATGAAACCCTTGGCTAAGTAACAACTATGAATCTAGTTTTGAACGCTCTTGATTGTTTTGAATCCATTTTATAAGGTTGTTTGCAATTAAATGTGGATTCTATATAACATTTGTCAATAAATAAATCCCTCTCATCGGAGAAACACAAGGTAACTCCTTGAGAAATACATCATGGTATCTCTTGACTAATAAAACTTCCATAATCTTTTAGGTTGGAAGTACACTCTACATGAAATATAGGATGAACGTTCTTCTCCTCATCCTCTCTTCATCTACTATAGAATGTAAACATGTGGAAAAATATTATTATCTCCTTGGATAGTCTAAAATATTTCATTATCTTTAAAGTACTTATTTGGAACAATAGCCATCTTTACTTTGTATCTGAGTGAATAGTACATTCCAAGGAATACCTCAGTTATGTGCATCTCATGTGGCAGAATACCAGTGGAATGTTTCCTAAAATATAGGAGTTAGAATGAATAAAAATGCATCAACATAATGGAGTTATTATAGAAGTCTCAAGAAAACCTCGAAAGACATATTGTTAATACTAAACATGGAAGGACTTTGTGGAAGAATTTTCCTATATAAATATTTACCTCCTTCTTTCTATATTAGTCATATTACAGACCCAAAAAGTATATGAAACTATCAATTGTATAGTGATTCATGAGTGTATCAAGCCCTGGTAAAGTTATCTTGAAAATACAAATAATGAAAATAAGTCATAATGAAAATATTCTATCTAGTTATGACCTAAGAGAAATGAATCCTTTTAGGGGAATCAACAAATACACTTGCCGGGTTGCTTGTCAGTTACCTATTTCCTATCTATGTTTTCTGGTCATTACGACCCAATTTTTGTGGCACTTAACTATGTTTGTGTCTTGTCCTAGAACCTTAACTTTAATTCAATTGTTGTGATTATCTTTCAGTTACTTCATATTTTATATGAAGATTGTGAAATGGTCTTTTGAGGATCATTTATAGTGTATGTATTACACGTGGTATTTAAAGATAAAATATATTGTGGATGTCTTGTTAGTTGACAACTAAACAACACTGAGGGGGGATATTAGTGTCCCTAGGTGGGGATAATCTATAGAGGTTGATTACTAATCATACCCATGATAAGATAAAAATGTAATTTGTATGAACCAGGAGATAATGAGGTTGCTTTTTCAAGTGGTGATAGTGAAGTCTTGACAACTGGTGACAAGTTTCATTATTCAGTTTACCAAACAATAGTTGAGGTAGGTAACAAACACTACTCAAATGACCACCAAACAATGTGAGGGCCCAATATTAAAGGGGAAGTAACAACACCACAATATAATCTAGTTCTTGACCGATAGGGTAGTTGGATGACTAACTCAATTTTCAGTAAACAATTGTGTCCAATAATAGGAAATGTCACACCTTGAGATCTAGTAATATGTAAGTATAAAAACATGAACCAATTGTTTGATATTCATTATCATACATAACAAAATCCTAAAAAAATAGCTTTGGTGATAGTAAGGATGATTTTAGTGGTGACCCATGAAAAAGAGAAGAATATGAAAAAAGAAATATAATTTGAGTAACATCCAACTTGGGTAAGTAGTTAAAGTTACATGTTCTTATCTTTTTTCTTAGTTCAACTAAAAATGATAAGTATCAAACCTAATCCAATAAAACCATTTCTTCTTATTATCTCTTCCTCTTCCATGACCCATAGAAACAATCTATATGTTGAAGTAACCTATTGAGTATTGCTCGAACTCAAATTTGAGAATTTCTCTCAAATCAAAATATCAAGGGGAAGAATCAACCTACAACAATGATAATAAAACAAATTGAGTAGTAGTGTTCATTATAATTAATAATTTAATGAATCCAAACTAAACATCAAATTGGATTCATGTCATTTGTCTTATCCTAACAATTATTGTTGTGACTGCATTAAAATGAGATTTTTTCATGACATAAAATATTCCATTGACTAGAAATGAACATACTACATGAAATCATTAATAATTTTCTATTATTTTATTTACAATATAAAACCCTAGCACCAGTAAACCTTGATTTGCCCAAATTCCGCAACAATGGTTTTATACTACAAAAGATTGGTTTTCTTAGTTAGTTATGATTGTTATTCAAGATGAAAAATGGGTGTTTATTCATATATCTTGGAAATTTCTAGTTTTATATATGTAAATTTATATAATATATGGAACCATAATCATAAATTATGTAAATTTGATTAGAACACAATATGATATCTTTAAAATATAGATGTCATCTTACTTAACCTTAGTTGTTTATGATAATTTATCCAAGAAGTAAAGTAATCAACTAGATAATGGAATTCCTAAACACTATAGAATCCATTGGGAGTTAGTAATATTTAAAAATAAATTTGCATAATGACTGGCGTTACTAGAATCAGGTAGATGGAACAAACCTAAAGTATGAAGGGAATGAACTAGTTAGTTACAACGCCCATGCATCAAACATGTTAGAAACACAATAAAATTACATAATTTAAGACAAATTAATGATAGTGAGTTCCCTATAAAGTAAATGAACAATACAATTTGATGTACCTAGATGAGCACTAAGATATTTTGCATGATCCCTACCATAATAATCCTCAAAATTAGAGGACAAGGAGAAAAGTTTATACTTAATCTTTTAACAACAATGATATTCATAAATAAAATAAACACAAAATCTCACTCCAAAAAAGGTAAATATTTTATACAATGATAAGATAAAGCTTCCCTACGGGGTTTACATATAAGGTGTTATTGTAAACAAAAAAAAACATTTTTTCTAAAATAATAATAAAACATGAAATTAAACTATCTAATCATCCATGTTACATTACATTAGTTCTATATTTCTTTGTGTTTTTTTACATTTTACCTAGATGGAGATGTAACATAAAAATAGCAAAAAATAGGGCATCCAAATACAATGTTGTTCGTGTATGTGGCACAACAATCATAAACTAGTCAAAGTAGTTTTATTTTAATAGAGAATTACTTTCTTCACAAAAGTAACATCATGTTTTGATTTATTATTTACCCATGGTCATCATATTAATTTGGTTATCGTTAGTTACTCATGAAAGTACATAATTAATTTCACAAAATTTCATAATGGGTCCACAATTTTAGTGTAGCCCTTCCATGGGTACCATTTGAGTGTTCCCAATGGACTTTGAAGTGTACCATGTGGATTTCCAAGAAACATGTCATGTTTTTATCATGACTGGACTCTAATGTCTATGAGGTATTGTATTTTCCTCAACCACCCTCATGGAATACTGACATGGTTTAGTACATACTTAGTTCAAGTAAGACACATAGGGAATTAATATTATAATTGAAACCTCTAACAATATATCATAATCCTTAAATATCTCATTAAAACTATGATATTTTTGATATAAATACTTCATCTACATACTTGTTTTCACACAGTAGTTATACTCACCCAAAATTTCAAATCAATTACTTTGTGTACTAATTAAACAATGTGTTACTAGTTTATATAAAAGTGGTAGATTAGTGTTTTTGGGGTCATTAATGGTCCTTGGGGTCTAGGTTTCATATTTTATATAGGGTTTTCTATCTTATAATCCACCTTATGGAGAAACTCCTGGAAGGGAATGAGGTGAACTAATCATTTAAATTAAATTATAAGTTTATAAACTAACACTAATTTTAATGAAATTTTAGGTTATTGCAAAGATATGTTTTTATCACTAAAATGGTCCTTATTAAAAGTAAGGCATTCAATTTACTAAAACTATATTTAACCTCAACTAGGCTTTTCATATTGAAATCTTCTTGACAGGAGAAACACATGACTTTTATAATTAAATTAAAAAGTAGACTATGAAACTATTTGTTATAGCTTCTTCATTTTATAATCAATTCATATATACATATGTATATGTATATGTATACTATGTTTTGAACACTTCACTAATATCTATTTTGTAAAAGACACCTACCTATATGTGTCATTAACACTTTTCCATGTTAGTGGATAAGACTCATTTTTATCCAACATCGAGTACCTTGAGATAAGGAAAATTACCGAGCTAGCCTTACACCATGATGCTATCGGTCATCCGATAAAGAGTACGTTGGTAAAGCCCTCTCATGGCTTCTTCCCATATGGTCCCACTCAAAGTTGTAGCCATAATTATTGACTATGGGCTCTAGGTGTCAGTAGATGTCACTGATTGTACATTTGTCATCACCATCCCCTTTTGGACTAAGACAACCTATCATGGCTGCATGGGGTAGCCATAATTTATGTAGTGAGGTGTCATGTTCCATTTTTTTATGGAACAAGTACTTGACTTGAGGCATTGTGCACGACCTTCCATAGGCACCTATAAAGTGTGGACTAAGAATCTCACACCCTATAGGATTTCTTTGAGTCTCTCTATGCAACCTAGGATTATATGAGGTGTTGATTTTATGCTCTCCTTGTTCATGAAAGTGGATGAAGTTTTTAGGACCGCTGGATACCTCCTTATTTCTAACCAAAGGTTGGGTTGGTTCCCTAGATTTCCACGATTCTTCATGCCTTGTTAATTGGTTGAAAATGTTGCATTTTGGACGGTCTTCGGGTGTGGTGCAACATTGAAAGTGGAGATGAGGAGATACTACATCACTTCAGGGGGTAAAATTTGTACTAGGAGTCATCTATCAAAGTCTCAACAATGCTCCCTATTCTTCTATACATGCATTAAGGATGAGATTACAATGCCATTGATATGCCATGTGGATTAGGCTTGTGAGAGGTTTAGGTGTCATCCAAATACTTCATGATAATTCATATTATAGGGTTCTTTGAATTTACCTCGACCTTGTAGTCCTAGAGGGACAATGGTGTAAGTAGGATAAATAACTAAGAGAGAGAGAGAGAGAGGGAGATAAATCTATATTGAAAAATTCATTTGCATGCTAAATTTGCAAGACTCCATCAAAAGGATACAACGTCTCACTCTCATCTCTACCTGGATCAGGGTACGGTGTACTCTGACTTCCCTCTCATTTTGATAAACTTATACCTCATTTGATTAAGAATTATGATTACAAAAATAACTATCTAGGATACTTAATAAGCCCAAAATAATACATACTTTGATTTTTTCTTGAATCAGCCAATATTTGGTCATCGGAAACAATTTATGCCAACACACAACAATTAAAGACCTTAAACTTGGCTTCCATGTAATGCATGTTTAATCCATTGATTCATTCAATATATCACGAAAAAACTCTTATTTGTCTCAAATTCGTTTGTAACATTACAAGATCTTAAAAACTCATTCAAATTATTAGTAGCCCACAATAAGGATCAGACCTACATGGTTTGCAGTTGCATATCGTGGACTAGAATTAAAGCCCAAGGCAACAAATTAGTGTTTCTAGAATTCCAAAAATAGTGGGTCCTACGTATGTCATCTAATACATTAAAGAACTGCACATTATTCATTATATCATATTTTAGGTCTATTTTATGATGTGTACCTTCAATGAAGTTTGGTGTCAAAAGATTTTGGCAACTAAAGAAAGCACCACTAGAATCATTGAATTCACCTAATTGAATTTCATCAATCAACTCAATCAAATACATAACCTAAAAATTTACATTTCAAGCTCATGTCATCATGATTATTATCCTCACATTCATCAACTCAACTCAGTTGAACCTCAATAATATACTCTTGAATTTGGATCATCATAATAACATGTATCAAAGTTTGAGGTCATCACGTTCATCCAACCTAAAACACAAATTTTGTCCCCAAATTCAAAACAAACCATATTTGAAGGAAACTAATAAGGTTTCCATTCTTTTGTAAATCTATCACCACAAGTGTATCCTCTATAATTCACTATTGTATCATGATATATGTTTTCTTGGGTGAAACTTACCTGTGTGACTTATCATACTTTGATTTTTATTTTTATACCTAAAGTGAGACTTTTCATAATCATACCTTTTTTTATTAGGGGCTACATCTCAAAGGAATTTGAGTAGCTTATTCTCATCTTCCATCAAAACTCCAGGTTGTCTCATGAGCAATTGAGAATGTGTTCCATAAGCTCAGGTCACACAAGATAAATTCTAGCCTAGTTAGGGAATTTTGTTTCCTTTCTTTATTGTAACATATTTCTCACTATTAGATTTCACTTGTGGAAAGAAAAACTCATAACATAAGACATTTTTCTAGATACTTGTTCTCTTGCATCTTTTATAGGGTCTAGGGTTCATACATCACTTAAATACTATGATCATATTTGCAGTCTATGTCTAACCACTTATCATAGATGGGGTTTTCCCCAATAGATCAAGGGTTTATATCATCATGAGAGCCTCACATGAATAAGTGATCATATCATCTATCTAGAAACAGTCTTTCTTAGGACTATATATTTATATGCAAAAGTGAAGACTCTTCTACAGTTAGACTCATAACTTCCTGCCCTTAGGATCCTCTTTCCCCAGGACCAAATTAGAGAATAATATATTTGCCACATCCCTAAATCTCCATATGGAAAGGGATCACGAGGCTTATGTTGATGCTCACATCATATTGCATTGGAAATCTTGCTTATGTCTTATATGTTATCATGAGTTAAAGTTTTCTCATATTGCATGGCTTGGTCAAACTACCACATACCACTAGGCGTTCTAGATATATTTTATACCCATAAGACGTTTCCAACCCTTCAAAAGTTTCATAATAACTATTGTGTTCCTTTCATCCCAAATTAGATAGGTTGTAATCAAGTATGCACTTAATATTGATCAAATTCCATATATCTTTCATGAAGTGGTGAGATTACATAAGTTTTTTTCCTGCTCATTAAATGAAAGGTATAAGCGTTTATCCTTTACTCAATCTCATTATTTCCAACTAATATTTGATGTATATGTACTAAATGTGGTGATTCAATTTTGGTACCTTCATTACAAAGCATTAAGTATATGGCTACAATCTCCAACAAAGATTTCATGTCATTTCAAGAGTAGAGATTGAGAAACCATATATTATTATTTAAGGTGAAGGGAAAAGAAGCCAAACATATACTATTGCTAGATTCACTAGGTACCATGTATACCTCATAATTCTAGAAACACACTAGGTGAAGCTTCCTCAACTGACTCATTATATATGCATCATATGTTTAACTCAAATGAGATCTTACATATTACATATCCAAGGGGAATTGTTTTATCATGGCTTTGGAGTTACATGTGTACAACCTCCCTAAGAGTTTCACATATTCTCTCACAAGTTATTAAGGGTGAGATTCTTTAAGCTCTAGTCACTCCATCTAGGATGTACCAGAGTTAGGAACTTCCTTTCTTCTGGTCTAAAATTGTATCTTAAGCTAATATATTCAATTTTTTCATCTTTCATACCCATAAATGTTCATGGTCGTTAGTAAATCTCATAGGGTGTTTAGGGGTGGATAAGGTACTCATGGAGGGATTTATCATGACCCTTAGTCACGTACATTAGTCTTCAAGTTTCCCCCACTTTTCCTAGAGTTGAGTAATGTGTCACCCATGAATAGGAATCGCAGAGAAGTCATGTATAAACTTTATTTGCAGTTATCATTATTTATACTTCAAAACAAAAAGTTTGATTTATTTTCATATACAAATATATCCTTGGTCCTTGGTCTCTCCCTATAGTTTCTAGGGTTGTGGAGGTACATAAGGGGTATTTTTTCTTGGCCCTAATATCTCACTTATTCAAACTTGTACCTCACTTTTTTCCCTACTAGACACTAGGTTGACCCAAGGATCTACCATGGAGTAGAAATAGCCAAGCTGCTTTTATATTTCATAATATCATCTTATATTCATAATTATCGTTATAATTAAACTTACTATTTCTAGTTAATTTTTTGTTCTTACATGCATCACTTTATATGCACCTTTTAGTTATAAAATCAAAAAATTTCAAGGTTTCTCTAGGACATTTAGAGTTTCCTCGAGCATTATGACAAAATCAAGGTTGATCAACTCATCCTCATAGTAGTATTCTAGTCTAGAATTATCTTATATCATGCATTCTCATATTCCCTGCATAGATTTGGAGGTGAATCTCTTTAGCCACTTAAACTTAGCTCCATGGGCTCAGGATTATGTTTCCTCCCTAGGATCTTTCCCCAAATTGAAGAATGAACCTTATCTTATTTTTGTCCTTACACTACTTCTTGGTAGAGAACTTGAATATCACATGGTTCCTCACATATACAACATCTTACTTAATCTTACGATATTTGAATGGTATGCAACTCTACCATTAATTATTTTATCTTACTTTATCTTACGCCCAATGCATGGCTTTTACCCATGATAGGGGTCACAGATTTTTTTCCTCCTAAAAGCCAGTCACCCACATGTGTTTTTGCTTGATTTCAACATCAACATGGGCGACGAATGTAGCCATAATAATCAGAGAAAAAAAAGCTAGTCAACTGAAGGTCTTACAATCGGTATATTTAATAAATTTAACAAGATAAGCTAGCTTGGGCTGGTGCTGCGTCACCATCAGCCACTTAATTCCTTGAGTGAGATGCTTATCTATATATCCGACTTAATTCCCAGACCCAAGTCGTCGCCCAGCGCATCCACTAGTCAAGTTGAATATTTTCGCGGCCTCATCCACCTCTTCCCCTAAACGCGACAGACTCCAATCCATTTCAACACGCACAAGATCTATCATCACTCGTACTCCAATCCAACTACGCGGTTTCATTTCATCAACGTATGAAAGCAAAACCATGGCCTGCGCGCGGTTTCATTTCATCACTCGTACTCCGCCACAAGCAAGCTCTGAAATGACCCACCCCCACCGTATGACGCCGTATTTGCACTTGCAGCTTTGCAATGGTTTGGTGTTTCTTACCCAACAATATCAACTCCGTATTTGCACTTGCAGCTCTGAAATGACCTATCCCCCGTCTGTTGGGTGGCAGCACACCTCTTGTCTTGAATGTGCTTGGAGGTTTCTTGAGTCAATACCTCCACTTGATTCTGCCAGTCGGAGAGGCCTTGTTGTGGGTGATCTACCACCTTATTCATTTGACCCAATTCCTTGTTCCGTCTTTCTGGTTCATGTATCTCCAGCCCAGAAGTCATGTGCACGCGGGGCTTGCGAGAGTCCAAGTGAGGGAGCAAGGTCCTTGCTCACGGCTCTACCCAGATCCAGGGTCCAAGTGGACTCTTTTCTTGGTTCCACTTACATAAATAAACTTACAACAATTTAACTAATAGCCCTTATTATCAAACAAATTAACTAGGCCACTGTCAAGTCCAAATTGGTACGTACAAACTTCGATATTATTTCGAATTAGTTATTATCTGACCTTAGGTAATAGTTTAGATCGAAAAGAACCATTAGCAACCTTAAACTTGGCTTTCAAGTAATTAATAATTTATCCATTCATTAATTATATAGGTCACAAATAAAATATCATATATCTTAGTTTCGTCCGTAACTCTATAACATCCCAATAACTACTTTAATATTATTTTAAGTCATCAATTAGGATACAAACTAATGAACTTACAAATGTACCCAAAGGACCTAGTTGCAAAAGCGAGCTAAAGAAATCAGGTTTCTTTAATTCTAGAAATCATTGTTCATACATAGGTCCCCTAAATTATGAAAGTAATTGACATTGATCCAAAAGTAGTATTCCGTTCCTATTTTTTCATAAATACCTTAAATAAAATTTGAACTTCAAATATTTTTGTGAGTAATCCAAACATCACTTTAATAAGTGGATTCATCAAATTGGCCTTTATAGCCGAAATGGAGAAGTCAATCCATGTCATAACCTCACAGTTCAATGATCAAGGTCATTCAATATTATATTTTGTCCTCAAATTCATCAAATCAACTTCAATTAACCTTTCCAAATATCATAATTAAGCATACCAGAGTTTGAGGTTATTAAATGTGTATTTAGAGCCACCTTACTTGGGTACCCAACAAAGTGTAGGTGTCAGTCAATATATACCAACAGATATAGCCTTGAGGTCTATATATTGAAAGCCTAATTGCGTTCTAAGGAGCTAGTAAGAAATCAGAGATGAAGGTTTTTAAGTCTACCCTAAGACTTGTAATATGAAGTCATGTATTTCTATGATTCTTCCACATGTTTTACACATAATGTCAGTTCAAAGGAATAAATTGAATAGGCAAGATAAATCATTCAATCATACATTGTTCATCTTACACATCTACTTCAACCACCTACCATGATTTTATAAAAATGAAATCATCTTTATGTAAAAATAAAATACAACTACCATACTTTTTTTCCTTTTTGCATCCAATTAATATGTTTAAACACACTTTTGGGTTATCCTATCTAGTTGGAAATTTTTATATAATTATTTTGTAGCATATCCTTTAAGAAATATATCTGATACAAGTCAAGGACAAAACAATATCAAGAAGACCCTGAATGAACATATCAATGTTTCTAATGTCTTGGGACCTAGTTTAATAAAAGTAAAAATGTGTTGATAAATATATTTTACTTGAAAGGTTGAAAATTATGCAAGTAATAATTATTTCATTCCAAGTAAAAATATTTACAAGTTGATGATCAAGTGTCATGTTTTCTTTTATCCCAATGATATTTTAGGTAACAAAAAATTAAGATGTTAGTAAATTATATGGGTTATCTTAAATAATAAATAGGTCAGTTTTCATCCCATCATTATAACATACTCAAACCATAGGTGAGGGCATTGGTAGTCTTACTATGCATTGTTAGTTTTGAAGTGACATTTGTGGTTCTTCCACTGACATCAAACCTTTATGAATGGGACTAGAAGGTGACACACACTATCTTGTGCCTCTACTAGGAAAGATGGACATATGGTTTTAATGTGACCTCATATTTTACTAATATTATGTATGGATGAGATGACCTCTTTTGAGAGACAAACTTGTGTTTGACTATAGTAGTTTGTCTAAATAATTCTCAAACAACATGAGATGAAGGGAAATTATCCCTTGTTTTAATTGTGGGTTTAAGATATTAAAGTTTAACATTCAACCTTTTCTAATAACTACCTAGTCATTACATCGTATTTAGGTACTATCTAACAAAAATAACTAAGAATATCCATCAATGGTTCATTATACTCATTGCTATATGTTATCATTTATCCCAATTTTAAAACTTATGTGTCTTATGTCAGTTAAACTATTATGAAAAGTATTGACTTTCAAACTCAGTTGGAAGATCAACACATATATGTTATGTTGGTCTTTTCTCATCTTCCATTTCCCAACATTAGTCAACATTACCCATCACACGATATTTAACATGCATGAACTTTTCTTTCTTAGGTATCACAAGGATACAAACCTCCTCTAACACCATCACCATAGGTTTTTGTCTATATGGTCAATATGCTTCAATAATCGGAACACCAACTTGGCACAATGTCTCAATTGTGTTCCTTTTCCCTTAAGAATATTCTAGTGGTGGAATCACTGCCTATGTATAGGGATAGGTATCCTATTCCTCAACATCATAAAAGTTGTCATAAGTTTCCCAATCATAGAATCAACAGTTCGGTCATTGGAATTAGAAGGGTTTAAGGGAGGAGGTAATTGAGATTATATAGGCCCTTTTAATGATCACTTTCACTATGCTTACAATCCTATGATTTGATTGGAACTCTTCATCCATCAGTCACACAAAAATATTCACACATCATCCCTCACATTGTTCAACCATATTAACGTCATCATAAAAATTGTTATTAGATGTGATGAACATGTATGGACAAATTAAACATCTTATGTCCCTATAATTATAGTCTTCCTAGGCTCTAATACCTTAAAATGTAATACATATACCTAAGATGAATGCATAAGAATGTCCTGAGACCCGTAGTTAAAAAAAATTGTACTTAAGAATTAATGTCAAACTACCATTTTAACTAAGTTACATAGACTATCATCTCAATATGATATGTTTATGAACTTCATTTTCACTCACATGAAATCATTGAAACGCAGTACATGATGTCAGTTGAAAGGACTAAAAAACAAGTATTACACACTAGGATGGTATAACATGTCTAAGTTGTAAATATTTCCATCCACTATTAAAACTCTAAAGTCTTAAACAATAACTCTATCTAGTGCCCAAGTATACATGGATTACTCTCTACTATAAGGACACCAATAATTCAAACCTCATGGTGATGTCTTCTTCTATATTGTTGTGGCTGTGGAGATTGCTCACCATGGAAACTTGAGGGGATTTTACAAACTACAATTAAATTAAAATCATGATAATGAGATCATTTTATTAATTATGGCCCATGCAATAGGCCCTCATTTATATGCATTATTGTGATGCCCCAAAACATCACAAATGAGAGTACTCAACCCAAATGTGGAATTATAACTAAGCAAGTGAATTACCACAAAAGATAGGAAATTAAAACCAAAATATTAAAACAACCATAAGAAAATACTTGTCACATATAAGTCCACAAGCCTTCCACAAGCATTATATATCATATCACAAGGTGCTTACATCATCGCACCACCATTCCTCTCATCAACCTATTATGTGAGATATTTGTTCCACATATATACACATACACATGCCATATCTTACATAAATGGCTCACAAGCCGAAAAACCTTTTACCGATAATGTGTCCACAAAACACATCGAGAACAACCCCAAAGACCTAAAGGTACATGGACGGCTTCTAGGTCTTCTATATCTAAAAGACTAGCAACACATCCTTATGTTGGAGTTTTAGAAGAAAAGATCTCAACTCTCTAATCACCAACAAGTGTATGGGGTCGAATGTATTCGAGTGTCAAACTCAATGAGCTAGGTTAGTCAGACGCAGAATCATTAACTTTCATTAATCTAGGCCAGTTTACAAAAGTTGGATTGATTACAAGTAACTCAAAGCAAGAAGAAAATAAGAGCTAGGTTTAGTTCAGATCAGGTATTGGATAATTTCAGGCATGGAATTTCAGTACCACACCATCACATCATACATAACAATGAAATTAAAACATACAATCAAATTTTCAAGGAGATCATCATCATCATGCACCTCCTAGTGGCATGAGATGGTTCTCTTCATAGCATAATATTCCCATGTTTATGCTAGATTTGAACACAATCAAAATCCTCAACATACTCCAACCATTCCCATGGTCAAGAACATGTTTCCATGAATCCTACTCCCTACTTCCTCATATATTCTCTCGAGTAACACAAGAAAGCATAAAACATGTATAAAAGGTGGCCAACCAAACATACTAGCAAGAAATCTCTATAGAAATTTATGGAGAAGCAAATTGACTAACATAATATATAAATTTCGTGTTCACATGAGAAATTGAATGAGACATACACTCCCATACCCAAGAAAAGAGTTCTACTCATCCATAATGGAGATGCACAAACATATTGCAGAAATTTTAGATTTTTGTATGATTAAGAGAAGAAAAAGCTAAAGGAACCAAAAGTGTAGCCAAGGGGAAGTAGAACTTCGGCTAGAGGATGAGATTCCATCCTTGGAGTTTCTCCAACTTGAACAATCTTCCCTCCCAAGAGTCTTACACGAGGAGAAAAGCTTTGTTGCACCTTTGGAGAAGAAATAAAGTAGAACGGAGGTTCTTTTCTAAGAAAAACTCTTCTTCCACCCCAAAATTACCTTCCTCTATTCTAAAACTTCTCTTGGATGAAAAGTGCTTGTAAATGATGAGAGATAACCAACCAAAAGGTTCCATTACTCCTTTAAAATGAGGAGTGGTTGCTGTTAATTTTTTTTGAGAAACTGATAAGGATACGGCGTGTCATTGAGGAAACACGTCATGTCCCTTTGTGTAACTTGTTGATTAATTGTTGTTGGTGAGAAATACACAGTGTGTTCTGTAAGAGACATGACATGTGGTTGTCACTGGACTCAATCATAGCATAAGGTAAACGACGTGTTTGATCAAATACATGCCCATTTATATTGGCAGAGAGTCAGGGTTGGCCCCTAGATTAGGAGGACACACCATATCTTAAATAAGACATAGTGTATAGTTGTTACACACTTCAGTCACTGAGGCTGCTGGAATCTTACATTTTGCATCTTAAATAAGACACGTCGTGTTCTTTATTCTGTGAGCTCTTCTAGAAAGGCACATGTCGTGTCTTAAACAAGACACGCCATGTGCAATGTTATTTCTTCAAGAATGAACTCCAAGACAGCCACAAATCATGGGGAGGTCCCATTAATGTTGGATTTGAGTTGGGCTATCTCCGAATTTATATCTTGAGCATGTATCTACAATCAACATCATGCAACAAGTAAAATAACTAAATAGTGGCAAGTTGAGTATAATTAGAGGCAAAATTGAAGGCAAAATGAACTGAATTTGTGTGCAGATGTGTACAAAAAGTAGATATGAAATACACACATCTAATCCCCCTAAGCTTGAACTATTGGTTGTACTCAAGCAAAAAGAGCACAAAACACAAATGTTGGAAATGTAAATCTCATGTACGGATCAAATGAAATGGAATATATAAAAGGGGTGAATCCAACTATAAGTATCAAATGTGTACTTGTAACCTTGGTTTCAGCTTAAACATCCAAGAAAGAAAATTAAGTTCAGCAAGGATGGTAACGCATTAAATGAAGCAGTCAACTAGGAAGCACTAGAAGGAACTTGGATGACTAGGCCAAACAATTAGTGAGTGTGCAACAAAACTTTCAACTATTACTGGTGCAAATGATGGAATCTTAGTTAATGCTTGCAAATTTTAGCTCTCTCTTACTGCTTCCCCAAAGGATGTGATGTAGGATTGGTGTTGCCAGCACTCGGGTGCTAATGTAGGTTTATGCACACACGGAGTGCCAGTTGGGACATTTTACCCTCTTTTAGGACATGTTACCTAATCGTCGTGTCCAGATCGAATTTACACTAGGTTAGTATAACATGTGGGCGGTTGCAACCCTCTTTTATGGGGTAATTAAGGTGGAGTTGAATTAGTGGAGGGCTTCACTTATTTTTTTCATAGCAGAAGAGAGTTTACCAAATTGTAACATCACCTGGATTCCATTTAGTTGTTCTGATTTTTTTTCACTGAAAAGGGTGGTTGTAAAATCACTGAGAGTTTGGCAAAATTATCATGTGTTCTGAATAGTGTTGCAAAGTTGACATGTTTATAAAATTTGTTACCAATTACATGTATTAGGCAATACAAGATGAAAAGGTGAAATTTTAGGCCACACACATAAATCTTACACTTAAAAACATGTTGGTGACCATAAGATTTCATTTGATTCATACATCCTCTTACGAATTTCTTCAATTGAAAATTCTAATGAGGGAGGAACAAGATAGTTCAATCTTTTGAAGCAAGTCAGTTCATTACATAGGATGAGCCTAAAATCATACTAAACTTTCCAGAAGAGAAACAAAAACTGAAAATAGAAATAGAAACTCGAGACGAAAACTAAAGAACTAGAAAGTGAAAAACAACAAAATGACTAAACAATTACATTACTAGTCGGTTGCACCCCCGCTATGGTTGAAGTTTGTAGTGTCTGTTGATGTAGAGGTTATACATTGTCCATATTTTGATTATGACTTAACCATTCCATAAATATGTATCTAATATGTGTATTTAATGTTAATTTTAGGTGTAAGGTACATGAAAAGGATCAAAATTCACAAGCCCTAGCTTGTCAAAGTTCAAGCCAAAAGCTATACAAGTGTGCTAATTAGGAAATCCATATAAATGACCTTAGAAGTTTTTTGTAATCACTTGTATTGATGATATGGCTTGTAACTAAGATGAGAAAATTGATTATGACATTTTGCACCAAGTTTTAATCATGTTTGATGCACTTTAGAAAATTGATCACAGGTTGTTGATCGGTCGAGTTGGAATCTCGACCGATCCACTGAATCAATTCTATGAAGAGGGCATCAGTCGAGTTGTGTTTTCACAGAACTCGACCGATCGAGTAACTAACCAATTCAATTTTCATTGGTCGGTCGAGTTTCCCCAGGATAAACTCAACTAATGGTTTGAATATTGGCTTTGTCTTTTAGTCGTTCGGTCGAGTTACCTTTATTGAAACTCGACCGATTGCACTATACGAAAATTGCTGAAAAAGTGATTATGACTGTTGGTGAGTTATTTAATCGAAAATAGAGTCATTCCCTTGAGGAAAAATAGATATATTTCAGTCCTAAGTGTCCCCCAACTCAAAGGGGCACCCTCAGTTATAAGTAGGACCTCTTGGAGTTCATTCCAAGGTTTCGCATTCACGATATGCTTGGTCCTAGCTTAGCTGATAGTATTCCAACCCTTTGAGCCCCTTTCTCTCTCTACCTTCAAGTCAAATTCATGAGTATGAGTGAGTTCAGTTATGTTGTAAGAGAGCTATCCATTGTATCCATGTAAAGCTCTCCACCTCCATCTTCCTACCCCCTTTCCTTGTTAATGAAAAGGTTTGAAGATCTTCTCCGAATGAAGGAGAAGGAGTTGTTGTTCTTCAAGGTTGAAGAAAGCATGGTGTTCCAGATCTCCAAGAGAATGAGATAGGCAAGACGTACACTCAAGAAGGATAGGTAATCCCTTGAAGGCCAAAGACTTGATGGTGGAGTGGGTAAGTCCTTGTTGAAGGCTGAAGACTCCTTGCTCAAGTGGGTAAGCTCCTTCGGAAGGTTGAAGATCCTTGCTTGAGGTACTAAGCCCTTGGATGATTGTGGTTTTATCTTGTAATATTATGATGGAATATAGGAGTACCAAGATTGCAAATCCTATAGATTAACCACCTCTAGGTAGTGGACTGACATTGCTCCTAGTTAGGATGTTGAACCACTCTAAACCACTTTGTCCAAGTGTATGTTCTTCCTTGTCTCTCACCCTTGCTATGCTTGCTAGTTAAGAATCCAAATTGGTCGTATGTTTTAGTTTCTGCACTTAATATAATTTGGTGGTCTAATCCATTTTGTGAGATTTGTGAAGCTCTATTGACCCCCCCTAGAGCCCTTGATCCAACAAGTGGTATCAGAGAAGGTCTTCTCCAAGCTACTTCTATAAGTAGGAGAAGATGAGCAATTTAGTACTTGGATCTCTTCACTTGGAAGGAAGCTTCTCCATGCGACATCTGGTCATTGACGATGCCAACTTCCTCTATTGGAAGACAAGAATGTAGTTCTATCTTCAAGGAGTAAGATATGAGATGTGGAAGGTGGTGCATCTAAAGTATGAAGATCCAAAGGGGGAAATCTCCACATAGACAGAATCCCAAATGAAGCAAGCTCAACACAATGCCAAAGTTGTGAGCATCAACTATGCAACCCTCACACCATCTGAGTTTGAGCAAATCTCCTCATGGGACACCACACATGAAATTTGGAACAAGCTATGTGTCACCTATTAAGGAACGAAGCAAGTGAAGGAAGCCAAGATATGCATGCTTGGTGGTCTACTTGAGAACTTCATGATAGAAAAGAATGAAAGAGTGGCACACAAGTACACAAGGCTCAATGTGATCATCAATGGATTGACAACCCTTGGTAGTGTGTTGGACAAAGGCACAATCAACTCTAAGATCTTGAGATCTCTTCCAAAGAGATGGGAGCCCAAAGTGACATCCATTGACGAAGTGTACAAGATTAGTGAATTGTCAACCAAGGAGATGGTTGGCAACCTTCAAGCTCATGAGCTAAGGCTTGATAAGCAAGAAGAAGAAGAAAAGAGAGAAGAGAAGGAATCCAAGAAGATCAAGGACACATCCTTCAAAGCTCAAATTGAAGAGATGGTTCGATAGAAACAACTTGCACTCAAGTCCCCTACTCCTTCCTCAAGGCCCAAGTGAGCATGAAGCTAACTACTTCAAGGGAAAGCACTTCAAAGGGAAGTCTTCTTCATAAACTCCTAGATGCCATGAATGTGGCCAAAAAGTCCATTGCAAGAGTGACTATCCCAAGGCTAATAAGAGCCATCACAAGAGCAGCCACAAGAAGGACAAGGAGTACAAGAAATAAGGCAAATACAAGAGAAAGGAGAAAAAAGAAAGAAGAAGCAAAGATGCAACTCATGCAGCTTGGGAGGAGTCTTCCTCAAATTCTTCAAGCTCCGAAGATGGAGAATGCCATATTTCTCTCATGGCCTCCACAAGTGATGATGTACGTGAGGTAAGTGAAGTCAACTTGCATGAGTTATCTAAAGAATCTCTTATTGATATGCTTAATGTTGTCCGGTTATCTTTTACTAAATGCAAATCTAAAAAGGAAAGTCTAGGAAAGATTATAAATGATCTTTATGCTAAGATTGAAATTCTTGATCAAAATGAAAAGTTGCATCTTGATAATATTGATTCCTTGCAAGGGAAATTTCTTGATCTTGGGATCCAATACAATGGAGTTTAAGTTGAGAATGATGTCTACCTTATGAACATTTCTACTCTTAAGGAAGAGAGACAAAAATTCCAAAATGAGATTGATGTTCTTAAAACTAAAAATGTAGAACTTTAACTCATTGATGATGCTAAGAGAAATGAAGTTTATGTTTATCAAAGAGAAATTATTTTGCTCAAAACTAAAAATGCTAAGTTGCTTGCTTAAGTTAATGATCTATCTTCTAGATCTATCTTCTAGACCTATCTTGCCAAGTAATGAAGTAGCTAGCACTACTCTAGAATGTGATTCTTTTCATACTAAAGCTCTCTATTTAGAGGCTGACTTGTTGCATGCTAGAGATGGTCTTGCTATCTTATCTTATATTGTTATTAGTATTAGTTATGATAATGAAAAGTTAAGAGCTTCTTTGTAAAAGTTTATTATGGGAAAGAAATCCCTTAATGCTGTCCTAGAACACTCTACCAAATAAATTGGTATTAGTGGTTTCATATGTGATGGGACTGCTCCTAAAGGTAAGAACAAGAACAAGAGTAAGGGTAAGAAGAAGAGTGTGGAACCTCCTATCTTTCATGGAGAGACTTCCAACTCTGAGAACCTAATGGTATGTGTTCATTTTAAATATGATTATCATTACTCTACTTATTGTCCTTACAAGCCAAAGGGGACCAACCCAAAGATGAAATGGATCCCCAAGCTAACCCTGGATCACAAAGTTTGAGTTGGGTACCGACATCCTCCTTTCATGTAGGTTAAAAGAAGACGGATTGTTGATAGTGGCTGCTCAAAACACATGATAGGTGAAATCAATCACTTCAAAAAATTCATGAAGAAAAAGGAGGATCGATGACCTTCGGGGACAACAAAAAGGGTAAGGTAATAGGTGAGGGTGATGAGGGCAACAACCTATCTATCAAAAATGTTTTTCTTGTTGATGGTCTACATCACAACTTGATAAGTGTAAGACAACTTGGTGATAATGGATATCTTGTTCTATATACCTCTTTAGAATGTTTGCTTCTAGATTCCCTCACTTACAATGTTATATATAAGGGAACTAGAAATAGTAATCTTAATGTTATTGTGCTTGATGCTCTTAAGCCCGTACTTGATAGATGATTGGTTGTAGATAAAAATGATATATGTCTTTGGCATCGCCAGTTGGGTCATGTGAATATGCATCAAATGAAGAAAATTTATCAAAACAAAATTGGTTAGAGGACTTTCCAACTTGGATTTCGAAAAGGATGAGGAATGCCAACCTTGTACACAAGGAAAACAAACCAAGTTCTCCTTCAAATCCAAAGGATTCCCTAGCACCAAAAGATCTCTTGAACTTCTTCATATTGATCTATTCAGACCTATGAGAACTCAAACACTTCGTGGTTCCAAGTATTGTCTTGTGATTATCGATGATTTCTCTCTCTATACTTGCACATTCTTTCTTATTTTGAAAAGTGATACTCTAGATGTTTTCTAGATCTTTTGTAAACAAGTTGAAAATGAAGGTTCTTGCTGGATTGTTTCTATCCCTAGTGACCATGAGGGAGAGTTTGAACATGATCTTTTTGAGCATTTTTGTTAAAAATGTGGTTACTTGCACAATTTCTCTTCTCCTTGTACGCCTCAACAAAATGGGGTAGTAGAGAGAAAGAATAGGTCACTACAGGAGATGGCTAGGACCATGCTTTTAGAGTATGACACTCCAAAGAAGTTTTGGGCTGAAGCCGTTAGCACCTCATGCTTTGTGCAAAACTTAGTTTTCATGCATCCTTTTTTGAAGAAAACCCCCTATGAGTTATGGCATGGTAGAAAGACATCCATCGATTTCTTTCACGTTTTCAGATGTCCTTGTTTATTTTGAACATGAAGGATTATTGACAAGTTTGATCCGAAATTGTACAAGTCTTTCTTGCTAGGCTATAGCACTACAAGAAGGGCTTATAGAGTTTTCAATATTGAATTGTCTAAAATTGAAGAATCTATTAATGTTAAGATTTTTGAATTTAACCCTACCATTGGAAAGAATATTTTTTGATAATGATGCTGCAGATGATCTAATTCCAATCTTGAAATACCTCAACATCGACAACAAAGGTAAACAAGTGGTTGAAGAAGAAGATGAAGAGAAGAAGGGTCCCACTCCTCGCTTCGCAAAGAATCATTCCAAAGAGCTAATCATTGATAACCCATTTGAGAGAATGAAGGCACGAGATGCCTACAACAAAGAACAAGCAGGAAGTGCCTTCATCTCACAGTTGGAGCCAAACAACATCAAGGAAGCTCTTGGAGATGACGAGTGGATCCTAGCCATGCAGGAGGAACTAGAGCAGTTCGAGAAGAATCAAGTGTGGACTCTAGTGCCAAGACTAAGTGATAGAAAAATCATTGCCACCGAGTGGGTCTACTGCAACAAGCTTGACAAGAATGGTAAGGTGGTAAGGAACAAAGCAAGGTTAGTGGCACAAGGCTATAATCAGCAGGAAGTTATTGATTTTGATCAAACTTATGCTCTTGTTTCTAGACTTGAATCTATTAGAATGCTACTTGCCTTTGCTAGTTATAAAAATTTCTCGCTATCAAATGGATGTTAAAAGTGCATTTTTGAATGGTACAATAGAGGAGGAAGTATTTGTTTCTCAACCTTCGAGCTTTGAAAATGACAAGCTACCTAACCATGTTTACTTGGTACAAAAATCTCTCTCTGGACTCAAACAAGCACATCGAGCTTGGTATGAGAAATTAAAGAACTTTTTGGTAGACAATGGCTATGTCATGGGAAAAGTTGATACAACTCTATTCCCAAAACACACTTCTAGCAATTTTCTTATCATTCATATTTATGTTGATGATATCATATTTGGAAGGACTAATCTTGATCTTTGCAAGGAGTTTAGTTCTCTTATGCGGAGTGAATTCAAGATGAGCATGATGGGTGAGCTTACTTTCTTCCTCAGTTTCCAAATCAAGAAAACCAAAGATGGAAACTTCATCAACCAAGGCAAGTACACTAATGAACTACTCAAATGCTTTGGAATGGAGAACATGAAGCCATTGGACACACCCATGTACAACACTGCCAAACTTGATAGAGATGAATAAGGTGAGAAGGTAGATGAGAAGCTCTATAGAGGTATGATTGGAAGTTTACTTTATTTAACTACCTCTAGACCTAATATTATGTTTAGTGTTGGCTTGTGTGCCCACTTTCAATCAAGTAGGAAATCACATCTTATTGCTGTTAAGAGGATTTTGAAGTACTTAGCCAAAACTCAAAACTTTTGACTATGGTACCCTAAGTCAAGGGACTTTACTCTTGTAGCATATAGTGATGTAGATTACGCGGGTTGTTTGGTTGATAGAAAGTGCACTAGTGGCACTTGCTTCCTTCTAAGACCATGTTTGGTGTCTTGGTTTTCCAAGAAATGGAGCACCGTGGAATTATCAACCACTGAGGATGAATACATTGATGTCGGGAGTTGTTGTGCCCAGGTTCTATGGATGAAGCAAATTCTCCAAGACTTTAACATACATTTTGATGCTTCTCCTATCTTTTGTGATAATACTAGTGCAATCAATCTTTCTTATAATCCTATATTGCATAGTATAGCTAAACATATAGAGGTTCTCCATCAATTTCTTCGTGATCACATCGCCAAAAAGGATATTTGTATCATGCATGGGGACACGGAAAATCAGTTGGTGGATATTTTCACTAAACCTCTAGCTAGAGAGAAATTTAATTTTATTAGATCAAAACTTCTTATAATTGCTTCAAATGATATTGATATGTTATCTAGCTAGTTTCTTTCATCCTATATGTCTTGCTCATGATTATATCACCTTGCTTGCTTAAAATTGCTAAAATATGATTGTTGACATGCTTAATTTCACTTATTTTTGGGCATTTTTTGAAATTCAGGTTTTTACCGCTAAATAGTACCCAATGATGTTTGATATGAGCCTAAGTATGTTCAACATACATAATCAACTCGAAAAATAAATTTAATTAGCACTCATATGGCTAGAAATTAAGTTGGACTTTTTAGGTCAGGTTGACCATCGGTCGAGTTTCCTCAAGACACACTTGACCGATATGTGGCTGAGAGCTATTCTAAAATGGACCAATCGGTCGAGTATCCACTCTCAGAACTCGACTGATCAGTAGGTTGAAGCCAACTTAAGTTTGGTTCGGCTGACTATTCTCCCTCTCAACTAGAGAATAGCTGATTGATTCCTCTTCTTCTAGCCCTAAGCTCTCTACCCTAGCCCTAACCTTCCCTATCCGAGCCCTTTCCCGACCTAGATAGGTTGACCTAGACCTCCTCGTTTGCTCCCTATTGGTATTTGGATGATTTTTGTGGCTTGCTTGGTGTGTTTGATCTCTTCTCCTCTTCCTTTTTGCCTCCATGGCTTCTCATAGGAGAAAAAGATCCACCCCTAGCAATGCTCCATCCTCTTCTTCATCTTCCCGCTTGATTTCCTTTGACGACACCTCCTTTGTATCAATAGAGGTTGTTAATAGGTATAAGGACCTTCTTCCTAGGAGTCCTTTTCCTTTCCAAGCCTTGTTTGAGCCTCACCCTAGGCATCAAGCAGTCATAGACCAACTAGCTAGGTTGCTAGCCATTCACCACCTCTCTACCATGGCTATCGAACATGACTACTTTCATAATTCGATGACAAGCACAAAAGTAGTTCACGAATTCTACACTAATTTGCGTTGGAATTACTGCACCCTTGTACCCCTGCCGAATACTCAAGTGATCCTCACTTCCATGATCGCCGGTAAGAAATTTCAAATCTCTAAGGATATTCTAAATGTCTTCTTTTCTGGAGATGATGAAAATGATACCTGGCGCAAGGATTACGACAAGTATTTTGACCCTTTGGATCTTGAGGGTTTCTACAAGAAGAATGAGCTAACTCTTCCCGACATCCACCACTACTTGAAGAAACCCGATGCTCCATACAAGAAGAAAAGCACCCTACCCTCCTCCTCCCTTGATCTCAGGAAGCATATATTGGCCTTAGTGATCAACTACAACAACCATCCAAAGAAAAACCAAATGGATATTACAGAGAACATTGTGGTTATAATGTACTGCATTGTTGAGAACATCAACATCAAATGGTCAAGATACATTCTACACCACATGCCATGTTCTGACATCGGTAAGAACACCCAAGGGACCCATCCCCCGTATCCAACCCTGATTTGTGATTTGTTCCAGTTTTGTACTGAGAAATCACTTTTTTCTAACTTTCATTACAAGTTAGCCAGGAAGGGTGTATGTATTAATGAAACCACAATTTAGTAGTTTGTGCCTGTCTTTACCTCTACTACTCTCATTGCTTCACTCTCAGCCTCTTCCTCTAAAGCCCCTGCCTTCTCTTCCTGAGATCCCCCTCCCCCACCTCCTCGACCTAGCCATGCTTCATTTCGTGTATCCAATGAAACCCTTATGGGCTACATGATGCACCAACACACATACAACCAACATGTTTACGAGAACCTACATCAAGATCTATGTTCAATCATGTCAAACATGAACATATCCTATGCACACCCCTACCCCACCTACCAACCTTTGCCCGATAGTGATTATGCTTCATATGTATACAATCATTACTACCCTAGCCCTGAGACATCCGCTGCTTCTCCTCCACCCTTTGTTGCTGGTAGTTTTCCTATCTGCCGTTGCCTGTTGGCCCTTGGCCACCCTACTTTTTAGTCTTGGCGACTCTACTCCATCCTTTCCTCAGGCCAATGAGCTCTATTCTCTTGGTATGACTTGGGATTAGTAGAATTCTCGATGGCTCGGTCACGGTTTTAGTCCTCCTGTAGATGAGGAGATGCCTGACCAGGCTTCTGATGCTGAGGCTATTGTTGATGACGATGATGGCGATGGTGAGGATGCTTTTGATGATGGTGATGTTTCTGGTGTTGATTCTGGTGATGAACGCACTACAACTTCACCTTCAGATGGAGACGAGGACTACGAGCATGGAGCCGACGATGATGAAACTATGGACATAGATAGTCTAGATGTCTAGTTTGTTTCTTAGTTTTTAGTCTAGGGTACTAATCATATATATCTTTCTAGGCTATTTTGTATTAATAACATTTGGGCACATTTATCTGAGTTGTACTATTTTTATCTTTAAGAATTCATCACTTTGGGTTTATAGTTGCTTTTATGAAAGCATGCTTCTGAGTTGTAATCTATGTTATGTGCACTCTTGCTCTTTTCTCTAATATATCATATGAGTTGGTGCCATATATCACCATATTTTGATTATGACCTAGCTTGTATGTTCCTTTTGTCTCTGGTTGATGTATGATATGAGATTGCATGTATGTTTATCCTCTTGATTCTGTTTTGGAGAAGACCTGATTTTATTCTCTTCTACCCCACCTCACTTTTTGATAATGTCAAAAGGGGGAGAGTACTTCAATGTCGTGAAACTCAATCATATTGTTATTTCTTTGACATACTGATGTTTATTTCTTATGAGATCCTTTTCTTGGTAATTATCTATTTTATCATGTGACTTGTAAAGGACCTTATAATACATGTATGCCATAGATACTTTGTGTAGATAAAATAACTATGCAGGTTAAAAGTAAGCATAGATTGAGGGGGATCAATTCACATTGTTTAAAACTTGATTCCTCATAATTCACAAGGCAAAGGTATTATTTCTATATCCTTTTTAATATGTTTGAGGAATGGTTTGTCATTGTCAAAAAGGGGGAGAATGTTGACCTAGAGGTTATACATTGTCCATATTTTGATAATGACTTAACCAATCCATTAATATGTATTTAGAATGTGCATTCAATATTAATTTTAGGTGTTAGGTACATGAAAAGGATCAAAATTCACAAGCCCTAGCTTTTCGAAGTTCAAGCCAAAAGCTATACAAGTGTGCTAATTAGGAAATCCATGTAAATGACCTTAGAAGTTTTTTGTAATCACTTGTATTGATGATATGGCTTGTAACTAAAATGAGAAAATTGATTGGGACACTTTGCACCAAGTTTTAACCACGTTTGATGCACTTTAGAAAATTGATCACATGTTGTTGATTGGTCGAGTTGGAATCTCAACCGATCCACTGGATCAATTCTCTGAAGAGTGCATCGGTTGAGTTGTGTGTTCACAGAACTCGACCGATCAAGTAACTGACCAATTTGATATTCATTGGTCGGTTGAGTTTCCCCATGACAAACTCAACAGGTGGTTTGAATATTGGCTTTTTCTTTTAATTGATCGGTCGAGTTACCTTTATTAAAACTCGACCGACTGCACTGTACGGAAATTGCAGAAAAAATGATTATGACCAATGGTGAGTTATTTGATCGAAAATAGAGTCATTTCCTTGAGGAAAAATGGCTATATTTTGGTCATAAGTGTCCCCCAACTCAAAGGGGCACCCTTAGCTATAAATAGGACCTCTTGGAGTTCATTCCAAAGTTGTTCATTCACTATATGCTTGGTCCTACATTAGTTTAGAGTATTCCAACCCTTTGAGCCCCTTTCTCTCTTTACCTTCAAGTCAAATTTGTGAGTATGAGTGAGTTAGGTTCTGTTGTAAGAGAGATATCCATTGTATCCATGCAAATCTCTCCACCTCCATCTTCCTACCCCCTTTCCTTATTGAAGAAAAGGCTTGAAGATCTTCTCCAATTGAAGGAGAAGGAGTTTTTCTTCTTCAATGTTGAAGAAAGCATGATGTTCCAGATCTCCAAGTGAAGGAGATAGGAAAGGTGTATTCTCAAGAAGGATAGGTAATCCCTTGCAGGCCAAAGACTTGAAGGTGGAGTGGGTAAGTCCTTGTTGACGGCTGAATACTCCTTGCTCAAGTGGGTAAGCTCCTTCGGTAGGTTGAAGATCCTTTCTTGAGGTACTAAGCCCTTGGATGATTGTGGGTTTGTCTTGTAATATGATGATGGAATATAAGAGTACCAAGATTGCAAATACTAGAGATTAACCACCTCTAGGTAGTGGACTAACATTGCTCCTAGTTAGGATATGGAACCACTCTATACGACTTTGTCCAAGTGTATGTTTTCCTTGTCTCACACCCTTGCTATGATTTCTAGTTAAGACTCCAAATTAGATGTATGTTTTAGTTTCTGCACTTAATATAATTTGGTGGTCTAATCCATTTTGTGAGATTTATGAAGCTCTATTCACCCCCCTCTAGTGCCGTTGATCCAACAGTGTCCTCACTACATCAATTAAACTCAAAGAAAATGCAACTGGGTATATGTCCTGGACAATACCAGTAGGAGGGACCAGCTCCCCTGTGATCAGTAGGGAAGAACTAGTTGACTAGATCATCATCTTCTAGAATGTTAATGATATGGGCTGTGGAGCATGATCACTCTATGGTGGCAGAGGTGCAGGGTGGTGTGGCAGAGGCATTGGATAGTGGTTTTGAGTGATGTCCTACATATCCATGTGTTGGACCATGTCGTGCATCACATAATACTATTGCCCCATGAGATCAAGTAGCTATCTAGTTGGTCAAATTGCTTCTAAACATAGCAATGAAGATACCTGCCATCAGGCATCACCTACAAGTACTTTGTCTAAGTGCTAGACGAGGGCGGAAGTGCTATATGTGGCTGAGCGACTGAAGTAGCGTAATCAAGAGATGCAACATCTGCATCATCGTGGAGACTAAGATCAACCTTCCAATTGTCTTTGTTTCTTAAGGTGATTTTTTCCCAATCAGGAAAGTCTATTTAGTCGCCATATTCAAAGTATTGTTTGGACTTGGCATTGTTGTTGGGATCCTACTGATTAGTCATGTAGAGATCATGTACTGAATGTCCACTAGGTTCTTACCTTGAGTAGCTTTTAGGCCCATCAGGTCCACTTCAAGCTTGGGGGCTAGAAGTGTAATCAACCCTCCACACATGATGTCCCCAGACTCTCTCTTCTTATTTTTCTTGATGTCCAAGAACTGGGTGAGGATGAAGAACACTGCATTGATTTTAAAGTCATAGACCATACACAATAAGAAGAATAAATACTATCTCCCGCATACGCCTTGCATTTCTTTTTTAGTGAAGACGCATGTGCTGATCGAACAATGGAGGTAACAGAAAATGGAGTTGTCGATGGAAGAAGCTCTGGCCTTAGTGGCATCATGTCTCTCATCATCTGTTAATTTGTTCTAGAAAAATGTCACTTTCAAAGGCTGGGGGAAAGATATAGCACCCCCATAGTGGGATTCTAAAAGCTGATAGAGGTCCTCAAAAGTGACTTTATACCTCCGGTCTAGAAGACAAAAACTGATAAAGTTATTGGGCTTGAGCTTGTGCTTCGGGTCTTGCTCGACCTTAAGAGTAGTAAAGAATTTGTAGACGAGGTGAGGGTAAGTTGGTTTTACTAAAAAACATATGAATTCAGGGTCGATGTCTTTTGAGGTTGTCCTTGATGTCATTCTTGAATCCTAGAGCTTTGATGGTATCTTCACAAGAGAAATGGGTAGGGAGGACCCTACATGAGATTAGGAACTAATAGGTGGGGTCTTCCTTTGCTGTCACCCTAAAATGGGTGGAGGCGATGTAGTTGGAGGGGGAGGAAGAGGCCACGTCAAGCATGTAGTTGGAGGTTTGCTTTAAGGATGCCATTTCTTCTTAGAATGTTGCTGAAATGACCTAGAACACGGTGTGTATGAAAGACGAGACATGGTGTTCTTGGACAGAAAGGGCATGTGAATAGGGGAATTGCACAACATGTCTTTGGTGGAACATGCCGTGTACCTGGGGCATTTCTACGGCCAAATGTTGAAGATGGATGGTAATTCACATGGTGGTAGTTGTTGCTTCCAGCGTGTCTTCAGGGGTAGATGGAGAAGAAGGAAGGGACAAGGGAAGAGGCATTGCTTTTCTCCTTTCTTGCAAGGAGGGTGCGTGAAGATGGCAGTGGCTTCTTGAGTGCAGACGGTGGTAGCAGCTTCTTGAGCTCAGCTAGGGACGACGGCGGCCTTGCTTCTTGGTGTCATCTACAAAGTGGCACAGAATGAGGGGAAACGAGGGCAAAGCATCAAGGAATTTGTGGTGGAGTGCAGTTTTGTTGATGTGATGGTTGGACATTCATGGTGGCTACACGGTAGCAAGGCTTCTTGAGCTCGGCTGGGGAGAACAATGATAGAGAAGCTTGCTTCAGGGGTGGTGGAAGTGGTGGCACTCACACTTGCTGGCTCGCACACAGCTAAATCACATGGTTGTCTCGAGGGTAAATGTGAGAGAGACGACTTGGAATCAAGGTTAAAAACCCCTATTGTCGTCATTTTACATGACATGTATTTTTAAGGACACGACGTGTATTTTTACAGGGATCACCTTTCATTTTTGAATGAGCCTTTACTACATAAGACACACCATGTCTTCTAACAATCGAGGCTCTCCCTTCACCTCCCCCATGGGAATGGTCTACAGGGTTCATAACAACTCCTCTACTATGGGATTCTTAACTAGATAATAAAAATTACAACATGTCGTGTGAGATTCTGGAAGTCGAGGTTGATGTCGCCTTCGCTACTGGTGACACACCACGTTGAAATAAAGACACAATGTGTTACTTTCCAGAAAGATAGCTTCATTTGAATGAACAGAAGACACACCGTGTGCATTTCAAAACACGCCATGTAATTTTTTCAGATATATGTTCCCAGTCTTCAACTTGATAACGATACACCCTATGCAAATAAAGACAAAATGTGTTACCTTCTAGTTGGAATTTGTGCTCTTTTATCTGATATCCACACATCATGTGTATTAAAGACACGACGTGTAATTTTCCAGAAAAACTTGAAGGTTTTGAGAGTTCTATCACATACGTTGTGTTTGATTAAAAACACATCATGTCTGATTCCAACGAGCTTGTCTGTAATCATACATGCCATGTGAGAAATAATACACCTAGTGCAACTTGTAGAATCTTCATAATGGGTCCCTCTGTGGTTGACGACACGCCGTGTAATAATGAGACACGTCGTGTCTCTACAGATTTCTGTAGAATTTTTTCATCTTTATTTGTACATGTAGAGATGATGATACATATCTATAAGGGTCTACATTAATACATTCATCTATGACAATTTTATTTGAGGAAATTGAAAAAATGTTCTTCACTGGAACTAGTAAATGAAATCAATCTCCTCTCTTGCAATGTATAGTTTGCACCTTTTTTTATTAACATTGAATGTCGATTTCTTCCCCTGTAGCTCCACTATCCCGTACGGAGAGACTTTCAAGACTAAAAATGGACCAGTCCACTTAGATCACAATTTCCCTAGAAAGAACTTGAGTTTAGAGCTGAATAATAGAACATGGTCTCCTTCTTTGAAATCTTTGACCTAGATTATTTTGTCATTCCATCTCTTTAACTTTTCTTTGTAGATCTTAGCATTCTCATATGCATCCATTCTAATTTGTTTGAGCTCCAGGATTTGCAACAATCTTTTCTCTCCTTCTTTCTATAGGTCGTAGTTAAGGAATTTGATTGCCCACAATGCTTTGTGCTTATGGGTAAGTGACATGATTTTCTATAGACAAGCTTGAAGAGAGTAGTACCAAATGAAGTTTTAAAAGTTGTCCTCCCACAGTGCATTATTTGGCTTCATTCCCCAATCTTTCCTTGAGCTAGAGATAATCTTTTCTAAGATATATTTTAATTGTTTATTTGAGATCTCCACCTGAATTGATGTTTGAGGATGATAAGGGATGGACACCTTATGCTTCACTCCATACTTGCTAAGCAAGTTGTTGAAGTTTCTTTCATTGAAAAGGCTAGCACCATCAGATATTATATATCTTGGGACTACAAACCTGGGAAAAATAATCTTAAGGAATAGTTTAATCACTGACTTTGCATCTGGCGCTTGAGTAAGGATTGCTTCCACCCATTTGGTTATGTAATCACAAGCTACTAGGATGAACTTGTAGCTGCAAGAGGATGGAAAAGTCCCATGTAATATATGCCTCACATGTCTAAGACTTTTGTTTCTTAGATTGAGTTCAATGGCATTTTATCCCTCTTTGATATTGCCCCAGCTCTTTGGCAATTGTCACAAGCCTTGAAAAATGCATGCACACCACAAAATAGACTTGGCCCTTAAAACCCTAATTGAAGAATCTTGGTTGCAATCTTATTTGCTCAAAAGTGTCTTCTATAGTGAGAGGAATGACAATCTGAAATCACACTAGCAATATCTTCATTGGGAATGCATCTCTTGATAAGTCTGTCTACACATTGCTAGAATAATAAAGGATTGTGCCAATAATAGAATTTGACATCATGAAGGAACTTTTTCTTTTGCTGGTATGTGAAATCAGGTCGAAGACATCTGGTGACAAGATAATTTGCAAAATTGGTGAACCACATCCCAACAAGGAAATTTACCACATAGATATTCTCAATAGGTAATTTAGCGTCAATTGGAACCTTGCCTTCAATACTAGTAGAAAGATGTGAGAGATGGCCAACTACATTGTTCTCAGTCCATTTCTTATCCTTGATTTCCAAGTCAAACTCTTGTAATAGAAATATCCAAATGATGAGGTGAGGTTTGTCATCTTTCTTTCTCATAAGGTACCTTATTGCAGCATGATCTATATACACTATGACCTTGGAACCCACTAGATATTGTCTGAATTTATCAAAGGCATAGACTATGGAAAGCATCTCCTTCTCAATAGTAGCATAGTTGATTTGTGTGTCATCAAGGGTCTTACTCACATAGTGCATGGCATGGAATTTGTTGTCTCTTCTTTGTCCCAAGACTACTCCTATACGTAGTCGCTCACATCACACATGACTTCAAAAGGAGCACTCCAATCCGATGATTGGATGATGGGAGAAGAAACTAGGGCGTCTTTCAACTTTTGGAAAGCAACTTGACAATAATCATCTAACATGAACTCGACTTGTTTTGGTAGCAGGGAGCATAATGGCTTTGCAATTTTTGAGAAGTCCTTTATAAATCTTCTATAGAAACCCTCATGACCCCAAAAGCTATGAATTTCTTTTACATTGGTTGGCGTTGACATCATTTCAATGGTTTCCACTTTAAATTTGTCCACTTCAATTCCTCTACTTGAAATAATGTGGCGTAGAAAAACTCCCACATGCACCATAAAATGGCACTTTTCCCAATTAAGCACGAGGTTGACCTGTTGACATCTCTACAGAACTTTAGTTAGATTCAACACACAATCATTAAAGGAATTGTCATACACACTAAAGTCATCCATGAATATTTCCATTATCTTCTCAATGTAATCAGAGAAAATAGCCATCATACACCTTTTAAAAGTGGTTGGGGCCTTACACCACCCAAAGGGCATCCCCCTATAAGCATAAGTTCCATAGGTTTACGTGAAAGTGGTCTTTTCCTGATTGGATGGATAGATGGGAATCTGAAAGAACCCTCTATACCCGTCAAGATAACAAAGGTAGGAGTGATGAGCAAGCCTTTCTAGCATTATGTCAATGAAGGGTAAGGGGAAATGATCTTTCCTAGTGTCTTATTTTAGTTTTCTATAATCAACGCATATTCACCACCCCGTGATGATTCTTGTTTGTATCAATTCATCATTTCCCCCTTTAACTACAATTGTTCCTACTTTCTTAGGCATACCATGTACATGACTTACCCAGGGACTATCACTTATTGGATAAATAATTCCAGCATCTTGAAGTTTAACGATTTCCTTTTTCACAACTTCCATCATATTTTGGTTTAGTCTCCTTGGGGGGTCTATGCATGGTTTAACATTTTCTTCCAAAGCTATTCTATGTATATAGATAGATGGGTTAGTTCCCTTGAGGTCATCAATGGAGTAACCTATCACATCTTTATAGCTTCTAACATCGCTTAAGAGTTTTTCTTCTTGATCATTGTTCAATTCAACATTTATAATGATCAGAAAAGTGGAGTTTGGGCCTAAGAAACCATACCTTAACACCGGTGAGAGGGGTTTTAATTCTACCCGTTGGCTTTGATCCAGGGTGTTTCTTTCCTCACTACTTTTAGAATTTTCTTCACTCAGTGAAGTCTTCAAGGCTTCATGAACTTCTTGATTGGAAATGAAATTTGCATCTTCTTCTTTAAGATCATCATAGGTGGTTTCAAAAGAATTCTTCTCTTCCTCAAGTAGTGTGTCAATAGAATCAATAAGATAGAGATACTCCTTGGAGATGGGCGCCTTCATGGAATCATAAAAAGGGAATACAAGTTCTTCATCTCCAACTATGACGGTGAGGTTTCCCTCTCTTACATCAACTAAGCAACTTGTAGTGCGTAGGAAGGGTCTTCCAAATAGGACTGGATTGGTTGGGTCCTCATGCATGTCTAAAACTACAAAGTCACACGTAATGAAGAACTTCCCTATTTGTATGGGGACATCTTCAATCACTCCTCTAGGATGCTTGATAGAGAGATTAGTTAGCTGGATTGTCATAGAGGTCAGCTTCAAATCTCCCAAGTCTAACTTTTCCCACAAAGAGACAGGGATCAAGCTGGTGCTAGCTCCAAGATCAACAAGGCCTTTATCAAAAGTGGAGTCTCCTGTCTTGTAAGGGAGAGTAAAGGCACCAAGGTCATATAGATTTTTAGGCATACAGTTATGGATGATGGAGCTTAGCCTTTCAGACACATGACAATCTTGTCTTTACCAGATCTTCTTTCCTTTGTTAAGATGTCCTTCAAGAACTTGGAATAGGAGGGCATTTCAGCTATGACTTCAACTAGAGGCAAATTCACATACAACTTGTTTAGAATTTCCATGAACGTATTGAACTTCACATCATCCTTTGTGTTAGCAAACCTTTGAGGGAAGGGGGCATTGGGTTTGCTAGAAGAATCACCTTGATGCGGATTTTCAACATATTTTTTTGTTTAATTTTCAACAGTTTCCTTAATAGTAGTGTCCACAACCTCTTCAGATTTTCTTTTGGAAGGTGATGAAGGAACTCCTATGACTAATCCACTCCTCAAAGTTATAGATTTACAAGTCTCCTTGGGATTCATAACTGGATGACTGGGCAAAGAACCTGAGGATGTTCCTTGGTTGGCTAAAGCTTGTTGAGCAATCTAATTTTGCAACATCTTAGTGTGGGTAACAATCCCATCAACCTTATAAAATAATTGTGTGATAACATCCTTAAGAAGATTGCCATGTGCCTGAAAATCATTATTTTGCTGGATCTATGTGGTAACAAAAGTCTCAAGGAGGCTTTCCAGGCTAGATTTCTATGGTGGAGGAGTCACTTGTTGAAATTGATTGAAGTTCATGTTGTTATTGTTGTTATTGTAGCCTAGCGGATGTTGATGGTTGACATTCATTGGCTGGTGGTTGTTCATAAGCTGTTAACCTTGATCTTGACCTTGCTATTGGTTCTACAAATTGTTGTTCCTATAGGAAAAATTTGGATGTTCTCTCCATCCTGGATTATATGTCTCAGAAAAAGGATTGTAGGCATGTCTATTATTAAAATTTCCTATGGCGTTGACTTATTTTGGTGATTCAGTGACATTTAGTTGTGGTGCAAAAAAAGAGGCAGAGTTGTGTCCAGACATCCCACACGCTACACATACTTGCTCAACTGCTTGAACTGAGTGAGTGGTCAGCTTTTCAAATTTTTGGGTTAAGACGTCAAGATTGGCTGCAATCAAGTCCATACTGTCTACAGTATGTTTTCTACTGGACTTCTCACTTGAGATGGAAGAAGAGAATGGCTGACTGGTCCTTTCTGAACTCCATTGGCTTTGATTGAGCACCATATCTTCAATAATGGAATAGGCTTCACTATATGACCTGTTCATCAAGGCTCCATTTGCAACAGCGTCAATGGACATGTGGGTGTTGTAGATTAACCCCTTATAGAAAGTTTGCAGCAGCAACCAGTTGGTTAAACCATAGTGAGGACATAGGCATTGTAGATCCTTAAACCTCTCCCAAGTTTCATATCGTGTCTTTCCTTCATGTTTCTTGAAGTTTTTGATCTGGTTCTTTAGATGGGCCATCTTTCTCAAAGGGAAATACTTGGTTAGAAAAGCTTTTAACAATTCATCCTAGATTTTGATAAAATGTTTAGGCAATGAAGAGAGCCACGCCTTGGCCCGATCGCGTAGAGTGAAATGGAAACATGAGTAAGCGTACTCCTTCATTTGGAACACCGTTGATCTTAAAGGTGTTCATATACTATAGAAACTCTGCTATGCAAAGATTTGGTTCTTACATAGGAGTTCCTTTGAAGAGATTCTATTGGATCATCTAGATGATTGTAGGGCTAATGGAGAAATTGTTGGCCTCTATTGCAAGATGATATATGGCCCCACAAATATTTATGGTGGTCGTCACAGTGAAATCTTTGAGTGGATGGTTATCCCCCATCTCTGATTCTCAAAGAGGATCGGGTGAAGGTGGTGGTGAAGGTGAAGATTGTATTGTTGAAGGACGCAATTCCCCCAAACTTGAAGAGTTATCACTCCTCCTTGGTCTCCTATGTCTACTAAAGGTTCACTCTATTTTCGAGTCTAGAAAGATTGATATCTGTAGAACCCTCTTAGAATGGCACTTGCAACCTGAAAAGCAAAAATTGAGTCATATTCACAAAAGGTAAGAGGTACCATGATATGAATCTTGAAATGATGACTTAGTCTAAATTACTAGTTAACTCTTCTACTATCACTAATGTTACTGTAGGTTCCTGGAAGCAGTGTCAAAAACTTTTCGGAGTTTTAGAAGAAAATATCTCAACTCTCTTATCACCTGCAAGTGTACAGGGTGAAATGTAGTCGAGTGCCAAACTCATGGAGGTAGATTAGTCAGGCACAAAATCATTAACTTGTATTAATCTAGGTCGGTTTACAAAAGTCAAATTGATACAAGTAACTCAAAACAAGAAGCAAATAAGATCTAGGTTTAGTTCAGATTAGGAATTGGAGAATCTTAGACATGGAATTTCACTACCACACCATCACATCATGCATAACAATGAAATAAAAAAATGTAGTCAACCTTTGAAGGAGATTGTCATCATCATGCACCTTCGTGTGGCATGAGATGGTTCTCTTCATAGCATAACATTCCCATGTTTATGCTATATTCAAAGACAATCGAAAACCCTCAACATACTCCATCCATTCCCATGGTCAAGAACATGTTTCCAGGAATCTTATTCCCTACTTCCTCATATATTCTCCCGAGTAACACATAAAAGCATAAAACATGTATAAAAGGTCACCAACCAAACATACAAGCAAGAAATCACTGTAGGCATTCATGGAGAAGCAAATTGAATAACATAAGATATAAATTTCATGTTCACATGAGTAACGGTATGGGAGCTACTCTCCCATACCCAAGACAAGTGCACTACTTGTCCATAATGGAGATGCACAAACACATTGCAAAAATTTTAGAGTTTTGCATAACTAAGAGAAGAAAAGGGTGAAGGAACCAAAAGTGTAGCCAAGGGGAAGTAGAACTCCAGAGAGAGGATGAGGATCCACTCTTATAGTTTCTCTAACTTGGACAATACTTTGTCTCGAGAAGCTTGCACGAGGAGAGAAGCTTTGTTGCACCTTTAGAGAAGAAATGAAGTAGAATGGAGGTTATTTTCCAAGAAAACCTCTTCTTCCACCCCAAAATCACCTTCCTCTACTCTAAAAATTCTCTTGGACAAAAAGTGCTTGAAAATGATGAGAGTGAACCGAACAAAAGGTTGCATTCCTCCTTTAAAATGAGGGGCGGTTACTGTTAATTTCTACAAAATCTGATAACAACACAGTGTGTTGTTGAGGAGACACACCGTGTCTCTTTGTGTAACTTTTCGACTAACTGTTGTTGGCGAGAAATACACGGTTTGTTCCATGAGAGAGATGATGTTTGGTTGTTGTTGGAGTTGATCAAAGCATAAGGTACACAGTGTGTCCAATTAAATACATGCTAGTATGTATTGACAGAGAGTCAGGGTTGGCCCCTAGATCTTGAGGGCACGTCGTGTCTTAAATAAGACACATTGTGTGGTTGCTATGCACTTTAGTCACTAAGGCTGCTGGAATCTTACATGTTGTGTCTTAAATAAGACACATCGTGTTCTTTATTCTATCAGCTCTTCTGGAATGCCACATGTCGTGTCTTAAACAAGACACGTCATGTGTAATGCTATTTCTTCAAGACTGAACTCTGAGTAAAATTTGACATTTTGAGTGTGTGTCTGTAATCAACATCATGTAACAAGTAAAATAACTATAAGATGCTAAGTTTAGTATAATTAGAGGCTAAATGGAAGGAAAAATGAATTGAATTTGTGTATGGATATGTGAAAAAAGTAGATATGAAATGTGCACATCACCATACTTATCAGTTACACAATCTCTACCTCTTCGTACACGACCACCCAAAAGATGTGGAAGCCCACAGGGTGAGACCAAAAGTCCCAACGAGAGATATAACTCCCTGCCAACATCTATAAAAGTACATATAATAAGTAGGTATATAGAATATTTAGCAGGTTGAGAAGATTCAACTAAATGATATGTATTTAATAGATCAAGCAGATTAAGCAAAACTAGGAAGTTACCACTGAGAAGTAGAACAATTAATATTTTAAGAAGAAATATGAAGAACATGTATAACAATTGACTTCGCTTACCGCCTTATAATTTAAGAAATTAGTACAAGATAAGGCAAAGGGTTCATCCAATGTTATTCACATTTGACCCTAAGAAAATATACTACACGACTGTGTTACATCTTTTATTATTTCCATGAGGATTTGAGTCGTACCACACAAATCCAATTGACCACTGCTAAGTTGAAATCGGTTCCATAAAAGGTCAATGGAAGAGCCAGAATCAATGAACTCCCCAACACCTCTTTGTCAGCATAAGAGAAAATACCATAGAGATGTATTAGTCAACTTCAACAATGAAATACATTAAAGCTAAAGGATTGGTTGACGCATGGCCATCCACATACAATAACAACTAGACCACCTTGGTATGTAATGACTCTAGAAGAACATGCTCACACATGGTCATTCTAAAAAGAAGGATTGCTCCCACCAATATCACAAGGAGAGTTGGTCATGCAAGGCCATCTCACACAACCTATAATTGTGGATGCAAGGAGATACTAGACTTGCACCCCCATATATAAAAAAATATCTTCTCTGAGTTTCTCATAGGAATGACTCGTTTCACCATCCATCACTAAGACTGACACTAGAATGGATCTATGACACAAGGAACCTACATGATTAGAGTTTTAATTGATTAATTAAGACAATTGGGTATCTTTTAGCATCAATCAAGTTACAACATAGAAATCCAAAAAAAAACTCTACAAAGATTAGGGAACGGTGCAACTCTGGAAGATATAAAACGTATGAGGTGTGAACTAGTCACATTGTCACCACATGGTACTTGAAACATTTCCATTCACAAGTCCATCACCAATGCCACATCATTGGGGAATATCAATCCCTCAATCATATCACTAGACGATGTCACCTCACAATAGGCATCAAGGCTTCACTAAGTCATAGGATCCATCACATCAATGTGATCTCATCGTATCTCATCAAGGCCTATAGACATCACCTTATATCAAATATTTATCACCGCAACATACACAAGCTATGTCATTCATTTCACCTGCATGGTTAGGGGCTCATAAACAAGAGAGAGAAATCATAATAATATGATAATCAATCCAATGATGATAACCAACATATCACATGACCCAAAAGTAAGGTTAGGGAACCGATTTGGGTTTCATTACACCATGAATCACCAAACCATAGATTCCCCACCTCCCACATAGTGGGAGCATATAGGGTTAAGCATTATCATTATTGTGATTAGTTAGGCATATCAACATCATTAGGTATCAACCATCAACTTCTTGTAGATGTGTTTCATTCATACCATGTCATATAAATATAACAACCATGTGTTCATGTATGAAACAACCCACCATAGGATATGCGTCTTGACCACCCATCAAGGTTGGTCACGATTGAGACACATCAACATGGTTGCGACTGATCGACACAACAACTTGGTTGTTATCAAGACACAACACCAAATGCACATGTCTTGACTACCACAAGACCAAGGGTTACAACCATCCATCAACATTGTGTTATGACCAGAACCAAGGCCATAAGTCTCGACCACAACAAAACATAGTTTCGACTGAAAACAAAACATGCACCAAGGCCAATTAAGGTTAGGGTTTCGACGACTACCATAGGTGAGGATAGCGACCATCCATCATAAATAAGGTTATCGACTGAAACTAAAATAGGGGGGGTAACGATCAACAAGGTTAAGCCCTCTAGAAACACTTAATCATCACCAAATAGAGATAGACCTCATTCAAAATAGAAGATAACCATTAAAAAATACCACCATCATCAAGGAGGAAAACTTCACATAAAATTGGTCACCAAAAACTCTAAGTCATGCACTATGATATATCACTATGAAAAGACTTATGTAAGGGAGAAAAGCTCACATTTAATGCATCCAATATAGAACCTGAACTCCATGCTACATCAATGCACATGAACTTCATGCATGTGATCAAAACCAATGTCAAAAGATAGGAAGAAAACCACCATTTCACAATCATCTTTAAATCACATACCTTACATTAGGGTTTCCGATTCTAAGCAAACCAAACATGATAACCACCATCATTCAAGTTCTAGAGAATGGCATTATCTACTAGCATGTTAGGGGCACGATTTAGAGAGAGAAACAACAACATGCATGTATTAAAAAGTTCAATAATAGAGAGGGTAGAGTGTTATATAACCCGCCTTAAGGACGTTCAACTCCAAGGATTACAAGATCGAAGCACATGATCACTAAGGATGATGATGCTCCACTAAAAGATTCAATCAAAGAAGGGAAGAAGAGAGAAGAAACTTCCTCTCACTTGGGTACCACCTTTCCAAAACATGGCCTATGAACCTTGTGATGAGGAGTTTCTCTCCAAATCGACCACTATGAATAGTCCACAGTCTATGTCCAAGAAAAGAGAAGAAGATGGGGTAGGAGATCCAAAGAAAACGTCACCAAAGAAAGGCATTCACTTACCAAGTTTGAGGTTGAACAAAAGCCACCACATGCAAGAGATTTCGATCACCAAAGATCCAAGGATCAGTCCTCCTTGCTACACCAAGATCCAAGGATGGGAAAAAGAGAGGGAGGAAGGAGGAAGGCTGAAAGCTTCACTCGCATGGACAGAAGAGGGTTTATATACTTGAGGAAGAGAGAAGTAAGGTGGAAATGGGGTTTCAACATGAGAGGGATATAATGGGACACTTTTCCAACCAAGAAACACACATTAAACTACTATAAGCATGCATGCACGAGATGGTGATACAAATTGTGTTGGATATCGACCACTTAGGTCCCCAACACATTGTTTCACACGCAACACCTCAAGGAGGTTGAAATAAGAGCACCATATACATCCTGGTCAAGACAAGAGGTCACCAAGACACCAAGATCGAAACACACCACAAAAGGACAAAACATATCAGCCCAACCACTTCAAGACCATCATGGTCAAGACAAAACCACCTAAGGAAGCTCTCTCAATCAAGAAACACCCAAGACACCCATCAAGGTTGAGACAAGGGTCGCTACATGATAACACTTTATTTTATGTACTTTTCTTATATATTGTATACCTCTTTTAGAATATATTTTGTTAGCTTTTCTCATAATTTTACCACCTTTTTAATTAAAACCTTACTTACATGATTTTAGGTACATTCACAGCCCAAGTCACGGTCTTTACCTCAACCACAACCCACTTTTCCCTCAACTGTGGTCGAAGTCTCTGTGCTCCTTTAAGATTGAGGTCATCATGCATTGAAGTCAGACTAGAGTCATACTGAAGCCGCAATCACTACTCAACTGTGATCACAAGGAGGTCACGGTCAGTACAAAGGTGTCATTCAAACCAGGGACTGCAGTGTATTTGGAGACTGCGAACACAAAATTTGCCCGCGACTCAATGAAGGTCGTGATCCATATGGGATCGTGATCCCTACAGACTGCGATAAAGCCAGACTACGACCAACATAGAGACCGCGGTCATCGATAAGCCCATGATCCTTCCAGACCACAATCGAGTAAGAAGGCATTGAACTCGACCTCTCCAACACAATACATGAACCGACCTCGACCGCGATCCTTACAGACCACGACTTAGTCGACCGCGATGAAAGGAGGAATAAAAAGCATACCACGACCATGGTCTCACACCTTACCCAACCAAGACTGCGACCGTGGTCTAGGCTTAAGTCAGTGGAATGTGCCTATAAATAGGCCACCCACCCGTCTTATCAAATCATCATATCATTGATCGGATCTTGAGGATCACAAAGTGCTGCTGCATTCCAGATTCATTACATACCATCCCATCCACCAGTCTTGGATCTCTAAAGGCAGAAGCTGAGGAGAGAGAAGACTAAAGACTCCTTATTAGAGAGAAGAAGATCATCCACACCATCCACATGTTATATCCAGATCTGAAGAAGTACCACACCATATCACGTCTCTTCTCTCCCTAGATCTATCATTCCATTTTACTATACTTCCCTCCTCTCTTTGTTGGAATTCATGTATCCATATTTCTGTAATTCCGTTATGCTGTATGCAAGCATGAGCAGCTAAACACCTTAACTTGGGTTGGGAGTAGCCACTAAGGCTCTCCCAAAATGTATATTGTCTCTTTCTGTTGAATATATATATTCTTATCAAGATTATCTCCATATGCTAGTTTTAATGATTCACTTGTATACTTAGCTACCATCTTGTGATGTTTGATAGTTGATATCTCAAGAGAGTAATATCACTTTTATCATGTGTTATGGAGTATTATGAATGCATGAGAGTGTTGGAATGCTAAAGCTTTAAGACCATATGTTATGTGACGTGGTTTACGTGTAGTCGTCTCGAGAGAGAGGCTACCCTTAGACTTAGATCTATCCTCATCTTGGGAGAGAGTGGAATAGACGCTTTTGATTGTTGCTTATAATCTTGGTAGGAGTATGTGAGAGAGAATGAATGTTGCATGTTGGCAAGAAGACTTAGTAGGTGAATCCCATCCTGGGTTTCCTCCCATATACTTATTTCATCTTATTTCTTTTTTTTTGTTCTTCTTCTTATCATTGTTTTTCTTGTCCATCTTTGGTTTGTGTACCATCGTTCCTTAGGGAACACCTTTTTATATACCCTCTTAGGCTTGAGTATATGAATGTTAGATTATGTGTGCTTAACACTACCAACCTTGTCCCTTTGTTCGACCCCGATCGCTACATCAGACCCCATTTATCATTGTAGGGGCATGAGAGTCAGATTATCTCTTTAAAAGTCTGACTACTCTGAATCCACTCCATTTGGATGTGCGATTTAGGCCGGTCAACTTTTTGGCGCCATTGCCAGGGACAACGCAAAATGACACTTTTAACAACTCGAGTCCACTTACTATACTCTTGTGCCTCAAGCTTAGCAATAAGCTTGACAACACAATTACTTTAAGTCTGCTACTCTACCTTGAGTTCATGTAGAATAGTTCATTTTAACATGTCGAGTTTGCTAACTCGACTGTACGGTCTATTCAGGCACCCAGGAAGAAGAAGACTCGTTCAACTTAGCACCTTTTCACCATGTCACCTCTCGTGGTCGTTACTCTCTTTGCTGACGAGCAGGATGTGAGGAATCAACACAACCCACCACCACCAGGCTCAGATGAAGACAGGGATGAACGTTACAATGATGATTGTCGACATGAAGATGACAATAGGGATGAAGATCGTCATGAAGATGATCGTCATGAAGAAGACTGATGAGGAGAAGAATGATATCACAGGCGTCGAAGAAGGCATCACCGTAATCGTCATGCACTACTATAGAAATGCGTTATTACATCACTTTTAAAGGCGTCAGTTGTATAGATACACCGATGCCTAAAACATAAAGCATCGGTTAAATAAAAAAACTGACATCTATCTGTGAAGGGCAATCAAACACGGGTATCACTTTTATTTAGTGTCATTTACGCCTAAAATTTACTGCCAAATCCAAATTTTCCAGTGGAAAAAATTACCTCCAAAATTTAACATACATCATCAGTTTTTAAAAAAGAAACTGATGACTAAAGGTTTTCTGCGAGATAGAAATTTGACCAATTTTTATCGTTGGTTGTGTTACAATAACTGACGTCATTGTGTTTACTCACTCTTAACAACGAAAATTTTTACCTCCCTTTAGCGTCGGTTTTTATACGAAAACCGACGAGTATGGTCTTAATTCAAGAACATTTATTTTTGTCATCATATAAAGATAGACGTCAGTTTTCCTAGTTGGAACCGATGACTATAAATGAACAATAGTGTCAGTTTTTTGTTGGTAAATGATGCCTATAGTTTTTAGGGTCGGTTGTTGTTAATAACTGACGCCTATTGTTAACTTAACAGCACCCACGCGAGCTAGACTGTTCCCCTTCTATTTCATTCATTTCTGCGATTGAGGTTCTTAGGTCTGAGTATTCCTCTGCTCCACCACCACTTGTTGCTCCTATGCCTCCGCCTCCACCATCGTTTGTTGGTTCTCTGGTCACCGTCACCGCCGCCACTCGCCACTTGCCATGCATCTCTACCACCACCGCTTGTTGTGGTTCTTCGGCCGCTGCTCTCCAGGCCGGCCGCGGCTCCTAGGCCTGCTCCCTGCTCTCCAGGTCACTGCTCCAACCATAGCTCCTGCGCTCCTGGCTCTTCCATGAAGGTACCCTGCTTCTACTCTTCTTCCTCCTCTTCTTCCTTTGCCCTCAAGCAGGTACCCTACTCTTTCTTGACCATGGTCAGATTCACATTAATATTGCCAATAATGTAGGAAATGAATGCTAGCTCCAATTATAGACATATTGTATATGGTTTTGATCATAAAAATGCATAGATTGTGAATAAAATATACTTAAAGCTCTATTATTCTTCTTGTTACAAAGGTATAGTTAGTACACAAATATTAGATGATATTCAAGAAAACCCTAGTTTGATGAGAGTGTTGTTAATCATGTTAATTATGATTCTTTTATATATTATGATGTCAGTATATAATTATGCGATCCCAACATCTTAAATTGATTTAGAATGATTTCAATGAATTATAGGGTTTTAAAGTTGATAATTATGTACATGTAGAAATAGGGTTATTAAACCAATGGTTATAACATAGTATGATCTTAATCTGATATGGATGTTCATAATAACGTAGTATGTTAAATATGATGATTAGGGCTACATATAATGTCTAGTAAAGATTTCTAGACCTTTTGTCATTCGGGTAATTTTTATACATGTTTGAGTAAATTATGTTCTAATCTACCATTTTGTCCTATATTTGATGCTAATTGTGCATATATGTTGAGTTTCATCTTACTCTTACCTAAGAAATGTTTTTCTTAATCTCTTATACATCACTATATTTAAAGTTAGTCAGTCTACTAGAGTGTGGGGATTAACCATGTTGCCTGTAGTTTATAACATTGCATTGTGAATTATTGCATGTTTGAAACTATTGATTTCTTGATTTATTATTTAATAATGCTCTATAGATTAGTATTAACCATGTTGCCTGTAGTTTATACACATTTATTATCTATAAGAATGACAACACATGTATTTGTTGGCCTAGAAACCCGTCCAAGATTTACTCATTAGGAGTAAATCTTGGATCGTCCCCGGTTTGGGACTGTTCTTGAACACCTAATCTCACTTAGGATGTAAGTATATAATGTGTTTTGGGTTTTCAATAAAATTTTGGTAGCATTTCCCCGTTTGTTCTCTAAGTACATATGTACTTGGAGAACAACAGGGAAATGCTGCCAGAATTTTCTTGAAAACCCAATACACATTATACACTTACTAGTGAGATTAGGTGTTCAAGAATGGGATAGGCGGTACACATTTATTATATATAAGAATGACAACACATGTATTTGTTGGCCTTGAAACCCACCCAAGATTTATTCAATAGGAGTAAATCTTGGATAGTCCCCGATTTGGAATTGTTCTTGAACACCTAATCTCACTTAGGATGTAAGTGTATAATGTGTATTAGGTTTTCAAGAAAAGTTCGGCAAAATTTCCCCATTTGTTCTCTAAGTACATATGTACTTGGAGAATAGCGGGGAAATGCTGCCGAAATTTTCTTGAAAACCCAATACACATTATACACATTATACACAATGTGAATGTGAACTTTACAATGTGAATTACTTTACAATGTGAATGTGAACTTTCAGATGGTTGAGCATTCTCCTGATGACCGTGCTGAAGAATACTGTGAGGTTGAGGACATCAATGTGCTGCCTCACAATGTAAGTTTTAAAAATATATCATATATTTCTATCTATACGTGCATTTATAGTTATATCCTGTAAGTGTGTTTATTTTGTCAAATTTTAGGTTGATGATGCACATGTACCCTCTGAAGCACTTGAGGCACTTGATGAGTAGTACCAAAAAGCTGACAAGAGAAGGGGCATCACTATGATGAAAAAGTTAACAGTGCTAAGGGGCAATGGACCCAAACTGGTTGTGGATTTTGATAATGCAGGAAATGCAATTGGAGTGAAACATAATTCCTTTGTTTCATATCTTGGGTATGTTACTCATAGCCATTGTGGTTGTAAGATAGATTCTTAGCATAAAGTTCCTAAGGGAAAGAAAGACTTAATATGGAAGGATTTATGTGTGAGTTATTATTATTTGCAATTCTATTTTGTAGATTACTAATTTTTTGGATACCAGTTAATAACAATTCTATTTTGCAGAGTATATTTGCATTGGATGAAAAGTTGCATCGTAAATGCATGATGCAACGCTGTGGGAGGGTCCTAAGGAACTATAGGACAAATCTCACTCGAGAATACATAAAAGAAGGTGACAAGAGGAATAATACATCCACTGAATAATGGAACTTCTTGAACCTAGAAGAACGGGACGCGTTTGTTACTTCAAGAAAAACTGATGAATTCATGGTATTAGGCGTCACTACCAATTTAATTAATATACATTGTATTCACCAATTCAATATTAACATTTAGTGTTACTAACCAAATCAATGTGCATACTGACTAGGCCCTCATTGAGGCACAAAGAGCAAAGCGTGCACTGAATGTGCATGATGACACAATGGGTCCAAAGAGCTATGCAAGCATTCGCCAAAGACTACAGGCTGAGTCTACTACTCAGTCTGCTGCTACTCAAGAGTCCTCTACTATAGGTACCACACCTCTACCTCGCCATGATGTCTGGATAGCTGGTAGGCAAAACAAGAAGGGATAAATAAGGAAACCTGCAACTGCTGAGGAGGCTGCAAAAATGGTAAAATACAACTCTTAGAGCAATCGTTCGAATATTGATTATTTGTGGTGTTTACTTACTTACCAATTCTTGTAGATGGCGATTAGCGAGAGTTGCACGAGCTGAGGAAACAAGGCAAGTTCATCTCTGAGGGCACAAGGGATGAATTGACAGTTGCTCTGGGTAACCTAGAGCATCCTGGATGTGTTAGGGGTGCATGCACTGGAGTGGGCATCAAAGCATTCTTTGAGCCATCCCAGCGCAAACATGTCCCAAAAGTGGAAATTTCACAAGAAGAAGTAGCCTATTCTTTTTTTAGAATGTTACTATAAAAGGGAATTCAATAATCAGAAGCTAACATTTCTTTTATCCATGTATAGGTAGACAAGATAGTTGATGAGAGAGTCGATGAAGTAGTTGATAAGATAATCAAGGAAGCAGTTGATAAGACACTCCATGAAGCAATGATCAAGTGGTAGGCATCTCTGACAGCCACTCAGATAGTACCTATGGTGTCCCGCTCTACTCCTACTACAGAGGTTGAGAGTAATCCTATAGACCCACCACCTAACACATCCGATGTAAGTATTTTTATGACATAGTAGCTAGTATTTTCAAGATGATATGTTTTCAAGATGATATGTATATATGCATATAACATTCTTTACATAAATTTGTTGGGGTTGAAGCCATGCCATCTAAAAAGTAAAGAATATGTTGTTGCAGAGGCGTCGGCTTACCCATCCCTTCCAGGGGAAATGTTTTATGGGTCTCCATTACAAGATGGTTGGGTTCGTGTGAGCCCGCTACGTATATTCCCCAGTTGGATGGATATTCCACTGCCATATGCCCACCCTGATTATGAAACACTTGGTGAGGCAGAAGGCAGAGTGATATTGTGGGCCAAGGCGAATGTCATCTATACTGAAATCATATGGTAAATTTACATTATGTTAGATTGTTAGTGTGTATATATGAGGTCAATTGATTGGAAATTATATATACATGTTAAAGAGAAGATACCCATAACATCTAGGCCTCCACCTCCACCTCCTACATTACCATGTTGGGTTCCATAGGACCTACCTGCCCCGTTAGGTCCTAATTGTAGGGGTATGGCGGTATGTTTAGGCGAACATGATATACATTGCCCTATAACTATTTCTATAGATGCGGATGCTGCAGGTCAATCATACGAAAACAAACTATTTATACAAGATATTGTGGAGTTGTTTCGCTATGATAGGCTGAATACATCTGTGATAGAGCTATGGATAAGGTGAGATCTTATTTATACATCCATATACCTTGTGTAGGATCTGGTGATCTGGTTTCTTATATATTAATGTATATGTAATACATGTTTTACAACTACTTAGAAAACATATGTGCAGATGTTTCATTTGAACATGTAGGATTTTTTATTCCATCTTTGATTAGTCTAGTAGCTAAAGACCCTTTGTCAGTTCAACAATACTGTTGTGATGCTTTTACAAATTTTAGTCAAATAAGAAGACGGTGATAATAGCTCCATTCAATGTGGAGTCAGTTTACTTTGCTTATAATTTGGACTTCAGAAAATTACATTTTTATTGTGGATTTTGATTTATTAATTTTTAACTTTTTTACCTCTAGGGGTACACATTGGGAGTTACTAGTTATTGTCCCCGAGACGCTCACTGTCTATTATCTAGATCCTAAGGGGACTAAATTGAATCCAAAATATGTACACAAAATGAAAATGACATTATTTTGTTGAGAAATATTACATTTTTATATCTGTTAACATTTGTTATTACATTACTATTTAATTATGCAATGTACTATGTTACATTAACATGTAGGGGTTTAGATGAGTTCAAAAAGATTGGAGGAATGGTCCCCAAGAAAAAGAACCAACCAATAATTTGGAAGAATGTGGAAGTAAGTTCTCGACTCCAATGTATATATTATTTATTTGAACTGTGCTTAGTTGTATTTTATAATATATTGTATGTTTCAATTTATAGTGTGCTACACAAGACAACGGTTGGGCATGTGCATACTATGTGATGCGATTTATACACATGATTATCCAATATGCCACAATGGACATCAATACCATACCTACGACATTATATATAGTCTCATTAGATAATATGAAATATATCAATCTTATTTATATATTATTAATTATATATATACATCATTCCCTTTGAAGGTGTTTAAAACTGACCCCACTATAGGTAAGGCCTTATCATATGTACATGCTCCCTATACGACGGAAGAATTAAATTATCTAAGAGAAGAATGGGCAAAAGCCATACAAGTAGTGGGTTTTTTTAAATATAATTGGGATGTTGATAGCGAATAATGACTAAAGAATGATATTTTGTAAATGAATTTTTCTAAATTGTCATATGTGTGAATATTTGTACATGTTTGAATGTTTCTACATGTGTTTGAATGTTTATACATGTGTGAATGTGAAAATGAATGGAATTGTTGGTTGCTACATGAATGTTTCTACATGTGTGAATGTGAACATGAATGGAACTGCAGATTGCTACATGAATGTTTCTACATGTGTGAAAATTGAATGCAACTACATGTTGCTAAATGTGTGAAAATGAATGTTGTTAATTTTGCAGGTTTGGGGCATGTTGTTGTCTGATATCAATGGATGTCATAAACCTACAGTTCATAACTAAACTGTAGGTTTCTACATCCTGCGACCAGCCACAGTAGGCCTACAGACTGATATGGTAAAAAAAACAAATAGCTGTCACTTATTGGTAAAAATCGACGACAAATACTTACATCGTCAGATAATAGATAAAATCGACGCCTAATGAGGCCTATATGGTGTCAGTTCTCCATAATAAACCGACGTTGATGGTGTGGCAGCAGGTGTGTGGTAGCAGGTGATATGACGTCAGTTCTCGATAATAAACCGACACTGATTCTGTGGATATGGCGTCGGTTCTCAATAATAAACCGACTCTGATGGTGTCCTAGATGGTGCCCTTTCTATGGCATGAAGGTTTATGGCGTCAGTTTGCATTCTTATAACTGACACCTATGCCCCCTGGTGACGTAATTTCGGTGGCGCATGAACGGTTATGGCATCGGTTTGCAAACTGACGCCTAAGGGTTTGCCTTTTAGTAGCGCCCACGTTGGCGTCACATTAAAATCGACGCTAATGTCCTTAAATAACCGACACTAAATGTTAGTTATGTAGTAGTGGTGACAATAAATGGGAGCATGATGGTCAGGATAGAGACAGTGAGGACAACAAAGAAGGGAAGACTCTTTGTGAGTTGGCAGCAACAAGGGCCAACGAGTCTAGGTGTATGATCATCATACCAAACTTCAATGTAGAAAATTTTGAGCTAAAACCAGCTTCATATCTATGATCCAGAACAAACCTTTTCATGGGAACTCAAGAGAAAATATGTATCATCATCTCGATGCTTTTAAAAATATATGTGATACCATCAAGATGAGGGGCATCCCGTAGGAGGTAATTACTACAAGGGTTTCAACTTCTCTTTGTAAGACAAGGCTCTATCTTGGTATCTAAATCTCGCCCACCAGTCCATAGATGGATGGAGACCCCTGGAGGATACTTTTGTCATTAAATTTTATCCTACAGAGAGGACAATCTATAACATGAAAAAAATTACCTATTTTGCATAGAAGCTGGGAGAGAACTTGCATGAAGCTTGGGAGCATTTCTAGGGGTACCTTAGGGATTTCCCGCACCATAATTATCGCAAGGGGTTCCTAGTAACCACTTTCTATAATGGACTGACTCATATGGAAAGGACTTCATTAAATGCAGCCGCTGGCAGTGATTTCCTCAGGAGGAAGCCAAGTAGAACCATGAAGATAATAGAAAACATGGTTGCGCTGTAAGGAGTAGACTATAAAAGGAAGGACAGAGGCCCATCGAGGAAGGTAGGGGCTGAAGGACCATATGTGGAAGCCAAGTCCTTAGAAACTATAATTGATCAAATTCAGAAGATAGCAACTGATGTGAAACAACTGAAGGATACTGGAGTCAATGGCAAGAAGCACACCGAGAAAATCATGAAGTGTGTCACCTGTGGAGAAGGAGGACATGGGGTCGATAATTGTATCTATTCTAGGCTAGAGGAATGTGAAGAAAGTGAAAGTGAAGAAGACACTACGTAGAATGTTTCCTATGCCAACTTCAAGAGGCCAGGCCACCCTAGATTCAGCTACAGAAACAAGGATGCAGTCGAGAATTCACACCAGGTAAGCAATTCACAAAAACTGCAACCAGGTTTCAAATAGAGAAGAGGAAAAGAATAGTATACTTGGAGAACCAATTATTAGACCAATAAGAATAACTACTCAGCACAAGGTAAGAACCAGGCTCGCCAAGGGGTAGGACCAAGCCAAGGATCTGGGCAAGGAAAAGATAACAACCAACAAGACTTAGTAATTCAACTATTTGATTTCACTATGAGGCGAGCCACTGTGAACGATTAATTATCCCAAAGTGTTTTCACTAATTCTAGCGTCCTGACAACCATACAAGTTTAGATGGCGGATTTGCAAACACACCAATGCCAATTTGACCAACAGCTTGCACAATTGGCGGAGTTAGTAAAAAATCCCTCGGGAAAAATTCCATCGAATATAGAGACTGCAAAAATGACTATCGTCCGATCTAGGAGGACGTTGATCAACTTTGGAACTAGGGACAAAAACAAAGAAGGAAAAGAGGAAAAACCACAACTTGAGGAAGAAGTTTCTTCTAAGAAGGCTACTGACAAGGGAAAGTCTACTGAAGAAAGTAGAAAGAAAAATGGAGAAGCTAGGGATCCAAATCTTGTTGAAGATATCTTCACAAAGAAAAATCCATATGCGCCAAGAATCCTATTCCCATACAAGCTCATCAAGGCACACCTAAAGAAAAGATATGAAAAATTTATGGAGGCAGTGAAGAAGTTGCATATAGATGTTCCATTCCTTGATGCTTTGGAGGAGATGCCCACATATGCAAAAAATTGCAAGGATCTTATCACAAAGAGAAGAAGGGGAAACCATGTTCAGACTGTACACCTAGAAAATATGTCTAGTGCCTTTGTACAAATTGAATTGCCAACTAAGAAGAAGGACCCATGAGCTTCTAACATTCCTTTTTGTATTGGAGATAATGTTGAAAGGAAAGGTCTAGCAGACTTGGGAGCAAGCATTAACCTCATGCCCCTAAGTTTAGCACAAAGACTGGGATTGACCGACATGGTCAAGACAAATATGAGGATTGAACTGGCAGATCACACATTTAAGAGACCCGTTGGTATAGTGGAAGATGTCCTGATCTGTGTGGGATGATTCTTCATACCTTGTGGCATTATTTCCATAGACACTGTTGAGGACCCCAAGTGTCCTATGATATTTGGAAGACCATTTTTGGCAACAGGAAGAGCTCTGATAGATGTCGCTGAAGGCATCATAACTTTCCATGTTGGAAATGACCACATAGACTTCAAGGTGAAGGACGCCATGAAGGGACTGTCTCTTTCAGAATCAGTCTACTTCATGGAAAGCTATAACCAATATTGTCAAGAGATTCAATAAGAAAAAGCTATAGTAGACCCATTGATGAGAGCCCTGAACAACCCAAACCCTTTGGTGGATGACCCAAAAGTGGTCGAGATACTAGATTATCTTAACCAAGGTGAGGAAAATCTTACTGAGGACGAAGAAGTAATATAGATAGTGAAATATGCTTCTCTAGAATAGTCAAGAGAAGAGAAAGAAGCTCCCAAGCCAAAGCCAGAACTGAAGCCGCTACCTGAAGGATTGAAGTATGAATTCCTGGATAAAGAGGAATAGCGGGAAAGACTCTTGGGAGAACTAAGGGAGCATAAAAGATCAATCAGATACTCTGTTGAGGACATCAAGGGACTTAACCCAGCCTTGTGCATGCACAGGATAAATTTAGAAGAATCTACAAAGCCATTGGTGCAACCTTAAAGGAAATTGAACCAAATGTTGAAAGAAGTAGTCAAGAAGGAAATATTGAAGGTACGAGATGCAGGGATTATATACACGATAAGCGACAACAACTGGGTGAGCCCCATTCATGTAGTACCTAAGAAGGGTGGGATGACTATAGTTAGAGGAGAAAATGGTGATGAAGTAGCCACAAGAACTGTCACGGGATGGAGAATGTGCATAGACTATAGAAAATTAAATTCAGCCACAAAGAAAGTTCATTTTCCCTTGTCGTTTATTGACTAAATCTCAGAAAGACTTGCACACCACGACAACTTCTACTTTTTAGATGGATATTCTGGATTCTATCAAGTTCCGATCCACCCTGATGATCAAGAGAATATGACGTTTATGTGCATCTATGGAACATACGCCTTCAGAAAAATGCCTTTTGGCTTATGTAATGCTCGAACAACTTTCCAACGTTGCATGATTTCCATGTTCTCTGACTTCTTAGAAGACATAGTTGAAGTGTTTATGGATGACTTCTTTGTTTATGGAACAAACTTTGATGGTTGCCTAAGAAATTTATCCTTAGTTTTACAGAGATGTGAGGAGAAACATTTGGTCCTAAACTGGGAGAAGTGCCACTTTATGGTTCAGAGTGGCATTGTCCTAGGACACCAAATTTCCAAGAAGGGCATCGAGGTGGATCTAAGAAAGATCGAAGCCATATCCAAGCTCCCACCACCAAAATTTGTTACAGGGGTAAGAAGTTTCCTAGGCCATGTTGGATACTACAGGAGATTCATCTAGGACTTCTCAAAAATCTCAAAGTGCCTTTCAAATTTGCTGATCAAGGACGCAATGTTTGAATTCGATGATGAATGTTCAAAAGCTTTCATGACCCTGAAGAAGGCTTTAATTTATGCACCAGTCCTCCAAGCTCCAGATTGGGCACTGCCATTTGAGATAATGTGTGACACTTGTGACTACGCCATAGGCACGGTCCTAGGACAAAAGAAAGATGAAAAGCACCATGTCATCTATTACGCTAGTCGCACCCTGGACGAAGCCCAAGTGAACTATACCACCACAGAGAAAGAGATGCTAGTGATTGTTTTCACATTTGAGAAGTTTTGATTGTACCTTATAGGAGACAAGGTTAAAGTTTATACTGACCATGGCGCTATACATTACCTCATGCATAAGAATGATACCAATCCAAGACTGTTGAGATGGGCTCCACTTTTGCAAGAATTTGATCGTGAAATCTTTGATAAAAAGGAAAAGGAAAATGTGGTAGCAGACCAAGTTTCTAGAATAGTTTTTGATGAAGAGAATCAGTTGCACGTGAATGACAATTATATTGATGAAGCCCTATTGATGGCCCACTCTGATGACCAGAGATTTCTGTGGTTTGCAGATATTTGTAAATATCTGGCTTGTGGCTAGATGGCACCTGATGTAACATACAACCAGAAGAAGAAGCTTTTCTCTGATGTTAAGAACTGTTGTTGGGAAGATCCACTGCTATTTAAAAGGTGTTATGAAAATTTGCATCGAAGATGTATACCAGAGGAACAAGTTCTGTCTATCTTGAAAGAATGTCATTCTTTGTCGTATGAAGGACATCACAGTGGAGAAAAAATGGCTGCAAAGGTGCTCCAATCTGGGTTTTGCTAGCCCACCATGTTCAAGGACATGACATCTTTTGTCAAGGCTTGTAAGGAATGCCAACTTACTGGAAATATCAGTAAAAGAAGTGAAATGCCTATGGCTGATTGGGTGGAAGTGGAGATCTTTGATGTTTGGGGAATCAACTATATGGGTATTTTTCCAACATCAAAAGGATACCAAGACATCCTAGTGGCTGTTGACTATGTATCCTAGTGGGTAGGGGTAGTAGCAACCCAAAATTGTAATTCTAAATCAGTGATCAAGCTGTTTGAGAAGACCATTTTCCCACGCTTCAGAGTGCCTCGCACTGTCATAAGCGATGGAGGATCACATTTTGGAGAAAAGCAATTTGAGGTACTATTAAAGAATTATGGGGTAAAGAATAAGGTTGCTACACCCTATCATCCTCAAAACTCAGGACAAGTGGAGGTGTCACACAGGCAGATTAAACAGATATTGGAGAAAATGGTCGGCCGTACTAGGAAGGACTGGTCCATGAAGCTTGATGATGCTCTCTGGGCTATAGGATAGCTTATAAAATTCCTATTGGCACGACACCATACATATTAATCTATGTAAGTCCTGCCACCTACCTCTGGAGCTCGAGCATAAATCCCTTTGGGTGATCAAGTTTCTGAACATGGACTTGGAGAAGGTAGGAAAAAAAAGATTCCTGCAGTTGTAGGAGCTCGAAGAGTTGAGATTGCATGCTTAAAAGAATGCAAAAATTTACAAACAAAGGATTAAGGTGTGGCATGATACCCACCTAAAGAACAAAGACATTCATGAAGGTGATAAAGTTATTCTCTTCAATTGAAGAATCAAGCTTTTCCTGGAAAACTTAGAACAAGATGGTCGAGCCCTTTTTCTGTGGTGAAGATATACCCATCAGGAATGATAGAGATGCAAGGGGATAAGATAGGAATTTTCAAGGTTAATGGCCATAGAGTAAAAAGATATTATGAAGACGAGGCTTTTGTATGAAGGTATGAAATTAATTTGGTGGAACCACATCAACTACCCAAGAAAAGGAATGAGGAGTTGCCACACCCATCTGTGAACCACAAGGAATGAAGGATTATGAAGTCTAGCTAGAGACTTTAAAACAAGCACTTTTTGGGAGGCAACCCAAGATTTTCTATTTCTTTAAGCTTTGTTTTCTCTACACTTTCTATTTGATTAGTTTTTTGCTCCTTTAATTATTGTACATATCTATCTCCTCTCGAAAAGATGAATAGATTAAAGCAACAAGTTTGGTTTTGGTTGAGTAGCTCCGATCACGATATAACCTTATGCCAGACAAGACTGTGACCCGCGGTGCCCATGTTTAGTCATCTCGACCGCGACCGCATGTCTCCCTTGAAACAGAAGAGACCGCGACCCATTGTATTTTCTAGGATCAACCACAGTCGTGGTCAACCCCTCTTCATCTGAGAACAATGAGTCATAGTCACTCTACTATATAATCTAAAACCACAGTTTCTCAGACTCTTTTCGCTTACTGCTTTCTCAAGCCCAACTTAAACCCTACATCTCTGAAGAATCACAACAATGATGGATAGTCTGTCACAGTAGTTGACTCACTACCGCATCGACCTTCTCCAATTTTGTCATCTCGTCTAAAAAACAAGGTAAAAGGAAACCCCTATTTTCACCCCTCTTACCGCCGTTTTCATGATTTTCCACCACCACCACGTCACTACCATTTTCTCTGCATGCCCTATCCTCTTTTCTCGATTCGTTCTGATTAACGGCCATCTATAGATCCACCGGTGGTTTCTCTAACTATCCTAATACCCAAGCCACCCTAAAGGTGGCGTTTCCAAACAATACTAAAAAAACCCTAAATAAACAACTAAAGGGGCAACCGCCCACTGACAAGTAGGTCTACAATTGATCAACTTGCACCACCAATCAACAAATGAAGAAGAGAAGAAGAACGGTTGGATAGGGTAGAACTGCGAGTCAAGGTCTGCTTCACTGCAATCGTGACCGCGGTGTGCTCATCAACCTTAACCCAGTCACGGTGCTTGCTCAACGCCTTAAGTTTAAGGTTCACAGTGTGGGTCGCGGTGTTGGAGATGGTTGCTTGAAGTCACGGTCCCCTCAACCACGACCCGCCTGATACATAAATTAAGACCGCGACCAACCACAAGCGTGATCCCCTACTCAATTCACTGCGATAGTGACCTCCTTCAGAGACAGTGACAGCAGTGTCCATAAATTACTAATGTTATACATACTTGAATTTAATAATTCTTTACTAAATGACTTCTTTAGATAATTGCAAGAAGACTAGTCTTTGTTAATTCAATTATAAACTAATTCATTATTAAAACTTTGCATAATGTCTTCTCCAACAACCAGTGACCCCATCTACAAGTAGGCAACATCCTTGAAGGAGGCAGAGAAGATAGTAGAGAGCCTAACAGTAGCACTGAATAAGAACACCTCTCTGCCAATGGCCAAACTGGATGAGTTGCAGCTGAAACTCGAATAGTATCAAAGAATCCTGGGTCACCTGACACCGGAGCCCACACGAAATAGAACAAACAGAGCATATGGAGACCTCTGAGTACCAACCAGGAGAGTCAGAGAGATGAGTACAGGGTAAGAAGAGAAAAGTTGTACCCAAGGAAATTAAGAGAAGCAAGAAGGCAAAGGCAGTCGCTACTGAGCAGCCAAGGGAGAACGGGTAGAGAAAACCAACCAAGAGAAGGAAATCATCAAAGAGACATCGGCAAATTTCAATGAACCCCCATTCACTTCAAGAAACCTTGTACACCAGCCTACCTACGATTGGATGTACCAGAACACGGAATTCATCCCGACGCGGTACCTAGATGTAGAAGATTTCAAGAAGATGGGCATCTATGGCAGGGTAGTCAAATTCCTGGAAGGTGCAAATTTATGCACCTTTTGCATGTCTGAGGCCAAGACCTACAAAAGGCTAACTACAGAGTTCCTATCTTCACTAAAGAAGGTCACCACAAGTACTGAGACAAGAAAGGCGGGCGGCAGAGATTATAAACTACAAGTAAGGCTAGGAGGTGAGTCTTACATGATCTCTGAGGCAATGTTGAATAAGATATTTATGAGGATAGAGGAAGAAGCAAAAGCTTGCTCCACCGCCCCAAGTGAGAAGGAATCTATCACCTATGATAGTAACCAGTTGTGGGAAGAACTAACTAGAGAATAAGAGCATAGCTCAAAGAACTCGAAGGCCTCGCTGATCATATCATGCATCATTTGCATGATCTAAAACATTACAGCTTACACTATTTATATGAGGTGGGAGGTAGGAACAGTAAGCAAGGGGGATATGTTCCTAATATGGTCGATGATAAATAGAAAGCCAATAAATATCGGAAAGATATTAATCGAACGTTTAACAATGGCAGTAGGCAGAAAAGCAAATAGGAACTCTACATACTGCATGGGCGGCCAGATAACAAAGATTGCTTTATACTTAATGGACACATATGAGGTCCTGAGGTAGAAGGAAATGGAGGGACAACTAAGGATGGATATAAAGTCCCTAGTTAATGTGGGTATTCTAGAACAGAAGTGAGAGAAACTATACTTCAAGTAGAGCGGATCAAAGAGGCTCATCCACCTTCCAAAGATGGCATTTTATGACGCCCGCAACCTGATGCCGACCCAAGATGATATTCAGAAGATGTGCTCAGGGGCACTGCAAGCCGAAACCGAATTAGAAAAAATAGTCAAGGAGAGTAGTGACCAAGATCAATTAAAGGAGAAAAAGAGCACAAAACAACGGAAGAAATTGGCAGTGTAGAAGAAAAAGACATCAGATACAACTACCCCGCCCACTGTAAAGACAAAAGCTACAGAACCACCAACCCCCATAGCTCGACCTCCAGAAGAAACGGTGAGGAATGAAGAACCCACACTCCTAGATCCACATGTGGAAATGGCTATAGTGGAGCCAAAGGTGATGAAAAAGGAAGGCACAACAGCCAACCTGCAGTCCGACAGAGAATCGGAGGCTGAGCTGGAAGGACAGGGCTCCCAGGCTGTACCAGAACTGGAAATCTGTGAAGCGGACGTGGACCAACAAGACAAGTAGAAGGAAAAAGAACAAGGTCTACCACCACCACCTCCGCTATCATCCATGCAAATCTCGTCAACAACGAGCATGGAGCAACATCTGCACCAGCAACACTACGATACACCCTCCTTTAGGGGTGTACTAGGTACAAGGTTTGATGCTATGTGGGAACACATGCATCAAACCACTTCAATAAATACAAACATTTCTTCTTCTTTGTCTGTGCTGACAACGCAGGTACAAGTCCTCGACGAAAGGACTAGAGCACTCCCTGAACTCCTCTAAGAAGACTTAAGCAACTAATGGATAATGATGGGAGTGCTAAAAGAATTGAATAATGAAATGGAGGACTTGAAGAAGGAGAGCATGCCATCTGTGATGATAATGAACATATGCATCGCAGATACGACGTGGCGATGGCCCGCCTTGAGGAAGAATGCCAACGCCTAGAAGAGGACTGCCGGAAGCTCGAAAAGGAACACGAATAAATTGAGGGATGGCGGAAGAAAAACAAGGCAAAGTGCACATCAAGCCCAATGCGCTCCTCATCGAGCCCCACTAGCCACGATGACAACAAAGATGACAATGTGGGAGGGACCAACATGGGAGAAGAGGCGCTGAAAGAAGAAAGTGCCAATGTAAAGACAAAATCATCAGTTGAGCAGAAAAAGAATGAGCCTCCACAACAATCGAGATCACCCAAGACAAACATACAATGAAACCACAACGTTGTCAAGGGAGCTCGACCTCAATAGCAACCCTGAAGAAGGGAAGGATGAAACTAATGAAGACAATGGTAGACAACCAGAACAACAATTAACCCTGCCCACAAATATGATGACTCTAGAAGAAAAGCTTGCTACAGCTCATCGAGAAGAAGTCGCCGCAAAATTCAGCACGACAGGGGCAACAGATCTCGATAAGATGCTAGCTGAGTTGGGCACCGGTCTCGAAGAGAGCAGTGAGTTCCTCCTATTCCAAACACACCATGAACATAAAGACTATCTCTACAATGGAAAGATGGAGGCAACTCTAGCAATGATGGCGGCCGCCAAGCTAGTCCAAACTTCTGAGGAAAGCAATATCAATGACAACGTAGCTACAAAAGCTTCCTCAGATGTAGTAGAACAGGTGGCCACAACACAACCATCAGACAAAGAAGCTGAACAAGTGTCCAAATCCATGCCGACAATAGAGAAAAATCTGGCACCTTCTGCGCACGAAGGAACATCTGACGACGAGGACGGCGGGCTATCAACCTTCTTTGCAAATGATCCCGCCATAGAGTGGAGTGCACTAGCTAGAACAGAAATGCTTGGAGTAGCTTCCCCTCTGCCATGCAAGATGAAAGAGATGGACATGTCTACAGTGTCATAGATCACATGTAGAGACATTTACATCTTGGAAGATGTCCTCAACGATGATCTACCCGGGTTAGGCATACTATATCATAATAAGGGTAGACGTCTAACCAGAGATCACTTCCGAAGGATCTTCCTGAAAAAGGCATGACTACATAAAAGGTTGTGCAAGGTACTCTGCGCCACCCTCCTAGAAGAATTTTTGCACCCAGACAAGCCGCAGTTGGTCTTCAATGGGATGACACATCTAGCTAGCCTCCTCTACAAAGAAGAATACATGGCAACATATGTCGTTGAACTGAAGGCAACAGTTCAAAGAAAGGAAACAAGATATGTAGTGTTGCCCATAAGGAATGCAAAGAATTGGGCACTGATAGTCATTGACATGTATGAACAGAAAACAATGGTGTTGAATTGCTGTGCAGCCGAACTGGACATCACTTAACTAATATACAAAAGGAGGGATGCCAGAGATGCCCTAAAGATACCACGGTGTCTACAACGAGCAATCAAAGATACAGATGAAAAATTTTAGGGATTCTGGAAGTTCTTATCCATCAATAAGAAAGTCCCTCAAGAAGAGGTTGGTTCGGGGGATTGTGCCATCATAGTGCTGGGAATGATGGAAGACATCAACAAGGGCATCCCCCTGGAAGATCTATACAATGAAAACATGCATGGACTATGGGTGTGTATGCTATGGAGGTCATCTACGATCATCAATTCTTGAGTGACCCAACGATGCCTGCAGAAGCTATACCCCGGAGGCTTCACAAGGATATCCCACTACCTAAAAAGGTCACCTGGAGGGAGCAGCTAAAGACCATATGGGTGGATCCGATAGAGCTAGCTAGGCCTACAACTTGGAAAGAAGGCTGGCATTAAAGCACTGGAGAATCTGTAAAACATGGATCAGATGGAGAACCAAAGAAACCTCTAGTAGCATAAGTTCTTAAAGAATAGATTTCAAAGGAACAACCTAAGGAGGGAGAGGTTGAAGAAGAAGACACAATCGATGTGAAACCAGATGGACCGACAGGAGATATTACACCTTCTTTCAAAGACTTCGATAGTTGGAGTCGCCTTAGCCTATCTTTAGAAGAACTGAATATCATTAAGGGGTCCTTGAAAGAAGATGATTCACCGGGAGATGTCATCTTTGAAAGAGATGGCATTTGCGTGATAAAATATGACCTCAGAGAAATGTTGAAATTAGGAGGATATCATTTCAGTAAGCATGATGTTAGATTACCAGGTGCTACTAGGTGACAATGTGCCAAATGCTCACATTGCATACTTCCTACTGGTAGATGACATACTGAAGGACAAATGATCAGGAGAAAAGGAATGCTTGCAACAACGCCTGATGACATCCCAACCAAACTACATCTTCCTACTGATTCTTCATGACAATCACTGAACTTTACTGGTCGTCAATATCATCAAAAGGATTGTTGTCCTCTACAACCGCTCAGACGCAACCTTCACTCTTAATAAGAAGACTAACATGACTACAGAAAAGACTCCTACAGAAGAAAAGGCCAACACATGTGTTGAGGAGATTGTTGACATGATAAGAAGCCATGTCAAAGGGTACCAGCATTCGGTAGGAAAAAAAATTCAAAAAGACGCAGTTTTGCAACAGGAGCCCCCAGCAGGTGCCCTTATAAAACGATTGTGACTTCTTCTGTCTTGCCTAGATGGTGACCCTAGCCAATATCGATGTCAAGTTGGGGGAATGCAGTGCGAACAGTGCCACGCACTACGAGGAGTATACACAAGCATGCTTCTCGAGTCTGAGTGAACCTCCACCAACAAAAAAAACAAATAAAGAAAGCTCATTTATACATCTCACTCAAATTTTGACACCCCGAGACGTGGTGCAGGATAAGTTTGGGGGAGGAGTCATAAATGGGCTATAGAGGTACATTTACCATCCTTTTACCTCTCTATAAATTCTAAAAAAAATTCAAAATTTTTGTTAAGGATACCTTTTGAATTAAGAATCTAATCTCATCTCCTGGAACACACACACACACACACACACACACATATATATATATATATATATATATATATATATATATATGAGTAAAATAAGAATCATAGCAATAATGCTCTATCTCATTCTTGTAATAAGACATTGTACGTGTGACAACCTTAACTCATGAAACCCTCAGAGACTAGAGAACTTCACCTAGCCATACTCCTCACCAACCACCCACACCTGACGCTTTTTGACCAAAAAATCCCTATCTCTATAAAGAGGGAAACAATTTCCCTTTTCAGGGCATATCTAAAAAGAGGATTGGCCGCCCAGAAGACCACTTAAAAATCCTTCGCACCCAAGACTAAAAGGAGATGTCAAAAGCCAAAAAGAAAGAAAAAAATAATGAGCGTTGTGCCCAAAAGATGCCAAAAGTTTCCACACGGTCGGTGTATTGTTGCACTCATGAATGTAGATATGTCGTACCTATAAGTGGAATCTTGAAGCCAAGATTACACACCTCCAATCATGAATGAAAACTCCTAAAACCACCTGAATTAAAGTCAGAAGCCCAAAAGGGCATCACTATCCTTACGATAGTTGTGGGTGAGGAGTTCAGAGGGAAGAGGAATGCACTTGAAGCATTAAGCCTACCCGAACACATTAGCATAGGGCCAACTGAAAATAAAGAGATGGTGTGAAAGCTACCCCTTGATAAAGATCTTGTATTAGTATGGTTATTCTCCTAAGGGAAAGGGGTGATAAGTATATAAGGAGGAACCTTTTGCAATTGAAGGGAAATTGCGAGAAAATGAAGTTATGAAACTCTAGTTGAGAGGGAGGAATGAGACTTAAAGGTTAGAAAACATGCCACAACAGTCTTGATGCAAGAATGAGATATTTTAGTCATGTTATAATTTTGTCACATAAGATTGATTTTTTTCTCTATGAGTTCTCAAACCTACACTTAACCTGAGGATAGGCTTGATTCTAAGTTTGGGGGAGTTGATAACACTTTATTTTACGTACCTTTTGTATATATTTTGTACCTATTTTAGTATATCTTTTGTTAGCTTTTCCCATAATTTTACCACCTTTTTTACTAAAACCTCACTTACTTGATTTTAGGTACATTCACTGCCCAAGTCGCGATCTTTCACTCGACCGTGACCCACTTATCCATCAACCGCGGTCGTGGTCTCTATGCTCCTTTAAGATCCAAGTCATCATGCATTGAAGTTAGACTGCGGTCATACTGAAGCCATGATCACTGCTCAACCGAGATCAGAAGGAGGTCACGATTAGTACAAAGGTGCCATTCAAACATGGGGCTGCGGTATATTTTGAGACCGCAGATGCCAAATTTGCCCACGACTCCATTAAGATTGTGATCCATATGGGATCGCAATACCTGTAGATCGCGATAAAGACAGGACACGACCAGCATGGAGACCGCAGTCATCGCTAAGCCCATGATCCTTGTAGACCATGACTGAGTAAGAAGGCATCGACCTCAACCTCTCCAACACAATACATTAATCGAACTCAACCACGATCCTTGCAGACCGCGACATAGTTGACCATGATGAAAGGTGGAATAAAGAGAAGACTACGACCGTGGTCTCACACCTTACCCAACCAAGACTGTGACTGCGGTCTAGGCTTATGTCGGTGGAATGTGCCTATAAATATGCCACCCACCTATCTTGTCAAATCATCATATCATTGATCAGATCCCCAGGACCATGAAGTGTTTTTGCATTCCATATTCATTCCATACCATCCCATCCACCAGTCTTGGATCTCCAAAGGTAGAAGCTGAGGAGAGAGAAGACTGAAGACTCCTTTAAGAGAAGAAGATCATCCACGTTGTCCACATGTTATATCCAGATCTAAAGAAGAACCATGTTGTATCACGTCTCTTCTCTCCCTAGATCTATCATTCCATTTCACTATACTTCCCTCCTGTCTTTGTGAGACTTCATGTATCCATCTTTCTATAATTCTATTATGTTGTCCGCAAGCATGAGTGGCTAATCACCTTAAATTAGGTTGGGAGTAGCCACTAAGGCTCTCCCAACATGTATATTGTCTCTTTCTGTTGAATATATATATTCTTATCAAGATTATCTCCATACACTTGTTTTAATGATTCACTTGTATTCTTAGCTATCATCTTGTGATGTTTGATAGCTGATATCTCAAGAGAGTAATATCACTTTTATCAAGTGCTATGGAGTAGTATGAATGTGTGAGAGTGTTGGAATGGTAAAGCTTTAAGACCATATGTTATGAGATGTGGTTTACATGTAGTCATCTCGAGAGAGAGGCTACCCTTAGACTTAGATCTATCCTCATCTTGAGAGAGAGTGGAATAGACACTTTCGATGGTTGCTTGTAATCTTGGTGAGAGTATGCGAGAGAGAGAGATGATGTTTCATGTTGGTGAGAAGCCTTAGTAGATGAACCCCAACCTGAGCTTCCTCCCATATACTTGTTTCGTCTTGTTTCTTTTGTTTGCGTTCATCTTCTTATCATTGTTTTTCTTGTCCAACTTTGATTTATGTACCATCGTTCCTTAGGGAACACCTTTTTATATACCCTCTTCGGCTTGAGTATACGAGTGTTAGATTTCATGTGCTTAACACTGGCAACCTTGTGCCTGTGTTTGACCCCGATCGCTAAATAGGACCCCGTTTATCATTGTGGGGGCCTGAGAATTGGGTTATCTCTTTAAAAGTCCGACTACTCTAAATCCACTCAGTTTGTACATGTGATTTAGGTTGGTCACTACACTCCAACCAAGCTCACATGGTTGAAACCAACCAAACCCAATGATATAGGTTCTACTTTGAGTTACTTGATCTTGTGAAGATAAATTTTTTTTACACGTACGATAATTGTGAAACCTTGATGTCGATCATGAAGTTCTCCTCAATAAGCCATGGTGCATGCAAGGAACTACTAATGTTTTACAATATTCTTTTGTAAGATAAGTCATTCTTATGGTATTGACCTAATATGAACCCATGACATACATGAAAGATATAAATTTGAAATAATTGTAGAAAACTGAATATTTTTGTTAATCAGATATTGACTGACCTTGATGCATTCATTCTTAACCCTAGATCTCATGAAAGATAAAGAATATACTTTGTGATATTTGACATAATGTTATGTGACCAAACTATGCAAGAATAAAGAAAAATATATCATAACTTAATATTGCAATATCAGTATGACATTACTCGTCATTTAAAGTTGAGAAACTGAATGTATTCATTCTAGTAAATAATGACATGATTCGTAATATCCCTCACCAAATTCATAAATATGGACAAAGTCCTAATTTATTACTGGGATAAGGGATGTAGATCCTAATGTTAAAAAGAATGTCATGTTAAGAATAGAACATAAAGTGAGGATTCCATCTATATAGACTAGCATGGATGCACCTAAGATGCTTATAGGTCCAATGATGAAAACCTAGGAATGAATTTGGGTATCTATAGATGCCTTAGCAGTGGTGGCCTAAACATAGAAGAAAATCTATTATGTCATGTTTAGTATGATATTTGCTATACTTTTGAAATTCAACATAAGGTGGGGTGGGTGTGATGTCTCTAACTTTAGTATTTCTGTATCTAATATAATAATTGAATGGTCCAAATGTTCATTGGGTTAACTACAATTGATATGAATTTTATTCATAGATGATTCTATTTTACTCAAAAAACGTGATTGAAATTCCATTAAAGGATCAATAGATTTTATCTAGGGCCTTGCATGCACATGGAGATAGTGAATATGAGTTACAAATAAATTTTGAGTTTTATAAAGTGAAATATGTAGTTGAGGTATAAATGGATCTAAGAAGATAGTAATAGACCATGATGTATTTTAGGATGGCAAAAAGTGTTTTTTACACTTTCTTGATCAATATTTGATGATAAAAATAATTCATTTCAAAGTCTATGACCTAGTTAAAAGGTTATTTGAATAAATGTTAGAATTTTGGTCTTACACTAAATAATAAGAGGCTTTGTGTGATGAGGGATCCATATTCAAATTGCATGTGTATTAAAGATACCTACTAGAATTTATAATTTTTTGATGATTTTGAGATTTAGTTTGAATTATATGTGATATCTAGGTCGTATGTAGCTTTAGAGTGTACTTTGTGACAAATGAAATGTCAATAAAGCATATATTATAGCGGGTTACATGGCCATTTCCAAGATATTAGATCACCTATGAATGGATAGACTTAAAGCCATCCCCTACCTGTAGATTAGTCATAATAGAGGGATGGACATATTATCTATACTGTAGACAACCTACCCTTGACTTATTTGACTTCCATCCTCTCTCTTCTTGTTCCTTTATCTCTGGCATATTTCATGCAAATGAATGACCACTCACAGGAGACATTTTGTGCATTATGGAGAGAGAATGAAGCCTTTGTCTTAGCCACATGGGTGAAGATGGGGGAAATGGATGAGTGTAGTAGGGATAGATTGGCTGAGGTGAGACCAACATAATGGAAATGGATAACCTCCTTAAAGCTCAACAAGAGTATAGGTAATCTAGTTACATATGAGGAATTGCACTTTCCTTGGAGGGGAAGGTCATGGTTAGAAGTTATTGTAAAGGTCTTTCCATGATGAACCAATGCTAAACTCACACTCCCCAAATGGAGGAGGCACTCCTTGAGGCTTTCCTAAAGTCAGAAGGAATGGGGGGATCACAAACTCGCCCATCCTTGCTCTATCCTGACTCCAAGCCAGGCTACAATGTGAAGCTTCCAGTGCCTTCATGCCAAGGAAGCATGTTGAAGAGGCTGAATAGGACATCATGAAGCTTTTTACAACCTATGTGTTAGCCAAAGGCTAGTGAAGTGGTTTTCCATCTTTATCTCCACCATGATGGAGATGTCCAACTGGTTGGCACACTACTTTGTTGGTTTATACTTTTGAGACAAATAAGAAGTGGCCAGAGATGTGGTGATGGACTCAAGAAAGCATTCATCCCTATCTGTAAGCAACAAGGATGATATGATCTTCTGTTCTTTTTCACCATAGATTTATTACACACTTTTTGTGTCCCATATTTATAGGTTGTTTTGTATAATTCTTCATGATATTTTTCTCAATATTATATTTTTTTTCATATTGCACAAAACTATCCAATGAGACTCTTTTGCATCAATTTGACATATTTACATGCTTTTTGCACAATTTACAAATCTAATGAAAACCTATGTGCAAATCTAGGAATATTTTATTATAAGATTATATGGAATCATATTGCTTGTTTTAATGTGTGAAACAATAAAAACAAATTCCCAAATTTTTTGTCACCTATACTCAACTTGACAACATATATACAATATCCATAATCGACTAAATAAGTACAAAAGCTGCCAAATTTGACAAATTTTGGTGACAAAAACTTTGAAGTTGGTGTTAGCGACTCCAATATGTGAATTTGAGAAAAAATATAGTAGAAATTTTGGTGGTAGCTACTATGAAGTCAATGGTATTGATTTTTTGTTGTATATAGCCTAGATGTAACAACAAAAATCATTGTTATAAACCTAATATTCACATCCCGTATGACCTCAAATAAAGGGGAGTATATGCCAAGAATGAAAACATCATGCTATTATTGTTTTAAACATATTTTGATGACTTGGAGGAGAATATGTGAAACAAAAGTGAAAACCGTTGATTTCAACACCTTCATAGAGTGATATACTGGCTGAAATGACATCTTTTCATGACCATCTTTGAAGGAATTCTCCATTAATCATGGATATTTGGTTCTATCACATTATTTTCATGCTTTCTTCTTCCCCAATTTTCTATTGTGATATAAAGCTAGACATTAGCGGCTAATTTCTGATCTCTAGGCACTGGGACTAGCTCAATGCAATGTTGTAGAAATGATTTTATTAATATATTTCTTATTACATGCTTTTTATGGATTTGAATTCTATCTCATTTGATTATTATTGTTCACCTTAGACAATAATATCAAACTTTAATCACTTCAAGAGGGGGGTTTCTATTAGGGAAGTTCTCATGAACTCAATCAATAACACACTGTGAAAGTGGGCTTACTGTTGGGAGGGAAAAGCTAAAAGTTCATTCTACATAATTCAATCTAGAATATGGAACACATACGAGAGTTTGGTTTTGACAAGTTTGAACATGTTATTGATCTGGATAGAGGGTAATGCTAATTTAGTCCCTAATCATAAATCAACAAGTATATGTTAATAAATAAATAGAAACCAACTATAGCTTGCATCATGGTGAATCTGGTCCACCTAGATCTTATTTATCCATCTACTTCACAATCAACTTTGAATTACTTTTTTAGTTTAATTTTAGTATAATGATAGTTCGTGATAACATCCAACTCTTATCTTTGGCCTAGTTGACTCATCCTAGTTAGTACTATTCTTTAACCTCACAACTCTTCGTGTGCGATAAATTAGAACTCATAATTCCATATTACTTCAATATGTACACTTGCATTATATACATGCACTTAAGTTGCATCAAGCTTTTGAAACAATTTTCTGGGAGCCAGTACAGTTAACGCTACTAAAAGTTAGGATCGACCAACTAGGAATTTTTTTTATCCTTTCTAATTTTCATTATTACATCTTTTTTTATCAAAACGTTCTTATCTTATCTATTTATTTTTCTATATCTTTTCTTAAAATTCATTTTCTTTATCATTTTATTTACATTTTTTGAGTACCTTTGATCTATAGAAGTTCTTTTATCTTTGCAGGTATTTCAATGCCATAGAGGCATGAGGAATGGGTGAATTGATGATTGAGTTGATTACACAAATGAAGGCCTTCACAATGGAGTTGAGGACCTTGAATCTCAATAGAGCCCCAACTTATGAAGATTGTATGTAATTGAGACAACAAATTAATTACATACGTGACAAGTAACCATGGCAAGTAGATTCTAATATTTCTTGGTGGAGTTCATATTCTTTTACACAATATGCATATCAACAGAGACAAGCACAACTTCAGGATTTAGATAGATATGAAGACTGAGGAAGATTAGACAAACTAGAGGCTCTCCTTGACAATTATATTTAAAAACTTGATTCTCATTTTGCTAGATATGAGATACAAATGAAGGGCCTCACACTAGAAGTTTAGAGACTCATATGTCAGAAATGTCCATAGATTTGTCACACTTGAAGAAAACAAGATAACATGTTTTTTTTAGAACATGGAGTCAGAACACCGACACTAACAAGCCAAGAGTATATTTGTCTATAATGAGAAGAGGGTGTGACATTGAAGAGACCCCAGATCCATTCCTCTACTAGACTCTCGATCTATCCATTACTCATGTGGTTTCAAGACAAGAGAAGTGTGTTTCCATTTATAGTGAGAAGCATCATGCTACCAAAGAGAGTCTGGATTCATACACATTGTGACACATGAAGGCCTTCCAACCACAAATAATATATCCTGATATTTTGTATGGTTAACGAAGGGGCAAGAAAACCTTGGGATCCTACACATGTCAACTCATCAGACACTATAACAACTTTAAGGAGTGACAAAGAAATTATAGCCTCAATGATATCATAAGGGGATACACCAAAAGATTCCAACTCCACCATATCTACTCCCCTAGATATAAATGAGGCGTCCATTTAGCAAGAATAAGTGAAGGTTCTATTCCATATTGGAATAGTCATAGTTCTAAAAAAGTCACCTACCTTAGAGAAGGATCATCCTTGCGAAATTCCAACATGGCTATTTCTATTGTAGAGGATGGTGTAGATTCAATATTAGGGAGGAAGGCCCCTATGGAGACATATGTTCCTCCACGTCAGTGCACCACCACTAAAGCTCCAGAAATGGATGCACAAAAAGTTGTTTTTCCTTATAGTCTAAAGTCATGAAATATAGATGAGCCATTTGAGAAATTTTGGGACATCTTCTACAAGGTCCATATAAACATTCTATTGTGTGGAGGAAATATAGTAGATTCTATCTTATGATAGGTTTTTGAATCAAATCATCATCGAGAAGTAGAATCAAAGATTGGGACTATGTCATTGTTGATGAATTCATCAGTGCATTGATACAAAGACGAATGTTGATGAAGAAGATAGATCATGAATGCTTTAACATCCCTTGTTTGATTGGAATCAAGGACTTTGGTGAGGTTCTTTGTGATTTTGGGGCAAGCCTCAATTTGATGCCACTTGACACTTATAAGAAACTCAAATTGAAGGAGTCCATCAAGACTTGCACGATGATATAGATGGTAGAAAATTCTCTTATCGGATCGATAGGTATATGTGAAGATGTTCTGGTGTAAGTTGACAAGTTCATCTATCCAGTCGACATCATTGTGATGGATATGCAAGAAAAGAATAGATCTGATTTGCTATATAGGAGTTCCTTTCAGGGAATAGAAGATTTGAGAATTGCAATGGGTCGTGGTTACTTGTTTATAGGTATTAATGATGATCGTGTTGAGTTCAAGTTTCCAATACGATCACCATGACATGATGACTAGGGATAGAGGTAACCATCATGTCAAGCCTAAGAAAAAAAAGGTGCTTTGTAGGAGGAAACCCAACAATTATCAAACCTAAAGTAGAGTTTCTTATGATAATATTTATTCATTAATTCAATGTTCTTGTTAGGATTGGAATCATTTTATCTCATAGGTTATTGATGACTACTTTTGATGCGAGTAAAATTTAATTTATAGAATGTTTAATTTGAAAAATTACATTGTCCCGTGAATGTACATGAAAATTGTGGTACAACTGACATCCTTGTCGGTGGCACAGAGTTCATTAAGAAATCTATTACGATATTCATCAACATATTTTGGTACCACCAACAAACTTGTATGTGGAACTGACTCCCTTTGTTGCTTCTACAGGAAAGTCCTGATAGAAATTGGTGCTACCGACCCTCTGGTTACTAGTACCAAGCATCTTCACAAAATTGTGGAATGAAATCATAATAAAATATCAGTACCACTAACTACATAGTTGGTGTCTCTAACACCATTGCATTTAACAAAAGAATTAACACAAAAGTATCCACCTAGAGCAGCCACTGACAAAATCTACCGATGCAAGTTGGTACCACTGATTTCCAAGTCAGTGGCACCGAAAACGAATGACAATTCAATGTATAGATTATTGAAGGGAGAATTTAGGGGGTGTTTCTTTGAATTATCACCTACTTTCCCAAACATTGGCTAGCAGAAGATCTCATTTTCACCAAGATCAAACACCCATTTGATGGTGTGTTTTCATGAGAATCCCACCATCTCATCTTTTTCCATAGAATTTGACTCACCCATCTTTGGCTCCAGAATTGGATCACACATGGATACCACCATTCAATTTATCTTCCTTTGATTTTGACATTAGGAACAATGTCAGATTCAACCTTGGGAGGAGGAATCGAATGATGCTTCTATCTTTATATATTGCATCTTGACTTTTTATCATATATCAACATGTTTCTAATATAAAACAATTACATTTTTTTCACATTGTATTTAGGTTCCATTTCTATCTAGTGTTATTGTAGACGGAACTCTTTATGTTCTCGGAATGTTTTTTTCATTTTCTATGGTCCACTTATATATAGTGTAGTTGTGGCTGAAATTTGATTTTTTTAGTTAAGATTAGTTGTTCATTGATGACGTGGTATCAATTTTTAAATTTTTTAATGTAAATATGCTCTCTTTCTTTTCTCTTTAAGTTGAATTTTCTATATTTAATAATACATTTACTATAGGAATTTCTTTGATTAGTCATCTTGATGATATACTTAATGAGTGAAAAATTTAACTAAATCATATGGCTTGTGCTATGATGATGATGTATGAGTACAAACAACCAAATAGTAATGTGATAATGACGTATGAGTGCAAAAAACTGAATCATAATTTGATTTTTTACATCTTGAAATAGACTCTATGGTTTCCTTATTGCACAAGTTGATAGGAGAGGGACATATCATAGTTGGGAAATATATTGTCTCTTATTCATGTGATCTCATCCACCTTCATTCACATTCATTTACCAGCCAAGGATATTTAAGTTTAATCTAAATATTTTATTCTCTTTGTTGCATTACATGGCATGACAAAAATATTGTTACTTATTTTCCATTGCATTAGAAAATAGAAGATGTGCATAACATCTCATTTGAGCATATTTAGTTTGCATAAAAAGTTTGCATATTGATTGCAGGTCACATTGCAAATTACATAAGTTGTATCTTTATACTCTACTTATATTTTCTCCATTATGAAATAGAGAGAAAAAATATATCCTTACTCCTTCCCCAATAAAAATAGAGTGCAACAGCCCAAGCATAAACTATTTATCTTGCTAAAATAAGGGGCATAAAAAGTATTTGAAAAAAAGTGAGAAAAGGAGGAAATGAATTTCCATGTTCAATTTCATTCTCTATCACTATAATAAGTAAGGAGTAATGGAAATATTTGTCATTATTCATATATACACATCATTATTATTCCCATGCATAATTCCACCAAAAAGAAGAGGGCTAGATCTTGACTTTTAACCTTGAGGTCCCTGATGAATGTCGATTAATCATATTTTAGTTGAATTTTATATTTAGTTTTTCACATTTATATTGCATTTCACTTGGGATTTCACTTATATGTTAATTCAAGGAGAAGAAGAGAAGTCATAAACTCTCAATTAAATTTTCAATAAATAAGTCCTACTATTGATACAAGGAGAAGAATAGAAGACATAAATAATTTGAAAAATTGCAGCTAATAAGATGACATATTAAATCTTCACTTTCCAACTCCATCAATTGAAGATAGAATTGCGAAAGTGTACTTAATTTGTAAAATGGTTCCAAGTTTCATATTCTAAGTCAGAATTGAGCGATTCAAAAGTTATTTGGAGGGTGCTTTTGTAGACAAAAGAGCCTCACCTCTTCATCACTACACTATCCACGAGCTTCTTCTTCTTCACTCTTTATTTTCATGTATCATGAACATGATTAGAGTGTATTTCATCTACTAGAGAATGTAGGTTAGCCCAACTAGTATTATTTATAATCTTGCATTTCTCATTTCTATTTGTGTGAACTCTTAGATTGATATTTGGTTATTTAATGTGTGAGTTATAGATTGATCACCTATGTTGTTTGTAGATTATTATCCTTACCATAGTGACATACAAACTTAGGATTTAAATACCAACCATTTATTTTTGAAACCTGGATGAGATTGGAAGGTGATCTCTAGGGTGACAAATATAGGATATGGATAATAAGATCTCCAGCCTAAGGGGAGATCATTCATCATGTATTTCACACTCTGAAAGGATATGTAATTTAAGTAAGTACAATCTCACAACCATATGTTTGAGTCAAAAAATATAAGGGAGGAGATACATTGGTAGTGATGGTTAAACCAGTCATCCTAGTAATTTTATTGTAGTGTTCAAAAACAATATTTTGATTTTTATTTATTTATTATCTTGTTCAGATTATCATCAATTAGGAAAATCAACCTATTATCATTAATTACTTTTCTTAGTTAGGTTGAAAATCTGAATTGTTCTTAAAAGGTAGGCATTTTACTTTGATCCTATAGCTAAACCTTGATAAGATGTGCTTGCTGGTGGATGCTTCTATTGCATGTTGGATTAGGTTAAATATTAGGGATTTATTTCAAAGTGATTTTCTTCTTCTGTAATCTATCACATCAACTTTTGGCATCATTCTTAGGGTTGAAGGGACATTTTGGATTTTTTATCTATCAAGATAAAGTTAGGATTTTGGTTTTTCTTAAATTGTCTTTGTAATTGTTAGATATGTATAACACCTGAGTTTGTTTTTGTATTTCTTAGTATGTTTTATAGATGGAAGTTTTCTTTAATAATTTATTTTACCCTTCTTATATTATTTTAGTTACTATTCTCTCTTAGATTTTGATAATTTCTTATTTCCCATTTAAAAAATAAATCATATATCTTTGTTCATTGGTATAGATTTTCTTTGATTGCATGATAGTTCATTTTCATATTTTTGAGGCAATCATAATAAATGGATGAGGGAAAGATTCATTGCAGGTTGTATCATGTTGTTAATTAAGAGATAGATAGATTTCTTAGAGAGACTAGGGCTTTCACTCTGGGGGAAATATGGCTTGCTCATTAAATAGCTGCAATCAACTAAATATTTCTAAAAGTGAGAGGTTGGATGTCTTCAAGAGGATGTTAATTGACCAAGAGGTCATGAAAGGAATGATGGAGGCTCAGGTGGCTCAAGTGATAGAAAAAATCTTTTAGTAGTTTGAGACTCCACACCCTTCCCTATTGCAGGCTCGAACCTAGATATTTATAATGATCTAGATATGTTGGTTGAGTCTATTCAAAATAATCAATTTCTGGTGCATATCTGGTTGTTTCAGATGATGAGGTACATACCCAATAGGATCAGAATGCATAGAACCCATGATAATATCTACCATACACATTTACTAAAGATATGGTTCTTCCTATGCCAACCCTACATATTCTACATATAGATCTGGGGGTGAGAAAAAGACAAATCCAGATCTTCTACCTGATCTAACATATTTGAATACATCGGGTGTTTATTCAAAAAATACTATATTAGCTATAAAAGAAGGTAGTCACATATTGTATTCATAGAGGAGAACACCTTGAGGCTAGAGGACATGCACCGCTCTACTTTATGGCACTTGTTGAATATCCACACACATATACTACACTACTTCTATTGAATGCTAGATGGATTGTGGGGTGAAAGACAATAATATTACACATACACTGACAATGCCTTTGAGTTCCACAACCACTTGATCACAAACTACATAGTAGAGATCTCATGCTTAAGGTTCCAACCCTTGTTCACATTCTTTTTATATGGACCTTCTTTGAGTTTCAAGGCCACCTATAAGCATTGAGGATTTCTTTCTCTTCATCTCAGGCTTACAATTTTTTAGGGACAAAAAGTTTCTATTCTTAGGTGGAGGATGGGTGATAAGTATCTCAGTCCACACACACCTATTTACTTTTACATTCTTTTTTTCTCACATTATTAAATTTCCATGTGTCATTTGTATTCAGATTACTTGCAACACATTTATCTTAGAACTATTCCTATTTCATTTCTTATGTCTTACAATTTTAGTTGAAGACATTATCTAGTAAGCTTGATTTACAATTTACATTGCATTAGGACTTTCTCATACAATACTCCTTGTTCGTAGTAGATCATTGATGTTAGCTATCTCTAAAACATGCTTATGATTAGAAAGCACCCTTTGTAGAAAATAAATATAAGCATCATGGTATCTGGAAAGGATGGCATGTGTTTGAGTAATGAATAGGAAACAAAACATGATGTTCCTCATACTCATTAGTGAATCATATTGATGGAATATCCACTAATTAATTTATCATTTTGTCATTTATGTTTACTGAATCAGTGAGATAACCCATTGTAATTAATCATAAAAATTAGTGTTACATATGATTCAAACCACTTCAAAACTTTAGCTTCCATATTATTACCTCTCGTCCACCAATTAGATATGAAATAAAAATATAATGTGTGGTAAACCCTATGATCGGGGTGGCACACCGCCCCTTCTATATGCACCTGATTCTTCCACACCTCTCTTTATGTAATAGGGTTTTATAAAAAAAATAGAATATACAAATGTGTATACACATAAAATTACATTTCATATATTTGCAAACAAATTACAATCTCAAGTCAAATAGACGAGGTATATGCATTTTGTCATCCGTAGCCCTATTCACTCCACCTTCCACCTTGGAGTTGGATGATTTCAAAACCAGTGGATTTAAAATTCAACTATCTACAAGACATTATATATACTATTATAAGATGGTCAACAGACCAACAACTTTGGTCAACCAATTGGAATGTTTCAACAAAAATCAGAGTAACTCTACAAACAATATGCCTAGAACTATAATGGCTGAGTGATTCAAATTCAGTTATAAAATTAATATGAATCTGTTCTTTAAAATATTTGGATCATCTGATTGGTCCTACAGTCACCTAAACTTCATGTGATCAATGCAGTAAACAATTGATAACCATTGGATTAATTTGAATAGATTTGATATTTTATGGGATGATAAAAAAATATTTGGAAGACTTCTAAGAAAAAATGTTAATGACCTATTCTATCCAATCTGAAACCTTAGCATCCACCATAGAGATATATATATATAATTTGACGGTTTGACATGGAAATGCACTCCATCATAGATTTGCAAAGATCACTGATCTTCTCCTCTATTGTGCTACTTTCTCGATGAGATTCTTATTATCTCTATCCTTTTATATCATGAATATATTTACAAATTAGATCCATTAGTGGGTCACAAAGATGATCCCCACTACATGTATTCTATTTCTATATTGTTAATTGTTATTTATATGGACATCTGGATTGATAATCAATTGTTTAATGCTTGTTTTCTAAAACGATCATCCATGTAGGATTACAACATGAAATAATACCACTGAAACCTATATGAGACCACAAGGAGTGTTCTCTGGTTGGCAAATTAAAAATCTATAGTTAATGAGACCCCGAGCCTATAAGGAGATCGGTCCATTTGAATCTCATACTCCAAAAGGATACATAATATCTTTGTCTTAATCCAATATTTATGTGAAATAGTGTTTTAATATTTAGAGGATTTACTTAAGAAGTGGCAATGAACCAAGTTGTCCTACTCAGTTTATCAGAGTATTAAAAATCATTTCTTTCATAGTTTGATTTTATTTCATTTTTTTATTTAGTCATTCAACTAAGAAACAAATCGTCTATCACTATAAAGTAATTCTTCTTAAATTAGGATATAAATCCATCTTGTTCTAAAGAAAATTAATCTTGGCGTTGCATATCTAATATATAGTGTGGTAAGACTTATGTGCTTACAGTTGGTCATTATCACATGTTAGTTTAGGTAAAAACTTAGGGAGTTATTCCTAGGTGAAATTTTCATGTGTTATGATCTACCACATCAAATTTTGATGTCATTTCTAGGAACAATGATATTTTTTTGAATTTTTACTCTATTGAGATTTATCAAAAAATTTATTCATTCTAGCTGGTTGTCATTGTTTTATTTTGATTTAAAAAATAGGTTTGTTTTTACATTTTTGTAATTTTTTTAGTTTTATCAACTTGTTAGTTTATTATTGCAATATTTGGTTTGTTTTTATAAATTTTACTCCAATTCCATAATTTCTTTTAGCTTGGATATTCCTTTCTTTCTATCTTATATTTAGTAGTTTATTATTTCTGTTCTTTAGCTTTGCCTATGTTTTGTACATTTTGTGCAAATGTAGCTGGTCCCAAGCCCAAGTAAAAGAGGAGAGTTGGAGGTAGGTTGGAAGCCATCAATAAAATCTTTTTCACTCTTTCTATGACATGTATCCTTGAAAAAAAATTATTGGATCATTCCTACCTAGCGACGCGCTACATTGGCACTCGGGTATAATCATAAATATGCAAGGGGTTTCAACATAGCGGCCCTTGCTTGTGTTGAAGAACATGCAAGGGTTTCCACATATTGGATGGTGTTGGTAAAGAATATAGTCTTGCTCCATTATTTCCCATATGTAGTGAACAATGTGCAAGAGTTTCCACATCTTGGACAGTGTGGATAAAGAAGCTAGTCTTGTTGCATCATTGCCTAGATGTAGTGGAAAATGTGAAAGAGCAACATTTTTTACTACGTCATGTCATGTAGCAAGTTCAACAAAAGTGATTAGATTTGGATCTTGAAATATTGGCACTTTGATAGGGGAAATCTTTGGAGATAGTGGATACCATGATGAGAAGAAAAGTCATTATAGCTTGCATGCAGAAAACTAAGTGGAGAGGGGAACATTGTAAAGAGATTGGAGATACATGATACACATTAGAGTATGTAGGTATTGATAAACATAGAAATTCCCTAGGTATTGTTGTTGATAAAATGTTGAAGGATGATGTTGTGAATATCTAATATGGGTGATAGAATTATAGCTATCAAGTTTGTTCTTGGGGAAAGAATTTTAACATTAATAGCTCTTATGCACCCCAAATTGTCCTTTGAGAGGAGGCTAAGAAGGATTTTTAGGATGACATGGATAAATTGATGTAGGGAATACCGATAGAGGAGAAGATCATTATTGGTAGTGAATTAAATGGACATATGGGGAGTAGCAATGTTGGATATGAGAGAGTTTGTGGTGTCTTTGGATATGGCAGCAGAAATAAAGAATCAGAGAGGATATTAGATCTTGCAGTTGCATATGTTATGATTTTGGCAAACACCCATTTCATGAAAAGAGAATTCCATAAGATTACTTCCAATAGTGGGCACAATTGTAGCCAAATTGATTACATCCTTATGAGGAGGGTGGATCTCAAAGTATACAAGATTGTAAAGTGATTCCTTGCGAAGAACTAATGACCCAACATAGGTTGGTGGTTTTGGATATGAAAATGAAGATCGATAAAGGCAAGACCAAAAATCAAGATAGTAGGATCAAGTGGTGGAATCCTAAAGGATAAAAAAATTGACTTTTCATGATAAACTCATCAAGGAGGGAACTTGAAATTTGGGGTCATATGTTTACACTATGTGCCATAACATGAGCTCCTACGTAAAAAAAATTGCCAAAGAAAGGGTGTGGGCCTCCACAGAAAGAAACTTGGTGGTGGAATGATGAAATAAAAAAGGATATTAAACTAAAAAGGGAGATCTATAGGAGTTTGCTTAAATCTCAAGATGATACAACATTCCAGAGATAGAAGAAGGAAAAGAAATAAGGTAAAAAGGTTGTTTAGGAGGCAATGTCTATATACTTTGATGATATATATAAGAAGTTGGGCACAAGAGAAGGGGAAAAATATATATATATAAAATGTCTCATATAAGACAAAGGAAAGGAAGATACTTGGGTCAAGTAAAGTGCATCAAGAATGAATATGGTAGAGTGTTGGGGAAGGATGGTGATATCAAGAACCAATGGAGAAACTACTTCTATAAGATTTTCAGTGGAGATATTGTAAATAATGTTAGAGAATTCTGTGGCATGAATACAAGAGATATCATTTACACACGTAGATTTTCACTTCTTGAGGTCAAGAATTCTTTGAGAAATATGAAAGTGATAAAGGCATGAGGACTAGACGATATTCACATTGATGTATGGAAGAGTATGAGGGATGGAGTTATGTGGTCAACAAATTTCTTTAATAAAATCATGAAGACTAAGAAGATGCCTGAGGAGTGGAGAAATAGTACTATAGTCTCCATCTATAAGAACAAAGGTGATGTTCAAATTTGCACAAAAATATAGAGGTTTCAAGTTGATGAGTCAAACAATGAAGATTTGTGAGAGGATTATTGAGCAGAGGCTAAGATCTATAACACAAATATCAAAAAACCAATTTGGTGTCATGCCTAGAAGATCAACAACATATGCTATTTTTCTGATAAGGAGGCTTATGGAGAAGTATAGAGAAATCAAAAGAGATCTTCATATGGTTTTTATTGATTTGGAAAATTCTTATGATCGAGTACCCATGAAAGTGTTGTGGATGGTTTTGAAGAAAAAGGATGTGCCAATCCAAGAAATTGACTTGATTAAAGACATGTATGATATCTCTATTGTAAGTGTGAAGAATTAAGGAGGAGAGACACAAATATTTCCTATCATAGTTAAGGTACACCAAGGATCCACACTCAATCCATATTTGTGCATTTTTGTTATGTATGAGTTGTCAAAGATCGTTCGTGATGACATTCTTTGGTGTATGTTATTTGGTGATGGTATTGTATTGATTTACGAACTAAAGATGGACAGAATGATAAATTAGAACTTTGGAGAAAGTCATTGGAATCAAATGGATTGATGATTATTCGGAACTATGCATTGTGATTTCATCCAATCTCGCAGTGTGAATGTTGGAGCCAAGTTGGACGGAGTAGATATACCAAAATGTGATAAATTTGGTTATTTTGATTTTATTATTGAAATACATGGGGACGTCCAAAATGATGTATGTCACAGGGTCACTTCAGGATGGTTCAAATGGAGGAGTGCAATTGGAGTATTATGTGATCGGAAGATCCCTCTCAGATAAAAAACCAAATTTTATAAAATAGATATACGGCCAACCATGCTCAATGGGAGTGAATGTTGGGCGGTGAATAAACAAGGTCTCAACATGATGAACATGGCTGAAATGCATATGTTGAGATGGATGTGTGGGAAGATAATAAAAGATTGCTTGCAAAATGACTATATGAAAATAGGGGTGGGAAGCATTGAGGACAAGTTGCATGATGCTCAAAAAATATGGTATGGACATGTGAAATGCAGACCAATTAATACGCCTATATGAAGAAATTCTATTGAGTCAAAAATAGTTAATAGAAGAAGAGGAAGGCCTAAACTAACATGGGAAGAACTTAGAAAGAGAGATTTTGAATATCTACATCTCAACTAGAATGTGACCCATGATAGAGATGAATGGAAATGAATGATTCATGTAGCTGACCCCAACATAGTTGTGACTAAGTCTTAGATGATGATGATGATGATGATGCTTGTTTCTATTCTTTGGTAAAAAAATTTGTATCTTCATTCATTGAATAAATTTTCTCTTGAGCTTGATAATAAAATCTCTCTATTTTGTTGAAACCGTAATAAAATTCTTGGTATTACAAATCACACAATCTGAAACACTTAACTCTTTCAATTAGGATATACGAGGCTTCCAAGAAAAGAGTCTATAAAGTATCACAAAGAAAAATTCTAGGATCAATAGTGAATGCAAGGGCTGCCCCAAATTGACTCCACAAGCCAAAATAGTCCTCCATAGGATCAAAATCAAGCATAATGTAAAACTTGTTATAAGTTGATATGAAGAAGAGTACAATCAAAAGTATTTTGGAGGATACTATGATGAACCATTTTGTAAAAATGATTTTCTAGACGATCTAATATTTAATAAACAAAATAAGAGTAAATGGTGAAGAGACTTACTATGCATATATGTATCCACCTGACAGAGATGAGAGAATGGATGCCCTCCAGAAGATATTAATTGACCGAAAATTAATTCTAGAAGATGAGTAGCCTAGGGTAAAGGAATGGAGGTACAACTTTCCTGTCTGAATGATCAAGCCATTAATTAGAATCATCCAGTGTGGTCAATGAAAATAAGCATGGTGTACCTTGGAAATTATGCAAACTCATATGGTATTGAGAGGAATGAAATTCAACATGTCTCTTTATTGATTGTCATATCATGCTTGTGAAAATGTCTTAATCTTGTACATGACATGTTCTGATTATATTGTTGTGCAATATAGTCATATGCTCTGAATTTTAATATATGAGATCCACAAGTGTAGTGCTCTTCTACATTTATTCTATCACCATCTTACCCCACCATTCTTAGAATAAAAGTAAAATCCATTCAGTGTGTCAAACTCTAAGATCGGGATGACACTTCATATTTCTCCCTATATAATTGTTTCTTCCATATTCTCTATCTAAATGTAGAGTATCACCAACAATAAAGAAAAGATGTCAATGTTTAAGAGAAGAATTATTGTGAAATATATGTTTCTGCACCAATAGAAATTAATTTTGAGTCTAATAGAGGATATATTTTTAGTTCTTATTTCATACTCGCATTCACTCAATTTTTCATCCAGGGGAAGCAACATACCCCCAAAATAGCCATTCACAACCAAACATTGCTCTTTTGTAAAATATCATAGGAATATGTGGGATTATTTGAAAATTCAATATTATTATATGTTGTTTACACTATGGATTTTTGACACGCAAGAAGTGTGAAACAAAGTCATAAGAAAGAATATAGGAAGTTTTATTAAGTATTTATAAGAAATATGGGCACTATAGAATTTATTCGGCTCGCGCGGCTGTGGGTTCTGCTCTCGCGATCGTCAGGGCGTTTTAGGGTTTGCTCGCCGCTGAACCTGCTCGGGGGGGAAGGAGGTTGCATGTCGGATCGCAGCACTTCCACTTCTCCCCCTGGGCTTCTCTCCTTCCTCGACTTCATCTTCATCTGCGTGGTTCTTTGACCGGGGTCTCTGCTTTCCCCCCTCCTTCAACCACCCTTCTAAGCGACGCTGCGTTGCGGCTAGCGGCAACGGCGTTTTGGGGGCTGGGTGGGGGTCTGGCTCGCTCTGGCGGTGTGTGGGCGTGGGCGACGGCTCGTGAGGTCCTATTCTCCGGCTGGCGGTCCCTTGGGAGCCCATGCTCTCTCTGGTGACGTGAGGGTGTGGGTGTCTCGTGCGTGCTAGTCACGGCACCTGGTGGAGCTTCTGCACCATCTCCTTCCTCCCTTCCTTTGTCTGTGCGATCCGGTTCTTGGGCGGTGGGTCCTTGCTGGCCACCAGAGATCCAGATCAAGCGCCCTCTTCGACTGTGGCGGTGCTGGGGGTGATGCGGGCTGGAGACGACGAGGAGGTGATGGCGGTTCTTGGCTGGTGTGGGGCTGGGCGGCGGATGGTTGCTTTAGTTTTGTTTTTTTCTACTTAGGGTTTTCTGTGTAGGTTTGTCTGTCTGTGGCAGGTTTCTTCTGTCCTTTGTGCCACCGTCTATAGGTGTTTCCTAGTTGTGTTGTTTGGTTTTGTTCCTCCAGTGTGGGTGCTTGTGTCATTTTGTTGGTTGTGTCGTGCCGCGGGTTCCTTCTTTGGCAGACGGTGAGCTCGGGCATCCCTTGGTGCTTTAGGCAGAGGAGGAGGAAGTTGAGTTTTGGGCTTCGTGCGGATCTTCCACCCCCTGTTCGCAGTGGTGGTCGGGAGTGGTGGTGGAGTTCCTGGCACCCTCTACTCCCCACCTTTGTATCTGCATGAGCCATCCTTCCTTTATATCTGCACCTCTGGGGTTTGGCCTCCTTCCCGGGTCTGCTGGTTGGCAACCTTAGTGCGTCACTAGTAGTTGTTTTCTCGTCCTGTTTGGTGGGGCGTGGTGTCTGTGTTGTTAGTTTTGTGTCGTTGCTTTGGGGTCAAGATCTTTGTCGGGTAATCTTTCATTGTCTTCAGGATGGTGATCTTTGTCATTGGCTTTGCATACTCCTCTCAAGATGTACTCATAGGTTCTGGTAGATTGACGAATTCCATCCCAGATAGTTGTTTGAGACAGCCACTATTAGAGGTGGACGGCGCAGAAGCGTACCTATCACATCCCAATCTAAGCCTTGTGCTATGTCTTTCTGCAAAAGGAGTTGCTTCTTGGTTACTTGTTGTGAGATGTCTATCTTGTAGATGTTGTATGGCTTACTTTTAATGATATTGAGCTATTTTCAAAAAAAAGGTCATGCTTAGTGGTAGGGATTCAAACATAATCTGCATAGTAGGAATGGATATTGGTTGAAAGTAATGGAGCGTGTTTTATTTCTTTTGGTTACTTTATGATGAGTAACATTAAAGTTAGGGCTTGTGATGAATGTCTATTCATCATGTTTTGAATTTCATTTTAGTTTGAATTTTACAACTTTTTTTGCATTCTACTTCATATTTTAGATATTTTTTGGTTTTAGTAGTTTATGCAATTTGTTTGATGTTTAATATATTTTTCTTATTTAATTTTTAGGATGTTACAAGAAGAAGATAGAGGTGCAATTACCCCTCCATGAAAGAATCAAAAGAATTATCAAGGACTGTGTATCCTCACTCCTCAACTCTGACAATTGAAGTTTGGATCATTAAAGTATAGATAGTCACTCAAGTGGTCGTAACTTTTGTATAAACACTCATATTTGTGATGTTTAAGAGCCAGTTGATGTACAATTTGATTATCTATAAAAAGTGTATATAGTATTACATGATGGTTAGCTGACCGACAAGTCTAGTCGGTTGATAGAGAAGTTCTAGTAGAAATCACAATGACTCTATAGACAGTACACTTGACAGTAAAATGGTTGTGGATTCCAAATACAATGATAGAATTGAGTGATTCATGTTGATTTGGACAAATAATGTGATTTTATACACAACAATTATATTTTTTTCCTCTTTTCATTAGAAGATTTGTCCTACATTTGGAGGAAACAATTGTGATGTAAATCTATAGCGAACGATGGGCAAGCCTTGTATTAATTTGGATGGATTTGATACTTTGTGGAATAACACAAATATACTTGGGAGTCTTTTAGGAATTTTTTTGACAACCTATTTTCTTCCATCCATAATCCTAGATGTTGCCAAGGCGATACAGAGATGAAACCCTATAGCTTGGTGTGAAGATGTGCTCTACCATACATTTGGATTGGGACTGAAGTTATCATTTGTGAGTTATTATCAGACCATTGATCTTCTCATCTATGATGTTATTTTCTCAATGATCTCCTTATTCTCTCTCTATTTTTGTAACATGAACAAATTTATAGAGTAATGTCATTATTGAGACATGGAGATTATACTTACTACCAGTGTTTTGTTTTGACATTGTTAAGTGCATTTATACGAATATGTAAATTGATATGATCATCTATATTTCATGATAGATACTGTCATAGATGTAGATACATTAAATTCTTGGATTATAACACCAAGCAATATCGTTGAACCCTACATGAAATGACAAAATGCATTATCTGGGGTGACTGATTAAGGTTGTGTAGGTAACGAGGCCTCAAGATTATTTTATATACTCCAAAAAGATATGGAAATCCTTAGCCTAAATCTAGAATATCTACAAACAAATGATGTAATTTTGGGAACAATTATGTAGGTAGTTTCATTAAACCTCATTTTCCTAGAAATCTTATCATAGTGTTAAAAATCATTTCTTTCACAGTTTCATTATATTTTTATTATTTAATTTAATTAATCAACAAAAATGCCAACCATATATCCTTGTTAAATCTTTTTTCTTAATTAGGCTAGAAATATATTCTAAAAACTAGGGGTGTAAATGGTTCAGGTACGTATGGGTCTGGTCATACCCATACCCATGACCAACTAATTTAGTGAGTCTGATTCCTGTTCTAGACCCACGATACAAAAATCAAGACCCACATCATATCTGAACTCATAATAATAGCAATTATGTAGGTAAGAAGTGCTATATAAAACATCATATTGTTAATATTCGAAAAATTAGTACTATGTTTTATATATTTCAATAAAAAAATTACTACTATGTAGGATATTAAGATGCAATAAATATACTAAGTAATTCAAGCCTTTACATATTGAATATCAACTGAGTTAATTGTTTACATATTTATAGTCATCTTCATATTATTTTAATTAGGTATCATATCATATTACTATTTTGACTTTAGGTTTACATATATAGCTCCTGATTGTAATTAAAATAGTTACTTCTCTTGTATTGCTAGTGTCAACCATATTATAACTAAAGCCTGATATGATCTCAAGTATTGTACTAGTTACACTAGTAAAGTGTGATATAAATAGCATGTTTTTTAAGTAATAATTTATGTATGGCGAGCACATAGGTGTACCAGGTCTAGGTCAATGCATAGTCATTAGTGGACCCACTTATATGCGGGTCCATGGGTATGATGATCCACATGTATAAACCTTTAGACCTATGATATGTTTTTAAAGGGCCTATATATGTGGGTCCAAGGGTCTACCTTTACCCATTCACCACCATACTTAAAAATATTGTCCTTTAGGTCTGATGCTAAAGCTACACTGTGCTAAAACCCTTTCTCTTGTGGGTGGTGACTATAGCACATTAAGTTATTTAAAAACTTATATACTCTTTCCTAGGTTATTTTTTTGTATTATAATCTACCACATCATGAACCAAAGTTGACAAAGAGGACATGGATAGTCGTGTTCCTTGATATCAGGAGGTTAGATGGTTTTTGAATCTTGTTGGTAGATATTCAAGCATGATATGGCAATGAGGCATGAATATATGGTTAAATGTATTCATTTGGAGAGTGTTTTAGATTCCATGATACTTCAGGATGAGAAGCAATCATGCTCTGGGTTTTTTAATGAATGTAATTTATCATATATTTAGTTACAATTTATATTTGGTTCTTGTATGTTTATATAGGATTTAACTTGATATTTTACTTGTTTTAGTTTTTTAGTAGTTCATGTAATTTAATTAGTTAAATTAGTTTATATTTTAATTTGTAGGTCGATATAAGGAGATGACAAGAAGAAACAAACACTCTAGAAATTTCTAGTAAGTAAAAGCATTGATGTAAGGGTATTTGGGGAATTCACAATATATTTGTCAAAATTTCCAATAAACAAGACATTAAATCCTCACCCATCATCCATTTAATAGATGATCATTAAATTGTATTTAATTTGTAAAATAGTGCCAGATTTTACATTTGATATCAGATTCGGTGATTCAAAATCCATTGGATGTATAAAATAATTATATACAAAACGAGTATATTTATTGATCACTTCCACTCGCCTGGCTAGTCCTTAAGTTTCTCATTTTCTAGTATGCATGTCTACAAAAAACTTCTCACATCTATTGGATTTTATCATATCGACTTGAATGTTTGGGTAATGTTTTTAAAACACCAAAGGGACATCCATATAAATCATACCATTCAATATAGACCAAACTCGAATACTTAATCATTATTGGAAAGTGTCAAGTGGTAAATTTGATGGCTAGATATGGAAACACACTCTACTAGAGAAGGGAATTAAAAACTACAACTACTATTTAGAGGTGGTTTCTCACAACAGGGAGCCTCTTCTCTACATGCACGAGTTTCTTCTTCTTTCCTCTCTCTTCTTGTATCATAAACATGGTTAAAAAGTAGTTCATTTGTAGGAGCATGTGGGTTACCCCTATTTGTAATCATATATTGCCAATTTCTATTCATATAAATAGTTAGATTTATATTTTATTGTTTCATGGACATTGTAGATTGATCATCAATATTGATTGTCTACTATAAGACTTAACATGGTTGCATTAAAATTCATCAAGAATATCAACTATTATTATTGAATCTTGGGTGAGACTTCGAAAAAATATTCTATGGGGTGACATATAAAGGAACTGTATGTAACAAGATCTCAAGCACGTAGGGATATCAATCATTGTAGTTTCACACTCCAAAAGGATATAGCATATCCTTGACCCCAATCTAATAACCATATGTTAGAGTGATGTAGTTTGAGGGAGATGATACATTGCTAATAGCAGTGAAAATCGGCATCATGATAATTATATCACAGTGTTAAAAAATCATTTCTTGCTTTCCTTAAATTACTTGATTTTGTAGATAATCAATAAACCATAATATTGAGCTATCTTCATGAATTACTTATTCTTAATTAGGATAAAAATATGCATTGTATTAAAAAGGTTGTTCTTTGGTTTTTATCCTAAAGTTATACTACAATCAAACTCTTAAATTTTTGGGATGTTATCATTTTGCATTAGATTTGGGTAAAGTTAGGGATTTATGCCCAAGTGAATTTAAAATTTTATAATGCATTACATCAAATTTTGGTTCTATTTTTTGGAACAAAAGGATATTTTGGATTTGTATCCTATTAATATAGAATTAATTATTGTACCTTTATTTGTTTGGTTTTGTAATTTTTAGTATCTTTAACTCCTTAGATTGTTTGAGTAATTTTAGTTTGTTTTTGTAATTTGTGGTTGCTTCTACAATTTGTTTTAGTCTTCTTAGATTTTTGATATTTGATATTCATTCTTAGATTTTTATAATTTCTTGTTTTTTGTTATAAGAAGTAATCATATATCTTCATTTGTTTGTAAACTTTTTCTTACAGAGCATGATAGTCAATTTCCCTATTTTCAGGCAACCATATTTCATGGATGAGGCAATGACTAAATGCAGTGTAGATCGTGATTTTAGTGAAGACATGGATATATTTCTTAGATACTCTAAGGCCACTACTTAGAAAGAAATACAATCATCTCAGTTGGTAGCTACATGGGGCTACAATCAACAATAATTGTCTAAAAATGAGAACCTAGATGCCTTTGAAAGGTTTTAATTGACTAGGAAGAAACAAAAAAAAGGATGGAGGATGATGTGGCTCATATGATAGTAGAATTCTTGAAATATTTTTTGGCTCCAGCACCCTCCCTATTACGGGCTCATATCGGTATGTTTTCAAAGGTAAACTTATCATGTTTGAGTTTATTCTGAAAGATAAACAAATAATTTCAATAGCATATATGGTTACTTAAGATATGAGGTACATACATAATAGGAGGATGCAAAACTATATAAAAGTATATACTAGACTATTTTTATAGATGAGATGGTTCCTATTATGCCTATATTAAATATTCAATAGAAAGATGCAGGGTATGAGTAGAAGCCAAATCCAAACCCTCCATCTAGTCTAGCACAACTAACAACATTGGATGTTGATTAATAAAATACTAAGTGTGCTACAAAAGAGAATAGGGTTCTTCTAGTCTTCATATAGGAGAAAACCTTGAAGCAAATAAACATGTATCACTCCTACTTTATGCCACTTCTTGTAGATCCATCTTGTTCGTGATATTGCATCGGGAAATACACTAGGGGTGAAATCCCTACATTAACACAACCAGACAAGTCTTATCGCAATATATTTCTGGATTGAACCCAAATGAATTTTTTTAAGAATGGATTTACCTACTTAGTTGAAATAGGAAGAGTGTTTATACCAAAAAGGGATTTGGTTGTTTACAACTAAGCTGCAATGATAAAAGACTAAAATATAATCTAATATTATCAAATGAATGTATACACTAGGGTGACTGGGTTTCACCACCACTACCTACAATTATTCTCTCACTACATTACATACATGCATAAACATATTCATGGAGGACATATAAATCCCCCTTTCGAGGTTAGGATTAGACATCAAAAAATATTAACCTAGTCTCGTTGTCATTACCTAGTGATACTACATCCGTCACAATACACTTATGTGAGTTCTCATCAAGGGTTTAATAAGAACCTATCAATATCCTAGATCTCGATTTTGAAGTTCTCTACATCCAATATCATGACAGACATATAAACTTGTTGGTGAAACAAGCATACAAGCATAAAAGTGATTGAAATAACATGTAAAATATTCCATACAGGCATGGATGCGGTAAAAGAACAAAAGAAAATAGTGGGGCTATTCCCCACACCCTAGCATAAGGAACTACCTACATATCATAACGAGGTCAGGATAAATAGTAATTAAAAGAAAGGATATCTCTGTCGTCTCAGCAGGTAGAAGATATGTAGTGGTAGAGTCTATCCAAGACCATCGTCGAGTGACCCTTGTTTATCATCCTCCTCCTAGCATGGATCTAGTCATTAAATGAGGAGGGACAGGTGAATGGATGTTGTGGAGGCACTGTTGAACTTCCTCCTTCAAGGACAAGAGGTCAAGACTTGGTGGAGTAGTGGTTGTTGGGTGTCAACCGATGGTGATCTTCTTATAAGGAGGGAGTGTGGATTTTGATAGCCCAGTGGTTGGATAAGATATATCTTCAAATGGACGCTCTATGATTGTATATATAGGTGACTAGAAGAATTTAGAACCACCCAACTATCTTTCAATGATATCTTGGTGGCTATAGCTATGAAGAGGCAGTTGAAACATGCAATTGATGGGTCTATCGACGTCTTGAACTTCCATTGGTAGACAAAGGGGCAGAAGAACCATTGATAGTTTATTTCCTTCTATTATGATGTCTAGCACTACTTGCTACTACTTGTATCTACTTTCTACAACCGTTAATGAGTAGATCTCTTATTCTTGGGCACAGGGGAGTAACTCCCATGTCATAACATTATTGAACACAAATTTCATATATCATGCTAGTTGTTTCATTGTTCGAAGGTTCATTGGTGTTTAATTCTTCTTACATGCTTTGTTGGATACTTTGTATGTTTGATTTCTTCTCTTTGTATAATATGGGAAGATATGCATATGAGTAAGGAGATGTTCTTTAGCTGCACTACCTTGACAACGGGAATGGTTTGGATGTGTAAGGGGAAATGGTTTTGTAGTCTGAATTGTAGTATATCCACAAGAGTGGTATAGAAAGTTAGGAGTGTTCTACACTACTGGGAGGTGGGTGTAATATCCTTGTGTCATTTGTAGAATTTTCGATCATCGATATTCTTCATGTTATGATATTTATGTGAAACCTTATTCTCAAGAATCCCCTATCCAATTTGATCATTAATCAAGTGATTTCTATTCTAGTTTTTTTCCTTTTGATTGCTTAGTTAGCTAAACAAAACCTTCCTTGTTAAAAAGATCCATATTGTTGAAGTTTAATATTGTTGCACCTAAAAAAACTTTGCTCCTTGGACAACCTTGATAATACTAAATGGACCCATATACTTGCTTGGTTGTGTTTGAGTTTATAAATATTTAAACTTGCTCATTTAAGACAACAAGTTTTTGGCGCCGTTGCCGGGAAGCGTCAATATTTCTTTTAGATTAAGAGGTGTTTACTAGTAAGCAAGACTGGATCACTCAACCTTTTTCATCTTTCCAATATCACTTTGATTTTTATTATCATCATTGTCATATTTTTGTATCTTCAATTTTCAATTGTACTTCACTCGCCTTGTTTAGTTGTAAGATTTTTAGAAGCCTTCATAAAGAGAAATGAGTGAACCTCAATCAGATTTGGAGGAATCACAACATTCATCACATTCATCATCGCCACTTTCGCATGAGCTTTTCTTAAGAAGATATTCCAATGATGGAATATGGTCGTCCCCTTATGGATTTCATTTTCCCTTCTATTGTGGACATCAATGGGGCTATTAATATCCCTCAAAATAAGGTGGAGGAGTCCTCTATTTGCACCACGCTTATATAGATGCTACAATAGAATAGATTTGGAGGGACTCCTATGGAAAATCCCAATTTACACACAACTGAGTTTCCGCATTACTTGAGCACCTTCACAATTAATGGGATTCCTACTGATGTGATTCACCGTATCCTTTTCCCATTCACTTTGAAAGATATCCAATGCATGTCTCTCTTCCTTGACAAATAATTCTATCAACAAGTGGGAGGAGCTTCTCAAAGTCTTTTTGGCCAAGTACTTTCCACCTAGCAAAACTACACAGCTAAGGAGCCAAATCATAAATTATTCTGAAGAGTATGGGGAGACTCTCTATGATGCATGGGAGAGATTGAAAGACCTCCAACACCTTTGTCCCCACCATGACCTCAACAATTGGCTTCTCCTTTAAATCTCATATAATGGTTTACTTTACAACACAAGGATGTGCGTAGCTGCTGCTGCAAATGGAGCTTTGATGGAAAGATCCTACATGGAAGCTTATGCTATCATAAAAGAAATTGTAGTAACTTGTTCCCAATGGAGCACTAAAACTAGCAATAAAACTCCTTTTGCTTCTATTTCTTCTGGGAAGCAAGTTGGCATGCACTCTGTTGGTGAAGTATATTTTGTTGCAACAAAGTTGAACACCTTGTGCCAAAATTCTAAAGACATAAACACTCCATCCACTTTTCTAGTCAACTCAAATGTTGAAGCATGTGAAGCTCTTGAACAAGCATCTTACTCAAGCCATTATTATTTCATTCCGTTGGAGGAAACTATAGAAGAAAGTCATGTTGTAGGCAAAAATAATGCTTAAGGTACACAACAACAACCACAATCAAAGTACATCTTGGAGTCACTCTTGGAAAATTTTGTTTTAACTCAAATGAAGCAAAATGATGATTTCAATCGTCATAGACTATTTATGAAGGATGCTATTCAGCACCTCTCTTCTAATGTGGATGACGTCGCCACTCATGCACAAAGGTTTGAATTTCAAATCTCTCAACAAGATTTCTCCAACCAAATAGAAACTTCAGCTTCCATCCTTATTTAACCAAATATGGATTCCAAAACAACATGAACGATATCTTGTGGGAGTGGTGTTGTTATCAAACAACATCCTTTGCCATCATAGAAGACATCATATGAAGTTGTTGACATCAATGAAGATATTGAAACTGAAGTTGTAAGGGAGAAATATGCACATGTTCCACACAATGATTCTTCAAGTAAGAAAAATTTCATTTTCCCACAATTCCTTAGCACATTTCTTAATGATGTGAAACATATTCCCAAATTAGACTATGATTATCTTGAGGAGGAGAATTCATAGACCAATAATACTGATGTTTATAAGAATGTTTTTTCTGCAAATCACAAGCGTAGATCTTTGGACTGAATAAAAGATATATTGATAAAGATGCATAGGTCTTTAGCGATATAATTTCCAGCCTCAAATCAGAGCACAAGCCCTCCACCTTGACAACTCCACCATGATGAGGTACATAGTTTCTATTCTCTCTATTTGATTTATACATTGAGGACACTATAGATTTCAAACTTAGGGTGGAGCAACCAACCAATAATGTAGTTGTAGTTTCATTTTACCTTCTTTTATTAGTTCTTCTTTTTAGTTTATGTTCCTCTTATGAAAAAGCCAATATGATATGAGGATTATCCTTTATAAGTGGTTTAAACTTCTTTGCTCAGTTGATTTTCCTCTCAGTGGTAAGAAATATCATTTGTAAAAATTGTAAAAGTCATGCATTCATCAAATGAAACTTCATTGCCACCAACATGTGTCTAATATTAAGTTTATGCTTTTAGATTAAACATTCATTTTTCACATCCTTGATTTCTTAAAACATGTAATGGTTTCAATTTTTGTGATTAAATAAACTTTACAACATCATTAGAATATTCAATGCCCTTGCCAAGCTCTTAGTGCATTTTCAACAACTCTTTCAATGAAATTTTTTCAAAACAAATGAATAAAATCTAGCTAATGTTGCAATTTAGTTGACTTTTCCATGTTGAGGAAAAATTCTAAAATTCTTTTGGCTTATTTAACCATCATACCCCATAAAAGATGGGTAAATTTCCCACATATCATGCTAGCCTAATGTAATTCTGATCTGGCCACTACAGGTAGGTGGTATCTCTTAAAAGAGGGTAAAATACCCCAATTGGCACTCCATGTCAAGAAAAAGACACCCCATGTCAAGCAAAAGACACCCCATGTCAAGCATCTAGACATTCCCCAATCATCAACACATTCCCCAATCATCTAGACATTTAGAAAAGACACCCCATGTCAAACAAAAGACATTGCATGTCTTGAAAAGATACCCCATGTATTATTAAAGACACCCCAGGTCCCAGTCGATAAATTGAAACCATAACTCCTAAATTTGTAGCAAATCACTGTGTCTTATTAAAGACACATTGTGTCTTTACTTTAAGACATGCCACAACTTATTAAAGACACATCATGTAACTTTGCAAAATTCATCCAGACTTCATTTATCGCGTTGAACACACCGTCTTGGCAATCCAACATGTCGTGTGACCTGCAGATTTCACTCAAATGTGAATTTTACAGTCTCACACTTATATATATGACCCCAAGCCATCTTAGGACAGTTACCACGGACTATAACAAACCTTTTGGATTACGACTCAAGTAAGGGAGAGACAGGAGGAGTTGGAGGTGTTCTAAGGAAGAAAAGTTAGTTTGTCAGGAGGTAAAATTCTTCTTCTTCCTTCTTCTCCTACAAATGCAACAAGGATCTCCACAGTTCTATTCTCTCCACTCTAAAGTGAAGTTTTTTGGAGAGTTTTCAGCAACAAGGATGAATTTGTGACTCCTTGATCAGAGTTCCAAGTCTATCTTCATTCCTCCACAGACATCCAAGTTTATTTCCTTCTATTATAATGTCTAGCACTAATTTCTACCACTTGTATCCACTTTCTATAGCCATGGATGAGTAGATATCTTGTTATTGGGCATGGGGGAGTAACTCCCATGTCATAATATTGTTGAACACAAATATCATATATAATGCTAGTTGTTTTGTTGTTCTAAGGTTCATCAATGTTTAATTCTTCTTACATGCTTTGCTGGCCACTTTGTACGTTTGATTTATGATGTTTGTATAATCTAGGAAGATATGCATAAGAGTAAGGAGATGTTCTTTAGCAACACTACCTTGATCAAGGGAATGGCTGGGATGTGTAGGGGGAAATGTTTATAGTCTGAATATTAGTATATCTATGGGAGTGGTATAAAAAGTTAGGACTGTTCTACAATACTGGGAGGTGGGTGTAAGATATAAACCTCCCTTGTGTCATTTCTAGCATTGTCAATCATCGTTGTTCTTCATGTTATGATATGGATGTGTAACTTTATTCTCAAGAATCCCCTATCCAATTTCATCCTTAAAACAATTGATTTCTATTCTAATTAGTTTCCTTTTAATTTCTTAGTTAGCTAAACAAAAACTTTCTTGTTAAAAAGATCTAGATTGTTGAAGTTTAATACTTTTGCGCCTAACAAAACCTTACTCATCGGACAACCTCGATAATCCTACATGTACTCATATACCTGTGGGCTAGTGTTTGAGTTTATATATTTTATAACTTGCACATTTAAGCCAACAACTTTTTTGTGTCGTTGTCGGGGAGCATCGGTATTTCTAATAGAGTAAGAGGTATTTATTTGTAAGCAAGACACTCACTCTTTTTCATCTTTCCACCATCACTTTCATTTTTGTCATCATCTTTGACATATTTGTGTATCTTCCATTTTCAATTGTACTTCACTTGCCTTGTTCAGTGGCATGATTTTTAGAAGCCTTCATAAAGAGAAAGGAGTGAACCTCAATCAAATTTGGAGGAATCACAACATTCATCACATTCATCATCACCACTTTCGCATGAGCTTTGCTCACAAAAATAGTGCAATGACAGAATACGGTCGTCCCCTTGTGGATTTAATTTTCCCATCTATTGTGGACATCAATGGGGCTATTAATATCTCTCAAATTGAGGCAGTGAAGTTCTCTATCATCTCCCCACTTATATAGATGCTACAACATAACATATATGGAGGGACTCCTATGGAAGATCCCAATTTACACATATTTGAGTTTCTGCATTACTTGAGCACCTTCAAGATTAATGGCATTCCTATATTGATGTGATTCACCTTATCCTTTTCCCATTCACTCTGAAATATGGAGCCAAGGTGTGCGTCTCCTCCTTGGCAAAGAATTCTATCAACAATTGGGATGATCTTCTCAAAGTCTTTTTATCCAAGCACTTCCCACCAAGAAAAACCACACAACTTAGGAGCCAAATCATAAACTATTCTAAATAGTATGGGGAGACTATCTATGATGCATGGGAGAGATTCAAAGACCTCCAACACCTTTGTCCCCATCATGATCTCAGCAATTGGCTTCTCCTTCAAATCTTTTATAATGGTTTACTTTACAACACATGGATGTGCGTAGATGCTGTTGTGAATGGAGCTTTGATGAAAAGATCCTACAGGGAAGCTTATGCTATCATAGAAGACATGGTAGTAAATCATTCCCACTGAAGCATTGAAAATTGCAATCAAACTCCTTTTTCTTCTATTGCTTCTGGGAAGCAAGTTGGCATACACTCTGTTGGTGAAGTAGATTTTGTTGCAACAAAGTTGAACACCTTGTACTAAAAGTCTAAAGACATAAACACTCTATCCATTTTTCCAATCAATTCACATGTTGAAGCAAGTCAATCTATTGAACATGCATCTTCCTCAAACCATTCTTATTCCATTCGATTGGAGTAAACTATAGAAGAAAGTGATGTTGTAGGCAACAACAATGTCCAAGGTCCACAACAACAACCACAATCAAAGTCCCAACTTAGAATCTCTCCTGGAAAATTTTGTTTCAACTCAAATGAAGCAAAATGATGAGTTCAATCATCATAGGATTTTATGAAGGATGCCATTCATCACCTCTCTTCTAAGGTGGATGAAGTCACCACTCATGCATAAAGGTTGGAATTTCAAATCTCTCAACAAGCACTCTCCCACCAAACAAAAACTTCACCTTCCTTCCATATTCAACCAGAGATGTATTCCACAAAAACATACATGATATCTTTTGAGAGTTGTGTTGCTATCAAATAACATCCTTTTCCATCAAAGAAGACATGATATTAAGTTGTTGACATCAATGAAGATATTGAAATTGAAGCTCTAAGGGAGAAATATGCACATGCTCCACGTGTTGATTATTTAAGCAAGACAAATTTCATTTTCCCACAATGCCTTAGGACATTTCTTGGTGATGTGAAACATATTCCCAATTCAGATTAGGATTATCTTGAGGAGGAGAATGTAGAGAGCAACAACATTAATATTTAGAAGAGTATATTTGTTGCAAACCACAAGCATAGATCTTCAGACCGAACAAAATATATATTGACCAAGAGGCATAGGTCTTTAACACAAAAATTTCTATCCTCAAATCAGAGCACATGCCCTACGCCTTGAAAACTCCTCCATGATGAGGTACCCATTTTCTATTCTCTTTGTTTGATATCTACAATGAGGACACTACAAATTTCAAACTTAGTGGTGGGGGAGCAACTGACCAAAAATGTAGTTGTAGTTTCTTTTTACCATCTTTTTCTTAGTTCTTGTGTTTACTTTTTGTTGGTCTTGTGACAAATCTAGTATGATATGAGGCTTATCCTATAAAATTGGTTTGAACTCCTTTCTTGAACTAATTGTTCTCTCATTGGTAAGAAATATCATTTACAAAAATTGTAAAAGTCATGTCTTTATCAAATGAAACCTCATTGCCACCAACATGTATTTAATATTAAGTTTATGCGTTTAGCCTAAAAATTCATCTTTCACATCCTTGATTGCTCAAAACATGTAATGGTTTCAATTTTTGTGAGTAAATCAACTTTGTAACATCATTTTCAATACCCGATGTCCTTGCCAAGCTCTTCGTGGATTTTTCAACCACACTTTCTATGAAATTTTCAAAACAAATGAATTAAATCTAGCTAATGTTGCAATTTAGTTTTTTTTTATAATGAGGAACCCCTCCCTGTATCGGCCACTATTGGATCCCACCCAGCCAAGGGTAAACCCCAGAACCAGCCGCGTACTTGGGGGCACCACATCGCGCTCAGTAACGTGTGGCCTTTGTTCCACCCTTGGGGTTTTTGCCTAGGTCGAACCCGGGTCCCTTCATTGGGGATTGTCGAGCCGCACCACTGGGCTATTCCCCCACCCCCTGTTGTTACCAATGAAAGCATGTTGATTGTCAATACATGACTTCTCATGCTTAGACACTTTGGATGAGGCAGCTTTGAGTGTCGCTTGTCCTATAGTAAAAACCCCACTCCTCAGGATCACAAGTGGAGAAACACCTATCAAGTTCATGCATTCATGCTTTCCTCCAACCCAACCAAAAATTAGAACATCACCTGGCCGAAGCGTCAATCTCCCTTCGTGTGGATCAGTAAAAAAGTTAACACGTGCCTCTTTCTTAGAAGCGACTCCAGTGTATTAGACTAAAATCTAGCATTGAGCCATTGTTCTTTACTTCTAGTTTATACAATTTAACTACTTTCGGTTAGCCAATGTCACGTGGTCAGCTAGTGACCTCATCCAGCCTGTATGCGTGGTTCATATGCCAGTGAAGGCAAGCATGTATGCGTGGTTAATACGCCAGTGAAGGCAGAGTCGGTTGTATTTAAGGCCTTTCTGAATTGAACGCAGCTACGCGGTTACACTTTATCAATTCACTTATCTCTCTAATACATTCTCTCACATGGTATCAGAGCTCTTCCAGAAGAAGATCGTCTTCTCCAAGCCAGTGATCCCGGTTCGCTTCCGCAATCTCGCCGCAGCCAACTGTTCTCAGTTGCTCCGTTCTCTGGAATCATTCTAGTTCTTTGTTGTATCTGAAGATCGTATCCATCCTCTGTCATCCGTTCTCAATTGCTCCATCCTCTAGAATCATCCTAGTTATCCTGGTTCGCTTCCACAATCTCACTGCCGCCAACTATTCTCAGCTGCTCTGTTCTCTGGAATCATTCTAGTTCTTTGTTGTCTCTGAAGATCGTCTCCATCCTCTGTCATCCGTTCTCAACTGCTCCGTCCTCTGGAATCATCCTAGTTCGTTGCCATTTTCTGAAGATCGTCTTCATCCTGCCTTACTTTCTGATTCAATAGTCATCATCAAGATTCCAAATCTGCTCTCCTCCCATCTCATTCTCAAAATCAGTATATCAAAGAGGAAAGTCTCGTCTCGATCTCTATATGCAATATCATCTTTCTTTTCAAAGATATGGCCAATGAAATCAGCCCTTCGTCTACAAATCAAGGCAAGCAGTTCGGTAACTCGTTGTCTTCTAGCGGAGGAAAATCTGCATCAGCTTCGATTCCATTGGTGTATCCCTACCCGATTGGAATCAATGTCGCAAACTTTGTTTCAGTTCGTCTTACTTCCGTCAACTTCTTATACTGGGAAGCACAAATCAAGGCTCTAATTGAGAGTAACAGTGTCGAAGGATTTATTGATGGAGGAGATCCACCACCACTGATGCAAGTCACTGATGATGACAGAGAAATCAAGGTGAATCCTGAGTTTCGCTCATGGCAACGTACTAACAGGTTAGTAAGAGCATGGATTATGGGAACACTATCTAAAGAAATGCTTGGTGAAGTCGTTGGACTCACTACTTCCAAAGAGGTATGGGAGTCTTTAACCTCATTTTTTACGAAGTCGTCTATGTCTAGAGAGTTTGAGCTTGTGTCTCAGTTAAGAAACATTCATAAAGGTTCTGGTCTTCTTGTTGTATATCTGAAGTGTTTCAAACAAATCTATGACCAACTTCATGCACTAGGGAAATATGTTACTGATTCTGATAAAGTTTTCTCATTACTAAACGGGCTAGACAACTCTGAATATGATAGTTTTTCCACTGCTATGTTAAAGCCTCCAATTCCTAAATTTGATGGTCATTGTACTTTTGAAGGAGTTTGAACGTCGCATTACTAGAAGGATCAATATAAACACTAGTACAGCCTTTCTCAGTCAGCGTAATGATTCCTTTGCTCATACTGGAAATTCGTCAGCTGGAAATTCTGGATTTAGGAATGATAAGAGAAATATGGGGATAGGTAGAGGTTATGATCATAGATCTGGAAATAACAGTGTTCTCGGTAGCTACCCTGGTACTTATGCTCCAAATGCATCCTTTGATTCTCAAGGAAGGAGATTTATTCAGTCAACTTCACGTCCTCCTGATCAGTATAATGGTAAACCTTTTCTTCTGTGTCAAATCTGTAACAAACGAGGACATGATGCTCTTAGCTGCTGGCATCATTTTAATAATAACTATCAGAGGACTGAAATACCTAAGCTTCTGAATGAGTCATCCAAAGCTCTTGTTGCAATCAAGTTAACTGAAAATGAAACATCTCAGTGGCATGTGGATAGTGGAGCTACATATCACATTGCTACAGCTCTAGGTATATTGAAAAATCTTATTACATATAAATGACATGATTTCATTATGGTTGGAAATGGCAATTATCTTCCCATTACTCATGTTGGCAATCGATTTCTAATTGGACATAAGGAAATTCCTTCAAAAGATGTGCTTGTAGTTCCTAGTATTAAGAGGAATTTACTATCAGTTTCAAAATTAACCTCTCAATTTCCATGTTACTTCATGTTCTTTCGTGATGCTTTTCTTATCAAGGATCTGAGGACACACAACACACTGGCTGAGGGATACTGCAAGGGAGGACTATACCTGCTATCATCTACGACTGGTAATGCATTCTTTTCTAATAGATTTACAAAAACCTCAAGTAAACTTTGGCATAAGAGACTGGGGCATCCTCATCAAGGCATTCTAATAAAGCTCAAAGAATCTGGAGAAATAAGAGTCACTTCTGGCGTAGTGGATTCAGATACTCTATGTACTAGTTGTGAACTAAGAAAAAGTAAAAAGTTACCTTTTGTTACCTCGCATGAGAGGATAACTGTTCCATTTTCTATTGTGCATTGTGATTTGTGGGGAAAATCTCCAGTAAGCTCTACTCATGGCTATCTGTACTATGTTGTTCTAATTGATGATTGTAGTCGCTATTCTTGGATGTTTCCACTTAAACAGATATATGACTTTTTCTCTTGTTTTGTTGACTTTCATAAACAAGTTAAAAATCAATTCAATGCTTCAATCAAAGTTTTTCATTCAGACAGTGGTGGTGAATTTGTAAATAATCATATGTCTGCCTATTTGAAAGAGAATGGTATTAATCATCAACTAAGTTGTCCATATACACATGAGCAAAATGGGTCATCTGAACGCAAACATAGACATATAGTCGAACTCGGACTATCAATGATGTTTGAATCCCATCTACCAAAAAGATTTTGGGTTGAAGCTTTTCTGACAACAAACTTTCTCATTAATCGATTTCCTAGTAAAGTCCTTAACATGAAGAGTCCTATTGAAACATTATTCTCTAAAAAGCCAGATTACAGTTCCCTACGAGTCTTTGGCTCTCTATGCTTTCCTTATCTTCGAGATTATGCCAAGACCAAGCTTGATCCTAGATCTTTACCCTGTGTATTCTTGGGGTATAGTGAATCTCATAAAGGATATCGATGTCTTCACATTCCATCTAATAGAGTTTATATTTCTAGACATGTGACGTTCAATGAGAAGCATTTTCCTTTCAAAAAGTATATGTCTACTATCAATTTAACACCGTTAGGAGAACTCTCTGTCTTCAAAAATTATGTTGATCAGGATGATTGCAATATTCACTCTTCCTTTGTATCTCATTATGTTGATACAAAAGAACAAGCACGGATGTTTTCAGACACTATGGAAATATCCTCAGCTTCAGATACATCTCATCATAACTCACTTTCTGCTACAACTCCTATTCATTCGCTAATATGTTCTTATGACTCTACCTCAGATGATACCATTTTGTCCATATCGCCTAAGTCATCATGTCAATTGCTACCTTCTTCTATGTCATCCCCTAGCTTACGTACTGAAACTGTTAGAAATTCTTCTGAGCCTTGTCTGTTATCTTCTTCATCAATGGAAATATCTGACACATTACCTAGTCATCCTATGCAAACTAGAAGCAAGGCAGGTGTGCATAAACCAAATCCAAAGTATTGTTTTAATACCACTCTTTTTCCAGTCACACCTAGAACAGTAAAGGAAGCTCTTAATCATGATGAGTGGTGTGCTTCTATGAGACAGGAATTACATGCCTTGCAAGAAAATAACACATGGGTTCTAGTACCTAGAACAAATCAAAACAATGTTTTTGGTTGTAAATGGGTGTTTAAAACTAAGTTGAAGTCTGACGGTTCAGTCGAACGTTTAAAGGCAAGGTTGGTTGCAAAAGGATTCTCTCAAGAGAAAGGCATTGACTATGTTGAAATGTTCAGTTCGGTAGTTAAATCACCTACAATTTGAATAATATTCAGCCTTGCTATATCAAATCATTGGCTTATTAAACAGTTGGATATATGCAATGCCTTCTTGAATGGCAATCTATCTGAAGAAGTATTTATGTATCAGCCTCCAGGTTTTCTGGATTCTCATCATCCTAACTACATCTGTAAACTACAGAAAGCTTTGTATGGTCTAAAGCAAGCTCTAAGAGCTTGGTACAATCGGATGAGTGAATTTTTATTTGAGCAAGGATTCAGTACTAGTATTTGAGATTCTTCAATGTTCATATATCACAACAATTCAGATATGATGTTTCTTCTACTATATGTCGATGACATCATTTTAACAGGAAACTATACAACCCTTCTCACCAAGTTTATGACTGCTTTAGAGGATCAATTTGCAATAAGGGATAGGGGAGCTATAAATTATTTCTTAGGTATTCATGCCATCCACAACTCTGATTGTCTTCTCTTAAATCAAACAAAGTATGCCATGGAGTTGATGTAGCGGACTGGTATGACTAATTGCAAACCCATAGCAACCCCTTTACCAATTGTATATCAAGTTGAACTACGAGCTGGAACAGTTGCATCCTTGAAAGTCCTACTGAGTATCATCATCTAGTAGGCAGTCTACAATACCTAACAATTAGTAGACCTGATATAACACATGTTGTAAACACAGTTTGTCAGTTTATGACAAATCCTACTGAATATCATATGGCCCTTGTTAGGAGAATACTAAGGTATATAAAAGGCACTGTCCATCTTGGTCTCAAGTTTATTTCTGCTCCCTCACTTTCTATCACAGCCTATTGTGATGTTGATTGGGCGGGTTGCCCTATGAAACGAAGATCTACGACAGGCTATTGTGTGTTTCTTGGCCCGAATCTTATCTCCTGGTCTTCGAAGAAGCAACCTACTGTTGCTAAGTCAAGAGCTGAAGCAGAATATCGTGCTCTTGCTCAAGATGCTGCCGAGCTTACACGGGTTTCTGCTCTTCTCAAAGAATTACGGGTCTCTCAAGAAGCTCCAAGTTTACTACTCTGTGATAACATAAGTGCTCTTCATATGACTATCAATCCTATCTACCATGCTAGAACAAAACATATAGAACTGGACTACCACTTTGTTCGTGAGAAGGTGGCACTTGGTCATATTGAAACTGCTTATGTTTCTTCCTCCAATCAACTAGCTGACATTCTAACCAAGCCTCTCTCCAAGCATATTTTTTAGACTCTACGAAACAAACTGGGTGTTTTTTCTTCCATCACTCACACCCAGTTTGAGGGGGAGTATTAGACTAAAATCTACCATTGAGTCATTGTTCTTTACTTCTAGTTTATACAATGTAACTACTTTCGGTTAGCCAATGTCACGTGGTTAGCTAGTGACCTCGTCCAAACTATATGCGTGGTTAATACGCTAGTGAAGGCAAGCATGTTTGCGTGGTTAATACGTCAGTGAAGGCAGAGTCGGCTGTATTTAAGGCCTTTCTGAATTGAATGCAGCTGCGCGGTGACACTTTATCAATTCACTTCTCTCTCTAATCCATTCTCTCACACAGTGTGTCTAAGAACATCATAAAGAGCATCTCTAACCATATTATGTATGTACTTAAAACCAGGTAGCTCTCTGCAATGAACCGCATGCTCCCCAAAAGTATCCAAGCATGCCTTATGACAAACTATACATATCTCATTAGTAGGAAATAAGGGGATCATAAGACAATACCTAAGGATAGTATGGTACTCCACTTGTGACATGTGTTGGCCTAATCCCTCAATAGGGATAGCAAGAAGGAAATCTCGTGCATGTTCATCTTGTAGACATGCAATAGTAGCTTTTTGTCGAACTGTCAACTCAAATTCAACTTCCAAAATTTCACTAATTTTTCTAAAAAGGGCACTCCCCAAAGCATGTTGGGCTCTAGGGGGGAAAGTGTCCTTGTTAGAAAAATTACTAAGGTCGAAAGTTGGGATGGCGGCATGAAGACAATCCAGAGCTCTATGAAAATCAAGGTCCATACTGCAAACTCCACTGTCACGCAATGTATGATCTGGGAGCACCCAGGATTGGACTCTGGAGGCTACAAAAGCATATGAGGAAGCTTCATCTACTGAATGCAACCCTAAGCCACCAAGACGAATGGGTAGCTAAGCCATACACCATTGAAGGTCCCCAAAAAAAGGCCTCCACAAACAACAATGTCCTCAATAGATTTTTCGTAATCCCTTGTCAAACACGGTGGCTACGTTCTCCATGTATGCAGATAGACAAGTACGTAAGACAAACATTATCTTGCAAATACCCATACAAGAATGGAGCAAAAGGATCTCACTTTGTGGATCACTCAATTGCGGAAGAAGAAGCATCATCTCGGCAGCATTCACAGCCCTCTTCATACCTAACCCTTCAATAAAGTCTTTGTCCATGCTCCCGCTCCTCCGAGTAACTTAACCACCAACAAAGGACTCCCTATGTCCTAAAGAAACAAATCAGAATGAAGCTTCCTACCATCACATGTAAGCCAGAAAATCTCAGTTTTTTGAATATTCAACATAAGACCCAAAGTTGGGCCACTCTGTTGAATGATATTAAGCACTTTTCCCACTTCTGCTGTGTCTCCAATAATGGTCCCATCATCAAGATACCAAGCATGAAAGATAAGCTTACACTTATCTCAAATATCATGAAGGAGTGGATGCAGAACAAGAGAAAAAAGAAGTGGCCCTAAGGGGTCACCGTGTTGTACACCAATGGCTGACCATAAAAGCCCATCTCCAACGTACAATCTTGTATCTTGACCGTAAACAAACTCCAACCACAAGGAAATAGATGGACATTTAAGCCTCACCTCATTATGTAAACGTGATCTATCTAAGAAGTTGAAAGCATTCAATAAATCCACAGTAAGCATGGAAAGAGAACCATCTCTAAGTCACTCGCTCAAGATCCTATTAGCACTGTGTAAAATAGCCTCTGCACCCCCAGAAACACTAACTCCAAATTGAAAATCATAAAGATATTTAGCCAAATCCTTACCCACACCTACCATATCAAATTTGGATACAAGACGCCTCCAAATAGTACCCACTGCTATCGGGTGTATCCCATTGTCGGGCTTAAGAAGTGGTGTAAGAGGTGATGAAGCTATAAAATCTGCCAAACTCAAGGGACACCTTCCTCCAAGCCACAGGTTAACCACCAAAGTGATAGCATGTAGTAGATTAGTAGCCACAGGAGAACCCTCTCCACAAAAGGCATCAAGTATGTGTTGGGCCCACAAACCATCCCTGCCGCATGATGTTCCCTTAGGAAACGATCTAACACACTTGAAGATGACATCAGTATTAGCAACAAGCGGTGTATCAAGAGACATGTGGCTTGTCATGGAAGGAGGTTGTTTGAAAGGGTGTTTAGCCTCTAAGGCTTTCATAGTATCCTCATCATATGGCACCACTCCTGAAGAGCACAAAACTTTAGTTGCAGCTGTAAAATGACCATCTGCAACCTTGCGAAGGCACTACCTAATATTAGGATTCACTTTCAAATCAACATCATCCTTGGAGGTGTCACTATCATGGTTCATAGGCCTTTTAGTAGACCCTAACCTTGCAAACTAACTTGGAAATACCATTTGTTTCTCCCCAAGTAGAGATCGAGCTAAGAATTTGGTGTTGTTACATAGATTTCCTATTCCCAGACCTACTGTCCCATATATTAGTAGGTCTGAGCACCCACAAAGTACATCATGGGAGAATAAGTAAACTCACGCAAGCAGCCACGGAACCTGGGTGGGCTACCACTTTTTAGAGACTTGCCTTCAATGCTTGAGAAAATGCAAGGCGGAAACTATGGGGGATACTCTTCACAGTGGTGATCGGTATCCTAAAAACATGATCAAGATGCTCTGCATCAGGGATCACATTTTCATTAGCATGTGCATGCTCAGGTATCACGGGAGGAGGCTTAGAAATGCCAACAATGCATCTTTCAATCAGACCAGTCTCATCTGTGACTTAGACGAGGCCATATGCATGGTGACAAGTGCGGCTCATAGCAAGTATCTTCATGCATCTACCACAAAGCCACTGACCAAAAACCTGTAAAGTATCCTCCAATGAATGAAACAAGACACCATCCTTCTAAAGAGCTTCCATCAACTCTTTGTTGCGTTCATCACAAGAGAGGTGTGCCCTCTTCAGATGACAAATCATATGCTTGATGCATTTGCTCCCCTCTCTACCATCTGGACAGCAATGAAAGTTGTGGAAAGGACAATACATGCCTCCAGCTGAAACAATCAGACCATCCTTGCTTGCCGCAAGATCCATAGGCATGGAATAGCATTGTTTTCAACATGTCTGACAATGCTCAGGAGCCTGCATGTAAGGATCCTACATTCACCTTCTACAAAACCCTCCATGAAAGAAATAGACCTAACGAAGAAGACACCTTCACCACCCCAAAAAGGCCACGCCTGTGGAGAATGCATCCACCATTAGTTGGTGCACATGTTCCTAGTGAAGAACCCATACCACCGTCGATGAACTCCCAAATCACCAATGTCCAACTGGCAAAGGTCCGACGACCCCCGTTGTAGCAGCACAAAACAAAAGGCAAAGTGCCCGCTCGTTGGCACCTCTGTCGATGAGGAAGAGGCGGCAGACGGAACCGCCTGCCCAGAAAAAGCGGCAACACCGCATGCTATCACTGTGTCGCCTGCTCAAGCAACAACGACACCAACTGCCTTTAGCACATGCTACCCCCATCCGCAAACCCCCGTCTCCACTCACAACCCTCCGCCTACTAACCCCCTGTCTCCGCTAACCCCTGTCTCCACTCACAACCCTCCTCATAAATGATTTTTTTGGCTTATTTCACCCTCATACCCCCATAAAAGATGGCTAAATCACCCACACATAATGCTAGCCTAGTGTAAGTCTGATCTGGCCATGATGGTTAGGTGGTATCTCTTAAAAAGGGTAAAATACCCCAACCGGCATTCCACATGTGCATAAGCCTACATCAGCAGCTGATTTTTGGAGCTTGTAATCCATTGTCATGTCATTTTCGGGAAAAAAGGAGAGTACAACTAAAATTGTTAATTTTAACTAAGATTTCATCCATGTATCCTTAATAGTGGGAGTTTGAGTTGCACATCCACTAGTTGTTAGGCTTGGTCATCCAAATTCTAATTAGTATTTTTTAATTGATTGATTTATTTAATTGTGACCACCCCTGTTGAACTAAAATTCTCTTTCTTGGGTGTTCAAGTTGAGTTGACGACTATGAGTATAAACCTATTGATCATGGCATGTTTGGTCTTATACACATCTTTCATTTTATTTGATCTATGCATGAACTTGATAATTTATTCATATGTGTTTCTATGCTCTTTTTTCTTGAGAACAAGTAATGTTTTAAGCTTAGGGGGATTTGGTTGGTGTATTTTATAACATCTTTTGGACCACTTTTGGTTGCATTTACAAATCATGTTCACCTAATAATCAGTCTTAATCATGCTAGATTTTCCACTTTATTTTTACCTTTACTTGCTCTATGGTTTGGTTTGTAGGTACAACAATTAGGTATCAAAATGGAGAGAAAACACCATCATAACATCCATCAACACATTCCCCAATCATCTAGACATTCAGAAAATCAATGTAGCTGAAACTATTGAAGACACCCTTTGTCCAGAAAAAGACGCCTCGTGTCTTGATAACGACGCCCCGTGTCTTGATAACGACACCCCGTGTCTTGATAAAGACACCCCATCTCTTAATAAAGACACCCTTGTCTTATTAAAGACACTGAGAAATTGAACACATAACTCCTAGATTTGTAACAACATGTCATGTCTTATTAAAGACATGTTGTGTATTATTGAAGACACGTAGTGCAACTTTCTAAAACTCGATCCAAACTTCAGTAATCACATTGAACACGTGTGTTGGTCATCCAACATGCCATGTGACCTACAAATTTCACTCAAAATGCAAATTTAATTGTCTCATACTTATATATATGACCCCAAGCCATCTTAGGACATTTACCATAGAATATTTCAGACCTTTTGGAGTGGGACTCAAGCAAGGAAGTTCTAGGAGGAGTTGGATGTGTTCGAAGGAAGAAAAGTTGGTTTCTCAGGAGGGAACCTTCTTCTTCTTCCTTCTTCTCCAACAATTGTTGTAAGGATCTCCACCGTTCTCTTCTCTCCCCTCCAAAGAGAAACTTTCTAGTGAGTTTCTAGCAGCAAGGATGTATATGTGATTCCTTAACCGAAGTTCCAAGTCTATGTTCCTTCCTCCACAGATGTCCAAGTTTATTTCTTTATATTATGATGTCTAGCACTACTTTGTACTGCTTGTATCTACTTTCTACAGCCATGAATGAGTAGATCTCTTATTATTGTGTATGGGAGAGTAAAACCCATGTCATGACTTTTTTGAAAACAAATTTCATATATAATGCTAGTTGTTTTGTTGTTCTAAGGTTCATCAGAGTTTAGTCCTTCTTACATGCTTTGCTGGCCACTTTGTATGTTTGATTTTTTCTCTTTGTATAATCTAGTAAGATATGCATAAGAGTAAGGAGATGTTCTTTAGTTGCACTACATTGACCATAGGAATGGATGGGATGTGTAGGGGGTAAAGGTTTGTAGTCTAAATCTTAGTATATCCACAGGAGTGCTATACAAAGTTAGGACTATTCTACACTACCGGGAGGTGGGTGTAGGATAAAAACCTCCCTTGTGTCATTTCTAGCATTGTCGATCGTTGTTGTTCGTCATGTTATGTTATGGATGTGAAACCTTATTCTCAAGAATCCCCTATTCAATTTGATCCTTGATACAAGTGATTTTTATTCTAGTTTGTTTCCTTTTGATTTCTTAGTTAGCTAAACAAAACTACTCTTGTTTAAAAGATCTATATTTTTGAAGTTTAATACTCTTGAGCCTAACAAAAACTTTCTCCTTGGATGATCTCGATAATATTGCACACATATGTATACTTGTGGGTTAGTGTTCAAGTTTATAAATATTAAAACTTGCACATTTAAGCCATCAAAAGGTGAAGTGGGAGTACCTTCAGGAGGTGGAAGCAGTACTTTCATTAGAAGGTAGGTGCTCTGATGATCCATCAGTAGGTGGGGTGAGGTTGGCCATCAGATGAGGATACCAGGATGGTTATTAAAGGAAGATTAGGAGATACATCAAAGACAGTGTCTAATCAGCCATTAAAGGCCAATGTTGGACCAGCATCTCTTATCAACTAGTTGTTGGATAGAGTAGACAAACTCATGGTTGGGATAACTAATGTAAGCCCATCCCAGGGAGGGGGGGCTGTTGCACAAGGTCGAAGGCTTGCATTGATTTATTATCAACTGAACAAATAGAAACCAATGGAAGGGTGGTAGACAAATGGAAATCCATTTCATGGAAAAATTAATGGAAATTGGCGGTTTCAATCAAGTGATGGGGAATAAATCACAAAAACAATGGTCCATTTATTCAAAAGTTCCTTGGGACCATCACCTCCTACACTCCTACCATGCAATGAATCTCAAATCTTCCATTGAAATAAGAAATTTGGATCAAAACCTTATACATTATCATAAAAAAAAGAAAGGTTGAATTTAAGCTAGTTCTAAGCTGAAATGATGGAAATGAATGCAAAACAAGGCTCTAAATGCAACTAAAACTAGGATGAATATGCTCTCATTAATCCACATAGAATACTACACTCCCTAAATTAGTGGAGGAGAATTGCATCATGATAGAGATATCATAGTATGAAAGAAAACACTATTGCAAGCATCCAAATATTACCTTCTAGTTACCATGGCCACCAGATCACATATTGAGTCATGGATCTCTCATGTTCAAGGTTTTATCTCTTGTTCATATTACTTTTAGTTGGATTTTCATTGAGTTTCTATGACCACCTGGATGAGAATTGATGGTTTCTTTCCCTCCATCTTGGGTATATGATTTTCTCAGGGTTGAACAACTTTTTAAGCTCAGTGTTGAGGTTGGGTGGTGATAGGTATTTTCTATATGCTCAAAATGCAAGTATACACTATCATAGTAATATAGGCCAATGAGGCTTGAATGTCAAACATTGGGAAATGTTACTTGAGAAACTAGTATTAACTATAGTATGATCATCTTAGGCCGAAGAAAACTTGAGTGATTGGTTTGATTATCTTAATAGGAACGATATCTAAATCATGGTTGTTATTCTCAGACTTAGTGAATTCCTCAGGATAATGGTTTCACCACATTTAATAGTGCATTTTAATCCTAATACATTAATAAAAACCTCTTCTAACTCTGGATTAAGAGCCTGTAGTGAGAATTACCCACTCTCATGGTGTAATTCACTACCTAAACTAATACCAGCTCCACTCTCGTATCGATTATGTATTAGATAGGTTCTTTATTGAATACTTTGGGTTCTCCTCATGTTATTAAACCACCTTTCCCAAAGGGTTTTATGAAACGTGTATTTCTATGAAGTTCCAACTATTAACTTCTCTTTTTTCAAAGCAATTAACAGTCCAAGTACTATAAATGGTGATCAAGCACAAATAGTTCATTCATTCACATAGAAATAAATCCAAAAATTAAGAGAAATTTATTTATTAATGCATAAGAATGAACTACAATGCATAATCGGGATATTCTCGAGTCTAAGAAATGTATGGGTTAGTCCCTCATGGATTTCAAAGACAAAATCATCAATGGAGAAAGGAAAAACGTGGAGAACATGAAGAACCCATGAAGTAGATGGTTCAAACAATCCCTTCTTGCGCACACGTCGATTGCTACCTTCTGGCTGCAATTCTATCTGCTAGAAGTGTATGTACCTTCTTCTTCTTCTCTATATCCTCTCCTTGCTCTCCCTTGTCGTACAATGGAAAAAGCTGAGATAATAAGGTTTGGACGTAACTCCCTTTAGTCATTGGCATGACTTAGGGCGAGTTATAACCTCAGTTATGGGATTAAATTAAGCTTTCAAATCTGCCTGATCTAGATTTGTCAGTACTACCAATAGAGTGTTGGTACTACCGACTTCTATAATTGCATGACCACTTGTCAAGTTGTTGGTACTACCTACTAAATGTCATTAGTACCGAGTTTCTTTGAATTTCTTTGACAAAAATGATGTAACATTGTCGGTAGTATCGATAGTCCCATCGGTACTACTAAGTCTTCTCGATTCAATTAACTCTTCAATACTGAGCAAGTGTTTGTACCACCGACTCCAAAGTTTGTAGTACCGAGCTGTGTAGATTCTTGAACATTCTTAGAATGCAAAAAATTTGAACATAAGCTTTGGAAAATCACTAAATCACTTATAAACATTAACATTATGGTTATTTGATACAAGTAAGTATCACAAGCTAATACAATAAATGATGGACAATTAACATGAGATTTGACCAAAAAGTGCACAAAAGCAGTATAAAATAGCATGTGAAACTGAAAAATAAATTGTGCATCAAACTCCCCTAATCTTAAATGTTTATCATCCTCGAGAAACACACTCTTAGATCTATTTGAGACAAGTCAGCAAAAGGACAAAATAATATGAATATATTTTCCCAACTATCCCCTCTTGGTGATCCCAAACTGACTCTCATTAATCACTAAACAATTAACTTCTCTTTAGCGACCAAAAACATCCATTAAAGATATCACCCTCAGATCAATGATCACTATCAAAAGAGTAGTTACATCATACTCAGTTAGGCATTTTCTTGGAGCATTATGTGATTCCTTAATCTGCATTGCTCTTCCTAACTACCAACCTACTTGGAAGCAATTCTTCATAATGACATTAATGAGGATAAAAATCATATAAGTGGCCTACCATAAGAGAAATGGATGGTATGAAATGGGTGTCAATTGAAGAATTACAAGTACATGAAAATCATTTATGCAACATAAAACATGATGAACCTATATCAGTGAAAATAAGAGCATGCATGAATCCTAATGCATATTTTTTTCTGGATAAAATGATGCATGAATCAAGCAATCTCATCAACTAACTGAGAATGAAGGAAGAGGCAAAAGAATGTGTCATGTGGATTTCTTCATCTCTCCAAGAAGATTTAAGGGCATACTTTGTCCCTCATAACTTTGAAACATTGACAAACTTTTTTTTCATTTATTAGCCCCTAATTTTAGCATGATTGATGTTATGCTTGGGCTTTCACTACACATCATTCTTTTTTTTTCTCTTTTTTTTCAGGTGTGGAGGTTTATCCCTACACTCAACTTTATAAAATGAGACTAATATCCACATGACAAACAAAAATGAATGTTATGTAATGCATGTAATCTATATGAAATTGTTACACAACTAAAATGGTAAGTACAAAATTTATTGATGCATACATGTGTTTTTTTCAAATGCAATAAAAGTAAGCTGACTATCATGTATCCTATTATGTCATGCAATGCAATAAGAAAAATTAATTGGAGTACTTGTTCATCTTAAGGTGGTGATTCAATAATGAGTGATGAATGGGTGGAATTACATAATTAAGAGACAAAACTTTTTTTGAAATTATGATATGTCCCTCTCTAATGACATATGATAGGGTAACCTTAGGATTTATTTCTTAGATTTCAATTTAAGGCTTCGTTAACTGTTTGATCAACTTAATATCAAACCCCATCTTCATCCACATTTCATGAATAATTAAGATGTCCATTCATATTAAGTGTTATTAAGCTGACTAACCCAAACACTACTTCTAAGTGGTACTACTCAAGAAACATTTGTAACTGAGACAAATTGTTCATTTAAATAATTTCCATTACACATAAATGAGAGCATATGACATGACTATGAATTAAGCTCCATGATTACACTAGATAAATATGGATCCTACAACTTGAAAGGGGGAAACTAAAAAGCAAAAACAAATAAAAAGTAAAGAAAATAAAGGTAAAGATAGAAATTGTTCGATCTACCCCCCAAATCTTGAACTTGACTATGTCCACATAGTCAAAATTCTAACTTTAGAAGTAGAATAGTAGTACCCAATCAAATGTGTGGTGGTGGTGGATGATGAGGCATGGTTGGATCATATCGTGGAACAATCCCCTGAAAACCCGACTGATGTGGTGGCATGGGTGGAGGTTGTGCATGGACACCAGTATATCTCTGGCTCCAGTAATGATCAAAGAATGGTTGTTGGTACCCCTCCATCTTTTGCAGGAGTATATGCATGTTCTCTTGGTTGGCCAAGAGAAGCTGCGCGTTCTAGAAAATCACATGTTGGTTTTCATATTGTCATCCCTAGACATCATGTACACCTGCCAACATAGTCGAGTGATGTTGTTGTCCCTTCTGGATCTCTTGTAGCATCATGTACATGCCAACATTGATTACAGGTCATCCTCCTGAGCAGGTGGTGGAGCGAAAGAATGAAACGCTACAAAATTTCATGCACCCTTATGCAGAACCTACCTCCTTATTCCAGGGATGGTAGGCTCCTCTTCCTCCTCCTCTATTACTTGCTCCTCCTCAGATTAGCTATCCACAAGCCACCACAAGAGGTTTATCTCCTACAGATCGAAGATGGTGTCTAGCAGCTCCTTGTAGTGGGTCCCCACTATACAACACACATATACATCACTTAGGCGCATGTTGACGAGGCCAAATCTCTTGAAGTGCTTGAGATCTAACTTCACTACCAGATTCAATAATTGGTGGAGGAGAGGTAAAGGTGTAGATGGATAGTAATGGGCATGATCAACCCTCCAAAATGAATTAGGGGCTTTACTCCCATCACATGCAGAAGGAAGAAAGCTCCAAAGTTCAGACTTCAGGTTCTCATCTCCAGCATCTTGTAGAGGAAGTAAAGATCGACGATGAACTTGTAGACCGTCTTCATATTGCAAATCTCCTAGGATGCCATGAACTTGTAGACAAGGTCAGGTTATGTAGGCCAGTCGCTGAAGAAGGGGTTGTCGCCCACCAACCCCTGAAACTTGTAGACCGTCTTCATATTGCCAATGAAGCCAATAGAGTTGAGGAAGTAATGATATCCATATCGTGTATCAATGATCTCCCTCTTATGCATCTCTTTGAATGTCTTTTTGATGTCAACATTGAGATGGGATATCTGGCTTGGTTTAGGAACCGAGTGAGGAACCCCCACCAATGAAGAAGCCTCCCACCTTATAGACATCTTACTTGGATGAAGTAGATTATAGAGAGTAGAGCTCAATGTAGCATCTAGATTCTTGAAGATGCTCTCAACTGCTAGCTCAAGGTAGGAGAAGAGAAGGTGTGAAGAAAATGGATTCACATCCCCTCCCTTTTATAGCTGAGTCCCCCAGCTTGCGACCATGTCGGTAGTACCGAATGGTCCCGTGGATCAGTGCTACCAACCATCAGATGCGGCTAAACTTAATCGCTCATTGACACTACCCATGGATTGTTGACATCAACCGTTAGTAGTACTGACTGGATGTCAGTAGTACCGACTCATTCAAATCTATAGGTGCTTTCAAGAGGGAACTCGGTGTCTCAAACCCGGGGCCCAAAATTTCATCAGTACAACCAACTAAGTATTGGTAGTACTGAATCCTCATCAGGTATCCAACTCTCATTTCTATAGAAACTTGGTGATACCAACATGTGTTAGTAATGCCAAGATGTGGTGATCAATTGTCAAATTCCCCATAGCCTGATCAGTAGTGTCGAGACTGAGCTCGGTAGTACCGACTTTCATAGTCGATTGCATCTTTGTTCTTGTAACCTTGTCGGTAGTATCGAGCTTGGGCTTGGTAGTACCAATTGTTTTAGCTTGCACTCCACAAAAAATGCATCAAGGTACCAATGGAAAATGCAACTACAAAACTACAATTTTGAAATGGAAAGAAAATAAAAGTTGGTTTGGTTGCCTCCTGACAAGTGCCCTTGTTTTACATCATCTGCTTGATGATATGAAATACAATGGGCTAGTGAAGATCAACGAGCTTCAAATCATCCTCCTTCCTCATCACTTCTCCCCCAAAGTGATTTTGGAGATGTTGGCCATTGACAAGGGATGGCTCAGTCCCATGGCTAATTTCCATAGCCCCATGGGGGAAAACTTTAATCACCCCAAAGGGTCCACTCCATCTAGACCTCAACTTACCAGGATATAGCTTCAACCTAGAATTAAACAAAAGGATTTTCTATCCTGGAGTGAAAGTCCAATGCAAAATATGGTGGTCATGAAATTTCTTAGTTCTTTCCTTATATATTCTTGAGCTCTCGTAAGCATCAAACCTAAGCTCATCCAATTCATTCAATTCTAACAATCACTTTTTCCCTACATTGTCCAAATTGTAATTGAGTTTCCTTAGAGCCCACTTAGCCTTGTGCACTAACTCCACCAGCAGATCACAAGCCCTCCCATAAACCAACCTAAAAGGAGTAGTACCTATAGGTGTTTTATAGGTGGTCCTTACACCCATAGAGCATCATTGAGCAACATTCTTCAGTTGGTTGAAACTATTTTTTCTAAAATCTTCTTTATCTCCCTATTATACACTTCAACTTGGCCTTGAGTTTGAAGGTGATATGGAGTACCTACTCTATATTTCACCCCATACATACTCAACAGTGCCACAAACGTCCTAATGGTGAAATGGGATCCACCGTCACTGATTATCAACTTGGGCACCCCAAACCTAGAAAATATGTGGTCTTTCACCAATTTGCATACCACTTGTGCATCATTGGTGTGGGTTGGAATTGCTTCCACCCACTTAGATACACAATCTACAACAAGTAATATATAGAGATTAGAATTTGAAAACATAAAAGGACCCATGAATCTTATGCCCCATAAGTCAAACACTTCTATTTCTGAAAACATTCAGAGTCACTACACGTCTTTTTGAGATATTACATGCGTGTCGACACACATCACACTGATGAACAAACTTGTATGTATCATTAAAAATCATTGGCCAATAAAAACCACATTCTGAGACCTTATCTATAGTCCTAGAACTAGCATGATGACCTCTTGTAGATAAAGAATGATAGTGTGCCAAAATAATGTGGAATTCACAATCTACCACACACGTCCTCAGAATATCGTCCCTACACTGCCTAATAAGAATGGGGCCATCCCATCTATAGTACCACAAGGAGTGGATTTTTTCTTCTTCTCCTAGTACCCCCAATCTCCTAGAAACTCTCTAGATGCCAAGTAATTCACAATGTTTGCGAACCATGGGTCTTTGCTTTTGAAAGCAAAGAGTTGTTCATTGGGGAAATCTTCTACAATGTGGATTCTAATGTCCTTTTCATCCACCCTTTCAAGCCTAGAGAGATGATATGCCACCACATTCTCAGTTCCAGCTTTATCCTTGATCTCTATACAAATTCCTGTAATAACAAGATCCACCTGATCAACCTAGGCTTGGCATCTTTTTTCTATGACAAGTATTTGATAGCTATATGATCTGTCCATACCACAACCTTAGCTCCAATCACATATTGATGAAATTTTTCAAAAGAAAAAACAACCAACAAAAAATCCTTTTCAGTTGTTGTATAATTCAATTGGGCATCATTTAAAGTTTTAGAATCATAATAGATGACGACAGGGACTTTGTCTCAGTGTTGGCCTAGGACAAGGCCTACTACATAATCTGATGCATCACACATCAACACAAAAGGTTGGCTCCAATTGGAGCCTGGACAACATGTGCGGAGACCAGCTTCAACACACCAAAAGATTTAAAACTCCTCTCATCAAATTTAAAGTCAACATCCTTTTCTAATAATTTAGAGAGAGGTTTATCAATCTTTGAAAAAACCTTTATAAAGTGGAGGTAAAATACAACGTGTCCTAGAAAGCTCCTTACTCCCTTCACTGATGACGGTGGAGGTAGTTTGGAGATTACCTCTATTTTGATTGGGTCTACCTCCATGCCTCTATTGGACATCTTGTATCCTAGGACAATTCCTTCACTTACTATAAGGTGACACTTCTCCCAATTCAACACAAGGTGAGTGTCCTTGCATCTTTGCGAAACTTTATCTAGATTGTCAAGGAAATCATCAAAGGACTCCCCATACACCCCAAAATCATGCATAAACACATTAGGACATTGTTGTACCATATAAAAAAAATGATAAGCATGCATCGTTAGAAAGTGGCCAGTGTATTGCAAAGACTGAACTGCATATGGCCATACACAAATGTGCCATAGGGACAAGCGAAGGTCGACTTCTCTTGATGATGTGGCTTAATGAAAATCTGATTGCATCTCAAATAACCATCAAGGAAACAAAAATTAGAGCCGCTGATGAGCCTCTCTAAAATCTAGTCGATAAAAGGGACTGGAAAATGATCTTTGATCATTGTGGCGTTCAACCTTCTATAGTCAACGCAAACATGCCACCCGATCACTAGTCTAGTAGAGATCATCTCATCATTAGAATTAGTGGTGACCGTTATTCCTCCCTTTTTAGGAACCATCTGGGTTGGACTAACCCAATTTGAATCAGAGAGAGCATATATAACACTTGTAGATAAGAGTTTTACTACCTCTTTTTTCACTATCTCATTCATGATGGGGTTTAGTCTCCATTCATGTTGCACTACAACATTTGATCCTTCGTCCAATCTGATCTTGTGTTGGCAAAAACTAGGGGAAATTCCATTTATATCTACTATTGACTAGCTGAATGCAACACTATGGTTCTTTATCACCTCAAGAAGTTGCTCCTCTTCCCGCACTCTTAGTGAAGCCAAAATTATGACTAAAAGTTTCTCCTCTGTTGCTGAGAAAATGTATTTCAAATGAGGTGGTAATGGCTCCAACTCCAACTCTCGGGGATTCAACAAAGAAGGAACCAATGGTGGTGGGGGTGATCCCAAATCCTCAAAGTTCCTTGTATAGTAGCATGGCAATATCTTGAGAAGCAATGCACACTCCTCCAAAGAATAGTGTCTAGTATAATCATCTACTATATTCATAAGACATACCTCTAAAGGCCACTGTGGGTATGATTGAACTAGTGTGGTAGAGGATTCCTCCTCCATTGTTGTTGGGAAAAATCCTCTGTTGGGTCATCAGGATGTTGAAATGCCTTTATTAAAGATATCTCCTTCGTGTTGTCCAAGATTTCCACTACCAATGTGCCTTTTTGTATGTGCGCCATCACGTGATGCATCTCAAGAAATGACTTTCCCAAAAATAATGATACATTTTCTTAGACTTTCTGCAACATATAACATTGGGCTTTAGCTTTTGCAGTCTGTGTAGGCTCAAGCATTAAGATTTTAAATCACTCGTCCATGTTGCCCATATTTAATCTTCCTCTATCCATTTCCATAATCATGTCAGTTGTGTCTTGGGATGGTCTCCCCAGTAATAGCTTTTTGTCTTTCCCATCTTGCATATCCATGACAACAAGGTCTGTATGAAACACAAACTTGTCCACCTTGACAAGAACATCCTCGTAAATACCATAAGGCCTCACCACATAATTGTTTGCCAACTGAATAGTCATATTGCTCTTTTTGGACTCTTGTAGACCTACCTTTCTGAAAGTGGTCAAGGGTATAGGGTTGATGCTAGCCCCTGAATCACATAAGGCCTCTTCAAAATTTGTCCTCCAAATAAAAGAAGATATATTAAAACAACTAGGATCCTATCTTTTTTGTGGCAATATACCCAGAATGAATACACAACCAGGATCCTGTCCTTTTGGTGGCAATGTACCCAGAATGAATGCACTGACGTGCTCTTTTAGAACTACAACCTCAGAATCATTTGTTCCCCTCTTTAAGAAATTTGCCATGTGGAAAAGAAGATTGGGCGTCATGCCGAGAGGGAAAGGCAGAAGAGGGCGAGGGCGTCTTCCTCGTGCGAGAGGGGGAAGGGGAAGGGTGAATTCTGCTGTTGAGCACTCATCTGCTCCTCCACACCACCAACCAGAGGCTGATGGAGAAGGAGGCAGGAAGATACCAGTCCCTCCTCAATCTCCGCAATCGCCTAGGGATGAAAGCGTCGGCGCCAGTTCCTCGAAGCCGTCTTCAGGTAAATCTGTGGAGACTTCAGCTCCTACCCGATTTAGAGACTGGCTTGCTGCTAGTAGACAGGAAAGGGAAGAAATCGAAGTGGAGGTAGACTATGTCGAGCCAAGCATACGATATGGGGAGAAATGCGCCACAATCTCTAGCCAAGATTGTCCGATTCCAAACTGGAACGAATATCTTTCTATGCGATTTGTGGGTAGGAAACTGTTTAGCGGTCAGCTGAGTGGCTGGATGCGGCAACTTTGGCAGACCAGTGGTCCTGTCGAAGTCATAGCTGAGGAGCGGGATGGCTTCATCGCGAAGATGCTGACTGAAAGCGAGAGGAACCGTGTGCTAGATGAGGCGTCGTGGTTCATGGACGGAGCGTTGATCATCGTTCATGCGTGGAAGCCAGGGTCGACTCTCCAGCCTCTCTCCTTTCAGTGGGACCCGATCTAGTTCAAGATCGAGAACCCTGGTCTGTCGTGGACCAGGTGACATGTCAACTGTGTCGCGAGTGCCATGGGCATCCCAGTTGACGTCGATGAGCGATCCCTTACTGCTGGCTGTCTCAGAGATGCAATCGCCTACATTGAAGTCAGCTGTGAGCATAAGCTCCCTAGAGCCGTGAAGGTGGAGGTTGATTTGTCGCTGAAAACCTTGAAGGTGGAGTCGATTGCTCGTCCTGTGATCTACCCCAGCTGCAAGAATTTTGGGCACAAGGGGATGTCGTGTCCACTGCAGGCAAGAAAACCGCCACCTGAGAAAGACATTCAAATCAGATTGGGCAAATCAGCTATTCGACGTAATGCCAAGGAGGCTATCAAGCCTACAAAGCAACCATCGAGCAATGCTTGTGAGGTCCTCTCAGATGAGGATGATAATCTACGTGAACTGATATTTCAACAGGTCAAAGACACTGTCATTGACAGTGAACGAGAGATCCACCTATCCCACTATTCTTCTTCCAACATTCAATTGGAGGAACCTGACTTGGTTGGGGGCACGCCTAGTTGTAATGTTGGTAGTAGGAACGTTGACCGGGATTGGAGATTGCCAAGAAGGGTGAAAAATCCTCTGGATCTGGTTCTTTTCAGCTGAATAAAATATGGAATAGCTACAGGTTCTCGAGCCACTCCAAAGAGGACCTGTTCAGAGTAGATGAGGTATCTAATGCCTCTGACCGTGAATCAGAGCACTGGGATGAATTCTCTATGGACTATGATCAAGTCTGGTCAAAGAGAAAGAAGAAGTCAGGCAGAAAGAAGTTGGTTGGGTACTAATGTGCTCATCGGCCTTGCAAAATCTTGAGCCGCTTGTTTCCTTTATGGCTGCAGTTTGTTATCATTGGGTTCCTAAAGAAGGGAATGTTGATAGCTGATGAAGATGGGTGGTACGCCCCTGAAATCCATTCTTTCAGACGTGAGTAGACTGCATATGGAGGTCAGGGGGGTCTCCCCTCCATGGACATAAGTTGTTTATCATAATCTTTGGATGGGCTATATTGGGTCATTCTCTGCTGTTTCGGTTGCAGGCCTGCAAGTAGTTTGGATCTGTTGATGGCTAGCCTTTGACGTTGCTATCTTCTCATGCAGTTTAAGGCTACCTCAGGCAGCTTGATGTCACACTTTGAAAGTGGTCATATTGTCAGTGATTGTTGAGTCGTCTGTAAGCAGCTCTTAAACTGTGTTGTAGATGCTAGCATTGGTTAGGGGTTGATTTCATCTCTCTCTCCTTCTACTTTTTAGGAGGTCTTGGAGTAGGACCTATGTGTTTTTTCTAGATTTTTTCTATCCTGGTTGTATGGGGTGCTCCTTTGTGCCCAAAGTTTTGGATTTCATTTAATAGTAACATGCTTTTTGGACCGACCAAAAAAAAGAAATTTGCCATGTGAAGGGATCTTCTCAATTCATAAATCAATGGGATATTGACATGCAATTTTCTGAAGCTGACCAGATATTTCTAAAATTGTTGATCCACCTTTGTTGCTTTTAGACTATTTGGAAAGGATACTGACTTTACCAATTTCCATTGATGAGATGAGACATATGTCCTCTTTCTTTCTTCTTATGGCTCGTCAACTATCTTTTGTCTATTACAGTATCTGGTTCCACTGTATCAACTATCACTACCTTGTCTTTTTCACCAGTGGCTTCTCCTGCATATGAACTAGATGGGGTATCATTTAAGAATTTTCTACAAGTTTGAAGTAAAACTGCCTTGACCTGTTGATTTCCAGAAGGTATATTGGTATTAGTTGGCAATCCTTGTTGTCCTGGCTTCTTTAAGGAAGCCACCTCCGCTGCTATCTGAGAAATATGTGTTTCAATATTGTGGATCTGCACTCCCTAGTTCTGAAGTTCTCTTGGAGTGTGGCTGATAAGAACTTCATTTTGGTTTACTATCTTCTCAAGCATCTCCTCAATTGGGTCATTTTATTGGGACCCCTGTCCTATTGATATTGTGTTTGGCCATCAACCTACTATGGCTTAGACTGTTGTTCCAAGGATGGGTATTGCTGAAAATTGTTGGGATCCTTCCAGGAGAACTTAGGATCCTTCCTCCAAGAATAGTCATTGTTTCTGTACTATTGTTGTTGTCGTGCAAATTTTCACTCCTTGTCCTCCCCTTCCAAAGAATGTCCATCGTTAGCACACAACTTCTTAGCAATTAAGTTTAGCTTTTTGTTTAGCACAGAAATTACCTTGGACTCCCCAACACTTTTAAGAGTTGTTGGGTTCTCTCTCTCTCTTCTACACATACTGGTTCTTAGACATATTCTTTAAGATCTCATGACAACAGAGTGGCTTATTCTTGAGGAAGAAGCCTGCTTCTGCACTGTCAAGTGTGGTCCTTTCTCCCTTGTGCAGACCATAGTAGAAAATATTTTCCTGACATAAAAAATCAATGCCATGGTGAGGGACTGTAACATCCCTGACCTGGGTTATGTGTTAACCCTAGATGATTTACCTAATAATGTTGAGTAGATGCTTAATCTTATCTTGGGAAAAGTAATGAGGGCTCATGAGAAACTTATGTTTCAATTTTGGTCCTGTTTGAACAATGTTGAAGCAATGTTTGCTTATTTTGGACTAAAGTGCAAATTACCCAAGTTGAGGAGTTAAATTGCAAATGTTACATGATAAGATGTTCCTATGATTTTGAGACATCATAAGAATGAATATAATGTAGTGGTATGGTTTTCACAAGCTTGGGCACCAAGATTAAGCTTGTAAAGCAATCCTTGTGTAATAAAACCTAGTTTTGGTGTAAAGTGCAATTTACCCAAAATCTAGGGTTCAATATGAAAATTACCACCTCAATAAGGTCCCTAATGTTTCTTGGCATCATATATAGAAAAGAACATGAGAGGGGCGCCTCATTTGAATTAAGTTGGAGGAGAGAGAATCTTGATATTAAAATAATCAAGATTTAATCCTAAGTGAAACCCTAATTTAATTTCGGGCAAAAATGAATGTATTAATTAAAGGGCCTTCAACCAAAATTAAAATGTTTGAATTCAGATGTGTTTGTATGAGCTTAAATCCTTGCAAAGGCACGAGCATATCAAAGGGAGTGGATAACTCACTCACAATTTTATATGAAAAAGAAATATCCACTCACATATGGATATTAATATAATATGATTTAAGGTGCTTGATTAGCTTTTCTTTAAATCGTGGATAATTGAGAGGAATAAGAGGAAAACAAGATAGCCTCATCCCTAAGGAAGATAAGGGGGGAAGAGGCAGCCATCTTTTTGGGATTAAATGAATTTTTATAAGGCACTTTCTCTCTCCTTGAATTCCTTATAAAAAGACCCTTTACAAGCCAAATGAAAGGCTTTTTCGTTTGCACTTCCTCTCCTTGCTTGGGAAACGACCAAGTTAGATTGGGAGGATCAGCAGGACGACCCCCAACCTGTTGGTAAGGTTCTTGACCTCCTTTCACCTTGAATCCATGGTGAAAATAAAAAATCAATGCATGAATTCTTCATATCTCGACCTCCTCTTCAATTCTAACCAATTCTTTTCACTCAAAGCTTGAGGACGACCCTTGGAATAGTGAAAGGAGTTGCATCCACCATTTTTTACATGAGCTTGGAGCTTTGGAGCTCAATTGGAGGCGGGTTTTATAAGTTGAACCCTTTTTCATTGTTATTCAACCATTAATCTTGCAATTTCAATGATTCCTTCATTATCTTGTTTAATTGCTGGTTGAAAATGGTTATTTCATGAAATCAGAAGTTGTTAGAACTTCAGGGACGAAGTTAGATGATTATTACATCATCTTAGATACTTTTTGCAAAGAAATCATGGTTCATACGGTTTTGAGTTAATTGCTCATGCGGTTTCACCAAACCGTTTGAGAGCAAACGGTTTGAAACCGTTTGGGAGCAAACGGTTTCAAAACCATTTGAGTGAGTTGACCAAGGGTTGACCGTTTGATATTACTGTTCCTAATGATGTTGGTTAATAACTCACCAAAGTTTATGGATTATTTCCAAAGGAATCATGAGTTGAAGGCTAATCAATTAGGCAAAGCCTAATTGGATTAAGTGTTGATTTTCAACTTGATTTATTTGCCTTTTTGGGCAAACAGTTTCAAAACCGTTTGAGAGGGTTGACCAAGGGTTTACCGTTTGAGATTCCTGTTCCTAATGATTTTGGTCAATAACCCACCAAATTTGATGGATTCATTCCCAAGAAATCATGAGATGAAGGCTAATCAATTGGGCAAACCCTAATTGAAATTAGTGCTGAAATTCCAATGAGTTGATTTGAGATTTTGGGTTGATTAGCCCAAACAGTTTCAAAACCGTTTGGGGATCACCCAAACGGTTTCAAAATTGTTTGGGGATCACCCAAGACCGTTTGGAGGTCTGGGGTTAAGTATAGTTGATCAATTGAAGGTCCAAAGGTATCAAATCACTTTGCAACTAAGTGTTGATTTGATGATCAACTCTATGGCTCAAATCCTAATGATTTTTCACTAGAATCCAAGGGTTGTATGAGACAAACGGTCTCAAGACCGTTTGGAGCTCATCCAAACGGTCTCAAGAGCGTTTGGAGGTCACCCAAGACCATTTGGAGGTCTAGGTGTGAGTATGGTTAAGCAATTGATGATCCAATGTTACTAAGTTAAAGTGTAATCAATTGCTGATTTGGTGATCAATCCAATGATCCAAACCTTAATTGGTTGACTCAGATTTTGATGAAATGATGGGAAAACGGTCTCAAGACCGTTTGGAGGTCATCTAAACTACCTCAAGACCGTTTGGGGTCAGGTCATGTTCATTTTGGATGATGGTTCAAAGGTTTCAAAGTAACTAATCTTGCATTGATTAGTGTTGAAGGACCATTGATTCCAAACCCTAATTCAATTGATTCAAACCCTAGTTGATGACTAATTGAGGGTTAAATCAGTTGTAGGTTGACCTATTTAACTCAGTTGAAGTATGATGATAGGTCCAATTGACGAATGGGTACATGAATTCAATGATTAAAGGAATCAACATTGAGAACCCTAAATTGATTTGACCGGTTGAGACCATATTTGGTCCATGCAGTTTTGAGGAGGTTTGGACCAAACGGTCTCAAGAACGTTTGGGACCAAACGATCCCAAATCATTTGGAGACCCAAAATGCAAACGGGTTCAATACCTACTTTGTCTAATCGATTTCAAGTACAACTTGTTCAAATGGTTTTCAACCAATTGATGTATAAGAACCAAGATAATTGAGGGTCTAAGTAATTAACTTTGTGAAGATTAACATGGTTAATCCATTTGAATATCTCATGTGATTGAAGGTTCGATATGGTGAACCTATTTAGATACTTAATTCATTTGAAGATTTTGATGGTTAACCCGATTGATCATTTTGTGGAATTGAAAGTTTAATTGGTCAATTCCTTATATAAGTGATGGTTTAATTGATTAGACCATTTGGACATCTCATATGATCCAAGGTCAATCAGCTATGTGATTATTAAAGATGTAGACCCATGATGATTGTGAAGGTTAACCCTAGCTATGTGTACCCAAGTGAAGAGTTGACCTAGATTAATCTTGGAGTAGTTAACATCCTAAAGAGGATGAGAGAGAGAATGAGAGGGATGAATGATTATATAATTAAGCTCTAATTCTCTCATTATGAGTAAACTATGTGATAAGGGTTTGATCCATAATAATGAGATCATGAAACCCTAATCAATGAGCCCTAACCCTAATTAGAGCAATGCTATGTGTGAAGACCTAATTAGAGCAATGCTATGTGTGAAACCCTAATCTAGGGAAATGCTGAGTGTTATTATAAATCCAGGATGATGAAGTAACCTTCACTTGTTGTAACAATGAAGGAAACCCTAATTTAATGGGAATTGTATATCCTAACCCTAATTTGGGTATGAGGAAAGAGAAACCCCACATGGATGTGAGTGGTGAACCCTAATCCCTTAAATGGGATAAAGGTATATTAAACCCTAATATAGGGTTGTGCTACTAATTCTATGTGAATTTCTATCATTGGGTGATGTGTTGTGAAATCCTAATTTCACATAATACTAGGTGAAACCCTGATATAGAAGGATGATTATATGAAACTCTATTGAAGAGTAATACTATGTGAAATCCATAAATGTATGGAATATTCTAGGTGAATCCTCAAATTATAAATATGGAGAACAATATTCCTAATAATGGAATAGTGGTTAAGGTTATGACAAAGGTAATACCTAGAGAGATTGATTATGGATATCCTTATATCAATAGTTCTTAATTTAAGGATGAGTCCATAATATTGGCAATGGTTGTATATTCTAAGTGAGTGATTAATGATCACTACTTTACATGATAAATGTGATGAACGGGTGCAAAAAGTATTAGGATGGGGAATACCCTAATACAAGCTAAGTGTATAAACTCAAGTAAGATAAGGTGTTGAGGGAAGTGATATATCATGATATGATTGATATCACGTCTAACACCCCAATGCTAGTATACCTTGATGAGTTATAAGTCCAGGATAATTGGATGAATGACACATGAGATGTGTCATGTCAATGGTTACATTGTAATGTAATGCACTCTGTTGAATGTAGGCTAACATGCCTTATGAAAGGGTTAGTTCAACCCTATAAACTATGATGTGATCATATTCTGATAAAGATGAGAGAGAAACTCATGATGTGTGTTGATAGTTCATTCAATGATGAATGATGACAATAAATAAGTATGATTGAATACTTATGATATCCATATTGATTCCTTGCTATATGAAACCCTAATACGGGGTAATGCTATGTGAAAACCTAATACAAGGTACTTTTATGTGAAACCTTAATACAAAGTGATGCTATGTGAAGTTCCAACACAGAGTAATCCTATGTGAAGCTCAAATACAGACTAATGGGTTATGAATGTAATAAGATAACCCTTGTATTGCATAGTACTAATATGTAATGGCATCATGATCACTGATCATGCAGGTATGTTGAGATGATGAGCATAGACAGGTATGAGCTATGATGTTCTGTATACTGAAAATGTTTTATAGGCCTTATAAGCTTCATATGCTTTGTGTGGTAAGAATCATTGAACTTTGTATACTATGTGCAATACTTTGTGTAGAAAGATTTATAATGTCCCTGGTCAGATGACCTGAAGGTATGAAGTTATCTAATAAGTGATAACAAGTGTTCCATGATGAGATAAGGGTTTAAATACCCAGATTCTATAATCATGATAATGAACTTGTTAAGAAGTGGAAATGAACTTGATGAGATGAGGGTCTAAGATCCCAACACTGTGTGAAAAGAGTATGGCTACAGGCCATGACTCCCCAATAACAATGCTAGGCATTAGATATATGATCTAAGCCTGAAGAGAGTAAATGTTGTGGTAATGATTCTTTAGTGAATAAGTGTTATACATGTTCTTCATATTCTTTAAAGGATAAGTAACATGTTGTTCTATCAAATTATAGCTATAATGCTTTTGATAAGAATAATGTTCTAATCTGTTAGACATGAAAATATCTGCTACCAAACAAATATAATTCCTTTGTGTATATTTATCTTCTTAAGATGCAATAATAATGTTTCTGACAGAGAGTTATATCTCTCGCTGGGGCAATTTACAATTTTCTCACCCCCGTGGGAATCACATTTTAGGTGGACGCGGGCGAGGAGGCAGGAATCCTTCAATAGGTGAAGGACAACAACAGCAGCAGCAGAGACAGCAGTGAAGTCTCAGGTGGAGACACTGGCTGTTATGTCTTGTATAGATGTAAATAGAGTCATACGTGTCGTCCTTGTACTCTCAGGTCCTCGGAGTAGTAGTTAGTGCTTTCGAGATTTTGGATTAGTGCCTCGAGATTTTATATTGCCTGTGTTTAGCTTGATAGGACAGTTAATGCTTGTAATTCTCAAAAGGAGATGATACAGAATATTTACCTGTGAACAAGAATATAATTATGTTACTTTGGTTCTATGTGAGAAAGTTTTCCTTCAATGGATCTTTTGATAAAAAAGTTTTAATTTTTAGTGATTTTTGGTAATCCGCTACTTAGTGAATGCTTCCGTATTAGTTAATCTTGTTTTCATAAGACAGACGTCACAATGGTAAATCAGGTCCATGGCTCAGTGATGATGGAGCACGGCGAACCAGTCCCGTGGCTCGGATTTCTAGCACTGATACCTGTATCAAGGTGGGCTAGGTAGGGGGTTTCCTGACCCTATGTGGCTGAGGCCACTGCCCTGCTTGTTGGTTCTTATGCACTGACCACAAGGGTATGAGGTCATGGAGTCCATCTCTTCCATTAACCTTGTATGGAAACCGATTGTGACCAAGCAATAGTTGGTTTGGATCTAAGTGGTACGACTCACTTCCTCATGGAATAATAAATCATAATCCAACCGTATAGTATTTTTGCTTAGGACAAACACAGAACATTGGTTGATGCCTTATTTGTATAGTTGTCCTAGATATATCTTGCAGTTGATTACATGTTCTTCAGATATTATGATAAGTTCTTATTTGACTTGTTTTGTCAAATATTATCATCTATTCATATGCTTCCTAAGTATTCTGGTAAGATGTTATAACAGTTAGATCTGCTTAGCATGTTACATATATCATCTACTTATATCTGTTACCTACTTTATCTATTCTAGTTTCTCTTTTGAGGTTTTATTATTTGTTGGGGAGTTATATTTATCGATGGGACTATGTGTCTCACCCCATTGGTTTAAAACCTTTTTAGGTGGTCGTGCCAGACATGGTGGTGATCATGGTGTTGCATCTGAGTAGCAAGAGGAACAGTAGAAGGCAAGAGATGGATATAATATTGTTTTGGTTGTTTTGTAGTAGAGTCCTAGAGTCATCCTTGTACTCTCAGGTACTCGGAGGTGTTTTGGCAAAGTTTCACGATGTAAAGTTGATATGACTTTCTTATCATGTTGTTGACATGGCTAGGTATGTTATGTATATAAACAAGTGATGAACTCTTTGTGCTTATGGGATAGCTAGATCCTATGAGCTATGGACATGTATCAAGTATATATATATATATATATATATATATATATATATATATATATATATAACATGTTTCTTTGCAGGATGTGGATCTGGTTGTAATAGTTCTTTTCTTATCTTCTTTCCGCAATCGGTTTTAAATAACCCGCATTTTTGGTAAAATGATGTTTATAGTGGTTCGACATGTTTTCATGTGGCATTTCGTTGTCTTTATGATGGCGAGATGTCATAATTTTCTTCATTAGATAGTCAAAATACCATCAAATTAATCTATGTTTATTAATTACTTTAATTAATTAGGCTAAAAATCTGAATTGTTCTTTAAAAGATTATCCTTTAGATTTGATCCTAGAGTTGTACTACAATTAGACTCTTCTGCTTGCGGGTGGTGACTATCTCATGCTAGATTAGAAAAAATCTTGGAGGTTTGTTACTAAATAAAGTTCCTGTCCAATGAGAGGTTGGTCAAAGGCCTGATAATGATGACTACTTGGTATAACAGAGTTAATGACTAAAAGGAGTGATTTCATTTTGCTAAATAACTATTGATTGTTTCTTTTGTTCATTTTTCTACAAAAATTTTCAAGTGATGAATGTCGTAAATATATATATCTCTTTCCATGTACCAAATCCTCCTGTATTGATATACTCAGTTCTCTTAAATTTTAGGTTCAAAAAGAGCATAAGTAAAAAATTGTCATGTGAGGAACTGAGCAATGCATATATTGTACCTTTTATATAAGATCCAAGTTAGTATACATGTTCAAAATTGTAGAATTCTCTTTTCAATGTATAATTGTAATTCTTTAGTACTTATTTTGTAATAGTATACAAGTTGAATGTTGAGAATGTCTTTATTGTATGCATCTAGTAGTTTGTTCATGTATGTTGTGCTTTAATGCTTACACATTGAATTGTGATATACAATTGTAGAATGACATTAGAGTAGTCCTCTCTTCCACATGGGGTTTCGGGATGGTGCAATCTAGTTTCATCACACATACAATGCTTGTGTACTGCTTTTATTTGTAACATTCATTATTATATTTGTATCTCAATTTGCTACAAAAGGATTATTAGTATCAGTGATGTCGAGCATCCACAATCCCATTAGATAGACATTGGAAATGTAAATTTAGGTCATGAGCTAACACATATAGTGTTAGTCATTTGACATTGTTAGCTCTGGTCGAAGATGGGACGTGGTGTCCTGAGAGAAGAGATTGTTCCTACTCAACCTCCCTAACGTCAACTATCATTATATAGTAATATGGGAAACGAAATTACCTCAATAAAAGCCGCACTCACCTCTATTCCCCTCCTCATATTGAATACATTTGATAGAAAATATCATCTAGCAACTTTTCTATTGATGTTAAATGGACTTGGCACGATGTGTACACCTTAAAAAAGGCATATTTATTCAATGCCCACCCCGAAACGCTTCATTTATGTCAAAAATATATAGAAGATCAAAATATCCACTCAAAATTCACATCCGTATATGACTGATTGGCCATAACAAGCTTACGATAGAAGAATCTTGAGGTTTCTATGGACCAAGAATTTTCCTCCTTTGTCAAAGATGTTATAAGAACACTGACCATTTATTCTTTCATTGTTTAGAGACACAATGTATTTAGACTCATTTCTTCCCTTCACTAGACAGCATGACTGATATTAGCATCAAAACATTCCATAGGTTGAAAATTACATACGCTAGGAATACAAAATTATGAATCTAGCATTCACCATGTTTTGGAATATCTGCATAGCGTGAGACAAGATTTTATTTAAAAATCAACCTATTTCTAGCGCAAACTTGTATCAAAACATCACTGATTTATATTATGATATTATATCGAGTTACAGTTGAGGCAGGCACTTTGATCGAGGGACAAGAGCAAGGACACACGCACAAAGACCGATTTCATGAAGATGTCATCTACCATTGATCATACACAACATTTATTATGGCTGTGAAGACTGGCTATTCCGTCTAAACATTATGCTAGATACATTTTATGTCTTGATTTCTAGCTGGTTATGTTATAGACTTATGATGGGGTGCCTCACCTCTTTTCTATGTGTTTTCGTTCTGCCATCTCAACTTCCCATCTTGTGTGTTTAAATGTACTACTTGTAACTTAACGCATTATGGCTATCACTAATTTCTACTATGTAATCTGATTTCACAGATGTAATGTCAAATACAATTTATTACAATACCATTGAACTTTTTATTTAAAAAAAGTAATGTGAAAAATAACTCTTAATGACTGCACCACTGAACGATTGCGTTTTCACAACATTTGCATGTTCACAAAGTGTAGGAAACCCGATTTCATGAGTTGGTCATCGTAATAATCAGTAAGTCCGTTTTGTGGACACAAACACGAAAATTTAGTTACCGAGATGTTAGAATAAAATTATATACGTAATAAATATAAAGAATTTTGAAAAAAAATCTCATTTTTACACTAGGGACTGTTTGGTAAAATATAGTCGGACAACAAAGCACCTGTTTGATATACATTTTTACATTATGAATTTAGACAACTACAGACAACGTACACGCTCGAAAATCTGGGTTACTCCTGCACCAAACAAGGCCTTATCCTGCACCACACACAGCGCACCGCGCATTTGTTATATTTTTTTAGTGATTATTTTTACGCTATAAATAGGAACCCATTTAAGCGAGAAGGCAGAGCAACCCAGAGGTCTGAGTGCTCAGTGATCATTCCAGCCAGTTCTCTCTCTCTCTCTTTCTCTCGCTACTGGTTGGTAAGTGATAATTTTAGCCCAGTTCTCTCTCTCTCTCTCATTCCGTTGGTAAGTAATCACCTAGCCCGGTTCTCGCTCTCTCTCGCCCGCGCGCGCGCCGGCCCGCACACACACACCGTGATAGCCATCGCCACAGTCTCGGTGTGTTTCTCCGGCGATTGATAATCTACTGGCTTTTTGGCACGGGGTTAATTTTAGGGTACGTAGGTGGTTTCTTAGCGAAGCCGAGACTGTGTATTCTGAGGTCATTATCCATCTCTCCGGCAACTTCTTCGAAGTGTAGTAGCGTGACGTCCCTCTTCCTCCGTCTTCCAGTCTAGCAACTAGTTCATCATGCCCACCTGGTTTTCCCGGCAGCCAAACTCCACCTTAAGGGCTTACCAAGCCAGCACCTTCCTCAACAATGGACACTCCCTAACTAACTATGACAGTTCGCTCTTCCACAACATACCGTCATGGATCTAGCCCGAATGTTGATGTCCCTTTTCGTTTCGTGACTGCTCCTTCGTCAAGTCAACGGCGTTTCTGTCAACGTCCTAATGAATTTGGTGGGGCTGAGATAAGCACCTTTCTGGTGTATATAAGCTTCTAAATATTAAAATTCTGTTTCTTTGGTTTTTGAGTTCAACGTGTACAGTTGTTGAACGTTCAATCGCGATATCATAATCCCTAGGCTGTAATTTCTAAATTTCCCCCTTCATCACTTTATTGATTGCCGATAAATCCTGTACCACATGGTGCGGCTGCTCTGGCGATGAACCTATAACTTAAGGCTTCACATCTTATTTACTTCCACGCAGGCACCCAAAAAAATTATACGAGATGGGCTTCCGAAAGAAAATGTTCTTCAAGTGCCTGAGGTCAATTGCTTTGCACGCTATAGGCCTCGGTATAGTGGATGTAGCTCTCATCGTAGCGGATATGATCGACACCACGGACACCGCCATGACTCTTCATGATCTTGCATCCTCCAGCGTCGATGCTCCTCACAGTCTGCACAGACCCAGTCAAATATCTTCTGTCGGCTATGGGCATCCACCACCCAGCTATAAGCATCTACCCCTGCCCTTACAGGTTAAGGAAGACCCCCCCGACGCACTACAATATGCAATCAAGTTTGGGCAAAACTATGGAGTTACTACGGTCGATGTTGGCGTGAAATGTGTCAAAGCCCTAATGTGATAAGCTATTCAGGTAGTAATCCTCCATCTACATGGCAACTACCCAACACGTATATATGTGCTGCCTGCTCAAGTGGGTTATGTATGCATAAACGATATGGTTCGTTTAAAAATCTAGCTGGTGTATCTGCTGTGTGTGCAATGTTTTCAGTTGGAGAGCTTCCAACTAGATTACCAGCAAGGTTTCGTTTCTTCCTGTGTGACCAGTATGTAAATTAAGGGCTTGCGTGGCGTATCATTCTCATCAATTAAGTAACAATGAATAAGGGTATTACTTTTGCCTCGTCTTCAATTTCTCTAGTTTTTTTTTTAACTAAATCCTATGGATAGGATATATCACTCGATCACTGATGTATAGCTTTGAGTATGCTCTGCTTTGGACCTAAAACCTTAAACCGTATTACAAGTTTACATAAATACCAAATCTACATAATCGTCAACTAGAATCATACCCAACGATGCATCCGATACATTTCCCCCGATACTGCCCATTCCTGTCGTTCGAAAAAAATGAAGAAGGTATATTCTAGATTTATAATCAACGCGGAAAAATAAATCTGAATATAAAATGTAAAAAGAATCAGATAGCACACTTTGCCACTTTGATCACCCAAAATAGTACAATTTCAAAATTATATACTAGAATTAGAATCATTTTCCTCTGCGGAGCACTCATTGTCGAGGACAGTCAGATGCACCCCAATTCGGAATGCATCCCTTTAGCAAGGCCACTGTCTCCCCAAATGGGATGCATTGATCTCACATTAATGACACATACCATGTTAGAACATATCTAGTCATAAACTTTATTTTCCCTCACCAATCATTGTCTTTCCTATTCAATACTACTATAACAATGAAACAAATTAGTTATATCACTTATTCAAAGCTAGGTCAATAATATCATCAAATTTGAGTTCTAAATAGAATATTGTTGATTGTTGTTATATTTGATTAATTCACTATAATAAACTATATTTTTATTGATATGATTGAATAACTGTTTACACAATACTTGACAACTTATTGATGGAGCCCTAGTTTGCGTTTCCACATGTATCTTTTGACTCCCTTTTTACATGAAGATGTTTCATATACGCATGCTATTCCTCTATTAAATAGTTTTATTATCAAATGTACTTATGGAGGATTTTTACATGTTTTACATGAACTTTTGGATTCTACTTGATGCAAGGAGGAGAGGAAGGTGATTCATGAGACTCCACCAAGCATTGAGGAGTTCAAGGAGTGACTAAAGCCAAATACAACCTACCCCTGGCATCCTAGAGTTATTGAAGCAAAAAGCCCCCTTTACTGACTAAGAATACTCAAGGGTAGCTCAAAACCCCCAAAATATGATTGTTCTACGTCAAGAATGACCACTCAAAAGCAAAGCAAGCATCATAGTCCCTTAAAAGACCCCCAACTCCATTTTCACAACAATCAATGCATAGAACAGTCATTCTATCCTTAGTGTGACCGTGCTACTTTAGCCAAATTCCACCATTTCCTACCCGTTTACCTTAAATCTTATAAAAATCCACAAAAACAACATAACCCCTAGTCATAGAACAATCATTCTTTACTAAAAAAGGATGTGCTATTTTAGCCAATTTCACCAAATCCCTATCATTTCACCTATATTCCCACATATTTCCTTCACTATCCAACATGAACGTTCTTATAAGAATGGCCATTCACCTCATAAGCAGAACAACTGTTCTGAGAAGAATGATCTTTCTAATTGCCCCTACCATATCCTCAACCATTAGTTCTATTTCAATTTAGAAAAATCATTCAACCCAGTCTTCCCATATCCATACACGTGGCTAGAACAAACATTCTACCATGAGACCTTACTACTACCTACACTACATTTCCTAAACTACCCCCTCTTACCCTAGACACCCTATCCCTCTATCCACCCTATCCCCTTATGCAAACATTCGTAGTTGCCAAGGGACAATGACTACTATCTCTTACATTCATTTAGCCACTCGATGCGTGTTTATTACACGTTTATAATGCAAGTCCAAGTGTCAAAGTAATATAGGTCAAAAGTGGCCCGAATATCAAGCTCGGGGAAATGTGAATCCAAAGACTGCTACTAACTATGACTCGATCAGTTAGACATAGTGAAAAAGGTGATTGATTGATTGAATAATTGCAAGAACTAAATTACTAGGTTGTGATCACAATTGGAATGGATTCCCTAGGAATACACTTTCACCATGATTTATACTGCAACTAACATTATAAATTAATATTTATTCCTTCTAACCTGGATCAAGGGACCTGTAGTAAGAATTACCTGCTCTCGTAGTGTAATTCACTACCTAATGTAATACAAATCCCACTCTCATAGCGACTATATTATTAGTTAGGTGCTTTGATGAATCCTTTGGGCTATACCCTTCACAACCGTAAGATCTCTCGAGAGACGCGGTCTAGGCTATGTAAATCTACAATCTCTCTCAAAACAATTAACAGTTTAAGAAATCAACTATGATGATCAAACATAGATAATTTATGAAGCAATCGTAGAGTTATGTCCATAAATTAGGAAAAACATAAATATAAACTCATAATTGTCAATTAGAACACAAAACTAAGATACTCCCAGATCCTAAGGAATTAGGGGATAGCCCTACATCATATCAGTTGTCATACACATAGATAGAGAAGGGAAAAGTGAGGAAAACATTAAAGAAATAATGAAAACCCTGGAGAAAATGATATGGTTGACTCCCTCTAACGAACATGGTGATTTTCCATCCTCTGGCAGCAAATCCATCCACTAGAAGTGCTTGAATCATCTAGAACTTCACTTTATCCTCTCCTTTCTTTTCTCATAGCTATCCTCTATCATGCAACCAACTCCAACATGATTCTTAGGCCTGTCCAAAATCCTCCCTAGTCATAAGATTGACTTAGGGTGTCATTAAGTCATGGTCGTTGAATCAATAGCCATCTTTAATCTCATCTGATCACGACAAGTCATTACCACAGACAAGATGTCGGTAGCACCGAGTCCTCTTCTAGGTCGCGACTCCATGTGAGAGCCGGTACTACCAAGTGAAGTGTCAATAGCACTGAGTTGCTTCTTGAAATATCCTAATGATTTTTCCAGGTACATGTCGGTACCACTAATAGGAGGTCGGTGGCACTGAATGGCTTTAGTTGTGTTATTTCTCTATAAGTCGATAGTACTGAATCTAATGTTGATACCATCCAGTGTCTTTGACTCATTCATGTCCTTTTCTTCTATTGCCAGTACCACTAAAAATGCTATTAGTAGCACTGAGCTGAATGAGGACTTGCCAATTCACCTAAAATTCAAAATGAAGAACATAAGTCCCATCAATGAAATGGTAGAAGTAGCTAATAATTGATGCAAATGTATATCTCGTGATTATAATCATAAACCATGCACAAATAATGTCAAAATGAGAAAATATGCATGAAATACATAATAAAATAGCTTGTGAATAGAAAATAATATTCAGTGCATCAAAATCCCCTAAGCTTAAATGTTGCTCGCCCTCAAGAAACACTTCCTTAGACCTATTTTAGACAACTCAGCAAAAGGATAAATAATATGAGCTTTATTTATCAAATACCCCCACATGGGGGTCCCAAACCGACCCTTATTGACCGATCAAATAACTACTCTCAAGTTACCAAAAATTTTCATTAAAGATGTCCAACCTTAGATCAGTAGAACACTATCAATAGAGCGGTTAATATCATAACTAATATGTCATTGCTTGGTGCATCATGTGATTCTCTAACTACATTTCTCTTTTCTACCTACCAAACTAATTGGAAGCAGTTCCCCTTATAAGAATGAATGAGGAAATGAATTATATTTGTGGCCTACCGTAAAGAGAAATGGATGGAATGAAGTAGGTGTATCATGAAGAATCACAAGTAACGTTTGAATCAATTATGTAAAAAAAACATGATGAACATGTAAAACGAAGGAAGTGAGAAATGCAGGAATCCTAATGCCTACTGTTTTTGGTAGAATAAGGTATACACTGAAAGTCTCATCTGATTGATGAGAATAGAAAAAAAGAATATATCATGTAGTTGTTTTCATCTCTTCTTGAAGAAAAATTTAGAACTAAGCCTATGGCATCCTTTTATCCCTCTTTATTTCACATATATTATTATTTTTTCATTGGCCCACTATTTTAGCATGGTTGAATAGTTTGCCCGAGCTTCACTATAACAACTCATTATTTTTTTTTGCATTTTTTAGGGGTTTTGATGTGTATGCATGCACTTTATTTTTAGAGGAAAACAACATGGGTACATGATGTAACAATGAATGATGCATATGATATGCTCTACATGATTTTTTTGTTATGAAACAGATTGATATAGACATTTTATTATTATTTTTGTAACTAGTGAAATAAAAGGAAAGTAACTAATGTCACCTATTATGCTATACAATGCAATTAAGAGGAAACAATTCGAGTTACTTGATCATCTTGAGGTGGTGGATGAAATGTATGAAAAGTGAATGGAATCACAAGATGAAGAGACAATGCCTTTCTTAAACTATGATATGTCCCTCTCCTATCAACATGTAGATATGGTAACCATTAGAGTTTATTTATAAAAATTATATTTAAGGTCTCATTACTTGTTTGGTCCATCCAGGATCAAACTCCATCTACATCCTCAATTCATGGACAATTAAGACTTTTCATTCTAATTAAATGTCCTCCAACTAACTAAATGATGTTGCCATTAGAATTTGCAACTACTTTTTTAAAGATATGAAAATTTTAGTTTTTTTTTTAATTTTTAGTTTTCACTGCAAAAGAACAAAAGAACACACTACTAAGATGAAGGAAGAAATCATGATAATAATACTCCACAATTACACTAGATAGATGTCGATCCTACATATTTAAAATGACAACTAAAAGCATGAATATAAACATAAAAATATGAAGATAAAGCTATTATAGCACCCCCTAAGCTTGATCTTTACTATGCCCTCATAGTCAAAATCCAATCAAAGAGGTGGTACAATGGTACCCGTTCAGAATGGTGGTGGCGGCATGTTTGGATTCGGCGGGTAGAAAGTACCAGTGAAGCTTGGTTGTCGAGTTGGCATCTCTGGAAGTTGTGGGTAGTTGGAAAACTTCCTCTGTGGGTAGTTGGAAAACTTCCTCTAACTCCAATAATGATTGTAGAGTGGTTACTGATAATGCTCAATCCATTACAGGCGAGTGTGCATATTCCCCTGGTTGGCTAGAAGAAGATTGTAACGACCCCACCTCCCTAAAACCCCCAATTAAGGGAGACCCAAAGATCATAGTTGTTATTCAATTAACAGGACCAAAGGTTCGACAAATAATTAATTAATAATTATCAAATTCTACTAAACTAAACTAAAAACTAGTATAAAATAAAACTTTGCTTACCTTTTTAAAACTTTGGTAAACTACTCTATCCACAACATGGATTCATTCTATCTAATCCTCCTTGCACTTTATTTCTTAGTTTCACGATGTGTCACTTTACTGTTTGTGCTTTCAGGATTACACCTAAAACGCCGATAAACAAAACGTCGGTCAGCATATCGAAATATGTCGGTATGTGGAGGCAACTAAAATATCACAAATATGGATAACAATTTAAATATCACAATCAAGATATTTAGCAAGCCAATTTATATTTTCCATATGACATTACCCAACGCCTTTTCCCTAACCCTGAAATTACCCCCTTTAGGATTTCTCTTTTGCCATTGACTTAAGGCCACCTTCTCAATCCCGAGTTTGGTTCCTGTGAGTCACCACTTATGGTGCCCATTAGTCATGCAACATAGACCACCTTCTCAATCCCGACCTTGGTGTCTTTGGGTCACCACTCATGGTGCCCATTGGTCTACCCATTTGGGCCTGATCTCATTGCATCATCCATCAGGGTGGCATGTAGGTGCGGGAATACACATTTATATTAAATTGTGAGAATCATAGTGACTTTATAATTGCAAAATGAACATCCAAAATGTTTAGTTGCATTCAATGCGATTAACCATCCAAGAAACCTCTGGGAAACTAATGCAATTAATCATAATTAACCACATATACATGTACATGCAGATTTGAGAAAGAATAGTCCAATCAATCAAGACATCCAATCAAGCCAGTACAAAATTCCTGAAATTACATCGAATTCCTTTGTATCAAAATCTATCCAAACCATCTTGCTACTTATGGTTTCTATTCCTTTTTAGGATTTCTACCTCTTTTTAGGGTTTACTTTGCAATTAGGGTTTTTCTTCATCTTACTCATTTAAACCCTAATTTTCTCACCTATCCTTCACGAAAGTTATTAAAGTTACCTTTTAACAACTCATAACCTTAATTTCAGAAACAACACAATTAATCATCAATTAAGTCCATTAAGCCACTTTTCCATTAAATCTACCATTTTTATCCTTTTAATCATTGAGAAAGTAATTATCCCCATTTATCATCAATTCGTAGTTCATTATGGTCTAATTCACATATGAACATTATTTACCATTAATTCTACCTTTTATCCACTCGAAAACCCTAATTTTGACATTAAGGGTATTTATCCACAATTAGGAATCTTTGTACACGAAATAGATTAGAACCATCATATTTCAACTTTGTACATGGATTTGCCCATTAAAATCATTAAGTATCATAATTACTAACGTTAGGGTTCAAGGTTCATTAAAGCATATGGAACCCTAAATTAATCAAATTACTCATGAAGATCATCCTTTTAGATCTAATATGCCCTTCTATTAACAACATGTTAATATCTGCTTTAAACACCCATATAATCCTTTTCTAATTCATTAATCATCAAAGGTTAGGGTTTTTCTTTGATTAAACTATTAAACATAACATCTTTATATACTTTTTGAATTGCACGCAGAATCAGGCTCCAATTATATTTTTATGGGATTCCTCGTATTTTTCTGAGCAAGTTTCATATTTTATACGTTTGTATAGGAGCTACCAGTATTTAACTATGATTTTTGCAAGAAAACCTTACTTGGGCCAATCAGAGAGCGCCATATGTCTATTTCCATGCAATGTTGCTTGCAGATTTGGAAACATGACAAATAGTCTATTCTGCCCTCCTTCAAGTGGATTGCTTCCTTATCCCTCGGAGGGGCATAATAGTCAAACGCCGCCCGCTCCATCTTCCTCCTCCTGATGCCCTAGTTGCGTCGACCTGTAGCGCGACACCGGTCCGCCCTTCCCTTCTCAGGGCTCGGGGGTGGCCGTCCATGGCTGCTCCAACTCTGCTTCACCCTAGCACCCTCGAGGCACCTCCTAAATGGGGCCAAGGCAGCCGGAAGCAAGCCCTAGAAGGTCTGCAACTGGATTGATTTGTAGCTCGCTTGCAGGCGTCATGCAGATGCAAAGAGCTAAACATATGATCACCATGTTTCTCTCCGATGATGTAGGAGCGTCGCAAACTCCTCATACTACTCTCCTTGCTCCTGGGTTCACACCTCCCCCTCCGGTTAGGGTTAGAATGATTGCAAGGTTGAAGAAGGAGATGTGAGAGGTTTACATGGGATTTTTCTTGAACTTGATCCAGGGGCTCTACCCCTTTATATAGGGGTGGATATCCTCATCCTCAGATGACCATCTGAGAGGAAACAAGTCCTCTCCCATTAGGAATCATGTTCCTTCAATGAGAAGCAAGTCTCTTCCTCTCTTATAAATATCCTTTTGATATTCATTATTCATTAGATATTAGAATTTCGAAAATCCATTCAGTTATTCTCTTTGTACTTGCCTTTTAATTTATTGGCACAAATTTCTATTTAGGAAATACCTCCTTTAGCAATGCCATCAAAAATCATTAATAAAGTATTACATTACTGTCTTATTTTTCTTTATTGGTATTTTCTCTTTCTTTCTTCTTCATTGGCATCCCTTTTAACATTAGGAATCCTTTGGATACGAAAATCCATCAAGGATAACTTAATTGCACCTATTTCCACTTGTTTTCCACATATTACCATTGTTTTCAATTTCTTTCTTAATAAAGAATTACTTAATTAATCTTTTATTTTCTTATTGCATTCTCTATGCAACTTTGGACTCCTTGGAACCCAAGGAACCCAAGAGGCATGAAATCCCTCTTTGGATATTCCTTCTAGAGGTTTCCACACTTTTCCTTCCTCTATTTTCTTATTTACTCAATAATAGAGTTTCTTTTATCCTTTTCTTTGTTATTGGGCCCAATAGCCAATAAAGCCCACAAAACAAACATCAAGGCTATTGTAAATGAAATTCCTTTATTCAAAACAAATTACACCATTATTTGTTCCAATATCTTTAATATGAGAAATTGCATTTCTCACCAAATGAACCCAAAAAAAATCGGGGTTGTAACATCCTTCCCCTCTTATAGGAATTTTGCCCTCAAAATTCCACTAAGCAAACAAATCAAGATAAGCCTTTCCTATGTCCATCATGGCTCCCATGTGGTCTTACCCTTTCCATGGTGCTTCCCAAGAACCTTCATTATTTCATATTCTTCCATCTGATTTCTTTCTTACCTTGGTATATCATACCCTCATAGGTGACTCAGGACATTCAACCTCTCATAAAGTTGAATAGGTTTAGGGCTCAACACATGGCTTGGATACCTCACATAGTGCTCTAGACCAGACATATGGCACTCATTACACATCATGTTATCCTGAGGGGTAAGGTTAAACACAACCATCTCCACCAATCCATCTCAAATGGACCCATATATCGATGACTCAACTTTCTCAGCTGTAGCTTAGAGGGGTCGGATTTTCACATCACATACTCTCCTACAGTGAACTGCATGTTAGTCTACTTTGAATCAGCTCACGACTTATGTCACCTCTGGGCTCTCTCTCAGCCATTGCACGATCAAAGTGACATCATCTGCACCCAATGTGGTTCGTTTCTGACCTTTGTGAGGCCTCCTTCACCAATATCATCTTAATGAAGTGGTGACCGACACACCCTCTTTATAGAACTTCTTGCATCTCGATAAAGGCTATGGTGGTTAACATCACACATTAAGAACGGTATCTATGTATCATCCTGAATGAGCACACATGCTCTCATCAGACCCTCTAGTCTGGATCATACTGTCCATTAGTATGGGGTGATAAACTATACTGACATTGAGTTCTTCATGTATCTACTTCCACCTAATGGAAGTGAACCTTTAGGTCCTACTCAAGGACTGTTGAACTCACATCATGGTGTAGCTGAACCATCTCTCTCTCTTATAAGTAGTTCAACCCGATCTATCCCTTGATAGTACTCTTTCTTTCTCTTGTCATCTAGGTAAGGCGATCTACCATAACCCACATTGTATCTTACCCTCCTTGGTCAAGGGGAGACTTACCACAACATCCATAGTGGTGAACTCCCATTCCCTCTCGAGGACTCTTTATCCTCTATGCCAAAGCACTGGGTTACTGGTGTTCGTCCTTCACCTCCTGGTTTGCATGATAGCATACCCCATGCAACTTCATCTTAAGCATCCAAAGTACTATTGTCACTTACTATCTTTTGAGTACCATGGTGTATGGTGATCTTCAATCATGATCTCATGTATTGTCATGATTCCTTAGGTTCGATTCCTTGGAAACCCTAAACCACTCTCATCAAGGTTTTCTTACCTTCCTAACCAAAGAAGTGTATCTGAGGTTCTACCACCATCCTTTCATTGCATCAAAGCCTATGCTGGCTAGCCAGACAACTATTAACTTGTTTAACATATCTTGTTACATCTGAGTGTTAGCCAAACACATCTCCTTTCCAGACTTAGGGTTAGCCTAACAACCTCTTCTAGTCTCTAGCCAAACTAGGAAGCTATATCCATTACCACTTCACATCCTTAGGTATTGAAGACATACTTCTCAGCTCAAACTCTAAGTCTACCTTCATAAAAAATACTATGAGCCCATCCTCTTGGTTATCAAACTCAACTTTGCATAACTCATAGCTCATGATAAAACATCCTCACCAGATGACTACCTTATTACACATGGTGTTTGTAAACATCCATGTATCATTCACTCCACAAGGGTATGTTATCATTTCTATCCTCATTCTTCATAGACATGTTCCAACTCCCATCATCTTTTATCCTTGGTGTAAGGCATGCGTACTGTCCTATCTCTCACTCCCATAACAAGAGGAAATAAGCATTTGGCTGTTGTCCAAATACAGAGTTCTTCTTGTTCCAAGAGTAGACATGGTACATCCCATCTTGCCAGTACACCTTTAAATCTAAGTTGAAACGTGAAACTTATGTCTCTACATCACAATCATCTTGATATCAAAGTTACTTCCATGGAAACTGATCTCGAACCTACTTGGTTCAAACACAATCCTTGGTCGTCTCCTCTAGGTCTATAGGGTGCCGACACTTTTGGGGTCATCCCTCTCCCTTTATGCATCCAGAGAGTGCCCTACTCATCTGCACTTTGGGTCCCATGAGTTCATGAAGGTGATCAATCTCCTAACCCATGGCCCTCAGACAATGATAGCTGTTACCTCCCGACCCTATGGTCATGTGCAACTAGGGGATTAGGCAATTCCTACTTCCATCGATCTTATCCCCACCTGACCCTAGGATAGACTTATGATTCCATTATAGTACATGTTCAACATAGAACCTTACCCAAGCCTTCATCATCTCTTTCTGCATTTTGGGGCTGTCTTTCATCCTTTCACAGGGGTCACGACGACCTGCCTACCTTGGTCAGGCCCCATACTAGTTACCTTTATGGTAATATACCCACATGCACTTAGAGATGGTTACCTTTGAGTCTACATGTTCATTCTCTTACCATGTACTCTTCACATAGCGTATCAAGATCCTATGAGATCTCTTAAGGTTACAAACAAAACTGGTATACACCCTACCAAAGGGTCCCTCTCTTAGGATGGGCAAAAACTACACCTTGATAACAAAGGTCACAAACATGCTTACATTTTAGGGTTTGCATCCACATGAGCATCCTTATCCCTAGTAAGATACTAAGGCACAAGTAGACACCTACAAGACCATGCTAGGTCACACTTGTCCTCATTCTCAACATTAAAACAACTTAGTTGTGAGGGGTTCATCAAACATACCTCTAACTTAAGGGGTTTCCTTTTTCCTCTACACATGGGGAGTACCATGCTCGAAACTATAGAGACTCAAATTTCATCATGAGCATTAGGTACACTACTTCCCCTCTTAGGTCTAGGAACCCTAGGTTCACCTTTCTGATGTCCAACTGTCTGATCAACTTTTAAACCATGAACCAAACATATCCAAGGTATGTCATGCACTCCCATGATCCTTTTATTCGAGCTGCACCTTAGAGTTGAGTCTTCCTCAAGAGCAACCAACAAGGTACAAGGCCTCACATCTTTCTAATTAAACCTCCTCAGGGCCTAAGGCACTCTTTGTCTCATCTCAGCAGGTAAACTCCTATACCATAGGTTCCAGAAGCATCATATTCTCTTTAGGGTTTGGTTCCTCTAAAGGCCACCAAGATATCATCAAATTCTAGGGATCAAGTCATGAGGCAACCACAAACATTCACTTAGGTTGCATCATCCTCAACTCCCCACTTTTCCTCATATCTCGGAGTCTAGGCTTCTCACCTTCCTGCTCAGGGTCCTGCTCTCTCTCTAGAGGTAACCATACAACCATCCTCTCTATTAGAGGTCCTCTCTCCATGAAGAATCAAACTCACAAGCACACCTCTACATGGGTGAAGCCTATGTTTGCTCGAGGTTATTCATAGCTCTTTATGCTTATCTCATAACCTATCCATCATGCTTGCTGGCCAGGATTTCAACCTACTTCCGCACCACTGACGTACTCTAGGTGCGTGTTTTGCCCTCCTCATATAAGCTCATAGGGTTTCTATAGGTTCTCCTCTAACCTCATCAAAGAAGGTGTTATCCTTCACTCTAATATGACCCTTCCCAGGGTTAGGTCATCCAAGGTACTAGGTTATCCAACCTCTTATGGATCATATGGCATCCAAGGCATGTCCATCCAAACACCTGATCATCATGTCATCTATCACTCTAACCTTCCCTTAGGATTAGGGTTAACATCATCCTCAGAGGATGTGCCGGGTCTCTACTTATAATGGAGATCTCTACCTCCAAGACTAACTCTCTTTAATTATCCTCCTGACAAGAAGGTCTAGCCTCAGGTCTTTCCTGAGGGCATGACAACTTATGTCATACGACCTAAGCATGTATCTATTCTTTAGTTTACGCTTAATCTATTAAGCTTTTGTCCATGACATCTTATTTACATGCTTTTCATTAATTTGGTGGGGGATTCCTTAAACCTTATCAACCTTACCCATACCTCGAGAGGGTGAGGAAAAGAGAGAAAACCCTAATCCTTATAATCCTTAACAACATTGAGTTGAGAAGGGATGAACAAGATGAGAGAGTCCTAAAGCTATCTTAATTCAAGTCCAATCCTGAGACATTCGCCAGGCAGTCAAACGGATTTGGGAGTCCTCATATTCTGACTAGCGGTGTGGAGGAAAATCTTGCCAGCCCCCGGGCGTGATCCTTTTCTAGACACCTCTGTCTTTCAAAAATTCCTCTAATAACTCCCTTGGGTTCTACAGAATTTGTAAAATTTAATAATTTTTAAAAATTAAATGAGGAACCTACGCTCTGATACCAATTGTAACGACCCCACATCCCGGTAACCCCCAATTAAGGGAGACCCAAAGATCAGAGTCGTTATTCAATTAACAAGATCAAAGGTTCGACAAATAATCAATTAATAATTATCAAATTCTACTCAATTAAACTGAAAACTGGTATAAAATAAAACTTTTCATACCTTTTTAAAACTTTGGTAAACTACTCTATCCACAGCTTGGATTCATTCTATCTAATCCTCCTTGCACTTTATTTCTTAGTTTCACGATGTGTCACTTTATTGTTTGTGCTTTCAGGATTACACTTAAAACACCGACAAATGAAACGTCGGTCAGCATATCAAAATATGCCGAAATGTGGAGGCAACCAAAATCTCACAAATATGGATAACAATTTAAATATCACAATCAAGATATTTAGAAAGCCAATTTACATTTTCCATGTGACATTCCCCACCGCTTTTTCCCTAACCCCAGAATTACCCCCTTTAGGGTTTATCTTTTGCCATTGACTTAAGGCCACCTTCTCAATCCTGAGCTTGGTGCCAGTGAGTCACCACTTCTAGTGCCCATTAGTCATGAAACATAGACCACCTTCTCAATCCTGAGCTTGGTGTCTGTGGGTCACCACTCATGGTGCCCATTGGTCTACCCATATGGGCCTGACCTCATTGCATCATCCATCAGGGTGGCATGTAGGCGTGGGAATACACATTTATATTAAATTGTGACAATCATAGTGACTTTATAATTGCAATATGAACATCCAAACTGTTTAGTTGCATTCAATGCGATTAACCATTCGAGAAACCTCCGGGAAACTAATGTGATTAATCATAATTAACCACATACCTGTACATGTAGATTTGAGACAGAATAGTCCAATCAATCCAGACATCCAATCAAGCAAGTACAAGATTCCTGAAATTATATCCAATTCCTTTGTATCAAAATCTATCCAAACCATCTTGCTACTTATGGTTTCTATTCCTTTTTAGGATTTCTACCTCTTTTTAGGGTTTACTTTGCAATTACGATATTTCTTCATCTTACTCATTTAAACCCTAATTTTCTCACCTATCCTTCACGAAAGTTATTAAAGTTACCTTTTTACAACTCATAACCTTAATTTCAGAAACAACACAATTAATCATTAATTAAGTTCATTAAGCCTCTTTACCATTAAAGCTACCATTTTTATCCTTTTAATCCATGAGAAAGTAATTATGTCCATTTATCATCAATTTGTAGTTCATTTTGGTCTAATTCACATATGAACGTTATTTACCATTAATTCTACCTTTTATCCACTCAAAAACCCTAATTTCGACATTAAGGGTATTTATCCACAATTAGGAACCTTTGAACACAAAATAAATTAGAACCATCATATCTCAGCTTTGTACATGGATTTGACAAATTAAAATCATTAAGTATCATAATTACTAACGTTAGGGTTCAAGGTTCATTAAAGCATATGGAACCCTAAATTAATAAAATTATGCATGAAGATCATCCTTTTAAATTTAATATTACCTTCTATTAACAACAAGTTAATATCTACTATAAACACCCATATAACCCTTTTCTAATTCATTAATCATCAAAGGTTAGGGTTTTTCTTTGATTAAACTATTAAAGATAGCATATTTATATACTTTTTGAATTGCAAGAAGAATTAGGCTCCAATTATATTTTTATGGGATTTCTCGTATTTTTATGAGCAAGTTTCATATTTTACACCTTTCCATAGGAGCTACCAATATTAACTATGATTTTTGCAAGAAAACCTTACTTGGGCCAATCGGAGAGCGCCATGTGTCTATTTCCATGCAACATTGCTTGTAGATTTGGAAACATGATGAATACTCTGTTCTACCCTCCTTCAAGTGGATTTTTTCCTTAGCCCGCAGAGGGGCAGAATAGTCAAACGCCATCCGCTCCATCTTCCTCCTCCCGACGCCCTAGTTGCGTCGACCTATAGCGTGACACAGGTCTGCCCTTCCCTTCTCAGGGCTCGGGGGTGGCCGTCCATGGCCGCCCCAGCTCTGCTTCACCCTGGTACCCTCGAGGCACCTCCTAAACGGGACAAGGCGGCCGGAAGCAAGCCCTAACAGGTCTGTGACTGGATCGATTTACAGCTTTCTTGTAGGCGTCGTGCAGATGCAAAGAGCTAAATGGATGATCACCACGTCTCTCTCCGACGACGTAGGAGAGCCCTATCCCTTAGTTGATCGTCCACTTTGTAGCATGCAAACACCTTGCCTTCCCACTTGTTTACAAGAAGTGACCTCTTTAAGTGTTTGAAATCCAGCTTGGAGGAGGTACTCAAGGGTTTGGAGGTGGATAGGTTGAGGATTATGTGCATTTCCAATGGTTTAATAAGTCCCCCAAAGTGGATTGGGGGCTTCCTATGCACCTGCCGCTTGACTACCAGCATGTGTTGTAGAAAGAAGGAACCGAGGTCAACCTTCTCTTCCACTTTAGACAAAAATGCCTAAAGGACATAAAGAACGACTTGATACACATTCCCCCACCCTTTTGTAGACCTGACAAAGATGGTGTTGGTGAGATACCAATGCAAAATTTGAGCAAATGGATGCTCAATATCTATTACAGATGATTGGTGCCAGTTGATGGCGAATCCTTGCAACATGTCATTCATGAGCCACCATGCCCATGTATAGTTGAAGTCACTGGCCATGTAGCACAAGTCCCCTATTAGCAACCCATAATAGTGTTAAGCTCCGCTAATATGAAGTGGTAGGTGGAGTTGTAGAGGCAGAAGCACACCCAATCTTCCTCCCAGTCTTTTTGTGCTTAGAGATATAGCAAACCTCCAAGGATTCCAAGATCTTGCAGACAATCTCCTAGTAGGTAAGTCAACCACCAAAGAAGAGGTGATCACCCACCATGTCCTGGGCAGCACAAACTTGCTAAAGATTCTCAGTGAAGCGCACATCATTGGGGAAGGAACAATCACCATACTGTGTAGATATCAACTCCCTCTTCATCAGGCTGGCATAAATCTTCCTTTAGTTGTAGTTGACATGAGCCATGTGTGCCAGTTTGGGCATCATCATGTTGTCTCATGCCACTAATGAAGATGAACTCTTTGTCGTTGTAGGGACAAAAAGAGAAAAGAGAGGAAGAAGAGAGAACGGGGAATACTTGTTGGTATGTATGACCACATAGCCAATCATATGGTGATTGTAATGTGTAAATGATTTGATTATTAATAAAAGGCAAGCCTCCAATTTATTCTGTTCTAATCAATTATGAGAGAATAAAGTAACATAATAAATGATTAGAGGATGATATTACTCAATGATGTGTCTTAAGAAAATGACTTGAAGAATGAGATCATATGGATGTCAAGAGTATACATTCTCATTATGTCCCAAGTCAGATGTTATGTGGAAGGTTGATAGACAACAATAACACATAAGACTAGTGTGTTGGTTGATGACTAAATCTCATTAATCATGATATGGCGATATCAAACCAAGCACATAGATACATGTTAGAGAATAGTGCATCGGTTAGACCCACCATGAGAGTAACACATGGAAACCATTGTTATGGTGGTCACAATTATCTCTCATAGTGATGGTGGTGATTGTGATTCATAGACCTGAAGTCACTACACTCATCACATGTTGTTCGGTATGATTTGACATCATCAAATGTACATGAATAAGGGTTATCATAAAGGTGATGATTGGGAGACTGTGACACATGGGGGCTGACTGTGAGTGATGTAGATGGATTTGTCCCTTCAATGGGAGTATGATATCTTATGTCACTTGAATTAGCAAGATTAAGAAATGCATGTCCATGTACATGTGAGTCAATATATGATATTGAGTTTACACATATCTCATAAAGTCTGCTATAGCAAGAAACATAGATTGAGTGTTGAAGAGGATGACAGATCCATGCCTTGAGTTCAATCTAGATATCAGATGTAGCAAAGATGTGTTACTAGGCACCGCTCTTTGCTTATGATTTCGTAATTCGTTATGGACATTCACTACCAAAATAATATAGGACCTATGGGTTTACACACATAGGAGATGACCTACAAGAGGAGTTTGATCATCATTGATTAGATTCATCACATGCAAAGAGTGGTGCCTAGTAATCAATCTAATCACAAAACTCAAATTAGATATTGTATTGGTTGAGTTTTGCAAAAACTGAGGTGCCAACCGACCGATTCAGTGAGTCAAACAATCACCTGGTGACCATGAGACGACTGTATTGCTCTACGAGATGCCTAGTTCGAGAGGTAATTCCATTGCATCAAGGATTAGTGGTGATGACATGTCAGCATTAATTGCAATAGAATTTACAAATACATACGTGATTGGGAAACATGTAAAGTGATCGGTTCACTAAGAGAATCGATCGACTTGCATGTGAACCAGCCAATTTAGGTTCCAACTGATCGGTTCAAAACTTGTAGGTTGTAAAAATTCAGATCTTTCATCCTTTCTGCTCCCACACAAACTGGGAACCCTAACCCATACCCTTCCCATAAATAGAGGGGTACTGAGGGCTCCCATGACACACAATTGAGAATCAATTGTTGTGACAATTGTTGTCCTCTCTGGTTGTGGTAACCAAGAGATCCCAATAAAATCCTACCTGACTACAGAGGGACATCGAGGGAGAGAACAACTGAGAATCATTGTGGGAGAGTAGGTTGGTGACTAGTACACCAACATGAGGCACAACTCATTCTTGTCCGTTCTAGTAGGACAACATGAGTTCTAGGCGGTCCATGTGGACTTCCCTAGAGGCATGGTGGCCTTTTCCCGTCGCTAAGGAGGACAACATCAACCAGTAGTCGATGGAGAGAGAAGCTACTGCTGATGATGATGTTTGAGTTTGTTGTCCGTGGATGAGCCATGGATGAGTCTTGGTGCAACTAGAAGATAGTTGCACATCTACAATGTCAAGGAGTATGCCAGTGGACTTGCTCCAGGACCAGGTATATCCTCAAAACCACACTTTCCAGTATATAGTTGTTGACACAATCTATTGGTTTATGGGGAATATGATAATAAATTTTTTTTTTTGCTGACTATTTTGTCACCCTATTTCCCTATAGTGGTATTAGTGCCACGCCAATGTACTATATTTTGGGATAATTGATATGGCAATATTTTGGTTTTAGTGTTTAATTATTGCATGCAATGCAAATAATTTCTTATCCACTCAAATAAAATAATAATCCCAAAATAATGGTGGATGTGTAGAATGGTTATGGCCAATAATCCCAAACTAATGGTGGATGTGTAGGATGATAATATATGAAATTTACATGTGTCACCATAAAAGAGAGTTTTGATGATGGATGTGTAGCATGGTTATGACCAATACCCCCTATTATCTATGGATGGTTGTGTGGTTGGTCAATCTTATTTTATCTCAGTCTGTGTATTGAGCCTCTATCTTATCTTCCCAATGTAAAGTTAGTTCTTTCCTACCCTTGTTCCCCTCAAATGTAACTTGAGGTTTCTCTATAATCATGTAATAGTAGGATAGTTTACTTTCCTATTATGACAAAGAAGAAAGACCATCTGACGATGCCAACTGATTGTCTTGGAGATGAGCTAACAAGTTGGAGGACCGAGGAGGATCAGAAGGATGATCTGAAATGAATGGATGGTGGACTCAACCAATCGGCTGGAGGAGCTAGTAGATGGTAGATAGAAGAACCATACGACTGGTGAGACAACCAAATGCACATCCAGGAGGTGAGTCAATCACTTCAATGGTTGAATCGATCAACCTAGATTGGCAAGCATGAATCTTCATCAACAATAGGTTTCAGCATGTGATGTAGACCTAGGATTTGGTCATTCCTTGTAGCTCCAAGGAATTACATTAGGCTGGCCATAACCATCGCTTTTTGTTTATTGCATATTTTCATTGTGAGATATATCATGTATATGATACTTATTATATATGTGGTGATTGGATAAAGTATATGTATTTATAAATAAAAATCCCCTAAATAAAATATTAAGTTCAAGATGCTTTCCATTAGAAACACACATGAAAAGCTTGACCGACCAAGCATAGGTTATGCCCTCGTGTGGTGTGTCATCTATCTCGTGGAAGTGTGATGATAGATATGTAGGTTCTGCCTTTGCTAGGTGGATATCTATCGTGTTGGCTATTGGGTCAGGCTTAACTAGTGACTCTTAGAGTGTCTAAGCCCAGAGGCATGAAGATGATTATGGCAAAGAGTTGCACATATGATCTATCAAAGAGTTGCATACTATGCAATTGGCAAGATTGCCTACCTTAATAATTGACTGTGGATGCTGGTGTATTGGTTGGGTGATAGTTGAATTATTTTGGATCTTAACTCACTATAAGGTTGTACACTGCAATCGTTCGAATTGATATTTGAGCATTATCAGTTTGAATAAATAGTGGGAGCAATAATAATTAGACCTAATTAAAATTGTCAAAAAATTTCAAATCACACCAAAGTTTTTCTTTTGAAAAAATTCAAAATTTCTCTTGTAAAATCAAATGATGAACAAATCTATATTGCGATCGGCCCTTAAGAAGGACAAACTTGACGAGACAAATTTCCACATCTGGTTATGGACATTGAGAAGGGTTATCAATAAAGAGTGAAAGCTTTATGTCCTTGAAAAACTAGTGTTAGAAATACCTACTCCTGATGCGTCTAGGGTAAAGGTGGATGCTTAAAGCATGCCAACGATTCCTTGGATATAAAGTACCTTATGCTAGCTACATGAACTATGAGTTGCATGAGTATTACAAGGACATGGGTATTCTTGAGATGGTAACACATCTTAAGAAAGTGAACCTAGACCTTAAAATCAAGAAAGGAATGATATCATAAAGACGCTACTTGAGTCTAAGCTGACAGAGGGAAACTCAATAGAAGAACATGTGATTAATATGATTGGACACGTGTATCATCTTGAAGAACTAGGATTCACTCTAAGCCAAGAGTTTGCCACCAATTTGATTCTAAAATCATTTCTAGAACCATATAGCCACTTTATCATGTGCTATCACTTGAATAATATGGCCAGAACGATGTCAAATTTGCTTGGTATGTTGATACATGCTGAAGCAAGAATAAAGAAGGACAAATCCATGATGGTGATCAACGAATATGTGTCCAAGGATAAATGCCAGGATGTGAAGAGTTCTAATTCCAAGCCCAAATCCAAATATTCAACACTCAAGATGAGGAGAAAGAAAAGTACAGGAGGAACTTATCCTTTGTACTTGAAGGCATTTAGGAAGAAGAAGATGGGGATCATGATCTCCACTTCAGGTTTATACATTATTGAGCTAAATCTATCTAATTTTTCAACATGGGTACTAGATACCAGATGTGGATAACCCATATGTTCGAATATGCATGATTTGAAAGGAAGTAGGCCTTTGGGAAAAGGTGAGGTGGAACTATGAGTTGCAAATGGAACAAGAGTTGCATCCACTGCAATTAGAATATATAGACTATCTTTGCCCATATGGCTTGTAATAGAGTTAATGAACTGCTATTATGTACCTACTATAAATAGAAACATCATTTATGTATCTTGTATGGACAAGAATGATTTTGATTTCCATATTAAAAGGATTGGTGTTCTATTTCTAAAATGGGATCTTTTATGGCAGTGATGCGATGATTTTGAGTCGCATTTATAGACATATTTTACTTGTGTTTTATGCATTTATTGGTCATTTTGGTGGTTAATATTGCATGATTCATTTACTTTGGTCTATGATCTTTCTCAGTGTCAAATCTCCCTTATTTTGTTATTTTGAGCATAAATGATTACAATAATATGTTTTATTTCGGCTTATGTGGTTTTTTGTTGCAATTTCAGGAAAAACAAATATCTTCTACTGTCGATACCATCGACAGTGGTCGATACCATCGACAGTGGTCGATACCATCGACAAGACCACAGGTTTCCAGCCGCAAGGAGCATCGCAGAGTCGATACTATCGACAGGAGAGTCGATGGTATCGATATGCCATCAGGTTGCTGGCGAGAAGACAGTCGATACTATCGACACTAAAGTTGATACTATCGATACGTGGAGCTTCATCGACGGAAAAGGACAAAAACTGACGCCTAAGAAAGTCGATACCATCGACTCTCGTCGATGGTATCGAGTTAGCATCAGTCGCGACAAAGAAAAGAAAAGAAGACCAGCCGATACCGCGTAGAGTCGATACCATCAACTCACGTCGATAGTATCGACACCGTCAGATACAAGTTTGCTTCAGATCGATCTAAATCCGACGGCTACGATATGTTTACAACCAAACTCAGTGATTATACCTAATGATGGCGGCCAAGAGCAATCTATCACGTCATTAGCCGCTGCACATGTTGCGAGAAGGTGGAGAGAGAAGAACGGAGCCCAGAAGTACACCCCAGCGTTTCGGACACCGAAGAAGACGTTTTCCACCGCCGAAAGGCCAGAGATCGTGCATTCTACGCCAAGGAGCGCTTGGATCTTCTCTGTTCAGGGGTTTCTTTACTTATTCACGTTTTTCTCCATGTGTCCCTTTTTCTCTACCATGTTTTGCTTTGGGATGAACATGCGGGGCTAATACCCTTTATCTTTAGGACCGAGAGTAGCCCGGGGAAGCATTGTATAACAATTTTATCATAGTAATTCATCAATTATCTCTTAAATCTGTGGCATGAATTCATTTTCTCAATTATATTGTTATGCTTGATCACCATAATAATAATCTAATGCCCTTAATTGCTTTGAAAGAAGGATTAACGGTTGAAAAGAAACGAAATTCACATTAATTAACAAATCCCTTGAACAAGGCGATGTAAGGTTAATGGTGGAAACGCAGAGGTCGTTTCTAATGCACCTAGTTTAGGGTATAGGTTACTACGATGGTGGAACTGACTTAGACATAGGTAGTGAATTGTACCATGGCAGTGGGCAATTCTGACTATAGGCCACTACCCGGATAGAGAGATAAATATGAGTTGCTATATAAAATTCATACAATGATAACCCACGGTGAAACCGCAATCCTAAAGTTCTCCACTTGAATTGATTAAACTAAACCCTTAATCGATTGTTTTATTTCATTTTCTTTTAGTTTTACAACAACTTCCAACTTTTTAACCGGTCTAGTTGATTGTGAGTAGTTAGTAGTAGTCTCCGATAATTTAGTGTCCCTGAGTTCGACTCGATCCTCACAAAGGCCTTTACTACATTGACACGCACACTTGTGTTCGATGCACGTAAAAATCGTGTCAGGCAGTGTCCCAATGCCTTATGGTCTTTATTTACTAGATCTAAAGATAGATGTATATAACATAAATACCAAAAGAATAAAACTCAACAACTCAAACAAAACATACATTTGCCATTGTCATCTAGGGCACATACATGAGAATCTCATATCTAGACTCCATAAAGATGGGTATCTGGACTCTTGATTTTGAATCAATAGAGACACGTGAATCTTATTTATTGAGCAAGATGGAAAAGACCACTATCACTGGTAATAATGAAAGGGCTTGTGATATATTAGTACTCCTAAAGCCCATGGGATTGTATCCTAGGGGACTCCACTTGGAACACCTCAACATATTGGTATATAATGTGATTAATGATGAGTTTAGCTGAGCTTCCGACTACCTTGTGGGGATATGCTCTAGAATCTGTCGTGTTTACACTAAATCGGGTACCATACAAATCGGTTTAAAGGACACCATACGATAAATGGTTTAGGAAGCATCCCAATGCGTCTTTTATGAGGATTTGGGATGTGAAGCTTATGTTAGAAAAGTGTTTTCTGAAAAGCTTGGCCCTAAGTATGATAAATGTTACTTTGTTGGATATCCTAAGGAGACAAGAGGATATTAGTATTATTCCCTATCTAACTGCAAAGTGTTTGTTGCCAGAGATGATGCATTCCTTGAAAAGAAACTTATTTCCAAAGGAATCAATGAGAGGAAAGTGGAACTGAAAGAGGTTCAAGACCAACAAGAAAGCATTGAATTGATAGATTTACAAGAGGAAGAAAGAGAATCACAAGTGTTATGGAGACTCAAATTCCTCAAGTAACACAGGTATCTCATAGATCTAGTAGGACACACCTTGAACCTAAAAGATTTGGATATCTAGTGACTCAAGTAGGAAGTGAATTGGTCATAGATGATGAGCCAATAACCTATCTAGATTTTATTGTGGGACCAGAGTTTGAGAAATGGTTTGAGGCCACAATATCTTAGATTGATTCCATGTATGAAAACAAGATATGGACCTTGGTGAATCCACCTAAAGGGGTAAAACCTATAGGGTGCAAGTGGGTCTTCAAAAAGAAGACTACATGGATGGAAAAGCTCAAACCTATAAGGGGAGATTGGTTGCAAATGGCTTCATACAAGCTCAAGGTGTTGACTATGATGAAACCTTTTCTCCAGTGGACATTGTTAAATCCATCAGGATCATGCTTGCCATTACAGCTTATCATGACTATGAGATTTGGCAAATGGATGTTAAAACCACATTCCTTAAAAGGAATCTTATTGAGAATGTGTATATGACACAAACTGAAAGTTTTAGGAATCCAAAGGATGCAAACAAAGTATGTAAGCTAGAAAGGTCAATCTTTGGATTGAAGTAAGCATCTGGGAGCTAGAATCTTCATTTTATTGAAACAATCAAAGATTTTGGCTTTATTCAAAGTGAATATGAACCATGTGTATATAAGAAAGTTAGTGGGATCATAGTGACATTCCTCATATTATATATAGATGACATACTATTGATGGGGAACGACATCCCCCTTTATAAAAGGTAAAGACATGGCTTGGAAATATATTTTCTATGAAAGACACGAGAGAAGCATGATACATCTTGGGGATTAAGTTCTATAGATATAGATCTAAAAGTATTCTTGGACTAAGTCAAAGCACATAAATTGAAAAAGTGTTAAAGTGGTTCAACATAGAGAGCTCAAAGAGATGAACCATACCCATGCTACATGGAGTTACCATCTCTAAATCTCAATGACCTAGTTCTTGTGAAGAAAGGGAGCACATGAGTTTTATTCTAGATGCCTCAGCAATTGGATCAATCATGTATACAATGTTGTGTACCCATCCTGACATCCAGTATGACTTGAGCATGACGAGAAGATATTAGTCAGATCCAGGTGATGCTCACTAGGCAGCTGTGAAGAACATCCTTAAGTAGTTGAGAAGGACTAAGGACTAGTTCTTGGTTTATGGCGGAGAGGAAGAGTTGGTAGTAAAGGGTTACACTGATGCAAGGTTCAAATTGATAAAGATGATTATATATCACAATCAGGATTCATTATCTATCTAAACAATAGAACTGTAAGCTATAAGAGTTCTAAGAAAGAGACAATTTCTGATTCTATAACAAAGGCCCAGTATATTGCTGCATCGAATGCAACAAAGGAGGTTGTATGGATGAAGAAGTTAAATTCTAAATTTGTGGTCGTTCCAAGCATCAACAACACAATCGAGTTGTATTGTGACAACAATGGAGCCATTGAAAAAGCTAAGGAACCCAGATCACATCAACACTCAAAGTATATATAAAGAGATTTCCATCTCATACGAAAGATTGTACAATGAGGAGATATAAAGTTTTGCAAAGTATCAACTAAGAACAATGTTGTTGATCCCCTGATAAAGGGACTTTCACAGTAGAAGCATAATGGACATGTTAGATCATTTGGAATACAATTCATCGGTGGTTGGCCCTATGTGCATGTGTGAATATGTTGGTATGTATGCCTAGAGAGCCAATCATATGATGATTGTAATGTCATGATGTGTAAATGATTTAATTATTAATAAAAGGAAATATTCCAATTTATTATGTTTTATTCAATTATGAGATAATGAAGTAACATAATAAATATCTATAGGATGATATTACTCGACGTTGTATGCCTTAAGTATGTGATTTGAAGAATAAGATCATACATATGTTAAGAGTATACATTCTCATTATGTCCCCAGTCATATGTTATTGTGGAAGGTCGATAGCCAACAATGACACATACGACTAGAGTGTGTGTTGGTTTATGGCTTAATCACATTATTCATGATATGGATATATCAAACCAAGCACACAAATAAGTGTTAGAGAACAATGTATCAGACATACCCATCATGAGAGTAACACATGGAAACCATTATTATGGTTGTTATAGTTAGCTCGCATAGTGATGGTGTGATTGTGACTCTTAGACCTGAAGACACTACACTCATCACATGTTGTTCGGTATGCTTTGACATCATCAATCGACATCCTGAATAAGGGTTATCATAAAGGTGATTATTGGGTGACTGTGACACATGGGGACTGACAGTGAGTGATGTAGCTGGGATTTGTCCCTCCTATGGGATTATGATATCCTAGGCCACTTGAGTTAGTGAGACTGAGAAATGCATGACCATGTACATGTGAGTCAATATATGATATTGAGCTTACTCATATACTGATCTATAATGAGAAACATAGATTGAGTGTTGAAGAGGATGACAAATCCATGCCTCAAGTTCAATATGGATATCAGAGACAAAGAAATTATACAAACACTACAACACCAAGCACAAATTGTAGGTTGAAGTTATTCCCCAACTTTCCATTTACTTGGGTAGAAATGATGTGTTCCTAGGCACTTCTGTTTGCTTGTGATGTCGTAATTCAAGCAACAAATCAACTTTTTGGACTCCCAACTGATTGGCTCATGTGATGAAACAGTCGGTTGGAGTGTCAGATTGATTGGATAATGTATTGGTTGAGTTCTACATGAAATGAGGCACCAACTGACCGATTCACTTAATGAACTGATGGGATGGTGGTCATGAGATGACCATCTCTCTCTGAGAGACACCTAGTTCAAGATGTAATTCGATTGCATTAAGGTATTAGTGTTTGAAGTCATGTCGGACATTAATTGGGATAGAATTTCCAAATACATATGTGATTGGGAAACATGAAAAATGACCAGTACGCTAAGAAAACCGACCAGCTCGCATGTAAACTGATCAGTTTGGCACTTATAGGTTGCAAAAATTTATATCTTCCAATCGTTTCCACTCCCACATAGACTGGGAACCCTAACCCAAAACCCTCCTATAAATAGAGGAGTATTGGGGGCTTCCTAAGACACACAATTGATAATCAGTTGCAATGATAATTGTTGTCCTCTCTAGTTTTAGTAACCAAGACAGCCCAATTAAGTCCTACCTGACTAGGGAGGGATAGCAAAGGAGAGAACAACTGAGAATCAATATGGGATAGCAGGTTGGTGACTAGTACACCAACGGGAGAGACAACTCTTTCCTGTGCATTCTAGTAGGATGACTGGAGTTCTAGGTGGACTGTGTGGACTTCTCTAGAGGTGAGGTGGTCTTTTCCCATCACTAAGGAGGACAACATCATCCAATAGTCCATGGTGAGAGGAGATGTTGTAGACAATGACGTTTAAGTTTGCTGTTTGTGGAGTAGTCGTAGATGAGTCCCAATGCAATTAGAAGATAGTTACACATCTATAACAATGACGAGTATGTTGTTGGACTTACTCTAGGACCATGTATATCCTCAAAACCTTCCTTTCCATTATATAGTTCTTGACGCGATCCACTAGTTTGTGGTGAATATGGAAATATAATTTTTGTTTCTGTTGCCTATTGTGTCGCCCTATTTCCCTAAAAGACTCTTGTATGGAACCTAAACATGCTTAATGAGTTGAATAAGATTAATTACCACAATTTAATTCTTATAATACTAATATAACCTTTTTATATGTTTTGAAATCATAATACAAGCTTAAGTTTCAAATTTGGTCCAATTTGGACACTGTTAGAGCAAGTTATGCAATTTTCTATACACTTTGGACTTTTCTACAATTTAACCAATTGAGGGGTTTTATTTGCAATTTTTCACATACATTATGTTCAATAGATGTTATATTATCATTCTTGAGTGTTTTGAGCCATGGGGCTCCTAGTTGAGCCATGGTTTGAAGGTGTTTTCCTCAAGGGTATTTTAGGGTTTACCCCTTCATGGATGAGCTACCTTTAGTAGCTATCAACTAATGAATTATGTGATTGGCTGGGAAATTCGACAAATGGAATCTAACTAGGTCTATAATAACGGTGGGGGATATTCTTGTGTGTGTTCTTGTATATTCTTAATAGTTTAAGGCCATAGAAACATGGGGAAGCTACTTTTACACCTCATGCTTGCTTCCATCCTTATCCATGGGCTATATTTACCTCTTCCTTGCCCAAGTTCGAAACTATTCTTGATTTCTATTTCCTTTAACCTAGATCAATGAATCATCTCTGTTTTTCTGCAGAACCAAGTGCCCTATGGTAGAAGACAACCACTTTTTAGAGAAGAAGGTCTCCTAGAGCTCCATTTAGCCCTACCTCGGGTTTCCAAGGTCATCTTCTAGGGATTTCGACCAAGGCAAGTTATTTTCTTCCTTCCTTCTTCATTTATCTTTCTCTTCTCCTTCCTTAGACCTTTCTCCAGGTCAGAACCTTGCTGTTCCGTGGTAGAATTTTCTCTAAATCTCTAAAACCCTACCTTTCTTGCTCCTTATGCTTAGGGTTTGCTCATTTGATGAAGAAAGGTGCTAGATGGACGAGTTCATAGCTTATGCTTGGATTTCCTACCCTATGTGCTCGAGATTTATTCTGTGTGGGGTTTCATCTTCTCATTAGAGGCAAGTTTTATAACTTGCTCCACGTTTATTGTGTACCATAAGCTTGCTAGCTAATGTTCTTGCTTGAAAATGATGATTCATGCACTAAAAAGCAATGCTTGACTTGGATTTCGATTTTTATAATGTTCCCTATTCTTATTTCAGTTCTAGATGAACCTTTGATCATGTGTACATTATTTCTAAGGTATAATATTACTTGGATCAGGTTGGTTTTACAACCTATGGTGCTAAGCACCTATCAACCAATGGTCAATTTTAGGGTTTAAAGTTGATTTCTTATATAAATCCATGACCGGATGATGTTACCATTGCAACAACCCTATGGTGTTGTCTTCATGACAAAGTATTGTCATGATCAAAGGTGTCAAATGATAGTGACATCCTATGTTCACCCCCTTAGGTCAGGTTTTGGATCAATTAGAAGTTTAATTATCAATCATTAAGTACCCTACTGATGTTATCAATCAATGATGACATTAGTTTAATATTTGATGTTGACTAATGAATATAGTGTTTATATAACAACCTATGGTGATTTAATGGTCACTATTGATGGTGTATCAGGTCTCTACAACCTATGGTAAGTTAAGCATTGTATCTGTAGAATCAATTAAGCCTTAGATCAATGGTCTCTTGGGTTACTTGATGCAATGGTAGGACCTATACTGTAATTGATGGTTTTAACATATGAACTTGACCCAATGGTCAAGATCTACTATTTATTCCTCCAATAAAGTTGGATTATGACTAATGTAATATGTTGGTCCTAATAATGTGATTTATATGGTTTCGTTTATATGATCAACTTAAGGAGCTTACTTGTTGACAATGGATGGCTTCTTTTAAATGAACAGTCGATTGTGGGTTTTACCCTACTCTCAATGGAATTTTTTGTTTTGTTAATCAAGGGATGTCTAGGGTTAAATGGTGACTCTTTCTAGAGAACAAATCAAGGACTTCATAGGTGGTTTATCCAAGGTGTTTACTTATGTAAACAACCAATGGTATTACCTTTTAAGCATCCAATGGTTCTGGGTGACATTGTTGTATGGTGATATGGGTTGAATGATGATGAAATAAATGGAGGGTTACCCTTAATAAGGTAGTATTACCTATTCACTCATATTAATAGAAGGGTTGATAACCATATTGTGTTGATATGTAACCCTAATCAGGTATATCTTGTTATACCTAGCTTTAATATAACTAAATGATGGTAATTGGGTATGAATAGTCCTTGAATGACTAATTCAATCATGCGGTACTCTCTTATTGTTGTTGAAACCCTAGTATGCTATAACCCTATGGTTACACGTTGATTTATGTGTGGGTTCATACTTGAGAATAGTATGGAATGTTATGGTGATGTTTCACCTTATGCATCCATGATCCGATGGGGATGTCGTGAGTTAGGGTTTGGGTATAAGTGCTTATTAGTAACATTGATATAATTTGTCATGTTGAACCTAACTCTAATGCAAATAGATAAAGATGAGTATTCATGCTTAACATTCTTATATGATGGAATGATAGTTGAATAACCTGTTTAATATGATCATAACCCTAACGTGTTAATTGGTGGTTATCATAGACACATGGTTATTACTTTCTTATGCTAAACATGTGCATTAAGAATATGATAAGGGTTAATCATATCTAGATTCCTTGCATGTTTATGTAATAAATGAATGTTTTTAATGTTAATATAACCCTGCTATGATTGTTTATGAATATCTCCTAGCTCATTAATGCAATATTGTGTTGATCTGGTGTATTATATGTAAGGGATGTTGTTGAGCCTTGTTATAAGGAATGCAAAGATAATGATGATCTTACAGGGAATAGTATGATGGTCTTAATGACCTTTGGGCATGGTTGAGTCCTAAATGAGGTGTAATCCTATTGTGTTGATAAGGGTTGATACCCTACGATATTGTGAAAAGGATTTTATATCCCTTGATAGTTAGATGGTCTTATTGACCTTTGGGCATGGTTGAGCCCTGAATGAGGTGTAATCCTCTTGTCTTGAAAAGGGTTGATACCCTGTGATATTGCAAAAAGGATTTATATCTTGTGATAGTATGACGACTAGTGTGGTCTCATGAATGGAAAGTGAATCATACCATGTGATGATGAGATGATAAATTATGTTTCACACATTTTATATCTTTTTAAGTTGTGATATTTATGTTCTTGTTAGAAGTGAATTAGGGTTTGTATGTCCACTTGTTTGATGCATCCTTAATTCACCCAATTCACATAACTAATCAAGTGAAACTCTAATCATGTAGTGCCATGTGCCATAGATCCATCTGAATGTCATAATTTTCCAGATGGTGAAATGAGTATTCCTAAGGGAAAACTCGGAGTGCATACTGTGGAGTATATGGGGGTGGGAAGTTGAGGATATATCCTTGTCACCCATAATGCAGATTGTGGAGGTTGGCTATGGTCATGCCTCATACATCTAATGTGATTGAGAATGGCTACAGTTGTGTCTCGGTGATTATATATGTGACAAGATAGGAGGACAACTGTGGTTGTACCTCGAATGGTAGGGTATGAGTACCCACCTCCTTTCACTAGTGTTGTGACCTATACCAAGGATGGACTAGGCTGTTAGCAGCTTGACCTTATGTGTCACTGTGACGGACCCGTACTGACTGGGGGCAGAAAAGATCTTAGGAATCCGACTCTTCCTAGATCTTGTATGGTACTAATTTTGAATTAGTTGTGGTCAGTTGGATTTTGAGTGGCATCCTCATTTTCCTCAAGGCATAATAAAAGATGTAAGATAGCCATGTAGCTTATTTATTTAGGGTTATACACAACATTTCACATTGGATGATAACCCTTGTTTGTTATCTTTACATAAAGATGATGCTTAGTGCAATTAAGAGATAGTAGATATACTTATGTTGTGGATATGCTTAAGATTGTAGATGCATACATATAGTAGCCATGCTTATGTTGATAACTATATTGCTACTGCTGATTATAATCATGATGCTAGCTATCTCATGTTGTTAGTTATGTTTAGCATGCTAGCCATGCCTTTGTAACTAGAGATGCATGTACTGCTAATCATGCTTATACAAGTAGTTGTGCTTATGTTGTTATCTCTTCTTATGATGTTGATATGTTCAACCAATTAGACATGCTCATGTTGTTAGCTATGCTATGTTACCTGACTTGCTCATGATGCTAATACTACATATGCTACTGAATTGCTTATATTGTCAACAAGATAAAGGATGATAGTATGGCTAATGATGATAGTTATTATCTACTCCATTATGTATTTTGTTAATTATCAATATTGTTGATCTTATTTGTTATCTCTGATTAAACTGCTTAACTATTTAATTGCTTAAAATGTTGTTGGAGGTTATATCTCTTGCTGGGACATGGGTCTCACCCTTGTGGTTCACCACATTTTTTTAGGTAATCAAAAGTGATGAAAACAAACATGTGGCAGAAAAGTGGAGCTACAATCATGAATCTTTAATTAATTTGATTAGATGTCTAGTGTGTCCTAGAGTCATCCTTGTACTCTCAGGTCTGGGCGAGAAAAAGTTTGTATATGGTGTTTCAAACGAATCAGACTTTTTTTAGCAAATTAATACTTGTTTCTGTGACATATACGAATATTGTTCTCCTGTGTATATATGTGGTGGCTAAGATGATAGAATAATTTGTATCAAATTCTTGACATAGTATGGATATAAGAAAGATGTTGGGCTCTTATGCAAATATTTCTGAGCGGGTTCTGACATTGAAATCGATTTTAATTTACCCATATTTTCGGGTATGTCATTAATTAGTGATTGATTGTTTTTTATGTTTTGAGTAATCTCATTTAGTGTAACGGGTTCTCACAACTATGGTCTCCTTGGATCTCTGGTCCTTCTCTGATTGCTAGGGGTGGTGTGCATGTGTTTGAATCACAACCCACACCTCTCCTTTTCTATCCCAAGAACTGCCTTGACGTGCCACATCAATACCATCGACAGGTGTGTCAGTGGCACCAACTCATCCTCCCTAATCCATGACAAATTGATATATGTCTTTGATACTGATAACACCCATTTTGTGTCTGCTAGATTGTATATTTTACTATCAAAACTACCTCTAAACCTGAATTCCTCTCCATTTTACCTTATTTGTTGTATACAAATAATTCCCACTCTGCTCCTAACAACATTTCCCATATTTTGTAGAGTTTCTCTTATTTTTCCATAAAAAGAATGCTAATGGGCCTGTCCCAGCCCATCCACCACAACTTACCTATCCCGTCCTAGTGAGAAGCGTGAACCGACACACCCTTTTTACCCATCACGGTCTCTTCCCGATATGGCAAGCAACCCAACGCGGGTGTGTCACATAAGAGATCTGACGGATTGCAAGATATTACCCAAAAAAGAGCCTTTCCCACCACAGTCTGTCAGCCGACATAGTCGATCATGCGACACAGCCACCCCTCAGTGGCGCAACCCGCCAGAGTCTTTACCCGACATAATCATGCACGATTTACTCGCAACCCGGCATGCGAAGGCCCACACCAGCCGTGTCGGGTGACAAACGTGTTGACCCTCTCCCAAATCCATGTGAATAGAGAAGACGGAGGACCCGTGGCCCAACGAGAGCCGCAACTCCCATCATCCCACTGCCTATAAATAGTAGCTACAAGCCTACGATGGGACACATCATAACCCTATGAGAGCTAACTCTTAGAGCAAGGGAGCTAGTGCATCGAGTTCCAGAGCATGTAGGATGATACTAGGTGAGCACACCTCCAACCCGAGAGGGACGTGATGATTTCAGTTAAAACTCGACCCGGTAGCAACAACAACACGACACGACCTTCAATGCTACTTCAACATGTCAGGTCTCTAGTAGGGCTTTAACCCGAGATGGCTCGGCCATCTATACCCGACACGAGGAACCCAAGAACTTAAGATAAAGCTAACCCAATACATGTCCTAAAACGACAGGATACCCAACCCGATATGGCCTACCCGTCACGACTGTACCCCGACATGACCATATCAGATAGGGAGCCCTTTCTGGATACGCCCCTCACCCATCACGGTTCATGACCCCACATGGTCAAGAACCTGACATGACCGTATCCCGTTAGGACTCCTACCCGGTATCGGGTTAGCATTATCTTAGGGGTCTGCTACTATGTATATCGACCTCCTACATAAAGGAGTCTGATACCTTTCTTCCCTATTTTAGCAATTTACTTTCATTTACTATTGCATTGTAACTAAACCCTTTTATCTCTTTATACTTATGAAAACTGAGGAACTTATCTCATGTTGTTATGTGTATGGTTCTTTTTCATTGGATGATTTATTTTTGGCATCTGAGCTCTAGTATCTTCTGTTTGAATCACGCTTTTGACTAGATATTGAATTGTGTTTCTTGTTTGGACTCCTTTGAGAGAGGAATGTTGTAAACTCTAGAGTTTGGTCTGATTCGGGTGTACGAGAGTACCCAGGATCTGGGTTGCCCTGGAATATCTTTCCACTCTAGTCTATGCCCAGTACCCTTGAGAGAGAGAATTGGTGCATGGTTAAAGGCACCCTCTTTGAGAGAAGAAGCTACATGATGTTTTCCACTATCGCTTGCTATGTTTACGTTTTCCTCCTTTGTGCTTTGCACTGACGATGGTTTTATCTCCTCAGTTTCCAATATAAAAAACCTCTATAAAAATTGCTAAAACATTAAAATCTTAATTCTTCTGGTAACTACCCTTCGAGATAGGCTCTTTGTTTGATTCTTTTTGCTTTTATTCGTTTTATCAAACCTTATCCTTCGACCTTTCGATGTGCTTAGATAAGTAAAACTTGAGTTCTAAAGTACCATTCTTCCTATCCCTGTGTTTGACCCCAAATTACTTCAACCCTGTGCTAGTTGTAGGAGTCTTAAACATTTGCGTATTATAAATTTCAAAAGTCTGATGACCTAGGCATGTCTCCATTATTGGACTCACATTCAAGGCTTGTCAACTTTTTAGCGTCGTTTCTGGGGATAGGCAACAAAAACCATTCTATGAAGTTGAGGTTTTCTTGCACTTTGCTAAAAACCTTGTACATATGCATATAATATTGCAAATATTTACTACACAGAGTTTATAATGCACCCTAATACTTCTACACTTTTCTTTCTTGCCAGGTAATTATTCACCTTTTCTAGCCATCCTTTTGTCTGACAAGTCATGGCTCTGCAACCTCCCGAAGCTTGATCCCTGCACTCTTTTGTCCAAGTCAGGGCAAATGAGGAAAGGAATCCAGTAGTTGTGCAACCACTCAATGTTGCCAAATTTGAGTTGAAGCCTACTTTCCTCCAGTTGCTGTAGCACAACTAGTTTGGCGGGAACACTATTGAAGAAAACCCTTACAACCACCTCACAAAGTTCAAAAGGACTTGCAATACCTTCAAGATCAATAGAGTGTTGATATCCCACATATACATCCAATGCTTCCCTTTCTCTCTAAGAGATAAAGCCTTGGAGTGGTATACAAGTCTACAAGATGGGAGCCTTCCCGATTGGGAACATCTAGCCAATGCATTTATCGCCAAGTTTTTCCCTATAGAAAGGACAATCAAGTTCTAAAACAAGATAACAAGGTACTCAGAGAAACCCTCAGAGAACCTACATGAGACATGGGAGAGGTTTCAAAGCTATCAGAGGGAGTGCCCACACCATGGTTTTCCTGAGCTGAAGCTGATCACTACATTCAATAATGGGGTGTGTGCCATAGAAAGGAAATCCCTAAACGCTACAGCTGGTAGTGATTTCTTGGGGCTTAGTGCTCAAAGGGCCAGAGAGATCATAGACAATATGGCCACAAACTAGAAAGATAGTGAGTAAGACAGAGAGTCAATGAGCCACACCACCTCTGGAGAATCGGAGGTGATGGAAGCCCTAGTGGCTAAGTTGGACAAGATAGTGACTGACGTGCAAACCCTAAAGGAGCAAGGATACAAAGGAAAAGCCCGACAAGAGGCAGTGAGAAGCTGTGTGACATGTGGTGAACAAACCACTTGTTTGACTTTTGCCCACGCACAGCCTCTCATGGAGAACAAGATGAAGATAGAATAGAGAATGTGTGCTACATTCTATATCGAAACCCTGATCACCATGGTTTTTCTTACAAGAACACCAGTGCAACAGAGAATTATCATCAGCTGGTGGGCGGAACTTCTTTGGGAGGACCGCCGAATTAGTAATGCCATGTAGCGTTCCAGCAGTAGAGAACTTTCTAGTAGAACCAGCCACAATGACCATCGATGATTGTAGAGCTGATGTCTTTCACTAAGAAGCAAAATGACCTAAATGAAAAGATGCATAACAGCTCTGTTGACATCACAACCCTACTTAAGTTGATGCAACAACAGATGGGAGGCTTCTCAACTCAGATAGGATAGCTCCAACAACATAACAAACAGATCGACCAGCAGTTGGCTATCCTGGCCCAGAGTATCAACCACCAAGTGGGGCATTTCCTCTCCAATACTGAGGTGAATCTATGTGGAAACGAGACTACTAAGATGGCCGTCTTGAGGTCAGGAACAGTGGTACAACTAGCCGTTGAGAAGAGAGCAACAACAATGATAGCACCAACAAAGGATGTTAGCCCCAAGGAAGTTTAAGAAGTCCCCGCAAAGTCAAGGAAAGTGACCAAAGAAAGAGTCAATGACGTTCCTTCTGAGGAGCGTCTAGACAAGTATGCACCCCTCGTACCTTTCCCGCATAAGTTGGTGAAAGCCCAGTTGAAAAAGAGATATGAGAAGTTTAAGGCCGCAGTAAAGAAGATGCACCTCGACATTCCATTTTTGGATGCCATCGAGATGATGCCTACTTACACCAAGTTTCTGAAAGATCTGATTTCGAGGAAGAAAAGAGGTGAAGATGATGAAACTGTGAAGCTGGAATAGATGTCCAGTTCCTTTGTCAAGGAAGGTATCCCTTCTAAGAAGAAAGATCCTGGGGCTTTTGTCATCCCCTTCCAGGTTAGGGATAACATAACCCACAAAGGTCTGGCAGACCTGGGGGCAAGTATCAACCTGATTCCCTTGTCCCTTGAAAGGAGGATTGGACTCACCGATATGGTGAGCACCAATATGAGGATTTAGCTAGCAGTTCACACCTTTACCAGGCCAGTTGGAGTAGTTGAGGACGTGCCCATTCGAGTTGGGTGGTTCTTTATACTGAGTGATATCATCTTGATTGACATTGTAGAAGATCCTAGCTACCCCCATTATCTTTAGGCGACCTTTCCTTGCAACTGGAAGATCACTCATTAACATAGAGGTAGGTATGATAACAATCAGAGTTGGACGAGAGCACATCGACTTCAATATATGTGATTGTATGAAGGCCCCTTTGTTCTTTGAGTCCTCTTATTTCGTCAAAAGCTATGAGTAGCTCTACAATGAAGTAAGGGATGAGAAGGCCATGGTAGACCCACTTATGTGTACTTTATTTGGCGAGGCACAGGAGGTCAAGGATCCGGAGGTCAACGAACTGTTAGTGTTTCTGGAAGTAGAAGATCTGTCCGAAGAAGAAGACCTAGTGGAGACAGTGATGTACACTTCCCTCTGTAACAACCATGTCAAAGAACAAGAGAAGGAGACTCTACCAGAGTTGAAAGTCTTTCCCAAAGGCTTGGAATACCATTTTCTGGATGAGGAAAAGATGAATCTGGTGATCATTAACTCAGATCTAATAGACATCCAAAAAGAACAACTACTTGAGGAACTAAGGAAGAGAAGAAAGGCCCTAGGGTACTCGATTAGAGACCTAAGGGGGATCAATCCTTCTGTGTGTATGCATATCATCCACTTGGAGGAAAACTCGAAGCCGTATGCCCAACCACAACGTAAGATGAATGAAAATCTCAAAGAAGTGGTCATAAAGGAGGTTGTCAAACTCTGAGATGCAGGAATAATTTATGCCATCAACGACAACATATGGGTGAGTCCATTCAAGTGGTTCCAAAGAAGGGAGGCATAACATTGAGCAAGGGAGATAATGGATCTAAAGTCACTACCAAGATGGTCACCGGTTGGCAGATGTGCATTGATTACCGAAAGATCAACACCTCCACTCACAAGGACCATTTCCCTCTCCTGTTTATCGACCAGATGCTTGAGCGCCTGTACCACCACTCTTACTTTTGCTGATTGGATGGGTATTCGGGGTTCTACCAGATCCCCATTCATCCAGATGACCAAGAGAAAACCACCATCACATGTGTCTATGGGACTTTCGCTTTCAGAAGAATGTCCTTTGGGCTCTGCAATGCACCCTCAACCTTTCAGCAGTGCATGAATGCCATCTTCATAGATTTTCTGGAGGATAAAATGGAAGTCTTTATGGATGACTTCAGTGTTTACGATAGCTCCTTTGATGATTTCCTGAATAACCTGTATCTGGCGATGAAGAGATTTGAAGAGCAGAGTCTTACCCTTAATTGGGAGAAGTGCCATTTCATGGTGCAGGAAGGAATAGTTTTGGGACACAAGGTGTTTAGTCGAGGCATTGAGGTTGACCAATCCAAGGTGGAGGCGATAGCCAAGCTTCCTCCACCCTCATCTGTAATAGGCGTTAAAAGTTTCTTTGGCCATGCTGGCTACTATCGACGATTCATTAAAGACTTTTCAAAGATCACAAAGCCCCTGTCATATCTATTGATGAAAGATGTGAAATTTGACTTCACTGAGGAGTGCCTAAAAGCATTCTCCACCTTGAAGGACGCTTTGGTCTCCGCACCCATTCTCCAATCCCCCAAATGAAATCTTCCCTTTGATCTCATGTGTGATGCCAGAGATTTTTCCATAGGTGCAGTTCTTGCCAGAAGAAAGATAAAATGCACCATGTCATCTTTTACGCCAGTAAAATGCTAGATGAGGCACAATTGAATTATACTACCACTGAGAAGGAGATGTTGGCAAGTGTATATGCTTTTGATAAGTTTTGATCCTACCTCATGGGTTCCAAAGTGATTGTTTACACCAACTATGGAGCTATATAGTACTTAATGCAGAAGAAAGACATGAAGCCCAGGATGTTGCGTTGGGCGTTGTTGTTACAAGAGTTCAATCACAAAATAATAGATAAGAAAGGTTATGAAAATGTGGTCATCGACCACCTTTCGAGGATCTTAGTGGAGGATGACTACCCGCTGCCAATCAATGAAAGTTATGTAGATGAAGCTATCTATGTTTCCCAGATGGCCAACCCTGAAGGGCCATGCTATGAAGACTTTTGTAATTACCTAGCCTACAAACAACTACCCCTGCAAATGTCCTATAATTAGAAGAAGAAGTTCTTCTCTAATTTGAAGAACTATTACTAGGATGACCCTCTATTGTTCAGGCGTTGTGTCGATGGCTTATACAGGAGGTGTATACCTAAGGATGAAGCTCCAAAGATCCTATTTGAGTGTCACTCGTGCCCCTATGGAGGGCACCTAGGAGGTGAAAGGACCGCAACCAAGGTACTCCACTCATGTTATTATTGGCCGACTCTCTTCAAAGATGCTCAAGCCTATGTCAAGGCTTACAATGAATGTCAAAGGACTAGGAATATTTCCCATCGAAATGAGATGCCACAGTCAGAATGGATTGAAGTAGAAATCTTCGGTGTGTGGGGGGTAGACTATATGGGACCCTTCCCCTCCTTCTATGGTTTCAAGTACATCCTTGTTGTAGTAGATTATGTCTCCAAATGGGTAGAGGTTGTACCCACCACCACATGTGATGCTAAGGTGGTGATAAAGATTTTTACGAAGACAATCTTTCCAAGGTTTGGAGTGCTGAGAACCGTCATCAGTGATGGTGGATCTCACTTTTCCGAGAGGAAATTTTAATCACTTTTGTGAAAATATGGTGTTTGTCACAAAGTCGCGAAGCCATACCATATACAGACGTCGGGATAGGTTGAAGTTTCCAACTGGCAGATCAACCAGATCTTAGAGAAAATGGTCGACAAGTCTCGCAAGGACTGTTCAACCAAGTTAGATGATGTTGTTTGGGCATACATGCATGACTGCCTACAACACACCGCTCGACACTACACTGTATCACCAGATATAAGGAAAAGCTTGCACCTGCCTTTTGAATTGGAGCACAAGGCATTCTGGGCCATTAAATGCCTCAACATGGACCCGACACTAGCTGGAAAGAAGAGGTTTCTTCAACTCCAAGAATTTGAAGAACTTAGGCTTCACGCCTACTAAAATGCAAGAATCTACAAGCTGAGAACCAAAGTCTGGAATGATTCCCACCTAAGGGCGAAAGACATCAAGGAAGGTGATAAAGTTTTATTGTTTAAATCGTCCATTCAACTTTATCCAAGAAAATTGCATACTAGGCGGTCCATACCATTCCTAGTAGTGAAGTTATATCCTTCTAGGATGATGGAGCTATATGATAAAGACGATCCAGCGAAGGTTTTTCCAGTCAACGAATACTGAGTGAAGAGGTTCTATAAATACAAAGTCTTTGTGAGGAGATCAGAGATGGCTCTGGATGATGTCGAAGTTGCACTTACCAAAGAAGCATAGTAGGATTCAAAGATGTTGAGTTGACGACGCAAACCACATCGCTCCTCGGGAGGCAACCTGAGTTTTACATTCCTAGAATAGGATGTTATTTCCCTTTCCAGCAAAGAACATTATGAACAATCTCATTGTAATAAAGCCTGATTCTATGCCCGTACCACGTGCGCAAACTCTATTTTCATGGGACACCAAATTAGTTTTATCACCTTGGTGAGTAATACTATCTGAGGCTGAAGTTGACCCTTAGGCCAATGATGTCTTACCCATCAAGTGCCTTTTGATTTTTAGTTTTTCTATCCTTGTTTATTTTTTTGCTTTCCCTTTAAGCCCTTTGGTGGCATGTCGGGCATGCACAATACCTAACTTCTTTGTTTTGCTCAACGCGCCTAGTCCTACAATAAACATGTCACCCAAATACCTTGATGAGTATTGGGCGACCTCTTGTTCCTCCTATTACACGATTTTGCAATGGTCTGACGGGAAGAAATGCGTCCAGCCATATCGCGCGATAAGCGTGTCGAGCTGTCGTGTCACCTAGGCCATATCGACTAGCGTGCCCGAGCATGCACAAGATTGACCAGTTTTTGAAAGATGTACCAAGTAGGCCTATCGCCAATGCATGTGCACCACACAACCGTTGTGCAGAACCGTCACACAGAATCGTCATGCAGAACCATGTCGCGTAAGGAGTGCGATAGGTGATATATATCGGGTGACACATCCTTACCGCCCGACACGCGTGTCGCGCGATGCATGAGTCTTCTCAAAATCTTCACGACGTGACATGATTAGACTATTTTTACCATGCTTTAGAAGATGATTCTTGTGCATGTGCGATACACATTTAGTTTTTACCCCAATCGCGAATGGCTATATATAGTAGCTCGAGTTTAACCGTGTCGGGGTACCAAGTTACCTGCTTTTGCTCACGTATCACATGCTCTCTTCCCCTCTCCAAGATCCCATGCCGACCTTTGCCTACGGACCTTCATGTCACGTTCAAGATTCCTGTGCCTGATAAAGGTAAAACCCGTGGCGCCTTTCATATCATGTGACTTTATGACACACGGTCCGAATTGGCCAAACCTTATTGTGCGCCATCGTATCGCGTTCTGGCCCATGTCAGGAAGATCCTTTTCAACGCGTATCGAGTTTCTGCATATCACGAGCATGTCATCTTTCCTACCATTTTGTTATACATCGGTCTTTTACCTATGCCACACGACACCCATATCACGCGACACGATGACCAACACATATTATCGGGTAAAGACCTCGGGCTCACGACAATGACTTTATCTCTCAGTTTGTTTAGTTACGCTTTAGCCCATGTCACACAATATTAGTATCACCCGACACGGTGCACCACACTTCCTTTCTTGTATCACATAATGATCTTATCTTGTTTTCGTCCGTGCTGCATGACACCCATATCATGCGACACACCTATCAAGCATACATACCATACAAGAACAATTTTGAGGAGTCACCGGATACTGGTTTGTCGCTTAAATCATATCACCTAGACCTTATCGTTTACTCGATGCCGACCTCACATGTGCAATGTTTTTACCTTCTACCCGATATCAGCTGGTGCAGAGTATCGTGTGAAAAACATATCGAGTTTCTAGTACCGGACATTCGCATATAGCGTGCTAGATTGTTTTAAGTGCCCGACCCAATACCATTTTTAAGCATATTGCCCAATCGTATCGGGCGACACTCTTACCTTTGTCCTCTACCCGATATCAGATAAATACAAGTTTGAGTAAATAACTCTTTTTGACTTAACTTCTTTATTTAATTATTATAGGAAATGGCATGCACCAAGCAGACTGTTGTCCAAGTTGATGACCAAGGTCGGGGGATCAACCCTGAGGCCACAAATGAAGCCATCACCAGGAAGAAATGCCCAAACCCTGAGGTGGTTGGGCCCTCTGAGGCCGAGAAGCATCCTAGAATAAAAGCAGCCCTGGCCTCGATGGCGATGGCAGAACCGAAAGTCCTGGACCACTCACTGGTTTGGTTCATGCCCAGAGACGAGGAACACCAACGGCGTTGCACGGAGTTGACAACCAAAGTCTACCACCAAACCCGATTCTTCCATCAAGAATCCTTCCGCCAAATTGGCATCTTCAACAGACTTACGAACGTCCCAAAATCTACCAGACTATGGAAGATATGGTTCACTACTCCGCCTCCTACACCGAGCTCCCCAAGGAGTTCATCTCCTCCCTCTGCGGAGTTCCAAATACCCCAGAAGAGACCAAAAGGTTCAGAGGAGCAGACAGACTACAAGGACACCTCTACAATGTCGAGCATGACATCTTGAAGAGGTTGCTCAATGATATATTCTCTAACAACGAGGTTGAGAGAGAGCTACTGAATAACGATGCCTGAATCACTGAAGGAGATGGCTTTAACCCAGTCATGCTCTGGAGGAAGCTGACTGGTGAATCCTCCTTCAAGTCGGGGAACAAAGTGATAACGGTCTAGTCATGCTTTTGGAGGATCGTACATAAGATCGTAGTGAGCCTCCTCTTCAGTAAGTACGAGATGAGAAACTTATATATTGAAGAGCTCCATCTTATCTAGTATACGATGGAGGGAAATTCGATAAACATGGAACATTTCCTACTGAACCGGTTGCACACTATAAAGGACGCCACCAAGGAGTACAACATGGGAGGGGTCGTCAACCTGATCTTGGAAGAGCTAGGGTACCTGAAGGATCTGCTCATCCTGACGTGCACCTGAGGTGACGACGAGATCAACATCAAGTTCCTCACAAGGGCAATCATAATCAAGAAGGAGGGTCACTACTTCTTCTACAAGTTCACAAGGACATACATCCTCCTACCCCTCCCACTCTGTGTCTACTACAACATAGAGAAGATGGTATTTATAACGGTAGAGGTTCAAGCTCTGACCATTGAAGCCGCCTAACCTGCCACAAGGGCCATCCTGGAAGGATGGTCACAACAGGGAGGCCTACACCCCTTGACGCTCGATGGGACAAATCATCGGCAGTCGTTGCTGATGACTCACATGTTGCCACCGCCGGCGAGCTAACCACTACTGCCCCACAACAACAACAACAACAATTGGGAGCTGAACCAGCCGCGAAAACCACAACAACACCCAATGTGGCTATAGAAGAAGTGTCGACCATCACAGATGTCTTCGACACCACCAGGGATGCTATAACGGTCATCATCTCAGAGGCCACTGCATTAGATGAAATAGCCGCAGTGCCTGAAGCTTCAACCCTACCGGAAATGGCAGAGGCATTGGTGCAGTCAGATGCCTCCCGCAACAGTGAAGAGGCATTCACTGAGATCTTGGAGCCGGAGCTCAGGTCCGTACAGCTGACATTAACACCACCACCATCTATGCCGACAATCGCCATGGAGGAGGAAGTTGAGAGTCGGATGGTCGATCAACATCCGCCTACTCTGCAACCTTTTCCATGACCCCAGATTGAGGAGATGGAGGCAACCACAAGGGTTCCAACACCCCGTCCAGAGGCCACACCCTTGTGTACTTTCCAGGTGGACTCGGCACCGATAGATGATGCCTATTCATTAGGACGCACTGCCAATGTGAAGAGCGCGATGCAAAACCTAAGCTGATCAGTGGCAATCCCCTCCTCACTAGGACAGGCCGTCGACTTCGAACTCAACAACTTGCGGGAGGTAACAAGCAACCACACTACTACATTTTCTTCCCTAACCTATAAGTTTCAGGTCTTCCAGCGGAGGTTGAACGAGTAGGAGTGTCATATTCTAACTCTAATTGGTCTCTCGGGCCAACTAGAGGTGCTAAATAACATGACGTAGGCATCACTCTAACGCCTCAACACCATCGTGTAGAGGCTCGATGAGAGGGACGAACACCACTACTCAAGGCATCCCAGGAGATGACCATCACTGCCAGCCTCTGGCTCTCCACCACCATCATCATCCTCTTCATCTAGTTCATCATCGTCATCCACCTCCAACCGGCCCTCCACAACGCTCGAGGAAGAGACAACAAACAAAACCACCGACGGGTCTCGCACATGACAAGGAAGCACTCGTGGTGTTGACATATTTGCAACCCCTCATCTACTAGTGCCAACCGAAGCCAAAGAAGAGATATCTACAGGCCTAGCAGAGGGTTCATCTGAAGAATCTGAGGGAGAAGGGGGTGATATGTATAGCTCAATTGTTCAGAAACCCCCTAGAGAGAGGACTTCGACGGCTGACGCATTTTCTGCACCGTTGGAGTTCCCTTCTTTCAAGATGGACAATTTTGACAGGCGCGCCATCGGCTACCTAACGATCTGAGACCAACAACTACTGAATATGGTCCTGAGGCCGCAGGAAGAAGAAGAAATCGTCGCCTGGAGTGATGGGTACATCTCAGTATGACACAAAGCACTCCAAGGCATGTTCCGCTCAAAAGTCGTCATAGGGAAGATACTATTCAGGGTCCTGGAAGGCGCGATGTTGGAGAATATTGCTAACAGGATAGGCTGGCAGCCAATCTACAATGCAACCCCAGCCTTGGCAGAAGCATGCGATTCAAAGCAGGTGGCTGATATACTGTAGCAAATCGAAGAGCACAACCCCAGACGGGTGCTAACCCCCTACAAGCTTAGAAATCATTGGATCCTATGTGTAGTGGACCTTCACAACCACAACGTCATGCTGCTTAGTCGCTGCACCACGGAGGTCCCACACAGAGGACACATCTTCATACGCCCCGAAGACAAGCACCTCAGTCTTCTTCCTCTACACCTTCATGGTACTACGTCGCTTAGCACTTACAATCACAAGATGGTTAATCCTAGAGTTTAAACCTTTTTTACTTCCGATTTTAAGGGTAGTATAGAAGGGTCGATCCCACAGGACAACTTTTTAAGATTGTTTCTTTTTATCCCAATTGTTTTGAAGAACTATTTTATTATTTTTTTTATTTTTTTAGATTGGAACGGAAAGTAAAAGTCGAGTTTTGGGGTTGGTGATTAACACTAAGAAATGAAATGCAAGAATGAAAATGCACTTACAAGAATAAAAATGCATAAGGAAATTTTAAGATTATTGTTAGCACAAGAAAAACTATATGAATGAAAAGACTAGGAATTAAAGAAAGACAAAGTATGTGGTGATTAAATCAAGAGATGGAGATCGAGGCGTTAGGGGTTTTCACCACTTTAGTCAAAGAAAAATAAACTTATCCTTAAAAATGGCGGATTCGATGAAGGCAAGTGAATTAGTAAAAATTCACTAAAGATAGACAGCACATGAGCCCATTGGTCCTGGTTCTCATGCTTCTTAGTTCATCATCCTAAAAGAAGAAGATCCACGGTCATTTCAAAACTCCTATGTGATTGGGTTAGTTGTTCTAAATCCGAACTTCCACAGTCATATCCATCTGGATTAACTTTTGATCAAATCAATTAATTACTTTGATAGATCAATTAGTTATCAAACCCAAAAGCCATCTAGAATCATTTTTTATGAAAAGTCGCTAAATCCATGGCTAAGGGGTTATTCCCCTTGCCTCAATAGAAAACTACTCACTCATGGAGTAGGGGGAGACGGAGGAAGAAAGTACTAAAGCCATAGTCTAGCCCAAAATCAGGAGGTTAATCCTTATGCTAGAGACAATAAAATGGCTTAGTTCTTAGTTCCTTGCTCCAGAATTAAAGAACGGAGAAAAGAAGATTAAGACTAAAGAGGAATGAAGAGACAAGAACCAAGTATGAAAGAACAATGCTTGAAATAAAATCTACTTTATTGCAGAATAAGAAGATGATTACAAGAATAAATGCTTTAGAATCCCAATACAAAGAGAAATCCAAGATGTCCAAAGAGGAGGAAGTGCCCCGCATTTTATAGGAGAAGGAGGGGGTATACATTAGGTTTAGGGAAAAAGAAATGGCCGCTGACGGCTGCTAAGTTTCTAGATCTAATCAATAGGGGAAATAATTGATTGCTTTGCATTCCTTTTGCATTAATTTCCCGCAACAGCAATTGCAAGTGTATTTTTGGGCTAGTCAGAAATTCGGAAGCGGCCCGAAAATATATGTTTCCTGTTGATAATTGAATTATCTTTCCAACGCATACTTGCACAATAAATGTTGCCTTGGGATGTGACAGTTATACTAATTTTATTGAAAGGTATATACTGAAATCAGACTCTATGGGAAAACGTAAGGCTACTTTCACTGGTTAATTGCCCAGCCAAATAAATACTAAAATTGCCTCAAAATATGTCTTTTTTATAGACAATAAAATTCTCTTTTCGTTCCATATGTTATCTTGAAATTCCTCCTTTAGACGCAAAATATATGACTATTTTGGTGACGAGTATCTTAGGCACTGCAGAAATATTTGAAAAGCCTCATATCTTCATCTTTTATTTTCTCAATTTAATTACTTAGATAATTCCTGAAAATTAAGAAAAATATCATAAGAATTCAGGAAACGTATATCAAGAAGATGAAAGTTGTATTTATTTTTGAATAAGCTAAAATTAACAAAAAAGTCCTAATTAATTATTCTAAATGAAGCAAAAATAAGAGATGAATATGCATTCATCCAAATACCCCAAACTTAAATTTTGCTCATCCCAAGCAACATTAAAATCAAGAAATACTTTCAAGACATACTCTTAACCTATCATCCTCACTCTCCTAACAATCACTTGATTCCTTTCACCAAAATATGGCCAAGCGACCCTGACTTTCTGAATTCACAAAAAGTGACTTTTATATTTCCTACTTCACAAACTTGCATTTATTCAAGACCTGCAATAAAACAGATTTTTATTTCACCTTTACATTTGGTACTCCATTTTTTTTTAAGTTTTACACAAGAACAGGGCTGATTTGGATGGTTGGGGTTTTTGTAGTTTTCCCCTGGGTAGAAAATTGGAGTGAAGGAGGTATGGAAGAAGGACAGTCTCTCCTCTATTCGACTCGAGACCTTTTTATTTAGTGAACATGCAGTTACATTGACCACATTTTTTTTCTTTGATTTTTGGTGATACACACAATTGCGTGGATATGGAAGAAGCGGAAGAGGGGGAAGGGGTGCCACCCCAAACTTAGCCTTTTGGGCATTATTGGCTTTTTTTTCTTTTTGACGAATGGAAAGATTTGGAAGTGGTAGAAGAAGAGTAGAAGAGGTTGTTCTTGTGCAACTTTTTTTTCCATCTTTTTTTTTAGAGTACCATGCATTTGTTCAACTATTACCGAATCATGTGAAAAATCAAGAAAATTTATACAAGTTGTAAATGATAAGAAAGAATCACTCTTGAATCCTATCAGTCCTCTATGGCTTGCCATCTTTTCCAAGGAGTGATTATTATTTGAGGTCCTAAGTGACAGGAGGATTTCTAGTCATGAAAGTTTCAAAATTTTAGTTGCAAGGCAGTTACATCATTAAGGGGAGTATTTTGACAAATGATCATATCAAGGCCGACTAGATAAATGCCATTTTGCAATAAAAGTAATAAAAATATGACCGACTAGATAATGGCCATGAACAAAGCAACTATATGCAAAATAAAAAAAAGTGGAAATAATGCAAAAATAAAAAGATAAGGTGATGGAATAGAATCATACCAACCACCTCCACCCCAGACTTAGATTTTTCTCGTCCCGAGCAAAACCCAAACCCGAGATGGAGGGAAGAAATTTGTTGCATTCACCAGGAGGTCCTCGTAGCTCAAAATATGTCCATCTGAAGGGAATGTCAATGGTTGTTGGAGTTTTGAATAGAGGAGCTTCATGGTACACCCAATGGATGGGTAGTCGTGGAGGCCTAAAAAGGTTTTCTGAATGATGTTGTGTATCACCTCGTAGTCCTTCGAGTAGGATCCACATATCTTCCTTCAACAGTGAAAGTAGTGTTGGAGATGAATGTGGATTGGGGGGGATTGGCAGGTGCCAGTTGGGTAACAAATGTAGTGTCAGATGTGGAAGATCGGACAAAGAATCTGGATCGAGTATCTTTTTGCCGCCTGGATCTACATGTGGTGAAGTGGGTGCCTGTATAAGAAGAACTGGTTTGTTAGCCGACTAAACAATCATATGGGGATGTATGTCTTCTTGGTGGATTATGCAACAAGGTGCGTCTGGATCCTTTACCCCATAAATAGAAGCCAGTGGATTTGGTGTGGAAGACTCACAAATGGCATAATTGTCATCATAATTATCAAAAATGATCAATCTAGGTTGTTCCATCTCTATTGGGGAGTTCTCCATCTCTTCTTCATAAAAGATCTCATCAACATGGATATCTATGGAATCAATTGGATCCTTTTCTATGCTGAAGGGGAGATCTGATTCCTTTATAGGACAAGTGCCCAACTCAATGGGCTCAGAAGGGATCACCTCACAATATAACAATGTAATGTAAGGTTCTTGCAGTGGTAGAATCACCTCATCAGGTTCAACCATATGTAGAAAAAGAGGTGGTTGAGTGAGGTCATAGTGCTCTTGATGATGAAGCGTTTCAAAAGAATCCATTAGTGCATGTTGGGGAGGTGATGGTACATTGGTCACAATAGGCTCAACCAAGATGAGATGATTATTGCAAACATCCAAATATGGTCCTACAACCAAGAAGGGTGGAGTCTTAGGTTTTTGGGATGTTCTTTGAGCCCACTAGTCTTTAACCTTTTTGTTAAAAGATTCTTGATTCATGAATTTATCAACATAGGCCTCCATCCACTCATTTTCTGACTTATATGGATAGCCAGGGCCCCATACAACTACAGCCCTAGCTAAACAAAGTTCTTCATTTACAACATCCTGAATTTCTTTAAAACACCTATCCATCTCCTGATTAAGGTTGTGTGGAATCTCAACTATATCACATTGGACTTCTTCTAAGGGTGGTGGTTCATTATAGAGAAAGGGTTCCAATGAAGTAGATTGGCCATTAGAATCAACTAGATTAACATCCACAATGGAAGTGATTGGTGGAGCTTTAGGTACTAGAATTGGTTCTACTTGATTGAAGAAGATATAATCATTGTCATCATCATATATTAAAATCATCCTTAGCCTCTCTGGTTCCAGATTAAAAAATTGCCTCACGGAATTGGCGTTCGGCGAGCGTCGCATGCACAAATGAAGCAGTTAATCGTGTACAGAAAAAGGACTACCGGAATGGAAACTCGGCAGAACGAGGAGTAGCAGTTCCGGAATGTTACTCGAAAGGCACAAAAAAATAAAAAAAGTTTTTCAAAAGATTTTTGGTGGTTCGAGAAAACAATCTGTTGTCCCTGACAATGACACCAAATTGGTATTGCGTTGCTTAGCACTTACAATCACTAAGCTGGTTAATCCTAGAGTTTAAACCTTTTTTACTTCCGGTTTTAAGGGTAGTATAGAAGGGTCGATCCCACATGACAACTTTTTAAGATTGTTTCTTTTTATCCCAATTGTTTTGAAGAACTATTTTATTATTTTTTTGTATTTTTTTAGATTTGGAACGGAAAGTAAAAGTCGAGTTTTGGGGTTGGTGATTAACACTAAGAAATGAAATGCAAGAATGAAAATGCACTTACAAGAATAAAAATGCACAAAGAAATTTTAAGATTATTGTTAGCACAAGAAAAACTATATGAATGAAAAGATTAGGAATTAAAGAAAGCCAAAGTATGCGGTGATTAAATCAAAAGATGGAGATCGAGGCGTTAGGGGTTTTCACCACCTTAGTCAAAGCAAAATAAACTAATCCTTAAAAATGACGGATTCGATGAAGGCAAGTGAATTAGTAAAAATTCACTAAAGATAGACTCCACATGAGCCCATTGGTCCTGGTTATCATGCTTCTTAGTTCATCATTCTAAAAAAAGAAGATCCACGGTCATTTCAAAACTCCTATGCGATTGGGTTTGTTGTTCTAAATCCGAACTTCCACGGTCATATCCATCCAGATTAACTTTTGATCAAATCAATTAATTACTTTGATAGATCAATTAGTTATTAAACCCAAAAGCCATCTAGAATCATTTTTTAGGAAAAGTCGATAAAGCCATGGCTAAGGGGTTGTTCCCCTTGCCTCGATAGAAAACTACTCACTCATGGAGAAGGGGAAGACAGAGGAAGAAAGTACTGAAGCTATAGTCTAGCCCAAAATCTGGAGGTTAATCCTTATGCTAGAGACAATAAAATGGCTTAGTTCTTAGTTCCTTGCTCCAGAATTAAAGAACGGATAAAAGAAGATTAAGACTAAAGCAGAATGAAGAGACAAGAACCAAGTATGAAAGAACAATGCTTGAAATAAAATCTACTTTATTGCAAAATACGAAGATGATTACAAGAATAAATGCTTTAGAATCCCAATACAAAGAGAAATACAAGATGTCCAAAGAGGAGGAAGTGCCCCTCCTTTTATAGGAGAAGGAGGGGGTATACATTAGGTTTAGAGCAAAAGAAATAGCCGCTGGCGGCTGCTAACTTTCTAGATCTAATCAATACAGGAAACAATTGATTGCTTTGCATTCCTTTTGCATTAATTTCCCGCAACAGCAATTCCGAGTGTATTTTTGGGATAGTCAGAAATTCAGAAGCGGCCCAAAAATATATTTTTCCTGTTATAATTGAATTATCTTTCTAATGCATACTTGCACAATAAATTTCGCCTTGGGATGTGAGAGTTATACAAATTTTGGTGAAAGGTATATACTGAAATCAGACTCTGCGGGAAAACGTAAGGCTACTTTCACTGGTTAATTGAGCAGCCAAATAAATACCAAAATTGCTGCAAAATATGTCTTTTTTATAGCCAATAAAATTATATTTTCATTCCATACTTTATCTTGAATTCTGCCTTTAGACGCAAAAGCTTTGACTATTTTGGTGACGAGTATCTCAGGCACTGCGAAAATATTTGAAAAGCCTCATATCTTCATCTTTTATTTTCTCGATTTAATTACTTAGATAATTCCTGAAAATTAAGAAAAATATCATAAGAATTCAGGAAAAGTATATCAAGAAGATGAAAGTGCTATTTATTTTTGAATTAGCTAAAATTAACAAAAAAGTCCTAATTAATTATTCTAAATGAAGCAAAAATAAGAGATGAATATGCATTCATCACTTTACCGGGTCATCAAACAAGGAGTCCAACGCCATAGCAGCGTCTGGAACTTTTACGCCATCAGAGACTTCCCAGTTGAAGAAGACCTTGGGGAGAAGAAATAGTACCTTCATCATCCTACGTGCCATGGAGCTGCTAAACATCTTCAGATATGTAAGGAAGCTCCAGGACCAAGACTTCTATCGACTGAGAAGTATATACGTGTTGTTGTTGATCAAGGACAAACACTATTTCTGAGATGCAGAACTTCTAGACGACCTTCTAGAGATAGATGCGGATTCTGGTGCTAACTCCCATTCTTCTCAACCCAACAGTCCTCCAAGGATGAAGACTCTTTTGATGTCTACAAGACAGGCAAGCAGATAGAAAAGTTTTGAACCATACTCGCCCCTAAAGGCGATGCCACTAAGGGTTATTTTGCTTCGCCTGCCATCTCCAAATCTCTAATCAACAATTTCGACCGTTCCATGTGTAGTTCTCTATCTCAGGAATAGGTCAATGCAATTCTTCTTCGGCTTGCTGATTCTAACACTGTAGACATCATATATGAAAAAGATAATGTAGTGGCCCCCCTCGATGATCTGCGAGACTTAGTCAAGGTAGGAGGGTGTCTAGCAATGACAGTGGCGTCATCTTACATCCCCATCCTACAGAGGAAGATTGGACAACACTACATTGCCCATCCGATGATGTTCAATGACCTGTGCCTTGCTGATGAAACAAGAGCGTGCCAACTATTTCAGCTTGAAGTAAAGAAGTGTCTATCGCACATCATCTCCCTACCTATGCTACATGACAACCACTGGATGCTCCTAATGATGTACACCCATCTAGACGTCAGTCTCTTCTACAACTTCTCCAATGCCAACAATGATGATCCGATGGAGTGTGCATCCACGCCGAAAACATCCCTCGAGCGGTTAGCAAGGAAATATTATGTCGAGGCAGTGTCTTTGATCCAGCCGTATCTTGAAGACCCGACGACCAAGTGGCACGAACTCCAATACTGCCACTGTAGTCCACAACAAGTTCCCTTATCAAATGATTGCGGTGTCTACGTGTTGCACTAGATCTATTGCACAGTAGCCTTCAAATAGATGCCGGATAAGCTCCACAACCTCAGCTACCACAACCAAAATGGAAAATATGTGACAGAGCTCTTATCTTCTGAGGGCGCACACGTGTGCTGAACCCTCACTGGTCTATGCCTATCCTTTCCTACTTATCTCACAACTCTGGGGGGGGGGGTACTCCATAGCGTAAGTGAGGGAGGTATTCTAATTTTTTTCCCTTTTTGCCCTTTTCCTTTCCTTACTATACTCTGTGTATACATGTATAAATGATTTATAGAAAGCAATACATACACAACTGCTTGTTTGTCAAAAATTGTACAAAACACCTTATACTAAATATTTGGTACAACTTCCACCAGTTTGTTCTCTCTGTATCTAAGGCGGTGCACATTTCTATTATGTTCTTTTAAAAACGTAGTCCCAAATAAAAAAGGCTATAACTTTTCTACGTCAACTTTGAAATATAATCTCGCTACAGCCAAGAGACGCGCATGTGAAGGAGAAAGCTACCCAAACAACAAACTCCTTTTTACCTACCCATAAAAATCCCAAAAAGATAGGAAACCCTTATGAGAGAGAATAAAAGCATGAGAGTTGTGCCCAAAAAAAAGCACACACACACTTGTCACCCCAAAAGTACCCATCTTTAGGCATGGTAGATCCAGGGCAGTGGTACGTAGGATGTGAAATCACTACTCTAAAGCCAACTAGGTTGGACTTTAGGGACCACTTGCCCATTAACAGACCCGTACCTGGATGGACCAAAGGGAAGCAAGACAAACCCAAAAAGCCTTAAACATTCTCAAAAACCGCACCGTCTATACCCAAGCAGTTTGGTGTGAAATCTAACTTCAAATGCATGCACCAAAGTCTCGCAAAAGTTGAAGAGACATTTTTTGCTTAAATAAGACTGGAAAAATAAATTCCATTGTTCATAGTCATACGTAATTTTCTTCAGACATTGCAAAAATTCACTTAACCCCTTGTCCGAAGACTATGCCTAGTTTTGAAAAGTACCACAAACAAAGTTTCAAAATAGGTACAGATTGATTGAGGACAAGCAAAATGCTAAGTTTGGGAGAGTTGATAACACCCATTTTGTAGTTGCTAGTACTTATATTTTACTATCAAAACTGCCTCCAAACCTGACTTCCTCTCTGTTTTACCTTATTTGTTTTATAGAAACAATTCCCACTATGCTCCTGACAACATTCCCATCTTTTACAGAGTTTCTTTGATTTTTCCATCAAAAAACTACTAATTGGCCCGTCCCGGCCCATCTGCCACAACTTACCTATCCCGGCCCAGTGAGCAATGTGAAGCGACACACCCTTTTTACTCATCACAGTCGCTGCCCGATATGGCAAGCAACCCGATGCGGGTGTGTCACACGGGAGCTCTGAAAGATTGCAAGCTATTACCTGACAGGGAGCCTTGCCCTCTATGGTCTGTCAGCCGACGGAGTCGATCACGTGACACGACCACCCCACGGTGCAGCAGCTCGCTAGAGTCTTTACCCAACATGATCATGCACGATGTACTCACAAACCAGCACGTGACGACCCCCGTCAACCGTGTGGGGTGACAGTCGTGTCTACCCTCTCTATAAGCCCTGTGAATAGAGCAGACGGAGGACACATGGCCCAACGAGAGCCACAACTTCCACCAACATGTTGCCTATAAATAGCAGCTACATGCCTACAATGGGATGCATCAGAACCCTATGAGAGCTAACTCTTAGAGCAAGGGAGCTGAAGATGAATAAAAACAACTCCACCTTCACTTGGTGTAGCTTGATTCACCTTTGCTTCTATGAGGAAAGGGGTAGCGAAGATGGAATGGAATGAGAGCTTTATAAGCATAAGGAAGTAGCTCTCTTACAACTGGCCTAACTCACTCATAATTATGAAATGTTTTTTTTATGAACCCAACGTGCCTCTCCTTCCATTAATTGACCAAAAAAATAGACTATTTACAATGCCTAGGGTAGAGCCCAAAGAAAAAGAAGAACAGCAAAACAGTAAGAATAAAGCACCCATCACCAGAACCAAACTATCTGTACAAATTTAATTATGTAAAATTCTCGGATCTATGCAGATGGCACTCCAAATATCTACATACCTCCTTTTAGCGCCCCCAAAAATCCTAATATTCCTTTCCATCCAAATCTTCTATAGAATCAAACTTGCAACAGTTTTCTTCTCTCCAGAAATCTGTAACATGTCGTTCAGACAGCTAGGCTGATCCCCATAGACACTTCTAAAAGCGCTCCATAAATCAGACCCAAACGTACACTCAAACAGCAAATGATGCAGGCCTTCCTCCTTAGAATAGCAAAGAACACATCTAGAAACCATAGAGAAACCAACTTTCTTCATATATTCGCATGTAGGAACTTTATTAAGGAAGGATTTCCAAAGAAAACAAGAGCAGCTTCTCGGAATTTTGGTCTTCCAGACCCAACTAGCCCAATTAGCCTTCCCTCCTTTCCTTCTAGTAATCTTCCAACCATATTTAATCTTGAACTCCCTCTTGCCGTCACACAGAATCTAGTCATTGTTATCAGTTAGGGCCTGCATACCACTAATAGCAGTGTGTATCACATCAATCCCTCTAATGTTAGGAAGACTCCAATTATTTTCCAAAGTACACGAGGAAATACTACAATTTGGACCTTTCCCCATGCGAAGAATCATGTGATCATCTCATAAGTCCAGCAACTTCCTTTAACCATGAAGCCAAGGATCATTCCAGAAGTGGAAGGTTTTTCCATTACCAACACGAAACTCCAAATTCGCCTTCAACAGATTTCTCATACTCAGCAGCTTCCTCCACATCCATGGGGAAGTAGTCTTACACCCAAACAAGAGAGAGAAAGGGCTCAAGGAGTTGCAACACTCTCAACTATAACATGGACTTAGAATAACATGAATGAGCAAACTTGGAATAAACTCCAAGGGATCATATTTATAGTTGGGGATGTTACATTGAGTGTGGGATCACTTAATGGTGAAATAAAGACATTTTCAAAGTTGCAATAGATCTATTCTCGATCAAAATAACTCACCAACGATTATAATCACTTTTTCTCTATTTTCTATATAGTACATTCGGTCAAGTTTCTATAAAGGTAACATGATCAATCCACTAAGAGACAAAGCTAATTTTTAAGCTATCAGTTGAGTTTGTTCTGCGGAACTCGATCGATGAGCCAAAATCAATTTTGCTCAGTGAGTCACTCAGTCATGTTTTGTGAATGTGCAACTCGACGGATATGTCTCTTCAGAAAATCCATCACTAGATCGGTCGAGGTTCCAACTCAACCAATGAACATCGTGTGACAAATTTTGTAATTTGACATTTGAGTGATCTAACGTTGGAATTAAGTGTCCATGATTTTTTCTCATCTTAGTTACAAGTCATATCATCAATACAAGTGATTACAAAAAACATCTAAGGTCATTTGGAGTGATTTCCCAAAATGCACACTTGCATTTCTTTTGACTTGAACTTGAACAAGCTAGGGCTTGTGTAATTTGATCCTTTTCATGTACCTAAAGCCTAAAATAAATTTTGAACAAACATATTAGATACATAGCAATGGAATGGTTAAGTCATTATCAAATTATGGGCAATGTATAACTCTCAAGTCAACAAATGCCACACATATATTTTGTTTGGGTATCTATGTTTAATGTTCTTAGTATTGATATATGTATATATATATATATAAATATATATATATATATAAATATATATATATATATCGGGATTTAACAAATAAAGACCATAACACATGGGGGCACTGTCATAAATGATCTTATCTTTAGATATAGAACATAAACCATTCTTGATTATGAATTCAAAACCAATATTTTCCAAACATGAAACATAAATAATTCTCCTATTTATGGTAGGTACATAATAGAAATTCTCTGACTCTATTAGAAGTCCACTAGACATAGACAACAGTACATGCCCACAATAGTGTCAACAACTCTTGCTCCATCTACAACACGTAGCTCAACCTCCTCTTTCTTCAAGGGTCTATGTGTTTTCAAATCATGCATAGTTTAACATGTATGAGATTTACAATATCTTATGCACATAATTTCAATATTAAATTATTGGTTAATTATCCATGTGATTAGAGAAAATTATCCAATATTCATATGCATTATGCTTATTTTTCTTAAATAGCCTAAAATTAGTCTTGTACACTCATTTATTTATATCTTCACACTTTTTGTTCATAATTTTTGTATTTTACTACTGCCTAATGAAATGTTTTGTTTGTTATAGAAATACCAAGAGCAAATTGATGAAAGTCAGAACCACTAACACTACGGTGGTACCACCAACATTGAAGAATAAAAGACTTTATCTCAAGGATGTCTTGATACCATCTAGACAAGGTTTGATAACATTGAGAGACAAGTTGGTACCACTAACAGTCAACTCGGTGGAACCAACAAGAAGATCAAAAAAGCAGAAGATGAATCTTGATACCACTAACGGTCAGCTTGGTGTGACCAAGATTGCAAGCCCTAGCTAAGTATACAGGCATGTTGGTGGAAGTGACATCCATGTTGGTGTCATTGATATTTTCTTGACGAGCATGATTAAGAAAGATAACATCCAAAAGTTAATTGGAGATGTTATACTCAATGGACATGAGAGTATAAAGTTGTTGACTATGTGCATGTTTATTTCCAATTCAATATGGATTGTCTTTGCTATGGATTTTGACAATGAAAGTTCTTCATTGCCTTATTTGTTCATGGTTACTATGAATATGTGATATATTGTTAATTATTTCAAGATAGGGACTAATAGTTACCATAGCCATTATCAATACAGTTAAGAGCACACTGCAACAGTGGGGTAACCACTGTGACATAGAATGTCTAGAGGGAGATTACATTGCGTGGATTCATATATAAATACTTGGAGAGCAAGTTTCGAATAAGGTTGAACAATTTATCAACACTACGACAACATGTAATGAAAGATACAAACACCTAATCCAAAGAAGAAAGATATTTTGTGTTTATTGAATACAATACATGAATAGGTCAATTACGAGGTGAAAATAATATACTAAATATTTCATTAAATAGAATCCATTTTAATTCTTTGCAATTTCATTCTAGTAACTAGTTTGATCACTCAATAAACTCTTATCTTAGGCCTAGCTGATCCATTTTAGTTACTAGTAGTATCTAGTTGTCCCAATTCCCTGAGATTGACATTAGGTCCTATTTAAGTCCCTTCAGTGGTGTAACACTTACACTTACATTTAACACACACACTTATGTTGTGTCATATTTTTGGAGCAGTTGGCAAGGAGATATAACGCTAGCACTCTGAGTTCTAGAATTGGTCCCTCTAGGCCAATTTTCATTTTTGTTAGTTTTCTTTTCAGTTATAATCAATTGAAAAATATTTTTTCACTTTTCTATAGTACTCTAATTCCTGACATTCATTTATTGCTTCTCAGGTATTTGTTTATGGTCCAAACAAGGACAATGACTTATGGTGATTCTAACTAGCAACATCAGCTGAGGTTGAACTGGAGGTTGAGGAAAAACATGTGATTATTCTAGAAGAACTTGTAGTACAAGTTGAAGATATGCTAACCATGAGGAAACAATGAGGAGGTTGCAATCATAGATGATGATCTAAAAATATAAAAGAAAATCAAAGCATCATTTGCTACAAAATAATTGATCCTATATGGTCATAGGAAGTCAACATGGGAAGCTATAGAATTTATCAAAGACATATTTCTCTAATCACGGTCATAGGTGTTGTGAAAACTTGATGTAACATATTAATTGTTTTGTTTGAGAGTTATGATGTGTTAAAAATAGACCACATTTCAAGCATAGTGATTTATTGTAAAATATTCCTTTTTTGTATGGATAGGGAAAATATGTAGTTTCTTAATCTACATTCCACATCCATTAGCGCATGGAATAAAATGAGTGAAGCTTTCTTTGAGAGGAACATTACCTTCAAAGACCAATGACTTTGTGGAAAAGTGTAACGGGTTCAAGAAACACACACATTAATCCTATTCAAATTCTTGGGAGAGATACTACAAGATTTTGAGTAAGGTGTCACACCATGGGGTTTATTTATATGGACAATATAAGAATTTTTACTATGGACTACATATATGAGAGAGGGCTTCACTTGACAGTGTCGGTGTAGGATTTTTTTCTAAACAACAAGGCATCAAAGGGTCATGAAATTTTGAGGAACATGGGAAAAAATCAGTTCTCGTAAGAGGAGCGTGAGTGTTGTACCTTGGCTAAAAGAGTTAGAAATTACATGAGGTCATGGTACATTAGATAAGTGGCCCAATTAGCAAACAAATCAAAGAAAAAGATTTCCTTCTCATCTGAAGGAGAGGAAGAAGAGTGCCTGTATATGCATCAACTCAACATGAGGAATGAGTAGTCATGGAAGAACAATCCAAAATTATTTTGGAAGGATCAAAATAACTTTTAGAAGGACTCATCATAGTATAGTATCAACAAGTGCACCAACAATAGTGTTCTCAATAATTTCTTCATGAGAAATATCCAAATAATGAGGATAACTTGGGAGACATTTGTGGAAAATTAATAAAAATAGACGCATATTTTGATAAATTGATTAGGGAACAAAAAAAATATGGTATCTTGAATTAGGAGTCTGTCAACACCAATGTCAATGATGGAAATATATGAGGCATATTTGATGTAATCATCTTAGTAAGGTTTTCCAGGAAATACCAAAACAAAACACCAAAACCAATAGGCCTAGAATATTTTTGTTGCAATGAGAAGGGTTGTTCTGTTGAATAGGCCCTAGAACCATACATACTCCTTCTCATTCTAGTACAAGAGAAGCATGTTTCCATTGACAGTGACAAGGCTTGTACTACCAAGTACACACATGACCCATACTTCATGTGACACATGCGAGTATCGGAGCACCAATCCATAGATTTAGGACACGTGGTTGGATGGATTATAAAGATACATAGGTGAAAATCAAAGGTGTGCACATGTGAGTGTCACACCCATTGTAGAAACCATGAAGATAAACAAAGAAGTTCCAGCTATACCAATTTTTCAAAAGGCTACATTTCCATATTTCACTTCATCCATGAACACTATCCCAATTCAAGATAAGGTCCCACACATCAAGAGCAGGTGAAAGTTCTACTCCTTAGTGGAACAATCATAATAAAAAATGAGGCATCCATGTCTAAGAGGGAGCAACCCCATGCCATTGATCCAGGTCCAATTACATTGGAGTCTGATTCTAGTTCTATTTTAGAGGAAATCACTAAGAAATTACATCCCTTCACATAAGCATCATGTCACACAACCACCAGCCTTTGTCCATGCATTTATCAAGAATTCCCTATCCAAATGTTTATATTGACACACACATGATTATGGTTGTTTTATAGGATAATATATATGATTTCATACATTAACTGATCTTGATTGTATATCATTTCATTAATTGTTGACCAAACAATCTTACATCATTGTGCATCAATAATTCTCATTTTTGCACATATTTTTGATCATTTTGACATATTGTAGCTAGAATTACTAAGTTGCATTGACTCTTTTGGAAAGATTAAATATTGGCAACCTGAGTTGGTTATACTAACACCATTGTTAGTTGCACCAAGATGCATCACAAGAGGTTTCCTTCCTTATCAGACTTGATACCATCAACTAAATTGTCAGTCACACCGACTTCATGCACATAATCTTTTGATATCAATATGGGTATCACCGACCTCCTTGTTAGTGGCATAATTCCCAGATCTATGAGCCCATAGATCTTAGAATTTTATTCTCGATCCCACTGTCACTCATGTCAGTGAAAGTGACTTCTTCCCATTGGTTTGTTGATTACTACTCTCAGTACCACGAAGCTCTTTGTCAAAGGCATCAACTCAATTTGGACCAAAAAAAGAGAACTTAAATGTAGTAGAATGGACTTCCAATCGGTACCGCCCAAACTATCACATCCAAAAGTTTCATTTTTTAGTGATCATACTAATGGTTGACATTTTAGTTTTGTATTTTGATACACTTCTTAACTAGTTCATGCCCTATCATCATTCAAATCTTGGCATTCATGTTTTGATGACCAAGTGAAGAGGAGAAGAAGAAGATAAAGAAGAAAATTCTTTAATGGGTTTGAGGAGTGATTTATTAATATAAAAAATAGTAAATTGCAACCAATTTATCAAACCTCTTTATTATTATCCTCTCTATATTTGTACTATATTTTATTTTGTGTTTTCTTCTTATCCATATTTTTAGTGTGATACCATATTAGAGATATTCAATTAATTTTTCATTCTATAAGACTCGAGATTATCCTAATATGATACTATATTTAATGATACAATGTAGTTAATTAACTGACATTGCATAATTTTCATTAATTTGATTTTATGTTCATTATCATTTCCAAAACAACATTGAAAATATTGAAGACAACTTGTTTCTTCCGAAAGAGGAATTTATCATTATAGGAGTTTCATAAACCTAGTTTGTAAAACACCATGAAAGTGGGCTAACAACTTAGAAGAAATAATTGAGAAATCACTCTACATTGTTCAACTTCGAATAATAAGTACCACGATTGGTAGCTTTGACCAAATTGACATGTATAATGCTTAGAAGAGGGTGTTACTAAGTTTATTTCCTTAATTATGAGACATAATGATTTGTTAATAATTATATTTTGTGCAATACAAATAGATTTGGAAAATTTAGTATCCCATAGATTTTCTTCTTCTTGATTCAAAATTCATTTTGTTGGTCGCTTTCTTTTGAAAATACAATATTTATAATTTTTAATTAGAATAAAACTAAATCAACTTGTTCTTTAGGTTTAGCTGATTCGAACTAGTTAGTAGTAGTTTCAAGTGTTCACTTTTCCCATAGTTTGACAACTTAGAAGTCATGCTTCTATAATACTTGCATACACACACTTTTATTTTATATGCATGATGCACTAATACTTAGTCGTTTTTATAGACATGTTTTCCCTTAATTTTATGCATATATTTGTATTTTCTTGAGTTTTTATGCACAAATTACTATGAGTATCCTATTTTATTGAAATGCATCAAATTATGTATTTTTTATCAAATTTTAATAACTTTTTATCAATCCGAGAAGCTAAGGAACATTTGGTTATTTTTAGGATCACAGAAGCCACACAAACTTGATACTACCGAGTCAACACTCAGTGGTACCGAGTTATCGTGAGCAAGACAGCCAAAGGAATGCATAGACTCAATACTACCGACACTCAACTCGATAATACTGACTCACCATTAGTAGCTCTCCTAAAGAATTGTGAAAAACTCGGTACATCGATACCAAAGTCAGTAGTATTGAGTTGACATCAGACGCGTGAGGAATCGAGTGCCAAATTTTGAGTCAGAACTATCGACTCAACTTGATAGTACCACGACTGGCAGCATTTTGAGAACCCTAAGGACTCGATACTATCGAGTGTCATCTCAGTAGTACCAAGATTTTCTACACAGACCAAATCTACAAAAATGACCTAATCTGATGGCTGGTGTTAATTTACAGGAAAAAGCCATGCTATAACTACATGAAAGTATGACCATACCAAATTATCATGTTGTAGTCAAGTGCTCAAGACCAGAGAGATGGAGGAGGAGAGAATGGGCCCGAACGCCACGTCTAGGATCGATTCTGACACTTTCGGTGGATCGTTGTGCAGCCGAGAGACATCAAAACGATCGTGCTTGGAAGGGGATCGTCCATAGTAGATTTTCTCTAGAGGTTAACATAGTTCATTCAATGTTTCCCATGTTTTTCTTCTTCTATATAATGTTTTTGACTACAGAAACCATGCAGGGCTAAACCCCTTATTCCTTAGGACCCGGGAGTAGCCTGTGTATGCATTGTAAATGAATTTTATGTTTTAATATAGATTCTTCTCTTAATATCTGAATATGAATATTTGAGAATTGATTCATCTATTTGTGCTTAATCACCATAAATAGAGGTTTAGATCCTTAATAGCTGCTGAAAAGGGCATTAAGGGTTAGAAACACATAGGTTCACCCATTTATCAGCGTCCCTTGTAAAAGGAGGAGCATAAATGGGAGGAGATTACCCAGAGTAAAACCAAATGCACCTATCTAATGAATCAATTGATATGAGAATGGGAGTGGATTTAGTTTAGGTAGGGAAATTATGCTATGAAAGTGGGTAATTTCTATCTACAAACTCTTTATTCAGATTTAGTAGGGAATTCATATTAATAATAAGTGTATATATACATTGCTACCCATGATGAAATTGTGTTCTAAGGAATCCATCACCATTTGTTTAAATCAACTTTAATTTTTAGTTTTAATTTCTCGTTCAATTTAAACACCCCAATTTAACCAAATTCCTTTCACCTAGAAGATCAGATCACAATTAGTACTGGGCTTTGGACATTGTTTCCCTGAGTTCGAAAACTCAAGCCTCTTTTGGCCTATATTACAAGACACGTACACTTGTATTTTACACTCACAATAAAGTCGTGTCATGTTTTTGGTGTTGTTGCTAGGGAAACGACAAAAGTCCAGCACCACGAGTGTTGTGGTCGGCCACTCTAGGCCACCTTTTTTTAGTTATTTTTTTATCTTTATTTGAGCTGAATATTAGATATCAATTTTTAATCTTTACTATCTTTGGTACTTACGCCAATTTTTACCTTTTTCAGGTATTACTGCATGGTGCAGACGTGTAGTATGGACTACAGGGAATCAACTCTAAGTAGTTCTGTAGCAGTTGCAACATTAAAGGACAAAGTGCATGACTATAGCAACTCAACAGGGGGACTTATCTCCAATATGTCAGCCATTCCAGAATCCCCTCGAGTTGATACATCATTACCACCTGAACAACTAGAAACGACTAGGGAGAAGATGATCTGGGAGAAGATCAAGGCATCATCTTTGACGACACAATTGGGTCCTATAAAAAAGCAGGCAACTGATGTCGGCAGTTTCAAAAATGACCCAAGGTTGGTAGCCCTAGTCAAGTCACATGCATTTCACAAACACACTCCCGACGACCCGATGGCCAACATAAGGAACATTGTGGAAAGCTATGATATGGTCAAGATTGATAGGGTCCCGGTGACAGTGATATACTTGAAACTGTTCTCTTTGTCTCTGGCAGACAATGGTGAAGTCTTGGTTCTACAACTTGAAGCTAGAATCTATCGAGATGTGGAATGAGATGATTGATGCTTTCTTTGAGAGTTACTTTCCACTACAGAAGACCAATGAGTTGGTTAGAAAAATCTACAATTTCAAACAACAAGCTGAAGAGTCAAACTCGGAGGCTTGGGAGCAATTTCAACATATGTTGCAGGAAGTCCCGCATCATGGGATTGAGTTACAAGATCAGGAAAAAATCTTCTATGATGGCTTACACCAAGGAGAATGACCACACTGGACAGTGCAGGAAAGGGTTTCTTCCTCAACAATAAACCCTCCAAGTGTAATGAGATATTATAGAACATGTCTAAGAATTAATCTTGGGGAGAAGAAAGGGAATGCCCAGAGACAATCAAGAGTGTGGGAGAGTCTAAGGTAAAAAACACTCTTAATGAAAAGCTAGACCTGATTTCCAAAAAGCTATGTCAGAAGGATGGGAACTCCTCAGATAAGGAGGAAGGACAGATCAAATATATGCATCAATAGGAGTACAGGAACAATGAGTACTCCTAGAGATAGGACCCAAAGTTCTCCTAGAAGGATTCAAACAACTTCCAAAAGGATCCTAGCCAGGCAAGATAGCAAGGACATGCACAACAGTAGAACAAGGGCCCTAAAGATGAAAACATGTAAGACCTTCTAAAGAAACTAGTGAAACAAAATGACATTGTAATCAACCAACAACAGAGAGAGCTATAGAATCATACGACTCAATTTCCTATTCTAGAGACTCAGATTTCACAAATTGCAGCAGTGGTGGAAGCGATAAAGAACAACAATAAACAAGGATTCCTATCTAACACAAATGCTCCATCTGGGAACCAACATGTGAAGGCCATATTGTTGAGAAGTGGGACAAAAGTGCTCAGTGGAGGAAATCAAGGCCAGCCCAAGACATCTCATACAAAAGATGCAAGCAACAATGAGGATCCAGTTTGGGTGGAAAAGATGGCAGATTCAAAACAGCTTGAAGAAGGAGGAACAACCGATATAGAACAACCGGTAGTGACAGGGAAGGCTAAAACCTTATGTCCCACAACTCATCAAAGGTCACATACAATATCAGTTCCCTTCCCTAATATTGTGAAATCCAGAAAGGTGAATCAGTAGTTCAAGAAATTCTTGGATAGTTTCAGAAAATTATCTGTCAACATTCCATTGATTGATGCCATTGAACAAATACCATCTTACGGTAAATTTATGAAGGACATCATCAACAAGAAGCGGTGGATATCTGATACTAACGTAGTAGTGCTAATGGAGCAGGTCAATGCATTCATTCTGGGGACACTGCCCCCAAAGTGATAGGATCTAGGTTGTTTCAATATCTCATGTTTCATAGGGAAGACCATGTTTGTAGAGGCCATGTGTGATTCAGGGGCAAGCATCAATCTGATGCCCTTGACCACATTCTAGAAATTGGTCCTCAAGGAATCCCGGAAGAGCAACATGATAATCCAGTTAGCAGACAATTTTGGGGTTAGGTCGTATGAGATATGTAAAGATGTACTGGTTAAAGTAGACATGTTTGTATTTCCCCCTAACTTTGTAGTTATGGAGATGCAAGATGATCATGGCAATGAACTTTTATTGGGAAGACCTTTACAAGCCACATCAGACATGATTCTGGAGATGGGAAGAGGAAGATTGACTTTGGGTATCCAAGATGACCGATTTGAAATCTGGATGCCTGAAGTTTCAAAGTCAAAAGAGAATGAAGCACAATACAATACTTTGAAGCATATTGAGGGTCCCATGTCTCTATTTCTTGGATGACCAATTTTAGACATGACACATGTCATAACCAAGGTGGAGAAAGGCACACTAGCAATAGATATCATGGAGAATACCAAAGTGGTATCCTTGGCGGAAGTTGTATGATATCTAGAGGAGGAAGAGGAAGTAAATTGTTCACCCATAGTTGAAGAGGTAATGGTTGATTCGGTTGTATAGGTGCATCCACAATTGCTTATGGAAGCATGTTTGATGAATGTGGTGAACGACTACCCAAATAAGAACCCTTTGTAGGAGTTTTCCGTATTACTCAAATCACTCCCTTGCTATTACACCAGACACTTTGAAGATCTGGGATCACCACCGCCACCATTGGTCTCATCTTTGGTAAATCCCCCAGAGTTGGAGCTCAAGACACTGCCCCAACATCTAAAGTATGTGTTCTCGGTAGCAGAGGAGAAGCTCCCGATCATCATATCATCATCACTGAGCCACAATGAGGAGAGGCAACTGATTAGCATGTTAAAGAACCACCAGGCCGCATTCGGGTGGTCTGTGGCTAACATCAAGGCATCTCTCCAAGCTTATGCCAACACAAAATATGATTGGAGAATGGAGCCAAAGTGGTAGTTCAACCACAGTGATGACTTAACCCAATTATGATGGAGGTGGTAAAGAATGAGGTTGTGAAGCTGCTATTGACATGTATAATTTATGCAATATTCGATTCTACATGGGTAAGTCTGACTCAAGTTGTACCTAAGAAAGGGGGGATAACTTTGACAACTAACTCTTCTAATGAATTGATACCAACTAGGTTAGTCACAGGGTGGCGTGTTTGCATAGATTATCAATGTTTGAATGTTTCCACTTTAAAGGATCATTTTCCTTTACCTTACATCAATCAAATTTTAAAATGACTAGCTGGTCATTCTCATTTTTGTTCTCCCGATGGTTATTCCAGATATAACTAGATTTCTATCTGACCATCAAATTAGGATAAGTCTACGTTCACCTGTCCCTATGGCACGTTTTCTTATCGAAGAATGTCATTTGGGTTGTGTAATGCACCCGCTACCTTTCAACATTGTATGCTTGCCATTTTTTCTGACATGGTTGAAAGGTGTTTAGAAGTTTTAATGGACGATTTTTTAGTTTATGGGTAGTCTTTTCATGATTGTCTATATAACCTTGATAAAGTCCTACAGTGGTGTGAAGACACTCACTTGATTTTAAATTGGGAAAAATGTTATATGATGGTGAGTGAGGGGATTGTTCTGGGGAAAAAGGTGTCCAATTGGGGAATGTAAGTAGATCCAGTCAAAATAGAGATCATCTCCAAATTATCTCCAACGACATCAGTGCAGGGAGTGAGGAACTATCTAGGCCACACCAGATTTTCTCGCTGATTTATAAAAGAATTTTCAAAAAATGCAAAACCCCTATCTGAATTATTATAAAAGGACTTTGAGTTTTGTTTTGATGATAAATGTATGAAAGCTTTTGAAGTCCTTAAAGAAAAATTAATTTCAACTCCCATTGTTCAAGCTCCAGATTGAAGCAAGCCTTTTGAGCTGATGTGTGATGCATCGAATTATGTTGTAGGTGTCATTTTAGGCCAGCACCAAGACAAGGTCCCCACTATTATTATTGTGTGTCAAAGACTTTAAATGATACTCACATGAATTACACCACCGCTGAAAAAGAATTGTTTGTTGTTGTTTTTCCTTTTAGAAAATTTAGACAATATTTGGTGGGGGCAAAGGTCATTGTTTGGACTGACCATGCCGCCATTAAGTATCTTTTACGAAAGAAAGATGCTAAGAGTACACTAATTAGGTGGATCATTCATTAACAAGAATTCGACATTGAAATTAAAGATATGGTAGGGATAGAAAATGTTGTGGAAGATCATCTCTCCAGATTGGAGAGAGTGGACGAGAGGGATGCGGATATCCCAATTGTAGAGGAATTTCCAGATGAGCAACTTTTTGCTCTAAAGAAAAGTGACCCGTGGTAAGTAGAGATAGTGAATTACCTGGCATGTGGGATTTTACCTGAGGACTCGGGATACTAGGAGAAGAAGAAATTCTTCTATTCTTTGAGATATGATGTGTGGTATGACCCGATACTACTTAGGCAGTGTAGGGATGGCATTTTGAGAAAGTGTGTGCTGGAGAGTGAGTCTGAGAGCATTCTATCACATTGTCACTCACTCCCCACAAGAGGACATCATGCTAGCTCTAGGACATCGACCATGGTCTTAGAGAATGGATTTTTTTGGCTGACTTTATTTAAAGACACATATACTATGTATGTTGTTTTGACGCATGTCAACGTGCAGATGACGTGGCTTATATTATCGCACTAACAAACTCACTTAAGGTTGAAATCACTATGTTATTTAACCAAAACAATGTGCAATAATACCACCCACAAGCGGACGGGTCTTATCACAGTATAGTTGAGGATTGAATCCCAAGAAACAACGTTTTTAATAATCTTCTTTCTAGTCGTATCTAGTCGAATCAAGACTAATATTTAGAACAAGGTTGGTTGATTTGAGTTTAATCAAACTAAATGCAAGGAAAGTAAAAGAACAAGATTAAAGGTTGATTAAAGATTAATGATGGAAATCATTGGGATGGTCCCGAGTTTCACCACCACTACACATGCAATCACATCCAAACATCAAACATCCATGCAAGATATGACCATTCAAATAGAGCTGCTGCAAAACCCCCCATATGGGCGTTAGGTTCGTGTAAGTATCACCTTAGGTATCAGATGTCTCGTCACCATCCAGATCACATACTTACGGCTCTGAAGATACAGAAGTCCAAATGAAGTTGTGGCCCCCCTATACAGGCGTTAGGCACACAGAAGCGTCACCATGGGCTAGATGGCTCGTCACCACATGGATCATACACTTACGACCTCAAGGAATCCCATTCTATTTCTAGTTTGGGAGTCAACCGCGTTAATCGACATTCAAAACCTACGCATTGAAGTTCTCACAACATAGGAAATGAATAAGATAAATGCAAGCAGGTGATCAATCCACAAGCACACATCGACGATTAACAACGAAATGAAAGATTATATACATGCCATGGAATGTTTAACAAAAAGATATGAAAGCATGGGCAGCGGGGCTAGTCCCCGAACCCTAGAGAAAGTAAACTACTCGCTCATGGTGAGAGAAGCAAGAATAACAAGAGAGAGAAGTTTCCGTCATAAGCATGGTGAAGAAGATGATCGCAGCTCGGTGGAGAAACGGTCTTCTACACGATGTCGGGGCAGATCTGGAAGAAGGGGGAAGAACACCACGGCAGACGGGGTAGATCTTCTATCTCCACCTTCTTCTTCTTCTCGTAGTCCTCACTCACCACATGAGGAGCAGCTTGTGGACGAGATGGTGGCGTGGAAGTGGTGTAGATGCAGCAGATCTAGATCTAGATCTAGATTTGAACAAGGTGGCTTGCAGATCCAAGTCTTCACTCCAGATCTGGGTGAACAGGCCACAGAACCACCACGGGGGCATGCTCTTGGCTATGGAGATTGTCTCCTTAGGCCCAGGACAGACCTGCAGCCTAACGGCGTATGGAGATGATCCTTTTACGGGCTGGGTTTGCCTTCTATTTATAGGCAGGCATGCACCGACTTAAAGCCACGGTCACAACTATTATGCAGATGTCGCGGTCGCGGTGTTTGGTTGTTAACAGGTCGCGACTTTTCTGTGTTGTATATTGGTGCCGCGGTCGGGGCTTTGGATGCCACGGTCGCGGCTTTTTGCCCTGCAGGTCGCGGCCAGTTGTAGCCATGGTGGGTGTGAGTGAGGGCAGAGCGCGGAGGTAGCTGGGTCATGGGCAGCTGTGCAGGGTCGCTGCATGGTGCTACGCCTCGACCAGGCCTGCAGGTGATGAGGAAGGAAGGGCTGCTCGTGCTAGGGATGAGGAGGGAAGGTGCAGGTGGAGAGGAGAGTCACGATCTCTAGAAGGGGACGGTTGTCGCTGTTGTAGATGGTCAGTGTTGAGTCTCTCTGCGGTGACGGTGGGTCGTGATGGAGGGAGGCAGGTCGCGGCTCTAGAGAGACTGTGGGCGGAGGGAAAAGGAAGCAGCTGTGGATGATGGAAGGAAGCCGATGAAGTCGGAGGAATCTAGGATGGTGATGTTTGTGGTTGCTGCTATAGCTTGATCACGGGTGAAGGGAGGAGAAGCCGCAGAGGGAGGCAAAGTGTGGAGGTGACAGCGATCTGCTGTGGTAGGTCGCGACTTTTGCAGGTCGCGATCCTTGCAAGGTCGCGGCGTCGTTGCTCGATCGGTGGACGCTGATCGCGAGTGGCGAAGGGGTCGGCTAGCTGCAGATCGCGGCATGGATAGGACAGACCGCGGACTTCACTCTACTGCGGTTGCAGGAGTCTACTTGGTCGTGGGGTTTATGGAGGTCGCGATCAGCTTGCCGCGGTCGCGGCTAGGTCAGGAGGAACCGCAGTCGATGCAACCTCCAGGAGAAGGGCCGCAGGCGAGCCAGGTCGTGGCTTCTGCTTGCGGACGCGGGTCGCTGCTGTCGAAGCAGATCGCGATATTGAGGAGCCACGATCGGGTTGTCGTTGCTTGGTCATGGTGCAGCAGGAGGGAAGAGGTTGCCGTGGGGTATGGAGAGGTCGCGGGCGTGGGTATTGCCACGGTCGCGGACATCTGTTTGGTCGCGGGTGTCTGCTTGGTCGCGACACTGTTTGGAGGAACCGCGGGCGGGTTGCAGGGAAGACCGCGATCGTGTTTAGGGCAGGAGAGGGACCGCATGAGGTGAAGATGAAAGGTGCAAGTCGCGTAGTGAGTGGGAAGGTGGGACCCAACAGCTTAGTGGAGGGCCCAGATGGGGCAAGGAAGGGGCCAGGCCTCGATGATGTTGACTTGATTTTGGAAGAAAAGGGGTGCAAAGTGATGTGGGCTGAGAAGTTAGTGTCCATGCTTGACTTCATGGACTTAATTAAACCTGCAAATAGGTGTAAAAATTGAATTAAAACCATTTCAATTAAGCCAAGGTAATGCGCATATGAGAAGATGAAGCCAACACATGCATGAATGCAACCAAAATTGGGCTAAAGGAGATGATTGAATCAAGATGAATATGCATATAAGGAGATATGGCCAAAGAAAGCTCGGGAAAGCAGTTAAACCCAGTCATCTCACATATAAGAAGATAGAGCTAGTAAAAGCGAATAATCAGGGGAAAATAGGGCCAAACGAGGCGATTAGACATAGATGAATATGCATTTATCAAAATACCCCGAACTTAACTGTTGCTCGTTCTCGAGTAACACAAAATATAAAGCGGTCGCCTGATGAATACTTTCAACTCACGCGATTGCCTCAGCTTCACATCACGATTGTTTCTTTTCTGCTCGGTATGACTAGGTGTCTCAACATCCTGAGATCACAGAACACATCTTTCCATATTTTCGTACCTGAGTTCGCTTCCCAATATCACTTCCTCTCTACTTTTTCCAAAATCAAGCATGTCAGAGAGTTTCGTAAAAGTCCAGAGATACCCGCAGAACAACAAGTGAGCACCTGATCTGACACTGGTGTTTTTAGGATGAGGGGGGGCATTCATTGTGCCGGTAGGTGGAAAAGGGAGTGAATGGTGGTATGGAAGGAAGAAATAAATCTCTCCTCTATTCGACTCGAGATTTTTATTATATGATTTGCAATTTCATTGATTGCATATTTTTTTTGTGCGAATCTCTCCTTTATTCGACTCGAGATTGCATTTCTTTTTGTGTGCGCTTAGGCATCTTTTTTTGGTGATACGCCCCTATTTCGTAGAGGAGGGGTATGGAAGAAGCATAAAGAGAGAGAGTGTGCCACCCCGAACTTAGGGTTTGGCACACTATTGGCTATTTTTGTTTGGTTTTGATGAACGAAGGGGTACGAAGATGATAGAAGAAGTGTAGAAGAGAGTTCAGATCAGAATGCAACTTGATTTACAATTCAGTGCACCGGGTCATTCTCCTTATCATACTCTGCTCAAATAATGACTTGATGAGGATCTGGTAGAGATTCCATTCTATTGTTCCACTAGTCAGATAGGAAGCACAACGTGTTTGATCCCTCTCAGTATGATAGATACTTGCCATATCTAATGATCATGATGTTAGGATTCATAAGCTTCGCACAATGATTTCTAATCATAGGCTAGTTTTAGAAATTGTTCTCCTTGAGGCTTCGCTTCGAATAAGGAGGGTATAATGATTCAAAACTGCATGGAAAAGCAGGATAGCCGGCTAGGTAAAGGCTTTGATTGAAACAAAAGTGTCACAACTTCATCAAGGTTCTATACAAGTTGCTATGAAAACTTTTGAAAAATTTGAAAATTTTTGAAAAATTTGCTCAAAATTGCAACAAAATTTCAACGATGAAAACTTAAGTCTGAAACAGATAGGAGAGGGTGGAAAGTAGAGTACGTACCACCAACCCTCCACCCCAAACTTAGAATTTTGCTCATCCCGAGCAAACTCTAAATTCGAGATGGAGGGGAAAACTCGTGCTGGTTGGTCCACCCAGTGTGGTTGCATTCCTTTCGGCGACGCGTCCTCCATCTGAAATCTCAAAAATGGAAACTATCAGAACATAAGACTGCATCTTGTGATGCATTGCCTACCGGTTGCAAAATTTTCTAAAAACAAAACTAAACATAAAAGCTAAGTTAAAGATTGGGTTGCCTCCCGACAAGCGCCTTTGTTTTACGTCAATGGCTTGACGTGATTTCTTCAGTTTTCGGGTGGATATGTCAGTTTGAACAGATTCATCAATTCCTCAGTGCTGGTATCGGCTCTGGTGAAATATCTTTTCAAGCGTTGGCCATTTGCTACAAAATCAACTGACTTCTCACTCCATAAAGTAAATGCATCATGTGGATAGATGCTCTTGATGATGTATGGTCCGGACCATCGAGAACAGAGTTTTCCTGGGAATAACCTCAGTCTTGAGTTGAACAGCAGAACTTGGTCTCCCACTTGAATGTCCTTCCTGTTCAGATGACCATCGTGCCAAAGTTTTGTGCGTTCGTTGTAGATTCGTGCATTTTCATAAGCTGTCATTCAGAGTTCATCCAACTCTTGAAGTTGTAGAATCCTGGCTTCGCCTGCTTTCTTCATGTCAAAATTCAACTGTTTGATTGCCCACCATGCTTTATGTTCTAGTTCCACGGGCAGGTCACATGATTTTCCATAAATGAGTCTGAAGGGTGTTGTTCCAAGAGGAGTTATGAACGCAGTTCGGTAGGCCAATAAAGCATCATTGATCTTCACATACCAGTCCTTCCGGTTGCATCCTACTGTCTTTTCCAGGATAGCTTTGAGTTGACGGTTCGAAACCTCTACTTGCCCACTTGTTTGTGGGTGGTAGGGGGAAGCTACCTTGTGTGTTACACCATATCTTCTCAGCAACGCTTCAAAGCTTCTTTCCAGAAAATGAGAATCTCCATCGGAGATCACAGTGTGTGGAACTCCAAAACGGGGAAAAATGATGTCTTTGAACATTTTAATGACGGGTTTTGAATCGTTAGTAACCGTTGGAATTGCCTCTACCCATTTGGAGACATAGTCAACCGTGACTAGGATGTAGGAAAATCCATGTGAGGATGGGAATGGACCCATGTACTCCACTCCCCAAACATCAAAAATCTCAACTTCTTGCCATAGCTTAAGTGGCATCTCATCTCTTTTCGTAATGTTTCCCGTTCTCTGACACTTGTCACATGACAGAACAAAATTGTAAGCATCTCTGGATATGGTTGGCCAAAAGAACCCACATTGCAGAACCTTCAGAGAGGTTTTCTTTGAACTCATATGGCCTCCGACTGGGCCTGAGTGGCATTTCTCTAAAATAAGTTGGGCTTCTTCCTTAGCGATACAACGTCTGTAGAGACCATCATCACAGAGCTTGAAGAGGTACGGTTCATCCCAATGATATTGCTTCACATCATGCATGAATTTCTTTAAAGCATTGCCAATACACTCGGGGTGGATGACACCGGCGGCAAGGTAGTTCACATAATCCGAGTACCAAGGGGTAGCTTCTGAGACTTTCATAAGCTGGTCATCTGGAAGAGAGTCGTTAATTGGTATCTTCTCAGTTTCCAGAGTGTGAATACGACTTAAGTGGTCTGCTACGACGTTTTATGTGCCTCTTTTATCTCTAATCTCAAGATCAAATTCTTGCAATAGGAGAATCCATCTTATCAACCTTGGTTTTGCATCTTTCTTTTTTAGAAGATAACGAATAGCAGCGTGATCAGTGTATACAATCACCTTTGAACCAATAAGGTAGGATCTAAACTTATCAAAGGCATATACGACTACTAGGAGTTCCTTCTCAGTAGTTGCATAGTTCCACTGAGCTTCGTCGAGGGTCTTTGATGCATAATAGATGACGTGATGTTTCTTCTCTATACATGGCCCAGAACGGCACCCACAGCGTAATCACTGGCATCACACATAATTTTGAATGGGTGATCACAATCCGGGGCTCGAATGATGGGTGTTGTTGTAAGGGCATGCTTTAGATTGTTGAAACTCTTGATACACTCTTCATCGAAATAGAAGTCAGCGTCCTTCAGCAACAAGCTTGTCATGGGCTTGGTTATCTTGGAGAAATCTTTGATGAACCTTCTGTAGAAGCCTGCATGACCAAGGAATGTGCAAACTTCTCTTACATTGGTTGGGATAGTGAGTTTAGAGATCACTTCAATCTTTGCTTTGTCAACTTCGATTCCTCGATTACTGACCCTATGGCCGAGGACAATACCTTCTTTTACCATGAAATGACATTTCTCCCAATTAAGCACTAGATGTGTTTCTTCGCATCGTTTGAGGACAAGGGAGAGGTGCCTTAGGCATGAATCATATGAATCTCCATACACGGAGAAATCATCCATAAAAATTTCCATAATGGTTTCGGTTAGACCAGCAAATATGGTTGTCATGCAGCGTTGGAACGTTGCAGGCGCATTACAGAGTCCAAATGGCATCCTTCTAAAGGCGTATGTCCCAAAGGGGCAAGTAAAAGTAGTTTTCTCTTGATCATCTGGATGTATAGGAATTTGGTAGAATCCAGAGTAACCATCGAGATAGAAAAAATATTCCTGGTGAGCCAATCGCTTTAAGACTTGATCTAGAAAAGGCATCGGGAAATGATCTTTACGTGTTGCCTTGTTTAACTTCCTGTAGTCGATGCACATCCTCCACCCGGTGAACGTTTGAGTGGGGATGAGTTCATTTTCTTCGTTCCGTATCACAGTAGTTCCACCCTTCTTTGGAACGACATGCACAGGACTCACCCACGGTGAGTCAGGTATCGGATAGATGATGCCGGTAGTGAGCAACTTGACAACTTCACGGCGGACTACTTCCTTCATATTAGGATTCAATTTCCGCTGATGCTCAACAGTTGGCTTGTGGTCTTCCACCATAGGGATTTTGTGCATTAAAAGTGCTTGACTGACCCCGGTGAGATCGCTCATCTTGTAGCCGATAGCTTTCTTTCTTTCCTTTAATACTTTCAAGAGTCTATCTTCTTGTTCGGTCGTTAGGTCAGAATTTATAATAACTGGACAAACCTTGAGGTCATCCAAAAACACGTACTTAAGTCCCTCAGGAAGGGGTTTCATTTCAGGGGCTTCTGGCTTCTCGCATGGCTCTTCAGTTACATTCACAACTTTGAGTTCCTTGAACTTAGCTTCCAGATCTTCTACTGTGGAATTGAGGTTATGGATACAATCCTTAACTCGTTCGTTGATGAAATTTTCAGCAGATGGGTGTGTTAGAGCCTCTTCTAAAGGATTGTGTTGTTCATATTCCTCTTGTGTGAAATGAGACATTTGCTCGATGCAATCAATAAAATAGACTTCTTCCTGCATGCTCGGTCTTCGCATGCTTTCAAAAACTTTGAACTCAAGGGTTTCTTTCCCTAGTCTGAGCAACAAGGTCCCTGCTTCAACGTCAATCAAAGCTCTTGAAGTGGCGAGGAACGGATGGCCAAAGATAAGAGGGTATCTGGCGTCTTCTTTTATGTCCATGATGACAAAGTCACAAGGGACATAAGAGTCTTTTCCAACCTTGACAGGGACATCTTCGATGATTCCCAAAGGAAGAGTCATAGAGTTATCTGCAAGTTGAATGGTCATTACACTTGGGAGTAATTCTGCAAACCCTAGCCTCTTGCAAAGGCTAAGTGGCATGATAGAAATGCTAGCACCAAGATCGGCTAATCCCTTCTTACACGAAGAGTCACCGATATGGCATGAAATCCCAAAGGATCCTGGGTCTTTCTGCTTCTTAGGCATCTTGCTCTGGATGATATCGGAAGTGGTTGTTGCTAGCCTAACAGTCTCGTATTCTTCAGTTATGTACTTCCTTGTGAGGAGAGACTTTAAGTACTTAGTCCAGGCTGGTATCTCAGCCAGCGCATCTAGAAAGGGTATATCTACATGAAGCTTCTTCATAGCTTCTTTAAACTTGTTGAATTGAGTATCGAGCTTTGTCTGCTTCAAACGAGCTGGGAAAGGAGGATGAGGCTTGTATACTGGCACATCCGACTCAGGTGTGTCTTCTGTCTCTGTAACCAATGGTTCCTCCAATCTTGCTTTGTCAATCTTATCAGCGGTTGGTTGTTCCTTCGGTTGAGACTTAGGTATCGTATAGCCTTGGACATTGACAAAGTCATCATCGTTTATTTCAGTTACTGGTATCTTAACTGGGGGGTCAGAATAGTCTTTTCCAGACCTGGTGGTGACAGCTTTCAATTGCTCTGGGTGCTTAGGATTGTTCTCTAGTTGTCCGACAAAGGTTCCAACAGGTGGCTTCATGCTAGCTACAAGTTGAGCTAGTTGGGATTCAATAGACTTTTTATGGGCTTGCTGGTTATCTATCATAGTCTGTTGCGACTGCATCATCTTCTCAATAGTTGACAATTTGTCATCAGGATGGATGGGACCGGCTTGTTGCCCTTGTTGTTGCTGTTGATAGGGGACTTGGTTGGGGTTCTGAAACAGAGAATTGTTCTAATAATTGTTGTAGTTTCTATTCTGGTAGTTTCCTCTAAAGTTTCCTTGATTCCCGAAACTTGGTTGTTGGTTATACTAAAATCCTGGAGGGCCTCGTTGTTGAGTATTTGAACCAATTTGTCGCGAGTTTTCTGCTCCAAGTTGGTTTCCATACTGAAAACCTGGATGGTTCCTATTTTGATTCGGATTATAGTACCCTTGACCAGGGATGGTATTGATGGCGTTCAGACTTTCCATTTGACCATTATCTCCTTGGGCACAGGTATTACTTAAAACAACATCATAGAGAATGTTACAGGCTAGAGTAGAGTGATCAGTACCTTTGCATGCTTCACATAAGAGTGAGGCTGACTTAACTTGCTCTTGTTGTCGAGGGGGCGAACGTATTCTTTCATAAGCTGTGAGAGATGATTCTAGATGGTCTTGCTTTGCAACTAGGAGTTTGAGAGATTCAGCGATAGACTTGTACTTGGGTGTTGCTTCAGCCATAGCTACCTTCAGCACTCCTTTGCTCACAGGTCTTCCCCAGTTGGCTTGGTTTTCAGCTCAAAGGGTGACAACCTTCCATGCGCTATCATAACTGTGACGCATGAAGTTTCCTCCAGACGAGGAATCCAAAAACCTCTTGATATCATCGTCTACACCTCTATAAAAGATTTCGATGAGTTGATTCTTCAGAATGCCATGATGTGGGCACTTCCGTAGAAGCTCCTTGTATCTTTCCCATGCTTCAGCTAGCGATTCTCCAGGGACCTGGGTGAATTGCGTTATTCAGCCCCTGATTTCATAGGTGAGAGAAGGTGGATAAAACTTTTCCAGAAAAACATTTTGAAGTTGTTCCCAAGTGGTGATGGGTTCGCATTGCAAGGAGTTATACCAACTCATGGCTTTATCAACAACAGAGTACTTGAAGAGGCAGAGTCTGATGGCATCATCTGTGACTCCATTTTGCTTTGTCATGGCACATAAGTCTATGAATCTCAGAAGATGTTCTTGACTATCTTCTCCTTGCTTACCATAGAAAGGATTGTTTTGAAGCAACGTGATCCAATGCGCCCATATCTCAAAGTTGGGGGTGTTGATGGGAGGAGGTTGCACTGGGTGATGAACGTCAGCAGCTTTAGAGATTGAGAACTCCCTCAGGTCTTTTTGTAATTCTTCTTGCTGAGCTGCTGCTTGAGCTGCTTGGATTTCTTCTTGAACTACAGCTCGGGCTTCTTGCATAAGCCTATATCTTTGTGCATTAAGGGCTTGAGCTACCCTTCGAGTAATTTCCTCCTCTTGAGCCATTCTTTCTTGGTTCTCTCTGTACTGACGACGAAAGTTTCTGTCTATCTCAGGGTCAAAGCTAGCGGAGAGTCTGAAATTGTCTGAGTGGCGCATACACTAGACTTTGTGTGCACCTAGGATAAAAGGATCTTTTGCTGATGAGATGGACGGAGTAGAACCAAATTCAAGTATATGTGATCGATAGTATCAAAAGTAAAAGAAAAATCTAAATTAGTCTCAAAAGAACTAGATTTAACTAGATGATTCCGTTGTCCCCGACAACGGCGCCAGAATTTGACGTGGCTTATATTATCGCACTAAGAAACTCACTTAGGCTTGAAATCCCTATGTTTTTTTTAACCAAAACAACGTGCAATAATACCACCCGCAAGCGGACGGGTCTTATCGCAGTATAGTTGAGGATCGAATCCCAAGGGACACCATTTTTAAGAATCTTCTTTCTAGTCGAATCTAGTCGAATTAAGACTAATATTTAGAACAAGGTTGGTTGATTTGAGGTTAATCAAACTAAATGCAAGGAAAGTAAAAGAACAAGATTAAAGGTTGATTAATGATTAATGATGGAAATCGCTGGGATGGCCCCGGGTTTCACCACCACTGCACATGCAATCACATCCAAACATCAAACATCCAGGCAAGATATGACCATTCAAATAGAGCTCCTGCAAAACCTCCCATACGGGCGTTAGGTTCGCGTAAGCATCACCGTAGGTATCAGATGTCTCGTCACCATCCAGATCACATACTTACGGCTCCAAAGATACAGAAGTCCAAATGAAGTTGTGGCCCCCCTATACAGGCGTTAGGCACACAGAAGCGTCACCGTGGGCTAGATGGCTCGTCACCACACGGATCATACACTTACGACCTCAAGGAATCCCATTCTATTTCTAGTTTGGAAGTCAACCGCGTTAATCGACATTCAAAACCTACACATTGAAGTTCTCGCAACATAGGAAACGAACAAGATAAATGCAAGCAGGTGATCAATCCACAAGCACACATCGACGATTAACAACGAAATGAAAGATTATATACATGCCATGGAATGTTTAACAAAAAGATATGAAAGCATGGGAAGCGGGGCTAGTCCTTGCACCCCAGCGAAAGTAAACTACTCGCTCATGGTGAGAGAAGCAAAAATAATAAGAGAGAGAGAAGTTTCCGTCATAAGCATGGTGAAGAAGATGATCGCACCTCGGTGGAGAAACGGTCTTCTACACGATGTCGGGGCAGATCTGGAAGAAGAGGGAAGAACACCACGGCATACGGGGCATATCTTCTCTCTCCACCTTCTTCTTCTTCTCGTAGTCCTCGCTCACCACAGGAGGAGCAACTCGTGGATGAGATGGTGGCGTGGAAGCGGTGTAGATGCAGCAGATCTAGATCTAGATCTAGATCTGAACGACGTGGCTTGCAGATCCAAGTCTTCACTCCAGATCTGGGTGAACAGGCTGCAGAACCACCACGGGGGCAGGCTCTTGGCTATGGAGATCGTCTCCTTAGGCCCAGGACAGACCTGCAGCCTAACGACGTCTGGAGATGATCCTTTTACGGGTTGGGTTTGCCTTCTATTTATAGGCAGGCATGCACCGACTTAAAGCCATGGTCGCGGCTATTATGCAGATGCCGCGGTCGCGGTGTTTGGTTGTTAACAGGTCGCGGCTTTTCGGTGCTGTATATGGGTGCCGCGGTCGCGACTTCGGATGCCACGGTCGTGGCTTTTTGCCCTGCAGGTCGCGGCCAGTTGTAGCGATGGTGGGTGTGAGTGAGGGCAGAGCGCGGAGGTTGCTGGGTCATGGGCAGCTGTGCGGGGTCGCTGCATGGTGCTATGCCTCGACCAGGCCTGCAGGTGATGAGGAAGGAAGGGCTGCTCGCGCTGGGGATGAGGAGGGAAGGTGCAGGTGGAGAGGAGAGTCACGATCGCTGGAAGTGGACGGTTGCTGCTGTTGTAGATGGTCGGTGTTGAGTCTCTCCGCGGTGACGGTGGGTCTGTCAGCAAATAATCCTGACGAGGCCACCTAGCTGGAGGAGCTTTGGCCGAGTCATGCGGAGTCTGTTAATTAGTGGGAGTGTTTCCCGTCTTGCTAGGCATGATAAGTTTAAATTTCCATGTCTTCCGGATCGTGGTATGCCACGACTCCATTAGTTTGTTATTCAGATTTGCTATATATAGCACTGTCATAATGAATGAAATTAATAGCAGTTAATTAGCCAATACTATCTCTGTTTTGTTCACCGCTTCCACGCAGCCACTTCACCGTTGTGTATGTGCGATCTCGGGTAAATTGAAACCAACCGTCGTGATGGAGGGAGGCAGGTCGCGGCTCTGGAGAGACTGCAGGCGGAGGGAAAAGGAAGCAGCTGTGGATGGTGGAAGGAAGCCGATGAAGTCGGAGGAAACTGGGATGGTGATGTTCGTGGTTGCTGCTATAGCTTGATCGCGAGTGAAGGGAGGAGAAGCCGTGGAGGGAGGCAGAGTGTGGAGGTGACAACGATCTGCTGTGGTAGGTCGCGACTTTTGCAGGTCGCGATCCTTGCAAGGTCGCGGCGTTGTTGCTCGATGGGTGGACGCTGATCGCGAGTGGCGAAGGGGTCGGCTAGCTGCAGATCGCGACATGGATAGGACAGACCGCGGGCTTCACTCTACCGCGGTTGCAGGAGTCTGCTTGGTCGCGGGGTTTATGGAGGTCGCGATCAGCTTGCCGCGGTTGCGGCTAGGTCAGGAGGAACCGCAGTCGATGCAGCCTCCAGGAGAAGGGCCGCAAGCGAGCCAGGTCGTGGCTTCTGCTTGCGGACGCGGGTCGCTGCTGTCGAAGTAGATCGCGATATTGAGGAGCCGCGATCGGGTTGTCGTTGCTTGGTCATGGTGCAACAGGAGGGAAGAGGTTGCTGTTATACTTTGTTGTTGTATTTCAAACCAAAAGACAAATGTTTAGTCCCATATTGCTTGTGGCTGATACTTCCCTCCTCCTTATTTATGGACCCTTGTCCATAGTACAATTGAGGAATGAAAGTGGATAGGCCCTACGCACGCGCATGGTGGGCCTTGCCAATGGGGTTTGGGCCGGCCCGGTCCGGAAACCCTTTAATCGGGCGCGTCGGCGCACGTCGCATCCCGCGCGCAGGGGGGGGGTGCAAATCCGGCCTCCCGGAGCCCCTTGTGCGGGCGCGGCCCCGGCTTGGTTTTGCTCCTCGGTTCAATGAACCAAATAGAGACGTTTACACATCTATTCGACACACCTCTTCGTTTGGACGCTTCCAAACGGCGTCCCGGTTTGCAACCGCATCACAACTTTTCGCTCGTCTTTCTTTTGCTATTTATGTTTTATCTCTCGTTGTCGTTCGAGACAGTTGCACAATATCGATCGCTCCCTTTCTTCTTCTTCGCCTGTTCTCTGTCCACTGGAAGAACGATCAGTCGCCTTTCGCTCGTCGCCGTGACTGCGTGTGCGCGCTTCACGTCGGCAAACGCTGTTGGATCCTGGGAGAGTAGCCGCACGCAGGAGACTATCGCACAGGCGCTCGCCGTCGGGTACTGCGGAAATACTCTTAAGGACAGTGCTCTCTGCACACCTCAGCGTATCTCTGGTAACATCTTTATTGTTTACGGCTTACATCGCGGATTGTACCCTATTACGAATAACAATCTTAAGAGTATTCTGTTTCTCTGATGGGTACTAATATGGAAGGTTTTGAAACCCCTTTTACGCCTGTGACGCCATCAACTAATAACAATCAAATCGTCACTGTTTCTACTGTTTCTCAAATACCTATCCCTGATGTTACGAAAATTGAACAATTTAATGGACAACAGTATAGGCGTTGGCAAGAATGATTGGATCATTGACTCGGGGGCTAGTCGCCACATCAGTGGCAACAGAGATGCCTTTGTGACCTACACTGAAGTAGGACAGGAGGAACATCGGGTTGTCATGGGCAACTCAACTGCTTCTCCAGTGACCGGAAAGGGCAATGTCATGATCAAAATGACTTCTGGAAAAATTCTGCTGATCAAAGATGTGCTGTTTGTCCCAGATATCCGTGTTAATTTAATTTCTGTTTCTCAACTTGTTAAGTTTGGGGTGAAAGTGTCCTTTGAATCAAACAAGGTCATTCTCACCAAGTCTGGGGACTACCTAGGCATGGGTTACTGCTCCAATGGGCTCTTTCTGCTGAATGTACCAAACTCTTCTGCTAATGAAATAAGTCCTTCTGCTTATATCGTTGATTCTTTTGATATATGGCATAATAGATTAGGACATGTTAATTTTAAATACTTACAACGCATGAAATCTTTAGGTTTACTAAAGGATATTAATGGTGTTGTTAATTTAAATAATAAATGTCAAATATGTGCTGAAACTAAATCTACCAAGAAACCGTGTCCTCAAATTTCACATAGAAATTCTGAATTGCTAGATTTAATTCACACTGATCTTGGAGATTTAAAAGGAAATCTATCTAGAGGTGGGAAACGTTTCTACATTATTTTTGTAGATGATTTCTCACGATATACAAAATTATATTTACTACATTCAAAGGATGAAGCCTTTGGAATGTTTGTTAATTATAAAACAGAAGTAGAGAATCAACTCAATAAGAAAATAAAACATCTTCGATCAGATAGGGGTGGTGAATATGATTATTCTCCTTTTAATGAATTTTGTGTGAACCATGGTATTAAACATGAATACACACCTCCATATTCGCCTCAATCTAATGGTATTGCTGAACGTAAAAATAGAACTCTAAAGGAGATGATGAATTCTATTTTAATCAATTCAGGAGCACCAAACAACTTGTGGGGGGAAGCAATTTTGTCATCTTGTTTTCTTCAAAATCGCTTTCCTAGTAGGAAGACAAATAAGACACCATATGAATTATGGAAAGGATATCCTCCTAATTTGAAATATCTCAAAGTGTGGGGGTGTCTAGCTAAAGTCTTATTAACTGAGCCTAAGAAACGAAAATTGGGATCTAGAACCTTAGATAGTGTTTTTATAGGTTATGCTCAGAATAGTGCTGCATATAGATTCCTGGTTATTAGAAGTGGCAACAATGTTGTAGAACCTAATACAATTGTTGAATCTAAAAATGTTGAATTTTTTGAGCATATTTTTCCTATGAAAAATCCTTTACAAAACTTAGCTAATCCTTCAAATGAAAATTTCAAGAATATCCCAAGTACATCCAATTCTAATAATGTTCTAGAACCGGATGATATAGAACCTAGGAGATCCACTAGGATGAGGAAGGAAAAGAATCTTGGTGATGATTTCTATTCCTTTATAGTGGATAATGATCCTCAATCTTACAATGAAGCTATTAATTCAACTGATTCCTCTTTATGGAAGGAAGCAATTAATAGTGAGATTGAATCTATATTATCTAATCATACATGGGAACTAGTGGATCTTCCACCAGGTATTAAACCCATAGGATGTAAATGGATATTTAAAAGAAAATTGAAAATAGATGGGACTGTAGATAAATACAAAGCTTGTTTGGTTGCCAAGGGATATAAACAACAAAAGGATATTGACTATTTTGATACCTTTGCTCCCGTTACTAGAATCTCTTCAATCAGGATTTTAATTGCTTTAGCATCTATTAAGAAATTAATCGTACACCAAATGGATGTTAAAACTTCTTTCTTGAATGGAGATTTAGATGAGGAAATTTATATGGATCAACCTGAAGGGTATGTAGTTTCGGGAAAAGAACATATGGTATGCAAACTAATCAAATCTCTCTATGGTTTGAAACAAGCACCTAAACAGTGGCATGAGAAATTTGATAAGGTTGTTGTATCATATGGATTCCATATAAATGAAGGAGACAAATGTATATATTCTAAAGTCGATAACCAAGGTTGTGTTATAATATGTCTCTATGTAGATGATATGCTTATTTTTGGCACTAATATTGATGTTATAAATAGTACAAAAGGCTTCTTGGCTTCTAACTTTGACATGAAAGATATGGGAGAAGCAGATGTAATTTTAGGAATTAAACTTCTTAAATATGATAATTGCATCATGCTATCCCAAGAACACTATGTTGAGAAAATTCTCAATAAGTTTTCAATGTTTGATTGTAAGCCGGTCAGTACACCTTTTAATTCTAATTGCAATCTCAAGAAAAATAATGGCAATAGTGTTCAACAAGTTAAGTATGCACAAGTTATTGGATGCCTGATGTACTTAATGAATTGTACTCGTCCAGATCTAGCATATGCAGTGGGGAGATTAAGTAGATATACTCAAAATCCTAATAAGGATCATTGGGATGCTCTATATAGGGTTTTAAGATACCTTAAAGGCACAATTAATCATGGATTGATATTTTGTGGATCTCCAACTGTGCTAGAAGGATTTTGTGATGCCAATTGGATTTCGGATTCAGATGAATTGAAATCTACAAGTGGTTACATCTTCACTATGGGTGGAGGTGCTGTGTCTTGGAAATCTTCCAAGCAAACATGTATTGCTCGTTCCACTATGGAATCTGAGTTTATTGCCTTAGAAAAGGCTGGAACTGAAGCCGAATGGCTGAGACATGTTCTAATGGATCTACCCATTTGGGAGAAACCTTCTCCACCAGTGTTTATACACTGTGATAATCAAGCTGCCATAGCAAGAGCTAAAAACAAAGTTTACAATGGGAAGAGTAGGCATATTCGCCTACGTCACAATATTGTGAGGCAGCTTGTATGTGATAGCATAATCTCATTGGATTATGTTAAGGCAGAATTAAACTTGGCCGATCCTCTGACAAAGCCATTAAGTCAACGACTAGTGAGCGATACATCGAGGAGAATGGGATTATGCCCATACCAGAAGTCGAAGTGATGGACACCCAACCTTCATGAACGGTGATCCCGGGAAGAGGGTTCAATGGGAAAAACTAAGTCACTAGAGGACTCAACGTGTTGTAATAAATGTATCTCGTTCTTATGATGTAAACAACAATTTACAGTGATTCAGTTGAATATAATTCTTAATGGATTTCATAGTCATTAATGGTGGTGTATATACTGCAATATATGCTTGATGAAAGTCCAACTATATGAATGTGGAGTGGGGCCGCTCCTGTTGAGATTTGGGCAGATCTCTAGAGCATTCATGAATTTCTCAGTAGGCGCATGGCCTAAAGGCGCCAATCCGTAAGAAAGGTAATTGATTTTATGAATGTCATGTGAGTAATGTACCACTAATCAGATAAAGGAGGAATTGGTTCAAGAACATAGTTCCACCAATCTTCTACAGATTACGTACATCTACTCTATGCTTTAGTTCAAAGAACTCAGTTCTACCAAAGCTTATGCATGTCATTTGTTTAAGTTCTTCCAGTGGTCAACTCGGTTTTTATATTGTTTGTTTTGAAATAGTGGGGGATTGTTATACTTTGTTGTTGTATTTCAAACCAAAAGACAAATGTTTAGTCCCATATTGCTTGTGGCTGATACTTCCCTCCTCCTTATTTATGGACCCTTGTCCATAGTACAATTGAGGAATGAAAGTGGATAGGCCCTACGCACGCGCATGGTGGGCCTTGCCAATGGGGTTTGGGCCGGCCCGGTCCGGAAACCCTTTAATCGGGCGCGTCAGCGCACGTCGCATCCCGCGCGCAGGGGGGGGTGCAAATCCGGCCTCCCGGAGCCCCTTGTGCGGGCGCGGCCCCGGCTTGGTTTTGCTCCTCGGTTCAATGAACCAAATAGAGACGTTTACGCATCTATTCGACGCACCTCTTCGTTTGGACGCTTCCAAACGGCGTCCCGGTTTGCAACCGCATCACAACTTTTCGCTCGTCTTTCTTTTGCTATTTATGTTTTATCTCTCGCTGTCGTTCGAGACAGTTGCACAATATCGATCGCTCCCTTTCTTCTTCTTCGCCTGTTCTCTGTCCACTGGAAGAACGATCAGTCGCCTTTCGCTCGTCGCCGTGACTGCGTGTGCGCGCTTCACGTCGGCAAACGCTGTTGGATCCTGGGAGAGTAGCCGCACGCAGGAGACTATCGCACAGGCACTCGCCGTCGGGTACTGCGGAAATACTCTTAAGGACAGTGCTCTCTGCACGCCTCAGCGTATCTCTGGTAACATCTTTATTGTTTACGGCTTACATCGCGGATTGTACCCTATTACGAATAACAGTTGCCGCGGGGTATGGAGAGGTCGCGGGCATCTGTTTGGTCACGGCGCTATTTGGAGGAACCGCGGGCGGGTTGCAGGGAAGACCGCGATCATGTTTAGGGTAGGAGAAGGATCGCGTGAGGTGAAGATGAAAGGCGCAAGTCGCGCAGTGAGTGGGAAGGTGGGACCCAACAACTTAGTGGAGGGCCCGGATGGGGCAAGGAAGGGGCCAGGCCTCAACGCTGTTGACTTGATTTTGGAAGAAAAGGGGTGCAAAGTGATGTGGGCCGAGAAGTTAGTGTCCAGGCTTGACTTCATGGACTTAATTAAACCTACAAATAGGTGTAAAAATTGAATTAAAACCATTTCGATTAAGCCAAGGTAATGTGCATATTAGAAGATTTTTTTTTTTTTTTTTTTTTTTTTTTTTTTTTACATAAGCCAGGAGGTCATCTATTCATCTCACCCTCCTCGTGTGAGCTAAAAGAACAAAGTACATCTCCTGCTTATAATCTGCAGGTATCAACCCAAGCAAACGCCCCAAAACAACTCAAAGACATCCCACAGCGAAGAAACAAAAACAAACCACTCAGGAAGCGTATCTCATCACAACATAAGGAGTGTCATACTTCTCAAGATGCAGCATACCTCTAATCCTAGGAGGTAACCTTCTCTGATCAGAGATAACAATAGGCTCGTAGAGATGCTCTCCCAACTTAGCAAAAGTTCTAGGAACCGAATTAATGGACCTGTGAACAACAGAACCCATTATTCCTTCCTCATCAATGTAGCACTTGATATCCTCATGCATGGTAGCCAGTCTCCAAGGAATAGGCTTATTGCCCCAGAAGATATTAAAGAGAAGAGAGTTATCCACCTCAATAGTAGTGATCTTTAAATTCTGAGAATCAGCAAACTTGAGACTCACCACAACAGCTTGAATCAAAGCACAGTCGAGGTTTTCAGCCGTGAGCCAGGATCTAGCAATCTGACAGATCTTTGCATGGTGGTTTCTAACAATACTGGCCATCCACCACCTACTGTTGCCAATCGGGTCCTTGTCTTTCCCGACCGTGAGATTAAGCTTAAGGCTATGAATGTCAGGTTTGTGCCATCTAATGAGAGCAACCTCCTTAAGCACATACGAAGGATCGATCACTCCATGTCTATGGAACCTTTGGTGAACCTCCGGGTCAGCAATGGCGCGGAAAGACTTCTTCTTAAACATGAGATTGAGCTGGTCAGTCACCAAACGAATCGCATTCACAGCGGAACTAGCCTTACCTTCAAAACGAGCTTTGCATCTCCACTTCCACAAATGGTACGGGATGAGAACAGCGAGAGAGGCCGCTGTCCACGGGATCACTTCTACAGATTTGCCGTGGGAACAAAGAGCAATCAACTCAGCTCTACAAGTAGGTCTCGTCAAGTCAGTAATCAACTCAAAAAAATCCCAGAATTTAATTGCCATATGACCAAAGAAAATGATATGGTCCGTGTCTTCCATACAAGGCTCGACGCAGCATTCACACTTAGGAGCTAGCTGAACGTGGCAGTCACGGACGCGGACATCAGAAGGGACCGCATTATTCATCACCTTCCAGAGAAAAGCACATTCCTTAGGAGCATCAATGGTCCAAAGCTTGCTATAAACACAACCATTAGAAGCATCCGAAGAAGTGAGGATCTTCTTGATCGATCTGATAGTGAACTTGCCCATACGCTCAGGACTCCAGATGATCTTGTCATCATCATCATTAATCCTTTGCCCAGCACACTTGACCAACTCAAGGCCGTCATCAGTAAGAATCTGCCGGAGAGCAGACCAATCCCACCCCACATTCTCAATCCAAAAGTCACGGACGACGAAAGCATGATTTCTGTCACTATGAAACCTCGCATAATCAACCAATCTAGACTCACACCAAACAGCGTCCCAGAAGGGTATCAAACCTTTTCCAAGAATCCACCTGCACCACGGAATCACATTAGGAAAATTGTCCCACATTTGCTTCCAGTAAGGCGAGGCCGTAGGTCTATACTGAACATGTTGAGGATAATTCACTGCTCTACTAGGGACGCGACCCGCATATTTGGCGTTACAGAACACATGCATATTAGAAGATGAAGCCAACACATGCACAAATGCAACTAAAATTGGGCTAAAGGAGATGATTGAATCAAGATGAATATGCATATAAGGAGATATGGCCAAAGAAAGCTCGGGAAAGCACTTAAACCAAGTCATCTCACATATAAGAAGATAGAGCTAGTAAAAGTGAATAATCAGGGCAAAATAGGGCCAAACGAGGCGATTAGACTGAGATGAATATGCATTCATCAGCAGACAATTTCTCAAAAAGGCATGAAATTCCCTTAAACGTGTTTCAAGAGGTAGAGTGTTTGATCTATGGGGATTGGACTTCATCGGTACATTTTTCTCTTTAATTCTAACTTATGCATTTTTCATGTTGTAGATTATGTGTCAAAATGGGTGGAAGCAATCCCAACCCGTACCAATGAAGTACATGTTGTATGTCGTTTTGTGAAGGAGAACATTGTTTCTTGGTTTGGTGCACCCCAGATGATAATCAGTGATGGGGGAACCCATTTTAAAAATAGGAAGTTTGGAGCTTTATTAAGTAAATATGGGGTTAAGCACAAAGTGGGTACTCCATATCACCCATACACGCAAGGACAGGTTGAGGTGTCTAATAGAGAAGTTAAGCACATGCTAGAAAGGACAGTCTCAACCAATTGGATGAATTCGATAATGTTTCTAAATGATGCTCTATGGGCATATAGGTTAGCCTATGAAACACCTATAGGGACTACACCTTTTATATTGGTTTATGTTCATGCTTGTCACTTACCTATAGAATTAGAACATAGAGCTCAGTGGGCTTTGAAATGGTTAAACTACAATATAGATGAAGCAGGGAAGAAAAGATTATTTGAAATGAATGAGCTGGATGAGCTAAGGTTGGATGTCTATGAAAATGCAAAGCTCTATAAGGAGAGGACAAAGAAGGTCCATGATCAACACATCTTACATAGGGTGTTTACTCAGGGAAAAAGGTTTTACTTTTTAATTCTAGACTTAAGTTGCATCTGGGTAAGTTAGCCCCTGTTTGGGAATGGACTGGACTGGGATTAGGGTGTGTCGTGTAGCGCCACGTCGGCCCGATCTGGTACGGTTTGGGCAAGAAATGTGTTTGGCAACCAATCCATTTTGATCCTCGTTTTGGGATAACAGAATCCCATAATTTGCATAATCCCAGTCCCGGTCGAGGCAGGATTGTGAATCTCAGTTCGGTTTCTGCCCAGACACAACCCCCCGACCCTGATCCCTCGTGCCCCTCCCTCTCTCCCTAGCCTTCTCCATCTCGCCCTAGCCTTCTCCCTCTTCGCGGTCTTCCTCTTGATGCTTCGCGGCTCTGTGCGCATACTGTTGGTTCGTGTGTGAGAGAAGTAATTCAGCCGTCTGCGATGTCTGCGACCTTGACCAAATCGCGGATGGAGGCTAAAGGTCATCGCCAGGTGAAGTGCCCGCGTGGAGAATTAATTCAGCCGTCTACAACCGTCGGTCTACTGGGGTGGCTACATCCCTCAAAAGCAAGGTAACCCATACCCTTCCCTGGTCTTCGACTATCTGAATCTGACATTGTCATTGTCCCATCTTGTCGACGCACAGAAGAAACCCTAGCGCATCCAAGGCAAAGTGTCCATCTGCCTTCATATTCGCCTCGTCCAAGGAAAAGTGTCTGTCTGCCTTCATATTCGCCTTGTGCTGCGAGGTTCTTCACTTCCACATATGCATGTTGGAGCAGCTGTTCACGGAAGCTGGTCGTCCGTGGCTGAAATCCGGCAGTTCTCCTCCGTGGTGCTCCGGCGACACTACACACAGCCAGGATTTTGCATTGCTTCTTCTTTGTCGCCCCTTCGTGCTAAGGTTGGTCATGAAATAGGGTAGTCGACGCTTTTGTTTGTGATGTCGATTAGGGTATACATTTCTGAGGTGATTTCTGAGGTGGATTGGTCATTAATTTGTGTATTTATTCAGCCGACATAGGTTCCAAATAAGTAAATCATTGTGTATGACAGTCACATTTTATCATTCGATGGCATAGTTTAAACAATGTTTGTCATGGATAGGAGCAAATATATCCATCTCATTATTCATGTTTGAATACAGTCAGAGAGGAGGCCAGGGAAAAATACAACCTTTTTGGTTGATATCTACCCCAAAGTTCCTTCTTTCTCTCCTGTTGTTATGCTTTTTTCATTTCCTGTTGCTTGCTATATGGAGATAATTTGGACTAGGACGAGATAGCCTTTATCTAGTACCCAAAAGTATCCCAAAATGATTTTATTGTCGAAAAAATAATTGTAATAAATGATTATGTGCATCTACAGAATAATAAAATGATAAAGAGTACTTATTACTAGCTTTAGTTATACATTACTTGTAGTATTTTTGGTATACGTACCATGTTTCCTGATTTATAACTTTTAAATGCTAAGATAATATTTTTGTTGCTTGAAACTCATCAAACAAATATGTGATGATTATCCTATCATGGGTTCTTGTTGAGTTTCCATGCACTAATCCTGTAGATTACACTGAAATAGAACAATTTTTTACATACATGTGCAATTTAGTAGTGTTTCTATTATAGAATACCTAGGTCTGTAAAAAATGGAATCAGTTTCGAAGATGAAGAGATAATCTATAAAATAAATGATTATTGTGTTGGATTCTACACAATGGTTGAATTACATTGAGTTTATTTGATCACCATAATTTATTTCTGACATTTGATTTGTATTTTAAAGGCAAATATTTTGTTGATGATTGTCTTGCATAAGCATAGGTTCACGAGTGCACTAAAAAAGCCTAGTTCATGTGATGTCTACTTTGATTATTATAGGTAGTAAATAGTTTTCTGTGACCCAACCCAGTCTGTTTCAACAACTTGTAGTTAAAATCTCTTTACATTGGTGATATTAATTTATAATCATACTCTTTCTACTTGCAAATTAATTTAACTTTTAAATGCTATGATAATATTTCTTTTGTTTGAAACTCATCAAACAAATATGTTTGGATTGTCATGTCATGGGTCCTTGTTGAGTTTCCATGCACTGAACCTGTAGATTACACTAAAATAGAACAACTTTTTCATTGTTGTAATAAGGGGGAACAATTTAATATACTGATTTAATCTATGATAATAACTAGCTCAGTAAAAAATTGAATCAATTTAATCTACTAATTAGTATTGCAATATTATAGGTCGAAAATGAGTACTAATAACTACCTTTATTATACATTACTTGTAGTATTCTTGGTATACCTACCATGTGTCATGATTTATAACATTGAAATGATTTTCTTGCATAGATCAGTTTGTAAAAGTAGGAATTTTCTTATGTAGATACAATGTTGTGGTTCAGAATGACATTTTACTAAATTACACGAATTACTCAATCTATTAATATGATACAACATTAGGCAATTCCTCAGTTTAAGCATCATTTTGTTGAACTATTTTATTATTATAGCTAGTAATTGTTTTCAGTGACCCAACTTCCTCTGTTTCAACAACTTGCAGTTAAAAACTCTTTACATTTGTGATATTAATTTATAATCATACTCTTTCTACCTGCACATTAATTTAAGTTTTAAATGCTATGATAATATTTCTTTTATTTGAAACTCATCAAACAAATATGTTCGGATTGTCATGTCATGGGTTCATGTTGAGTTTCCATGCACTGAACCTATAGATTACACTGAAATAGAACAACGTTTTCATTGTTGTAATAAGGGGGAACAATTTAATCTACTGATTTAATCTATGATAATAACTAGCTCAGTCAAAAATTGAATCAATTTAATCTACTGATTAGTACTGCAGTATTATAGGTCGAAAATGAGTACTAATAACTACCTTTATTGTACATTACCTGTGTGTCATGATTTATAACATTGAAATGATTTTCTTGCATAGATAGGTTTGTGAAAGTAGGAATTTTCTTATGTTGCTACAATGTTGTGGTTCAGAATAACATTTTACTAAATTACACGAATTACTCAATATATTAATATGATACAACATTAGGCAATTCCCCAGTTTAAGCATCATTTTGTTGACCCATTTGATTATTATAGCTATTAATAGTTTTCAGTGACCCAACTTCCTCTGTTTCAACAACTTGCAGTTAAAAATTCTTTACAATTGTGATATTAATATTAACATTTTGTCGACCTATTATAGGTCGAAAATGAGTACTAATAACTACCTTTATTTATACATTTCTTGTATTATAGGTCATGATTTATAACATTGAAATGATATCATTATATTTCTTTTGCTTGCAACTCATCAAACAAATATGCTTGGATTATTCTATAATGGGTTGTTGTTGCATTTCCATGCACTGAACCTGTAGATTACACTGAAATAGAAAAACTTTTTCATTGTTGTAATAAGGTGGAACAATTTAATCTACTGATTTAATCTATGATAATACCTAGCATGTGTCATGATTTATGACATTGAAATGATATCATAATATTTCTTTTGCTTGAAAGCATCAAACAAATATGCTTGGATTATCCTATCATGGCTTGTTGTTGACTTTCCATGCACTGAACCTGTACATTACACTGAAATAGAACTGTTTTATACATACATGTGCAATTTAGCAGTGTTTCTGTTATAGAATACCTAGGTCTGTACAAAATGGAATCAATTTGACTAGGAAGAGATAATATTTAAAATAAATGATTATTTTTTGGATTCTACACAATGATTGAATTACATTGAGTCTATTTGATCCACATAATTTATTTCTGACATATGATTTGTATTTGAAAGACAAATCTTGTGTTTCTTGCATAGATATGTTTGTGAAAGTAGGAATTTTCTTATGTAGAGACAATGTTGTGGTTCAGAATGACATTTTACTCAATTACATGAATTACTCAATGTATTAATATGATACAACATTAGGCAATTCCTCAGTTTAAGCATCATTTTGTCGATCTATTTGATTATTATATCTAGTAATAGTTTTCAGTGACCCAACTTCCTCTGTTTCAACAACTCAAATAGACCAATTTTATACCGACATGTGCAATGTAGCAATGATTGTGTTACATAATCAATTTTGGTGTATAGAGTAAGTTTAGTTACAGAATACTTCCAGGACACACCAACATAGTAGTAGCTGTTGTATAGAGTAATTTTGGTGTAATTGTAGCTCAACCATCACTATTCAAGTACATGCTTTCATTGACATAGCAAGTAATGCAAGACAGATATGTTATCAGCAAACAAAACACATCTTAAAATATAGCTAACGTGTACAATTTGAGATGAATCCGATGGCATGAATCCAATTCCACTGTAGTATTATCTTGATAGCATAATGATTTGTGTATCATAATATATTACATCACCTGCGGGGGTATGTCTTCCGGTGACCCAAGTTTTGTATTGTTTGCGCAAGAGACTCTGATGCCACTCTAGTATCAGCATTGTGCAGACAATATGACCTAGGCAGGTGTGTCGATGGTCATTTCACTAGGGAGGCTTGGAGGGAGGCAACTGTGGAAATGCAAAATAGAATGTGGAAGACGGCCTGCAATATATACCAGCTCAAAACTCGGTGGAAGAACTTGAGGAGGGACTATGCCGCTTTGAAGCTTGTGACGAATAAGAGTGGCTTTGGATGGGATGACACTAGGCATAAGCCCATGCTGCCCCATAGCCCTGAATGGAGGGAGAGCCTTGCAGTATATCCAATAACCAGTCCCTTAATCGAATAAAGTAATGTCCTATATTTACACTTAAACTCTCCTAATATAATTATTTTGTAAACTTAGGCAAACAAGGACCTTGCTAGGTTGCTTAACAAGTCGTTTCCCCACTACTATGACATCGAGATGATGGCGGGGAGGAACATTGCTAGAGGACATCATGCAATGTCTTCAACGGACACACAAATCCCTTCGGACGTTGCCTCCAAGGATGATGTCAGTGTCGACTTAGATGGGTCAGAGACACCCATGAACACTGGAAGCCAATCAGGGGTACCGAATATGGCCGCATATGGGATGCAAAGTGAGGGAGACACAGGGGGAGGTGGAACAGATACACAGAGCGTTGGCGGGAGGCCTCCTGTCGTTAGGCGCAAGAAGCGACCATCAATGGCTCAAGACCGATGTGGGCTTTCAAATGAAGTGTTATCTGAATTCACACATTTATGCAAAGGTTCACGAGTTAGGCAGTGGTGTGGCAACTAGAGCCTTTGAAAAGAAAGAGTTTACAACCATCTTACAACATTTCCGTGACACTTACCCAGATGCCCCCACTATTGTGTTTACAACACTTGTGAACGCCATCAAGGATTCAACAAACCGCAACATCTACCTCATCCTTATAGACACACCTCAAAAGATAACCATATGGTTGCAAGACCTTTGGGAAAGGTCCCAAGCTGCCAATGCAACACCAACATATTCAATGCCATCCTCGTTTATGCCATCTCACAATGCATTTTTCCCGAAATCCCCAACACCCAACTTCAGCAGCAACCCAAATATGCCACCGACGTTTATGTCATCGCACCGTGCATTTTTTCCTTCTTCCAATGATCCTGGCCCTTCCGGATCATAAGGGGGAACATCAGTTTGATTAATGGCCAGACATTTCACTCAACAAATCAATAGAAAGTTATTTCATTGTTGTAATAATCTATTTCCCATCGAAACATTTTCTTTCGCCATTATCTAATTTGCTGAATTGTTGAAATATTTTTATTCCCGTCCAGACTTTATTTTACCGTAGAAACTAAATTGTTAACTGTTGTACTGCCATGCTTTTATTTTGCGTTCAATCTAATTCTCTATGTATCCTGCAAGCCATTATTTTACATGTCCACGGTTACATATTATTGTAGACTAGTCAGTTTTTCCTTGTCGTTGTCATGACAACTTTGCTATGATTCGACTTGTAGGCATCATGTCAACCACTGACCAAACAGAAACACCTGAGCTCCTCATGCACATTCTACATACATTGTTTGGTCCAGCTAATCACATTGCTGATACAATAGCTGAGTCCATAGCAAACTCCATCATCGACGACATTTCTGACATACCACCTACAATACCTCAGTCAGTTAGCATTAGGAGTGGCCACCAGAAGGTCTTAGAAATTTTAAACGGTCATGAACAAATGGCTTATGACCTATACTGAATGAGACCACATTCTATATTGGCCCTTGTGGACAAGCTTGAGAGTCGAGCCTTGTTACGAAGCACTAGAGGCGTCAGTTCAGTTGAGGATGTATGCTACTTCCTACAAATGGTTGGCCATGGAAATACAAATCGTGCTTTGGCTGAGGACTACATTCACTCTGGTGAGACCATCAGTAGAAATTTCAACGAAGTATTGGATGTTGTGTGTTCGTTGACCAATGACTACACTGTCATACAAACTACAGCGACATGCACGATAACACATTCTCGTATATTAGAGACCCAAAGGTTCTACCCGTACTTCAAGGTAATAGTTGGCCCCTACAATGTTTAATCATTTGGAAATATTTAATTTATTTACAACCTATTTTGGTGTTATAGAATGCCATCGGGGCAATTGACGGAACACACATCCCAGTCTTGGTTAAACGAGACAAGCAAAATCGCTACCGAGATAGAAAAGGGAATGTCTCTCTTATTGTGTTGGCTGTAGTTGACTTCTCCATGGAGTTTACATATGTCCTAACTGGGTGGGAGGGATCGGCTGCTGACCAACGGGTCCTACAGTCAGTGACGACCACGAGCGCGTTTAAAGTTCCGCCGGAAAAGTTTTACCTAGTTGATGCAGGGTATGCCAACACTCGGCAATTTCTTGCACCGTATCGTAACACAGCTTACCATATTTCTGAGTACCGAGGAAACACACATGCCTACACCAGCAAGAAGGAGATACTCAACCACCACCACGCACAATTACGTAATGTTGTAGAAAGATCATTTGGGGTGCTGAAGCGGCAGTTTGCGTACCTTAAAAGGGGGCGACATATCCCATACATTCACAGTGTCGCCTCGTAATGGCCTGTTGTATCCTCCACAATTTCATACGCCGCCAACATGATGGCGACATTATCATGGACGAACTCCCAGATGACATTTCAACATCTGTCATTCCCCCTGCTGGGGTTGACCTGAGTTCCCTCAAACAAACAACTCAGGCCGATTCAAGGGAGGGAGATCGTTTACGTGAATCCATTTCTAATTTGCTATGGGATGCCCGTTGACGTACAATTGTATGTGTAATACTCGTTGACATTATTTGATAAATCATCCACCACATAACTTTGTAGCCTTTAGTTGTTTATTTTACGAACTTTTTAATAGATCCTAATAATATACATGACATAATGATTCGGTAGGTTGTCTTGAAATGGAGAATGAAATGCCTTGTTGTACATGTGGCCTTCGATGCACTGTACGTGCGTATATGGATGCAGCGGATGCGGAAAATGGACATTTTGAAAATAACAACCCCCACAGACCATATTTTACATGTGGTAGGGGTCTTGTTTTGAACAGATGTCAGATGAGATTGCCCACGCAGCGTGTACCACCTAAAATTGCCACACTTACTGCAGTTAGGGATGCTATGCTAACACAACTTGCATATGCACGCAACGAACGCAAGCTATGGTCTGAACAATGTGACTTTGTCAGTTCAACTAGAGCAGACACCGATAGGCTCGAACAAGATATTTCTACTCTACGTGAGAGGTGCCAATATCTTCGCCAACGACTTCACATCAACAACAATAATGACTCTTCAAACGAGGATGGATACAATACATCATAGATGTAGAACAAGCAGTTAGGCCTATTTTATGTTCGGAAAATTGTATTAGAAATCTATGTTCAGAATCTGACAATATTTTTACTAATCCTCAATCATGTTTTAGATGTCAATGAATCCATCTGAAGTTCTGAGGTGTGATTGTGGGTTAGATGTAGCCTTGCGGCTTAACACAGAGGATGCATGGTTTTATGATTTTGGCATTCTGAGTGAAAGGCCGGGTGAAATGTATTACATATGTCCTTCTCGTGAGGTGCACTAGTAAATACATACATAATAGGTTGTCGTTGTGTATGTTGCACATTCTTCGTGATTCATTAAACTTGATAATACATTGTAGGGAAAAGATCAGTTCAGATACGTCCGTTGGGCAGTCGATCTCCCCCCAACAATTGATTCTTTGAAAGCTGAGATTATGTTACTAACTATCAAGTGCAAGTCACTGTGGGGCCAGGCAATGAACATGAAGGACTTTGTTGAAATTCATCACAACTACGATGATATATACACCCAAAAAAAGTATGAGCATGAGGTTTTAGAATGCTACGTTGCCAGTCTGGAGGAAGATTGTAGTCTTCTTTTGGACATTCCTTCACCCACTATGACGCCATAACATTTAATGGCAGAGAGCTACATTTAGTTTGGTGTGACGATTTACATTGTCCACCATTTGATGTTTTTAACATTAAATCTTTCTGAATTCATCCGACATTAACAAGCTTTTGTTATTTTTCATAATGTTGGTGTATGTTTTATGGAGGTTGTATGTTTTTTCACTGTGATGTTAATAAATGTTAGTTAGCACTGAATATGCATTTTATATTCCCTTAATTTTGCGATACACTCTTACGTCTAAAATATATTACTTACAAAATCTGTAATATAGCTGGGCCTCCAAGGATGACTTCTTTTATGTGGTGTATGAAGCTTGATTTGGTTCTCAGAGGTATGATGAGAAACCAATATGAGTTGGGGAGATGTGTTAATGGAGTATATACTACACAGGCTTGGATGGAGGCATGGCGTGACTTCCGAAACATAACTGGGGGGCCTTACATATCTTTGACTGAGTTGCAGATGAGATGGCAATACATAAGGAGAGAGTTCATAAGATACAATCTTTTTATTTTGGGAGATGTATGGCCTCCCCCACCATTGGTTGTGCAACACAACTTCATGATGACTCGTCGCATTTACCCACCTGTGGTTGCTGAATACCTTATTAACACCGATGAGTGAATCAAACAACCACGTTTGACGGCGAAAATAACACATGGATTTGTAATATATTTCCATGACTTTGTAGTTGTTTGTGTTTACTTCGCAACATTTATTTGTATGTAGCTAAGTCTTTTTGAAGCTTTATGTTATATATTGAAGGCATACATCATGTTCTTATTTGTTTGTAGCTAAGTTTGTTTGGAGCATTTATTTGTATTCAATATTGTCACAGTTATCTTACTATTATTGATATTTGCTAATACTTATATTTATTTATTAACTATAGATGTCGTCATCGCGGTCACAGTCAAAGGCAAGGAAAAAATTTGAAAAATTATTGATGTCTCCGTCAAAGATTAAAAAATATGTAGAAGAAAACCTTGTTTGCAAGAAAAAATGTTGCGAGCCTACACACGATGAGGGCCCAAATGAGAGACATGAACAAGCCGAGGGTGTTACTCATCCTATTCAAACAAGCCAAGGGTGTTACTCATCTTATTCACCATCTTCCGTTGCTGTTCGAGTGGCCAAAAGACACCAGCAAACAGGAAACAAATCAGTTGTTGGACGAAGCCTGTAATGTGCTGTGGGACAAGTACGATGAGGCCATGAAGTTGGCCAATGAGAACGACGAGGCATGAAGTTGGCTGCTTGCTCACCAACTTAGATTGTGTAGATTTGTATTTTTCTAGGTCCAGGGCAGACCTCTCCTTTCAGTTTGTATGTTACACATGTATTTGCCCGGGAACTAATCAAATATTATCTGTTTTTTTATGCAGTATTAAGTTCTGCTACAGACATGCTACACACGTTTGCTAATATTTAATTTAAATGCATAAATTATGCACCGAGCTATTTTTTTGAAACTACCAAGAAATATGAGCAACTTGATATTATTGACTCGACTTGGTAGTGCCGACATTCAATTTTTGAAAAAAGTGGGAAAGGCAATCTGATGGCCCATATGACCAACAGCAAGCGGTCGATACTGTCAATCCGTGTCACAACTCGATACCACTGAGTTGTGTCGGTAGTACTGATTCTAGGGAGATATGTGCCTAAATCATCATGCAACGTCAGTCATTGATACTATCGAGTTCCAGATTTTTCTCAAAATCTCATTACTACCTACTTAAGTCAGTAGTACCAACTTTGGATGGTTGGGCAATCTGAGACCTATATAAGGAGGATGGATTTTCATTTCTAATCACACCTTCAATCCACTCCTCAGAGCAAATATGAGTATTATGCACCGAGCGTCGACGATCTTCTTCAAGTTATCATTCTCTGTTCCTCATCTTCTCAGCTCCACATGGATCCTCAGAGGGGTGATTCTTCATCGACTGAGGATGACGACATGATCCCTCGACCAAATCGCCTACAACATCCCACCCCTGAGGTTCAATAGATTTATGAGGAGTTGGTGACTAGGAAGATGGTTCCCACGTGGTATGGAGACTGCGACCTCATCGAGAGCCTAGGATTCACTGAGTACATGTGCTAGGTGCGAGACAGTTAAGAGATGGAGGTGGACGACCCCTTCTTTACCAGGTGGCCCATATACTAGTAGCTCGTTCGTGAGTTAATGGCATCTCTCGAGTACTCGTTGCTCCAAAGCACCAGATGGGAGGAGAATGGTAGGAAGGAAGGGTCTACTTCCTCCTCTACAACACCAAAATTCCTTCACCCTCCATGAATTCAAAAGTGTCTTCAACTGGCTTCACATGCCAGACTGCTCACCTCCCCAGGCTAGGACTACAAAATGGCTTGGGAATGCTTCAATAGATTCCAGAAGGATTCTGCATCAGTTGGCACATCAACTCCATCACTTACATCGAGCATCCCTTTGCTCACATCCTCCACCGCATCCTCACCAACACCATTTTTGGCCACTCCAGTCAGGGCCAAGGAAAGATGCATAAGATCGACCTCTTCTTTCTCTACCAACTTCTCAAGGAGGAGCCGGTAAGTTTTGGTTCTTTCTTCCTCCTTTATGTTTTATTAGTCTAGCGATTAGAGTCCAGAAAGGCACCAATTGTTTTTGGGGTCTCATTACCCCCATTTCTCTTCATCTACGGCTAGACCTCTCTACCTTATAGCTAGCAGGACCATGATATCTAGATCTTGCAAATTTCCATAAGGTAGGTCTCCTCACAATCCATTTCAACAATATGTACGCGTGTTGCACAATGGGTGGCCGATATAGGGAGCAGTAACTCCCTGGCCCAGTCTTCAGTCATCCAGGGGTCGAGCATCTCTGATGGCTAATAGATGATGATGACATTGATGCAGTCATAGAGGAAGCCGCAGTAGAGCCCAAGCAGCAAGACGATGATGACGATGATGTGGTGGAGGTGGACACCATCTCTATCACTCACCAACCTACATTGCACAAGTGACTGCGAAGATACACTGCCTCAAGATCCTCAACCCCGCCACCATCCCAGGATGAGCATGACACTTTTGACATGGTGGGCATGTATGGGATGATTCAGGACATCCATACAAGGAAGCAACAATAGTAGGTAACCTTGGCAGGTATATAAGACGTCTAAAAAAGGCTCTACATGAACCAACAGATGATATACAAGAATGAATGTCTTCTCTTGGCCAACCAAGACAATGTTCACACTCACGTGTAACACATCGTGCAATACTAGCACCCTTTCTACAACCACTACTGGAGACAAGGGTATTTTAGAGGATATCAAATGCCATACCTAACTCCATCATATGATCCCAACTACTAGGGGACCTTTCCTCCACATGACCCTCCACACCCCACTATCCGCCTCAACAAGATTGATCAGGGTATTATTGCTCCACCTCTTAAGTTGGAATTTTGACTATGCGGTCATAGTCATATTCAAGCTTGGGGGATGTTGGAAGAACCTTCTATCTTAGTTTTATACAACGTTCTATCTTAGTTTTATCCTTAGTTTGTATTTTAATTTTCATGTTGCATTTTATCTTTTAGATTTATGACATTTGTATCCACATCAATCTAGTATAAAAGTGGATTAGTAAATGCATGAGTTCTGTAAAATTTCCTCTTGGTCCAAAAGCAAATGAAATGTCTAAAATTAAGAATATAAGCTTTTATTGCAATTTCTTTGAGTCACACATTGAGGAAGTGTATGGGTTAGTCAACTTTAGGACATGGGATATGAATTATCTCTCAACTATCCATGAAATGTGAATGAAGATGATGTTTGAGCCTAAACTGATCAAACCAATAACGTGACCTTAAATGCAAATTTAAGAAGGAACTTGTGATGACCCCAATTTTATGATTATGATACCCAATATAGTATTTGAAGACCATGAGTATCATGTAGATGATGATACCAAATGAAGGAATTGGCTACTCAATTATTGTATTTTTCCACCCAAAAAGTGTAACTATATATGCAATTGACAATTAGAACATTAATTGAGTTCATGTATGATGAATAGGTTTGATTAATTGTTTGGGTGTATATGAGTCCATGGGACCCATTTAATAGTACCAATGGACTCAAGTGATATATTAGTGAACCTTGAGGTATTAGTATCATAACAAGTGTTTTGGACTTGTAGGATCAAGAATTATGATGATCATATAATGTCTTTTGAGACTTATTTTATTAAGATTTGAGGATTAATTGAATTTTATATAAGGTTATTTGAGGAGTTTAGTTAGATGACAAATGTTGGGATTTTGAGTTCAAACTTGGTTATATGGGGCTTTGTTTGATGAGGAACCCGTGTTTCAAATTGCTTTTGAATCGAAGGGTTGTATTAGAAGATATAAATGTTTGAATTTTTTTATGACTTAAATGTCTTGCTAAACCTTGGTCATCTAGTTATTTGAGAATTATCAAGGGTTGTGACATTGATATGTCACACAGCCTTTTGGACTTTGGGCGCAACTGCATTCTTTTCACTTATGTTTATGTCATGCTCACACTGGCCAACCCTTTGCTTGATCACAACCCAAAGCCTGGAAGCGTGGCTTGATCGAGCACACTCTGGGAGGCTGTTGGGATCTGACGGCCCTGACTCCATCTCCTACCTCTAAACATTGCGGATCAGGGGATTGACCAGGGAATTGTACCTTCCTGAGCACATAACATAGAGTTTTGAGTGTCAGAGTGCGCAATGGCACTATTAGCCCTGCCTCACCGAGACCTACCCCTTGACCGCTCACACGGACTCTATTGTTGCCTCTTCTAAGAAACCCCACATCTAGTTCACCCTGGCCTGTCCATCACACCTTACAGGTGGGTTCCAGTACGAGATGTGGAACTCGACCATAGAGAGGGTCTTGAGGAATGTGAAAGGGAGAAGACGGATCTTCAGGAGGAAGGAGAGTGCATTCTACAACTATGAGAGACAACACCCACATCTGCAAGTTTCCTAGCCACCCATCGGTTGATGGGTTAGTTTTCCCTAGATTGGCGAGCTCCAACATGACCTCAGAGCTCGAATCCATGGAAAGGAGAAGAAGATTGAGGAGACATGCTTTTCTGACAGATTCATCCTCATCGATGAGGAAGAGGTGGAGTCAGAGAGGGAAAACCAGGATCTGACATTGGTTACCTGCAGACATCTAAAGATCCTAGAGTTCCAGGATTCCACCTTGGCACTTTGGCTAGTCGTGGAGTTCCTCGGCATGGTGCAAAGACACATGGTTGTGTGTAGCTCACCGGAGATCACCCTCCCAACGACACTCACGGACGGGCGTCAAGCGAAGAAATCACAGTGAACGTAATGATAGAAAGGAAAATGGAGCAGGTGGTCACTGTGACTCCGAGGAGCAGCCTCCATCATGGAAACGCCAAGAAGAAGGTGTGGAGTAGGAGGAGATAGAGCTCTTGGTTGTGAATTTTTTTAGAACAGAAAGGCCCCGACCTGAAATTGTTGCTCACCAGGGAGAAGCATGCGACTGGGGAGGCATCCTGCCCAGATCAGAACTTGCCACAGATGCATCCCTCACGGTGGAGCACCCCAGGCAGAGAGCGGATTCCCGCATCGGGTTCCAGGGCGTGAGCGAGAGGGACAAAGAAGACTGGTCCCTCTTGACCATCAACCCAGACTGATTTGGGTCCAAATCGACTGAACCAGTCGGCCAAAGAGGGCTCAAGGAGTCCAAATGAACCACGTGGCAGCGCCTGATTCACCAAAAGGTAATAATTCACTCGAAACTCTAGTATATGTACAAATCTTAGAAAATGCATTATAATAGCTCCCTTGGCCTATAAATACCCTAAAAATATACACGTACTTAGAAAAATGCCTACTTTATTATAGGATCCTTACATCAGTCTTTTGAGATAGTAATATCTATGATATTTAATTTAGATGAGAATATTTCATTTAAATGGTATAATTAGAAAATGGATGGGATGAAATCTGAGAAAAATATTTTTGAACCTAAAAATCACTTAGAAACCATACGTGGACTCTAATCTGATTATAATGCCAGAATTTTATGTCTTTCCTTATTAATGAGCAAATTGATGCTTTTAAACTCTTTTTAGTTCTAGAAAATATACAAAGCATCAGAAAATATTAAATTTGTACCAGACCTTAATAATGACATATAGATTAGACTGAAAATACTAGATACCATCCTAACATTAGATTGACCTAGGTTTGACCAAAACCCTAATTGGGACCTAAACATCAGTAATAATGGTGAACATTGTATTAATGATGATTAATTGTTATTAATCAGGTGATGACCAGATTGTCTAGATGATCAAGGATGGCTATGATTCTCTGAACTCAGGTACGTGGTCTTATAAGTATAAGACTAGATTTCTTGGTTGCTTATGATATGTAATATCATGAATGCTATTATTTGAATATTCATTGTTTGGTTGAACTATTATAAGTTATACATCACCAAAATCTAATATAACATAAAAGGATATGGATGGGTTGTAGCTACTAGTGCACCTAGCCCGGTATGGATGTATGATGCTTTGGCCCATGTTAGATGTATGATGATATAATTTTTGCCCATACTGGATGTAAGTCAAGTGGAGATAAGTGTAGTACAACCGCATCAAATAAATGTAATAAAAAGGATGTTTACCTGATTTTCAACTTAAGAAATGGTTTTTCTGTCTATCTTCCTTCTTCAAGTATTTTCCTTTATGCAACCTTACTAGTGTATCTTTTACCATGTACCAACTTTTGTTGATTCATTTGTTTCGTGTATCTTTTAGGTTCAAAGATAGCATGGGACAAAAAGAACAGGGTGTGAGCAAGTTTTTCAGGTTACCTATTGTCTAGGATCCTGGTTAGCATACATGTTTAGACAGTGTAATTTTTTTTTCAATATGAAAATGTAATCCAACCTGTAATAATTCATGTTGTAAATATACATGTTATTGTTGGAGAAATGTTAGGGTTGTATTTTCATGTATGCGTATTATGCTTCCACATCGCTCTCTAAAACAATTAGCTAACGTTTTCAGATTTGTCCTCTCGTGCCTTCTAAGTCTCGAGATGGCAAAATCCGGGGACGTTACTGAATCCTACAGTTACCCTGTACACATGTCTTTAGAGAGGGACACATATTAATCTTTGAAGGCTTAATCTATTAGTTATGTCATTTCATCCAATTCATATTCATAATTTCCACAACCTTAAGATGATCAAGTACACTGAATCATTTCTTTTTTATTACATAAGCATGGCATTGTAGGAATCATTATAGTTAGTCATTTTCTTTTCCATCAGTTAAGAAAAGAAAAAATATGCATGAACAATTCATGTGCATATCATTTAGTCACATAATACAAATCTGTACATATGGATTGCATGCATTCATCATTGATTCATCAAGGCAATATGAGATGCAAAATATTTATGCAGATCTCATACACATTCATACCCTCAGATACATATGAGAAATTTCATGAATGTATTTAGTGCAATAAGGCCAATCATGTAGAGGGCCAAAGAAAAAAGAATAAAAACACAGAGATAAAAAGGAAGAAAAAAGAGAGAGAATTGTCTCTGTTTGAATGAGGGAGAAAGGATGTGTATCCATTCTAAAAGTTTTCAAATCATCTTCATAATGCCATTGATTTTTTTTCATTTGGTTCAATTTCATTTTATGAGATTTTGTGCACATGCATCATGCCACCCATACATACAGGTATTAGGAATCATAACTCATTCATTATCATCATATAGGTTCATCATACTTTAATGCTCGAATAATGATTCAGTTGTTCCTTGTGAATTTTCATAAGCCACCTATCCCTTACCACCCACTTCTCTTATTGGTAGGCTACTTATATGATTTCCTCCTCATTCCTTGTTTATCCAGAGGACATCTTCCATGTAGATGGTAGTTAGGAAAAAGACCAATGTAGATAGGAAATCACATAATGCACCAAGTGTAGGCCTGATTAGTTTAATATGTTAACTATTTTTCTGATAGTGTTTCATTGACTAAGGGACAAATGTCTTTTATGGATTTTTTTTGGTCACTTTAGAGCAGTTATTGGTTCTGTGATCAGTAGGGCCGGTTTGGGACCATTATGTGGGGGTGGTTGAGATGTGAACTCATATAGTTTGTCCTTTTGTTGACATGTCGCATACAAATCCGAGAGTATGTTGCTCGAGGATGAGCAAGATTTAAGCTTAGGGACTTTGATGAACTAATATTTAGTCATTTTTATAGACTTTTTTTCCCTTAATTTTATGCACACATTTGTATTTTCTTGAGTTTTTATGCACCAATTACTATGAGTAGCCTATTTTGTTGAAATGCATCAAACTATGTATTTTTTATCAAATTTTAATAATTTTTATCAATCCGAGAAGCTAAGGCACTTTTGGTTGTGTTTTAGGTTCACAAAAGCTAAGGCACTTTTGATCAATTCTAAGGATCCAAGCACACTAACCTCCTAATCATGGAGTTAGGGTTTATAGAGTCAGAGTAGCCAGATTTTGGTATGTTACAAACTTTAGGAAGATGAGTGAAAGTAATCAGTCATGAGATATGTGAACAAGCACACCTATATATTACTCAACATCGATGAAGTGAGGATTTATATCATCAAACATACCAATTTCATCAAGATAAAATATCCTTGAGCCAATTTGATATGTCTTTCTAGATAGCATAACAAGACATTTATTAGGTGTTTGAAGATAAAGTCTTACGTCAACTATCTCAAACACCAAATAATGTTGTTGAAAATATCAAATGCCTCACCTTTAAACCAAAAATGAATTTTATGCCTTATGAATGGTTTGATATAAATGAATTTTGAAATTACACAAAGATTCTAAATGATAAGAGTGTCATCCAAAATAGTGAGGTCACCATTCAAGTGTCTTCATTGTATTTATCTAGTACAAATGATAAGAGTCCATGTCAAGTTAAAATGTCATATTATGGTGTTATTGAATACTTATGTGAGTTTGACTACATAGATTTCAATGTTCAGGTCTTTAGGTGTAACTGGGTTGATAACATCAAAGGAGTTGTATTGGATGAATTGGGTTTCACATTAGTGAGTTTTCAAAAGATTGGTGAGAACGGTGAACCATTCATAATGGCATATGTTCCATTTGATTCCTGGTTGTGATTCTTCTATCAATAAGATATAGGGGTTTAAGTCATGTCGTGTTTAATTACATGGATATGTCATTTCACTGGGGGAGGCTTAACCATTCCTTGAAGGTAACATCATTCATGGTACTTTGTTGCCCTCTTATGTGGTTTGTGTGAGGTCGAGGCTTGTCTATGAGCATTGGAAGTAGACTGGACTGTCATATGACCACCCTAACCATGAGACAATAGGTGATGCAGAAGGTGGTGTGGTCGCACAAACCAAAGAGGAAGTTGTTTATACTGATGTATGCTAATTTTACATTGTGTTTATATATGTAAATACATGACAATTTATATAAGAATATATATATATATACATATATATATATAAATATATATACATACATATATATATGTATATATATATATATATATATATGTATATATATATATATATATGCAAGACAAAACACCTAAGAAACCCCCTACAACTCATCATCCATCTCCACCTCCTCCTCAATTACCCGGTAGGCTTGCAAAGGACCTATCCGACTCGCTAAGTCCAAAGTACAGAGGAGACTATGAAGAATGGTCACCTATGATCGTTCATATTAATTAGGACGTTGTAGGTCAACCTCATGATACTAGTATATTTTTGCAAGATGTTGTGGATATGTTTACTTCTGCTTAGTTGAATACATCTATGATATAACTTTGGATATGATGAGATCTTATATGGCTAAATATCTCATTTATTAACATTTTGTATGTGAATGTGAAGGTGAATGAATATAATGAGAATTGTATTTCTACAATAACCATAATAGGAATAATCAATTCCAAGTTTTTTATTAACCAGGCAACACCCTAATTTGAACTGGGGATAAAGGATTTGTAGGAATTAGTGCATGTGATGATAATGGAATTGGTGCATGTCAGTGAAGGTATCATGTGTGTATATGAATCTGAAGATGAATGAATATAATTATGTTTGTACATGTGATGAGAAGGGAATTGGAGAATGGATCTTATATGTGGGTCGATTGTGTTTGTTATTACAAGTTTTATAGGCTTGTTGGCCTGTTGTTAAGTTGGACATAAGATAGAACCTATCGTTCAAAACTACATGTTATGCATCCTATCGAATAGTCAGATAGTAGGTCTGTAGACCTACTATTTAAAACAAAACAAAACCTAGTCATCAGTTGTTACAAAAAAATGTCATTATAGGTTTGAGTTGTCCGTTTTACGCCTAAAACTGACATTATAGGATTAAACTAAAATTGACTTGATGAGTAGAACTACCATGATGGACATCACAATCATAGTCATCAATTGTTTTTGAAGACACTATCATTATATCCCTCAATTGTCAGTTGTGTGCAACTTAACCGACCCCTTATATAATATATTGGTGTTGATTTTGTTTGAAAACCTACTTCTTAGGAACCTTTACTAGTTAAAAGTGTGACATGGTATGGCTTTGTAACTTCACTTTTGGTTCCTAAATGGACCACTCAATCTCCTACATGTGTTAGTTTTTTTTATCAAACCAAATGAGGCTGGGTCTCCATCATCATTTTTCACATCTCAAAATAACCGACATTTAGACATGGGACTATAGTGTCTCCAACTTAGGTGTCAATAAGAAAATGATGCTATAGGGTCATTTTAATTGAATCTAGGGTTATCTTCTTTATTAGTGAGTCCAACTGCTTGATGAAGGGCATACCGATGTATCTTCTACCTCTAGGTAATGTTTTGAAATCTTGGCATAGTGCTTCTTCTTCTCATCATTCCCAAGATCTAGGTGATATTTTCATATGAGCTAGGATGATTCTACCTTTGGTGAATCACCTTCTTGACAAGATCTCTAGCTCACCATTGAGAAAAAGAAGGTGAAGATCATAAGCTAGGTGTAGTAATTGATTGTTGAGTATGCACATGGAAAAGCTTGAATAAGAACACTTGTGGAAGAGGTGTTTGAGGTGTGAAAAAAATACAATGATACCCCTACCTTATATTGGAAGGAAGGCACCATGTTAGTGTAATATGAGTGCCACCAACTTGGAAGCCAATGGCATTGACATGCATGTCTGTCTTCCTACTCTTGGTCTACATTGTCAGTATTGATGGTCCCAACATGAAAAAAGTATAGATAAACATATTCTCATTTGTTGGTGGTGCCTATGTATGTTGATGGTACCAAACAAAAGGTCACCCAGGATTGACATTTATTGTCATTAAATTCTAGCAATTTTTTCCATTGGATTGAGTGGCACAAATCACTTGTAACCTTAGTAAGCTAATAAAATTATATTGGTTGTACCAGTTAGAGGGATTGTGCATCGATATTTACTTGTAGTAGCATGATAAGTAAACATAATCTCAATTGCATTGAATTGGAAGTTAGTGTCACCAAGAATCTTCTGTAGGTATTAACAAAGTATGATCAATTAGCAAATTATATCAAATTGGCAATTCTGACTAGGAGTCAACATCACCTGAAGTTTCCTATATTAATTTGTGAAAGTCAATGTGTAAGGTTTATGTTAGAAAATTGGACGTTGGTAGTATCAAAATCTTTAAGAAATAAAATATATTGTTAGTACTAACTAATACGATTATCACATGCATCTAGGGTTAATTCGATGCCCCTGTAAATCCCATGTAGCATCATGAAAAGTATTTCCTTATTGAAGTTTGAGTAAGTGCCACCGATTTGGAAGTTGATGGCATTGACTTTTAGAATTCAAAATCACAAGGTTCTACTGATGTGGAGTTGATAGTACATACAATTTTCTGAGCCTATATATGTGACATAATCATTGCTCATCTTTTAAATGCATTAAAATTTAGCATGAAAAGAAAGTATAAAGATGTAAAATTAAATAAAATGAAACAAAAACTAAATGCATGGGTCTCCTCACACCAAATGCCCTTGTTTGTACTCGTAGGCTTGACTAAGTCATATCAAACCAAGGTAGGACTAAGATCCTAAGATCTTCATGTTAACGAACAATTTAACCTCCATAATAATGCTTCAATATGTCTCCATTAGTCATTAAAACTTTAGAGCCATTTCTCATCCCCACAAATCCATGTGGTACACCTTGACAACAATACAATATCAATCTATCTAGACCTCAATTTCTGGGGGTGCATTATCATCCTCATATTTAACAACAACACTTATTTCCTCGATTGGAAGGTCCTATTTAGAATGTATCTAAGATGGATTTAATTTTTGTGCTCTTTATACAACTTCACAAATTCATAGGCATGTAATGTAGTCTCATCTAAGTAATTCAACTCGTAAATTGCACTTTTCACATACATAACATTGATAAAATTTCAACTTATTAAGAATCCACAAGACCTGAATTCTAATTCAACTAAAAAGTGGTAGGCCCTTCTATAAAATAAACTATAGGTTTTGTTTTTGATGGGGGTTTTGTAAGAAGTCCTATATCCTCAAAGGGCATCCTTTAGCTGCATGCTCCAATTGGTCCTTATGTTAGAATCAATTTTCTATAAAATTATCTTCACCTCCCTATTGGAATCCTCAACCTGACCATGGGTTTGGGAATGTTAGCGTGTTCTTACACGGTGTGATATCACATACTTCTTTAACAAGGTGATAAATTGGATGTTCATGAAATGTGAACCCATATCACTTGTTATCATTCTATACACCCCAAATCTACAACGTGTTGTTCTTCAAAAAACTATGCATCACTGGTGCAGATGGGTATTGCATCCACCCATGTTGACACATAATAAATGGACAAAAGAGGATAAAGATTTGCATTTAAAGGCATCAAAGTCCTCATGAAATAATTCCACATAGATCAAGAACCTCTACTCTTGAAACATAGTTAGGGGCATTTTAAATCCTTTTTATATGTTGCCTATTTTTTGACATGCATCACAGTTTTTTCACAAAATTGTACACATCCTTGAATAAGGATGACCATTAAAATCAACACTCCCAAAACTTTGACCTCTATTATCGAGATCACATGATGGTCCATTCAGGCAATGAATGACAATGAGAAAGAATTCTCCCCATACTCCACTCTGGAAGGAAGGCTTGAATATACCATCCTTGCATTGTTTCAATAAGATAAGATTATCCAAAATAAATTCTATCACAATCTAAATGAATTTTTTCCTATCTTGATAGTTCTAATCATTACATGTTTCCTCACTTTCTAGATAGTTCAAAATTCTGGCAAACTAAGGGTCTTTATGTTTAATAGCCTATAATTTCTCATCAGGAAAAGTCTTACAATGGGTACCTCTAACCCAATCTCATCAACTCTCTCTAGGTGAGAGAGATGGTTTATCACACCATTTTCTATTCCATCCTTGACCCTAACCTCTATGTTGAATTCGTAAAATTGCATGACCAACAAATTAGTTGAGGTTTATTTTCCTTGATCTTTTGTAGTAAATAATTTATTTTCAATTTGTAATTCCAAATTATTACTTGTTTACCGAATTTAATATTGTCTAAATTTATCAAAGGAAAAACCCACATCCAAAATACCTTTACCCATTAAGGTGTATTTTAATTGGAAATCATTTAGAGTTTGAGAAGAATAATATATCATATTTTAAGTATGTTCCTTTGTCTCAAAACTTCCTACTTGCATAATTGGAAGCGTCACACATCAACTCAAAAGGTAGATTCTAGTATGTTGCAACCACAGTAGGCTAAGAGATCAATTTCTCTTTTAAAATATGAAATTCATGTAAACAAAAATCATTAAAATAGAACTCCATATCCTTCCACAATAGTTCCAAAAGACATTTTGCTATCTTTGAAACTCTTTGATAATTTTCTACAAAACATGTCTTAAGAAACTCCTCACTACCTTCACAGATGATGATATAGTAAGATTGGAGATCACCTCAACTTTGTTTTCTAAATTGGACATTAGCATACCCTTTGTTTTTATGATGACAAACATTTCATTCTTGTGGATATAACGTGGTACTTGAGTATTTTAGGGTTAAGAGTAATAAGGAGATTCTACTAAGTGGAAAATAGAAGATCAAAATAGGCTTAATTGTATATGTGTTCATCATTGTACTCAAATGTAAACACTTGTATAAGTATATAATGTAAAAGTGCTTAGACATCATGTAAATCAAGTGTTAGATCTTCCCTACCCGCTTATAACACCCTTATATAGATTCCCCCCCAAAGTTAGAGTCACCATCACACATTGAAAAACACACTTAGTAGGTGATTCAAAAGTCTAAAATAGGGACACCCTCGATCGAAGAACTTGTCGACCAAGTCACACTCAGTCAAAGTTCTTGTCGATCGAGAACCACCTCGTTTGAACTTGATAGCATTGTTCAACAACTTACACAATTGTGCATTAAAATGGTATTCGGTCGAAAATAATTTCGATCGTGTAAGCTTCGATCTAAACCTTGTGACCGTTAGGCTGAGTGGTTGGTAGTTGGGAGTTGGAAATATACATTGCAACACTTTTTCCTTAAACCCAGGCTTGGTCAAAGAAAATCTCAACTGAGACATAGTTCGGTCGACCAAATTGTCGATCGAGCAGGGTTCTGGATTGCTCTTTTTAAGAACGAACAAGTTAGTATTTTCTATCCAACGAATGTACACATAATGGTTAGTTAAGCACTAAGAACACTCTAGAAACTCCCTACAGCATCCCTAATCACTTGCAAACCATTTTTATAAATAGGAGAGGCCTTAGGACATCCAAATCACAACTTGCATACACAATACCCATGCTACACTTAAGCATTCACTATTGAGAGCAACAAAGCTAGAATCACTTGCCATCTTCATCCTTTTGCTCTAGAGATGTCTCCTATAGTTACAATATCCTAGACACCACATATATCCACGTCCATCCTAAGTGTATAGGAGATCTAAATACTTGATATAGGATCAAAGTGTTGTACTTCATTGGATAAGTATTTTCTTTCTTCCAATCTATTTCTTCTATATTGTACTTTGTTCTCCTTGACTACTCCTAGAGTTGGAGGTTGTTGAAAGGAGGTTGTTTGGTGCTACTTCAACAAAGTGAAGGCTTCTCCAAGGTGTGCTTGAGATTACTTCAAGAAGGCTTCTTGAAAGGAGGTTGGAAGTACTTATAGGTGAAGGCTATCTCAAGGTGGTGGAGCTACTTCAAGGTGGTGAAGGCTGCTCCAAGGATTGCTCGCGGTTACTTCAAGAAGGTTACTTCAAGGGGGTTGAGGCTACTTCGAGGTGAAGGCTACTTTAAGTGGAATGTGATTGTATTTTATGAAACATCCTTGTGATGTAATAAAATAAATCACTTTTAAAATCCCAATTGGAAACAATTGGGTAGTGAACTGACAACCTTTGATTCAAAGGTTGGAACCACTCTAAACTGAAGTTTTTTCCTTATTTCGCCCTCTTTCTTTGGTTGAGTTCTTTAATTGTTTCAATTAACTTTAAATTGTCAAAAAAGCTCCATTAACCCCTCTATTGATCTTTCAATTAGTATTAGAGCAGGTCTTCAAGGAGCCAAAACATGTTTTGAAGAATGGGGGACAACATGTTGAGCAATCTCAACCTTGAAGGAACCTACGTGAACCGGACACCACCCTTTAATGGAAGCAACTACACTTATTGGAAGTGAAGTCTGTCGGGTGATACTAGGTGAGCACACCCCCAACCTGAGAGGGACAAGAGGAGTTCACTTAGAACTCGACCCGATAGCAACAGCAGCGTGACACGATGATGCGATGATTTTGAGTCGCATTTATAGACCTGTTTTATATTTGTTTTAAGCTTTAATTAGTCATTTTTATGGTTAATATTGCATAATTCATCCATTTTGGTCTTTGCCACTATTTTATGTCAAATCCCCTTTATTTCATCATTTTGAGCATTAATTGTCAAATTATTATTATTTGTGTGAATTGATGTGATCTTGTCTTTGAATTTCAGGACAAACGAGTATTTGCTTCCGTCGATACCATCGATGGAAGTCGATACCATCGACATGGTCACAGGTTGCCAGCCGAAAGAAGCAGGAAAAAGTCGATACTATCGACTTTGATGTCTATGGTATCGAGTCACCTTCAGGTTGTTGGCAAAGAAGCAGTCGATAGTATCGACACCAAGTCGATACCATCGACGCACGGAGGCTACATCGTCGCAAAATGACAAAACCGACGCCTAAAGGAAGTCGATACCATCGACCTGAGTCGATGGTATCGAGATGATGTCGGGCACGACAAAGGAAGGGTTCGCTACTGCATTGGGTCGATACCATCGACTCAATTCAGATTGATCTCAATCGGACGGCTGGAGTTAATTAATGACCTAATTAGGGACTTATACCTAAGGACGGCCGCCCAGACGAGAGGATCATCTCATGAGCGATTGCACAAGTGCCGAGGAGCAGGAGAAAGGAGAACGGAGGCCATAAGTTCATACCAGTCGATCCGGACGCCGCAGAAGATAGATTTCACCACCGAAAGGCGGGAGAGCACGTGTTCCACACAAAAAATCAATCGGTTCTTCTCCATTCAGGGGTTTTCTCATTCAATTCACGTTTTTCATATGATTCCCCCTATTTCTACCATGTACTTGTGTGAGATGAACATGCGGGGCTAATCCCCTCCATCTTTAGGACCGGGAGTAGCCTGGGAATTCATTGTATGACAGTTTTATAACAGTAATTCATATTTTATCTCTTAAATCCGTGGCATAACTTCGTTTTCTCCATATATTGTTATGCTTGATCACCATAATAATAACCTAATGCCCTTAATCACTTCGACAGAAGGATTAATAGCTGAAAAGAGACGAAACTTACATTAATCGATAAAACCCTTGAACAAGGTGGTGTAAAATTATTGGCAGGTACTGAGAGATCGTTTGTAATGCACTTAGTTTAGGGGATAGGTTACTACGACGGTGGAACCAACCTAAACCTAAGTAGTGAATTGCACCACGACAGTGGGCAATTCTGTTTTCAGGCCACTACCCGAATAGAGAGAGGAGATTGAGGCATTATATAAAATCTAATACAATGAAAACCCGCAGTGAAACTGTAATCCTAAAGATATCCTTTTGAATTGATTAAATTAACCTTTAATCGATTGTTTGCTTTGTTTTATTTTTATTTTCTTTTAATTTTATTCAACAACCCCAATTTGTTATTCGGCTTAGCTGATCACAAATAGTTAGTAGGAGTCTCCAACATTTCTGAGTATCCCTGTGTTCGACTCGGGCCTCACAAGGCCTGTACTACTCGACGCGTGCACTTGCGTTTTTAGCGCGTAGTAAAATACACGTCAAGTTTTTGGCGCCGTTTCCGGGGATACGGCGAATTGTTGGCACTTCGAGTGCTATGAGCGGCCACTCTAGGCCATTTTTTTTATTTTTGAAACAACTTCAAATATTTCTAAATTTTTCTATAATTGTTTATACTCGTCTAAGAATAGTACTGAACTCGAATTTTCTCATTTCAGGTATGTTGCATGGTGCAGACACGTAGTACGGACTACGACAATCGCACACCTGGGGTTCCAGTTTCAGGACCTGAGGACGAGGAGTATTACGAGCAAGAGCACCAAGAAGAGATAGATTCTAATTTTGAACAAGAAGACATGGCCGAGCCACAGACCATATGGGAGAAGATCAAAGCTTCTTCCTCATCAGCTTCAAAGGGGCCTATAATGAAGCAGGCGATCAACATACCGACATATACGATCGATCCAGTGTTGATAAATTTAGTGAAATCAAATGCGTTCCATGGGTTGAAGAATGAGGATCCTGTTGCACACATCAGCCAGTTTGTTGAGAACTGCGACATGGTAAAAATTGACAGGTTCCCACAAGATGCATTATATCTCAAGCTTTTCCCAAGTTCATTGGCGGGAGAGACACGAGAGTGGTTACATAATTTAGATGATGAGTTCTTGGAGTCCTGGGACCATATGGTGGAGGTCTTCTTCGAGAGGTTTTTCCCTCCTGAGAAGACCAACGACATGATCTGGAAGATTCATAATTTCACCCAACAGGCCGGTGAAACATATTCTGAGACCTGGGAGCGATTTCAGGTTATGCTGAGGAGGTGTCCACATCACGGGCTGGATAAAGAGACACAAGTGAAAATCTTCTATTTTTCTCTCTCCGAGCACGATAGAAGTAACCTTGATTCAGCTGGATCCGAATTCTTTCTGAATAATACAGATACCAGATGTTGGGAGATATTAAAGAACATGGCTAGGAAACAGTCATGGGGTGACAGAGGTGCTGTGGAGCAGGTCAGAGCTGCTGGCGAATCCAGAGTAGTTAAGCAGCTGAACGATAAGTTAGATCTTCTAGCCAAGAAGCTGCTATCTAAGGAAGATGCATCTGAGGATGAGGAAGCCCAAGTGAAATTCATGCAACAATAGGGCTATAGAAACAATGACTATGCATGGAGGAAGGATAAAAAGTTTTCATGGAAGTATCCGAATAATTTTCTGCAGGATTCGGATGCCAAGCCACAGCCTAGAGCAGAGGATAAGAACACTGAACTACTGAGTCAAATGATACAGCAGAACCAGGAGATGATGGTCATGTTTGGTAAGCAATTGCAATCTCAAGGTGATATTCTAACCAAGTTTGGACAGACGTTTTAAAGCCATGGAGCACAAATGCAGGCATTAGAAACCACCGTGGCACAAATTTCTAGTGAAATGGTGGCCATCAAGCACACCAATCAACAGAAACCGGCCGAGAATGCAAACGTGGCCCAAGCACACCATCAGGTCAAGTATATGTCTGTGGTAAGCAATGAGGAGGAATCTCAGGTGCAAGAAGCTAAAGAAGAAAGAAAAATGACTTTTAATATGCATGCATCACCGGTGATACCGTATCCACACACTTACTATGGACTGCCGGGCAGAAACCCTTTCTTCAGAAAATCACAGCAAGTTATGAATATTGCATCTCCATCTAGGCAGGAAGAACAATTGAAGGTTGTTTGTGTACGTGTGGAAACATCTAATGCGAGAGAGGAACCACAACAAGCTATTGCTGTTGATGATGTCTCGCCAAAGCCCACGTCAGAGGGAGTGATTGAAGTAAGCTTAGAGGAGTTGGCCCCGAAAAGCTCATATGTGCCACCTCACAGGCGTGTGAGTGCAGCAGTTGTGTCAAGTCCAGGAAATCCAGGGCCAAAGAAAGAGCATCATCATTTTAGGAAATTCTTGGAAATATTCCGAAAACTACACATCAATATTCCATTAGTGGAGATGATCGAGAAGGTTCCCGCCTATGGGAGGTTCATCAAAGAAATCATCAATAAGAAGAGGCGGATAAAAGACGATGATATTTGTTGGATGAATGAGACGGTGAGTTCTATGATTCACGGGAGTTCGCCAAAGAAGAGAAAAGACCCAGGAAGTTTCTACATTCCATGCTCGATAGGTGATCAACATTTTTCTAAAGCGCAATGTGATTCAGGCGCCAGCATAAATCTCATGCCTCTGGCGACATTTCAGAAACTTGGGTTAAAAGAAATCAAGAAGTCGGCCGCGACAATTGAATTGGCGGATGGGTCTTTAGTGAAACCATATGGAGTATGTGAAGATGTTCTCGTCAAAGTGGATCAATTTATATTCCCAGTGGATTTTGTTGTCATGGATATGCCACCGCTCCAAAGCTGTGAAATTCTTCTAGGAAGATATTTTCAAGCAACGGCGGATGTCGTGACTGCCTTAGGGAGAGGTACATTGTCCTTAGGAATTGGAGGAGATCGAGTTGAATTCAAATTACCGCACGATCCTCTAAGCACATGCCCCAAAGTGCCAGGATGATGAGCTTCAAGTCGTCTAGCCTAAGACGTTAAATAAGGGTGCTTGTTGGGAGGCAACCCAACCATCGGTACATTAGGATAGATTATTTATAATCGTAGGTTGCTTTATTTTTGCTCAATTTTTAGTGTAAAGAAGATACCTTGATCTGTTTGTTCATTGTGCAGGCTGAGGCAGAGTCGATACCATCGACACACTCGTCGATGGTATCGACAAGGGTACAGGTTGACGACTACAAATTTCGTTCTGAGATCGATGGTATCGACATACCTACAGGTGGTCGAAAAGGAAAAGTCGATAGTATCGACACAGGCGTAGATACCATCGAGATCTCTAGAGAAGTTCAGACCGATATGTCACAGTCAACTCGATACCATCGACGGCCAAGTTGATGGTATCGACATGGTTACAGGTTGAAATGCAAAGTGGCGGTGTCGCAATGAAAAAAGTCGATACCATCGACCCGAGTCGATGGTATCGACCATCCATGTCACCGATCCGCGCAAACAAATCGACGGCGATCACAACTTCCACGTCATCGATCCGGGTGCAGCGTCGATACCATCGACCCATGTCGATGGTATCAACACGTCAGCGATCCGGGTTTCAAGATCCAGCCATCGACGACCGTCGATACTCGCGAGGGAGGCAGATAGCATCAACAGGTGTCGATACCATCGACTCGCGTCGATGGTATCGATGGACCAACAGTGGCGCCGGCCAAGTCTATATAAGGAGATTCATGACGTCATTTAACGTCACACCTTCAGAGCTCTCTTCTTCCTTTGCGTCGAGCACTACCCGCCTCCACCACCACAGGACTGATCTGGTATCACTGTTCCAATCTTTAAGTTTGTTTTTGACTATGAGGCCATAGTCGAATTCAAGCTTAGGGGGGTAGTTGGAACAGCTCTATCTTTTATTGTTTTTTAGTTTTTAGTTTTTAGCATTATTGCTTTTGTTCTCTTGTTATTTGTTTCTTGCAATTTTAGTTTTGTAGGATCCACGTTCTATCTAGTGTAAGTGTGGATGTCATAAAAGTGTGTCATCTTGTTGACTAGTGCATGGGAAATTCAAGGGAATTTTGAAAATTTTTGTGTGTTTGGATAACTTGTTTTGTTTAATCTTGGGCACACATCCTATGAAAATTATTGGTTCTATCAACTCTAAAGAAACAACTCACACCTGTACTCCTAATGATTCATGAAAGTGGACGGAAATGGTTGTTTGAACCTAATCTGACCAAATGGTAATGAGACTTTAATTGGATGTAAGAGAGAGAACCCTCTAAACTATTACACAGGTCAATAAGGAGGGATGCATAATATCTTTCTAAGGTTCAATCATCTAGTCTTGTGATCGTTCCACTTCATTTTTCCATAATCCACCAAAGAATTGGAAGTAAAGTGCAGTTTTAATTCCTTTTGTTTGCATAGCATCTAGATAGGACTTGCATCACAATTTTCCATATGTTTGCATAAAAAGAAAAAAAAAATAGTGATTCATGCACATTACCCTTAGGTGCATGCTATGTAGTTGCATTCATAATTTTCATGCATGAAGTATATCATGTATCTCAATTTTTCTCCAATGGTGAATTAAATTGTTCCATACCTTCTAATTAGTGCAAATTTCTGAGTATGAAGAAAAATTAGCCCAATATAATTATCTTTAAGCAATTATGGATATAAGGGCTGGAAAAGAAGAAAGAAAAAGAAAAAAAATATGAAAAATCTGCACAAAGAAAAGAAAAAGAGTTATTTAGAAGAAAGTAGAATAAGAAGGAGAAAGGAACGTAATATCACCTACATTTCAGGATAATTGAGTACATGATGTAGCTTGACTAGATATCCATCTTATTTTGAGGCAGATGGTTAGTGCATGCATCATTCCACCCAATTTTAGGCATTAGGGCATTTCTAATGTGCACTTGCATCATATAGGACATTTTTGTATTATGCATGTTGAAATTGTACAATACTTCCACGTTCTTCCATGAGCCACCCATTTTCATCCACCCGTTGCTCGGATTGGTAGGCCACCGTGAATTTCTCCTCACTAATGAGTATCAGGAGAACTGCTTCCATGTAGATGGTAGTTAGGGCGAGCAACGTAGTATAGGCGATTACAAGATGCACCAAGTCTGAACCGGCAAATTTTATTATGTTAACTGCCTTATGTGATAGTGTTCATTGGTTTGGAGGTCAATGTCTTTTATTGATGATTACTGTCACCTTTAGGGTAATTACCGTTCTGTGGTTAGAGAAGGCCGGTTTGTGAATGTTCAGTGGGAGTCATATGGGATGTTGTGTTGGTGTGTTGTTTTTCAGTTGACATTTGCAATTCTATTCTAAGGATTAGTTGCTCGAGGGCGAGCAATGTTCAACCTTAGGGGAGTTTGATGCGATGATTTTGAGTCGCATTTATAGACCTATTTTATATGTGTTTTATGCTTTAATTAGTCATTTTTATGGTTAATATTGCATAATTCATCCATTTTGGTCTTTGCCACTATTTTATGTCAAATCCCCTTTATTTCATCATTTTGAGCATTAATTGTCAAATTATTATTATTTGTGTGAATTGATGTGATCTTGTCTTTGAATTTCAGGACAAACGAGTATTTTCTTCCGTCGATACCATCGACGGAAGTCGATACCATCGACATGGTCACAGGTTGCCAGCCGAAAGAAGCAGGAAAAAGTCGATACTATCGAATTTGATGTTGGACGGTTAATTGGCCTCACCACTTCCAATTGTATGATCATGTTGCTCTTCCCGAATTCCTTTACCCCTAGTTTCTTGAATGTTGTCAAGGGCATGATATTTATGCTTTCCCCTGAGTCGCATACATCCTCACCAAACTTGATCTTGCCGATGTAGCATGGTATATTAAAGTAGCCTGGATCTTGCCTCTTCTATGGCAATATCCTCTGTATAAGTGCACTGACTTCTTCCTTCAACACCACTACATCTCAATCAGTTGTCCTCCTCTTTTTATTTATTTTGCCCTTCAAATTTTTTCCATAAGGTGGGATTTGATCAATTACATCTACCAAAGGTATGTTAAAATGAAGTTTTCTAAAAGTATCTAGACACTTCTTTAATTTTTGGTAAACCTTCTTTTCCTTCATGCTAATTGGAAATGGCACTGGATTTACCAACTTCCTTTGGTGAAGTGGAACATATACGTCCTCTTGGCTTCCTTTGGCTCTTCAATTACTCTACTTCTTCCTTCTCCTATAATGTGGTGTATGGCTCTAGGGGATCAGTAGTCGACACTGGTCCCATGTTACCAATCTTGTTGGTTGCTTCTGGGATGGTCTTTTGTGCATTAAACAATTTCTTCCCACTTTGGAGTAACACTGCATTCACCTGCTAGTTACTAGATGGAATTTCAGTATTTATTGGGAATCCCTACTGGCCTGACTTCTTCAAGGATGCTACTTCTACTGCTATTTGATAAATTTGATTTTCTATGTTGCAGATCTGTCCTCCATGATTTTTCAAGTCCCTCCATGTTTGTCCTATGACTTTTTCATTCTAACTAACCAACTTGTCTAGCACATCTTCTATGACGTCTATCTTGCTGGGGCCCCTATCCGACTGATGTTGTTGTTGTGCACTTCCTTGTCAGGACTTGGCCTGTTCTACATGAGACAAGTCCTGCTAAAAGTTATTGGGATCCTTACATGAGAATTTAGGATCCTTCCTCCATGTATATTCATTGGTTCCCCCATAGCACTACTTCCATATATACATGCATTCTTCTTCCTCGCCTCCAGATGAAAATCCTAATTTTTGATCTAATTTCTTGGTAAGATTTTCCAGCTTTCCACTTAGTGTCGTGATGACTTTGGACTCTCAAAAACTTTTGAATGTTGCTGGAGCTTCTCTTACCTCTCCCCATGAATAATTTTTAGCCATGTAGTATAGAATTTTATGACACTTAGATGCCTTGTTATTGAGGAAAAATCATGATCATTAGCCATCAAGTGAGGTTATTTCTCCCTTAAGCAACCCATAGAAGAAAGTCTTTTCTTAGCGATAAAGATCAATCCCGTGATTATGAACCTTCATCAACATGTTCTGGAATCTCTCCCATGCCTCTGAATCTCATCTACATGCTTCTCAAAGTTATAGATCTTCCTAACAAGCTCATTTGTCTTATGGGGTAGGAAATAGAGTTCAAATAATACATTAATCATTTGATCCTAGGTTACTATTGATTCTAGGGGAAGACTTAGAAACTACTCTTTTTCTTTATCTAGCAGTGAGTAAGACAATAGCTTAAGATAAACCACTATCCTCGAGACCTTATCAATCTTTAGCATGTCACAACTTTCCACAAAATAAATGATGTGAGACATTGGATCCTCCATATTGTTCCTGTGAAAAGCTTATTATTTTACAAGTCCCACCAACTGTGATGACCTCACCTCCCAACAACCCCCACTTAAGGAAGGACAATATGCTAGAGCAGTTATCACAAATAGGATCATATAGTTTTGCAAATAATTAATAAATTCTTCCACAACTATTCTTAAGTAGGATTTTTTTTCTTTTCAAATACCTTTCAAAAATAGGATTTTAGAATTTTACCCAAGGAGAGAAGTAGCTAACTATATACCTCCAAACATTATTTAGCCTTATTTCTTTTCAATGACACCTTTTATTGAACATCCACTTTCAATTAAGCTTGTAGACTGATGCATGGGTTTTAGTCATTTTTACATACATACTTTCCTTGATTTTATGTGTTATTTTGTCATTTATCTAATTAATAATGTAACAAATTCTATTAATGGCCCATAATATTTAAATGCATCAAATTATCTCATTTTTACTATTTAAGATGATTTAATATTTATCTTGAGTACTTATCCACGTTCTTGTATATTTTTAGGTACAATGGAACTTCACCGAGTCGATACTACCGACACCAATAGTCGGTGGTACTGACTTAACACGTCAGTACCTGCTTAGAAAAGACTCACACTGACTCGATACTACCAACACTCTAAGTTAGTAGTACTAAAATCATGTCAGTAAAGCACAAGGATGAATTGTGAAAACTCAGTACTACTGAGTTCACAAACTCAGTACTACCGAGATAACATTAGACATACAATGCTCGGGTGACCTGAAGACTCTGTTCTATCATGATAGTACTAAATTTATCAAGAGTTGTGGCTACCCTAAGATCTCAATACTACCGACTACCAATTCGGTAATACCAAGTCTGCCCAATTTGGCAAATATGAAGATGGAAATTTAATCCAACAATGGACATTATTTCATACCGTAAGTGACTTCTATGACCTAAGAGGAGTTTGGCCAGACAAAGGGGAGCAGCCATATTCCATTCATGACACTGGAGAGAGACAAAGAGAGAAGAGGAGAAAGGAACCAAAGGCTTCAACTAGGATGGTATGAGCACCTCCGGAAGGTGAATTGACAGTTGGAAGATAGACAATCGCACACATGATGTAGGGGATCATCCGGATCAACTATTCACCAGGGGTTACTTAGTTTCTCAAATGTTTCCCACATTTGTCTCTTTCTCTACCATGCATTCGTCAATGAAAACCATACGGGGCTAATCCCCTTGATTCCTTAGGACCCGGGAATAGCCTGGGTATACGTTGTAACCGCTTTCCATGCATTAATATCATCTTTATCCTTATTTTTCTGGATATAAATCCATGAATATGTATTGTTCTATTTATGCATGATCAACATACATAGATTATTAGACTCTAAATCATTTTGGGAGAGAGGTTAAGGGTTGGAAAGCATATATTTTCCCATTTATTGCACCCCTTGGGAAAAGTGGAGAATAAATGAGAGGAGAAACCCAAAAATCAATCATAAAGCACGAAACTAATCAACCAATTTCTATGGAAATGTGGTTGGCATTATAATAGATAGTGAACTACACAGTCGGAGTGGGTAGTTCTAAGAACATTCTCTTTATCCAAGGATAAGGGTAATAAATATTGGTGTATGGAATGAATTGCAATGTTATCTGTGGTGAAACTACAATCCTAAGGAATTCCCTAAATTTGAGTAATTTAAGTGTTAAGTTTGGTTCATTCTGTTTGTGCTTCTGTTCAATCCAACCCATTCATTTACACCAGCCTAGCTGATTAGACAATAGTTAGTAGTAGTCTTTTGGAGAACTTTTCCATGAGTATGAATCGGGCCTCAAAAGGGCCTATATTACTTCGATACATTCACTTGCGTATATAGCACGGTAAAGACGAGTCAAGTTTTTGGAACCATTGCCGAGGAAATGACAACATCCGACACTATGAGCGTTGTGGTCAGCCACTCTAGGCCAACCCATTTTTTTTCCATTTCATTTAGAGCTGAATTTTAAAATATATTATTGCTTCTATCTCTTCTACTGCACTCTAACAATTAATATGCTACTTTCAGGCATTAGTGTATGGTGCATACTCGAGCCCACGATTATGGAGAACCATTTTTGCTGGGGTTTGGGCAAGCATAACTCCTTCATAGAGAGAGATAAGTTGGATGGTTAGTGAATAGATTCAACTGAACTCCACCACCGACACCTCCTCCTAAGAGACCTATAACACCAGAAGAACCTAGGGCAGAAAAAATGGAGGGAGAAGAAGAGTAGATAATATGGGAGAGGATCAGAGCCTCTTCCGCAATAGCTCAAAAAAGACCAATCAAAAGACAAGCCATCAATATGGGAAGCTACAAGATCGGCCCGGGGTTGACCTCTTTAGTCAAATCCTAAGCTTTCCATGACCATAGTGTTGAAGACGCGATGGTGTACATTAGAAACTTTGTGGAGAATTGTGATACGGTCAAGAGAGACAAAACACTGACAACTATGATATATTTGAAGCTTTTTCCATCATCATTGGTAGACAGTGCAAAGTCATGGTTTCATAACATTGATGATGAATGCATTGAAACATGGGATCATATGATTGATGCCTTCTTCGAGCATTATTTCCCTCCCCAGAAGACCAATGACTTGGTAAAGAAGATCCATAATTTCAGACAACAAGCTGATGAATCCTATTCTGAAGCATGGGAGAGGTTCCAGAATATGTTGTGGAAAGTACCTCATTATGGAATCAATCTTCTGGTACAAATAAAGATATTCTATTATGATGTGCACAAGGGAGAAAGGACTACACTTTATAGTGCAGGAGTAGGGTTCTTCCTCAACAATAAACGTGCCTGGTGTCATGAGATATTGAAGAATATGTCCAAAAATCAACTGTGAGGAGATGAGAGAGAGCTTATGATAACTGTCAAAACTGTAGGAGAGTCTCAGGTCATCTCTAAATTAAATGAGAAGTTGGATCTGATTGCTAAAATGCTATGTGCCAATGACAAATCACCTTTAGAAGGAGAAGATTAAGATTGTAAATTTATGTGCCAACAACAACAATATAGGTGAAACAATTACACATGGAGGAAGGATCCTAAGTTTTCATGGAAGGATCCTAACAATTTTCAACATGACCCATCACATGCGCAACAACCAAAGCCACAACAATTTGGTGGCCAAGCATAATATCAGTAAGAACAAAAGAAGTTTGTCTATATTGAAGAAATGCTTGGAAAGATGGTCAGTTAGAATGAAGTGTTGATAGGACAAACACAAAGACAACTCTGGAACCAAGGGTCGAGGATCCGCAGTATAGAAACATAGATTTCTTAAATAGCAGTGGATGTAGGTACCTTGAAGTAGCCAAACCAACAGGAGTTCCCAACTAATACCAACGTGCCTTTTGGAAATTAGCACATCAACGCAATCCTACGACGTAGTGGTAAGCCACTGTTGAATAAGCACCAACAACCACAGATGCAGTTGAAGCTACCGAAACAACAACTCGAACTGTGACAATAGAGGAAACTAATCCCGATATGTTGGAACAGGAGAAAACATTTGAAGAAGACACTGACGAGGTGGATGATAATAGATCAAAAGCATATGTCATGCCTCACCAGAGGACACCGGTACCCTTTCCAAATATCTTGAAGGCAACCAAAGAAGACTAGCAGTTCCAAAAGTTTTTAAAAGGTTTTAAAAATCTATCTGTTTATATTCCACTTATTGATGCAATTGAGCATATACCATCATATGGAATGTTCTTGAAAGACATCATCAATAAGAAGAGATAGAAACAGGAGGCTGATGTGGTAGTGTTAAAGGAGCAAGTGAGTGCTTTTATTCTGGGAAAGCTGCCTCCTAAAATATAAGATCATGGTTGTTTGAACATCACATGCTACATAGGAAAGACTAAGTTTGGTGAGGCCCTATGTGACTTAGGGGCCAATATCTACCTCATGCCTTTGTCAACCTTCAAAAATCTAGGTATTAAGGAGACAAGAAAAAGTACTTTGACTATTGAATTCGCTGACAACTCTATGGTCAGGCCATATGACATTTGTGAAGATGTCCTAGTAAAAGTGGATAGGTTTGTTTTTCCTACAAAATTCATGGTAATGGAAATGTAAGAGGATAAAGGAAAAATACTTTTGCTAGGCAGGACATTCCAAACCACAACTGACATGATCTTGTAAATGGGTAGAGGACGTATGACAATGGGCACTTATGATGGCCAGGTTGAAATAAAGATGCCTAAAAACTCAAAAGAAAAGGGGGATACAACATATTGTAACATGTTGCAGCACATGGATGGCAAGATTTCTCTGTGTCTGGGGAAGCCATTTCTTGATATGGCTCATGTGATGAACATGGTGGAAAAAGATACTCTGACAGTTGATATAATTGAAAACACCAAGATGATGTCATTAAAAAGAAATAGGTTACCCAGATGATAAAGAAGAGGACTATGACCCAGCTACCATAGAGGAGTTCACCACTAATTCACTAATGCAAACATATCCAAAATTACCTTTGAAAGCATGTCTGATGAATGGATTAGATGACAACACATGAAGCTCCTCTCTGGAGGAGTGTGTATTGATGTTGAAGGTGGTACCCTGTAATTACACAAGAAATTTCAAAGACTTGGGACCACCTCCCCCACCACTAGTTCCATGTCTGCTGAACCCTCCTGAATCAGAATTGAAGAATTTATCGCCACATCTGAAGAATGTCTTCCTAGCCGTAGAAGAAAATCTCCCAGTGATTATATCATCGTTCTTGAGCGGTGAAGAAAAGGGGAAACTGCTTGTTGTATTGGAGAACCATCAAGCTGCTTTTGGATGGTCTATATCAGACATCAAATGAATCTCCCCAAGTTTGTGCAAACACAAGATCTGGCTAGAAGAAGGAGCTAAAATTATAGTACAACCTCAGTAGTGACTCAACCCAATCATGACTAAGGTAGTGAAGAAGGAAGAGGGCAATCTCCTTTAGGTAGGTATTTTTTATTAAATTTCTAATTCTATGTGGGTTAGCCCAACTCAGGTAGTTCCTAAGAAAGAGGGGACCACTGTCATGACCAATGCAGCTAATGAATTTATTTCAACTAGATTGGTGATGGGGTGGTGTGCTTTCATAGATTATCATCGTTTGAATGTCGTCACTTTGAAAGATCATTTTCTGCTACCTTTCATTGATCATATTTTGGAACGACTCACTGATCATTCACACTTTTATTTCCTCAACGGGTATTCTGGTTACAATCAGATCTCAATCGAACCAAAGGATTAGGAGAAATCTACTTTCACCTGCCCTTACAACACGTTTGCATATAGACAGATGCCATTCGGCCTTTGTAACGCCCCTATCACCTTCCAAGGTTCTATGCTTGCCATCTTCTCTTATATGGTAGAGCGGTGCTTGGAGGTGTTTATGGATGATTGTTTGGTGTATAGGGAGTCATTTAATTGCATGTACAATTTGGATAAAGTTTTACAATGGTGTGAGGGTACTCATTTAGTCTTAAATTGGGAGAAGTACCATATGATGGTGAGTGAGGGAATAGTGTTGGGACATAAGGTGTCCAACAAGGGTATGGAAGTAGACCCAATTAAGATAGAAGTTATCTCCAAGCTACCTCCACTGATATTGGTGAAAGGAGTAAGTAGCTTTCTAGGACATGTTGGGTTTTATCGTTGATTTATCATAGATTTTTTAAAAATTGCTAAACCCTTGTCAAAACTTTTGGAAAAATATGTTTAATTTTCCTTTGATGATCGATGATTGATTGCTTTTGAAAAAATAACAAAAAAAGAAGTTCTGCACCTATTGTGTAGGCTCCTGATTGGAGCCTACCATTTGAGATGACGTGTGATGCATTCGACTATGTTGTGGGAGATGTGTAGGGACAACACAAAGATAAAGCTCCTACTGTCATATATTATGTGTACAAAACTTTGAATTATGCACAACTTAAATATACAACCACAAAAAAAGAACTCTTGTCGATTGTGTGTGCATTTGAGAAATTTCTCTAATACCTATTAGGGGCAAGGGTGATTGTTTGGACTAACCATGCTAACATCAAATACCTGTTACAAAAGAAAGATGCAAAACCTAGATTGATTAGGTGGATTTTATTATTATAGGATGTTGAGATAGAAATTAAAGGCAAGGTAGGGGTGGAAAATGTGGTAGCAGATCACCTATCTAGGATAGAAAGAGTGAATGAAAAATATGTAGATATTCCCATTGTTGAGGATTTTCCATATGAACAACTTTTTTCTAACAAGGTTAAGGATCCATGGTTTATAGATATTGTTAATTATTTACCCTGCAAAGAGTTTCCTGTAGATTGGGGGTATCAAGATAAGAAGACATTTTTACACTCATTGATGTTTTACATTTGGGAAGACCCTATTCTGTTTAAACAATGTAGGGATGTACTTTTGAGGAAGTGTGTACCCGAGTGTGAGGTAGAGAGCATTTTGGCACACTGTCATTCTTTACCTATCAGAGGATATCATGCTAGGTCTAGGACAACTATCAAAGTGTTAGAGAGTGGATTTTATTAGCCAAAATTGTTTGTAGATGCATATAATTTCGTTCGTCATTGTGATGCATGTCAACGTGCAAGTAATATTTCTAAGTGACATGAGATGCCATTGAATGTGTTTCAAGAGGTTGAAGTTTTTGATCTTTGGAGCATTGATTTCATGGGTCCATTCGTGTTGTCCAATTCTAACATTTATATTTTACTTGCGATTGACTATGTATCTAAGTGGGTGGAAGAAATTCCAACCCACACCAATGACGCTCAAGTGGTATGTAGATTTGTGAAGGACAACATTTTCTACATGTTTGGTTCCACGGGACATATCATTAGTGATGGTGGATCACATTTCACCAATAGGAAGTTCAAAGCCTTACTTAGCAAATATGGGGTGAAACACCGAGTGGGTACTCCTTATCACCCACAGACACAAGGCCAAGTGGAGGTGTCCAATAGATAAGTGAAACAGATCTTGGAAAGGACAATTTCCACTAATAGGAGAAATTGTAGTTTTGTGCTTAATGATGATCTTTGGGCATATAGGATGACATATAAATCACCTATAGGTATGACACCTTTGAGGTTAGTTTACGATCATGCTTGTCATTTACCATTAGAGCTTAAGCATAAGGCAAAATGGGCATTGAGAAAGTTAAAATTTGGATTGGATGATGTAGGTAGAAAAAAGACTTTTTGAGCTTAATGAACTAGATGAACTTAGGATGGATGATTATGAAAGTTTGAGGATTTATAAGGAGAGGACAAAGAGGATTCATTATAGGCACACTGTGAATAGGGTGTTTCTTCCAGGCCAAAAGGTTCTCCTTTTTAATTCTCAACTTAAGTAACATTCGGACAAACTGAGGTCCTAATGGAGTGGACCATTTGTGATTGAGCTAGTTTTTCCCCATGGTGCCGTGAAAATTTTAGATGCAACTAGGTCATTCATTATTAATGGCAAAATATTGAAGCACTGCTATGGTGGGGAAGTTGAGTAGAGAATAGAAGAGGTACAACTTATGGAGATCCATTAGATTCTTACTCTTATGAATGTCTAGTCAAGGACATTAAACAATGGCACTTGTTGGGAGGTAAGCCCACCATCTTTTTCCTTCTATTCACGTTCATTTTTGCATTGTAGTTTTCTTAGTATTTTTATTTTATCTAAAAATGGTACCTTCACTCGTGTGTGGAGTGTGTAGATTTTTCTCCAGGTTGGTACCAGCGAGACAACCAGTCGGTAGTACCGAGATTACATCAACGAGCCATCCACACCAAAACACCAAACTCGGTACTATCGACTCTCCCAGTCGGTACTACTAAGTTTTTGAAGATTTTTGATCGTTAACTGATAATCTCTCGGTGGTACTGACACACAAGTTGGTACCACTGACTTTTTGGAACACCCAAAATTAGAACATCAAGATGAAAAATTAGAAAGTACTAAGCCAAAACTGCCAACTTGGTACTACTGACATTCCAATCAGTAGTACCAACACATGACGTCAGTAATCCATGGAAGCTCGATTCAACGGCAGATGCAAGATTCATCGCACCATCAGTAGCACTGATCTGTAACCCAAGTCAATACCACTGACTTGGACTCTGTACTACAGACTCCGAGCGATTCGTGATTGAGACATCATAAAATGTCAGTCGTCGATACATCTGAGCCACATATTTGTACCTGTATCTCTATACTACCGACATGCGAGTCATCTATATAAGGAGGGGTGGTTAACCCATTTTCTTCACACCACTTCCTCCACTCCTCCTAGAACTCAGAGCAGAGCTGCACCAGGCACTGATGATCTTCACCAAGATGACGATCTTCACTGAGATTCTCTTTCCTAATCCTCTTTCTTGCATTGGCATAATGGTGCCAAGGAGAGGCCCTTCTATGTCGGAGGATCAAGGTGACTTAGTCCCTTGACCAACCTGCATCCAACATCCATCCTTCAAGATCAGGAAGATCTATGAAGATCTACAGATGAGGCTGATAATACCACTGTGATATGGAGATCACACATTGATCAAAATGGTGAGATTTACTAAAAACATGTGATAGGTATGTCAGAAGCATCTCATGGAGGGAGACAATCCTTTCTTCAATGACTGGCAGACTTACCTAGAACTCATCTTGGAGTTCTTGGCATCGCTAGATGTTTTTATCACCCCCGAGCAGAAGTTAGGAGGCGAATGATGGGAAGGAAAAGCCAACTTATACCTCTTCAAAAATATTTATTCCATCACTCTACGGGCCTTCAACCACATCTTGATCTGGGCTCATGTCCCAGAACGCTCGACACCTTCTGACTTCGACTTTGACTTGTTTTGGGAGTAGTTGACTGAGGTTCCAGTGGGCTTTTGCATAATCTGGGATATCAACTCTGTTACTGACATTGAGCACCCCTTTGCTCGAATCCTTCACCGCCTCTGCACCAACACCATATTTTCACGGTCTGTTCAAGCTCAAGGGAAGGTTTAATAGGAAGACCTCTACTTCCTCTACATGCTATTGGAAGGAGAGATTGTCAACTTTGGAGCCTTCCTTCTACTCCACATGATCTCTATTCGGCACAACATGACAAGAAAGACACTGATTCTATTTGGGCACAACATGACAAGAAACCCCCATTGCATTACATTTTCACCTTGATTTGTCCACCCTCGTCCCATTAGAAGATACAAAGAAGCTGGACAACTTGTACTTCCACAAGGCACACCTCCTCAACTTCCAACACAACATGCTCTACGATCATTGCACACGTTGAGGACTATTTCAGGAGCGGAACCTCCCCTACCCCATCTTCAACTTGCGTGGAGTAAACCATCTCTGGTGGCCACTGAACGAGGTGGAGGTAGAAGATCCACCCAGGGAGGCAACTCAGGACGGCAACGAGGTGCAAAGTGATGACGATTCTGACAGTGTTGAGGAGGTGGAGCCCACCATCCCCATCACTAGGAGAGCGGTCCCACAAAAATGGGCCCGCACCTACACTACCTCGACTTCTTCTACCCCACCCCGTTCCCAGGAGGAGAAATACCTATACAACATGGTGGGTATGTATACCATGCTATAGGAAATCTAGACTAGATAGCAGCAACATAAGGCGACATTGGCTGGTGTGTAAGACATTCAAGGAAGGTTGTACCAAAAGCAGCAGGTGATTTACGAGAATGAACGTCTTCTCTTATCCCACTAAGAGAATGTTTACATGAATTGTAGTGGATGGAGCAGTACCAAAAGCCATTCTTTGACCACTATTTTAACCAGTGTTACTTTAGAGGGTACCCGCAGCCATAACATATCCCACCGCCTAATCTATCTTTTTAGGGGATGTTCCCCCCTCATGATCCCGACATGCCTCATCCACCTCCATTTTGAGCAATAGTACCTCTATTCCACCTCTTGAGTGCGAGTATTGACTAAGTGGACATAGTCATATTCAAGCTTGGGGGGGTGCTGGAATAATATTCTATCTTAGTTTTTATAGTTTTTCTTGCAATTTTATCTTAGTTGTTTTAATTTTAGTTTGAATCATGCATTTCTAGGATTCAAACCTCTCTAGTGTAATCATGGAGAAGTAATGTATGGTTGCATTTTTCAAGTCATAGGTGTTAGTACAATGAAATGGTTGTGTCTTCATAGCTTAATTTGTGACATCTTTGTGCATCACCAATCGAGAAAGTGTTTGGTTAAGTCAGCTCTAAGATATAGCATATGAATGAACATCTAATCAAAATGGGAAATTGAATGAATATTGTTGAGCCTAATATGATCAAACCTTTAATGAGATCTTAAATGGAAATATAAGAAAGAAACTAAAAGATTACCCAGTACACAAGTCATTAAAGAGGGACATATCATAATTCAATGAAAGGCATTGTCTCTTAGTTATGCGATTCCATCCATCTTTGCCATCCAAATTTGGATCGCCACCACAAAATGAACAAGTTATCCAACTTATTTCTTTTGGTTTCATTGCATGGCATGATAGGTGACATGTAGGTTAGCTCTTATCCTCATATGAATTTGAAAAAAAAAACAAAAAAGTTGAATTTGTATGCACGGCCAATCTTAGTGCATACCATCTTAGTTGCATTAAAATTGCATGTAGATTAAATACATTTCATCACATTCATTCCTCATGTGGATTGTAGTCTCTAATTGTGAAAGTTAAAGCTGGGGCATACCTCCACATAAAAAAAAAAGGAAGTGAAAGCCTGAGTACAATTCAATCATGCCAACGACAAGAAAAAAATATGGGCTAGAAAAAAAATCAATCTCAAGATTTCATAAGGAGAAAGTATGTTCCTAATTCTTCTTGAAGGGATGAAGTAATTCTTGCCACCTTTTTTTGTTTTGTTTTTGGCAGTCACATTTTCTATTATGAGATAGCCTTGTACATGCATCATGTGTCAAACAGAAAAAAAAAAGAGAGAAAAAGTCAGTAGGGATTAGGTCTCATGCATAACATTCTTTTTACTCATGTGGGTCATCATTTTTTCTGCATATATAATTTGGATATACTTCTTATTCATCAATTGCCACCCATCTCAGAGAATTAATTACTCTCATTAGTAGGCCACTCAAATAATTTATCTCCTCATCCAGTATTATAATGAGATTTTCTTCCAAGCAGTTGGTAGTTAGGAGAGAGCAATTTGAATTAGGGAATCACATAGTGCACCAAGTGAATGCCTGAATTATTGTTATGTTAACTACTTTCTTGATAGTGTTCTTTGAACAAAAGGTAGACGTCTTCTATGAAATTTTTGGGTCACTATAGAGAAGTTATTGGTTCAGTCGTTATTGGAGGCTGGTTCAAGGATTGTACGGTGGACATGAATTAATAAAACACTTCATGTGTTGTGACCAATGGGTCGGTCTCTTCAGCGATTTAAAGTACGTCACACTTGGAGGAAGGGGAGGTAGAGGTCAAGGGTGAATATCTCTCTACCGTAGCACCATGGCATGACCTATCCTTTTGTTGACTTACATGAAACAGATCCAATAGTGGTGTTGCTCGAGGACAAGAAATATTTAAGCTTAGGGGAGTTTGATGCATGTGTTTTTAGTCATTTTCGCAGGCACACTTTCCTAAATTTTTGTGTTGTTTTGTCGTTTATCTGATTAATAATGCATAAAATGCTATTAATGTCCTGTGACATTTAAATGCATCAAATTATCTGATTTTTACTGTTTAAGATGATTTAATATTATCTCGAGTATTGATCCACATTCTTGTGTATTTTCAGGTACAATGGAACTTCACAGAGTCGATACTACCGACACTAATAGTAAGTGGTACTGAATTTACGTCAGTACATTCTCAGAAAAGACTCGCATAGACTCGATACTACTGACACTCCAAGTTAGTAGTACCGAAAGCATGTCAGTAAAGAACGAGGATGAATCGTGAAAATTTGGTACTACCGAGTTCACAAACTCAGTACTACTGAGATGACGTCATGTTGACAATGCTCGGGCGACCTAAAGACTTGGAGCTATCGAGACAAGTAGATAGTACCGACATTGTCAAGAGTCGTGGATACCCTAAGATCTCAGTACTACCGACTACCATGTCAGTACTGCTGAGTCTGCCCGATTTGGCAAATATGAAGATGGAAATCTAATCCAATGGTGGATGTTATTTCGTACCATAAGTGACTTCTATGACATAAGGGGAGTTTGGCCAGATGAAGGAGAGCAGCCGTACTCCATTACACAACACTGGAAAGAGAGATAAGAGGAGAAAGGAACCAAATGCTTCATCTGGGATGATTTGAGCACCTCCGAAAGGCGAATCGGCAGTCGAAAGACAACCTATTACACACACGACATAGGGGATCATCCAGATCAGCTATTCACCAGGGGTTACTGATGCACATAATTTAGCACACCAATCACTAGGAAAATTATCATGAAGTTTATCCTTTTTCTACTTTTTGATAAATGCTAGTGCATAAGGGTCGATCCACAAAGACGACGATGAAGATGGTTGAGTTTAAAATCTGATTGCGAGAACAATAATGTAAAATTCATTTTGAGAGTTTGTTAAAACTAAAACAAAAAATAAAGATGTTGAATTAAAGATCAACTAATCAAAAGAAAGAAATACCAATGCTAATGGATTTCACCACTCTAGATGATGTGAAACGAGATCGAAGAAATTAGACAATAAGAAAGATACAGGAAGGTATGTGAAACATTCATAAATGATTCACAAAAGATGAACTCCCCATGAACCCATTGGTCCTAGCGTTCACGAATCCTAGTTCGATTATCCTAATGGGGAGTTTTCTAAGGTATCATACAAATTTCCATGAAATCAATTTGGTTGTTCTAAATCTTGGGTTCCACGGTCGCATCCGCCTAGATTAACAAGCGATGAAAATGAGAGATCACTTTGTTAAAATCGACGAGATCCAAATAAAGATCCATTTATCTAAATTTTTTTGTAAAACTTCGATGTAATTATCACATGGCTAAGAGGTTGCTCCCCTCACCTCAGTAAGAAAACTACTCACATTTTGTGATAGCGGAATCAAGAGAAGGAACGAAACCATAGACCAGTGAAAAGAGAAACTCTGAAGGGATCGTTGTGGTGTCAATTAAATGACTTGGTCCCTTAATCCTCCATTACAAGAGAAAGAAAAAGAAATAAAAATAAGACACCGAACAAAATCTAGATCTAGAATGAAGAAAAAGAATTAAAACTAAAGAACAAGTACCTTGAAATAAATTTACTTTTTTGAAACTAAAAATATTACAATATTAGAAGAAGGATTTGCTCTATACAAATTGGAATGAAAATTTAATGAAGACCGGATGACATTACAAGTGGAGAGTACCTTCAAAAGAGGGGGAAAAAGAGGGATATGCCTTTCTAAATTTCCTGGATCTGGTCATATAGAAACTTGATTGTCTTTAATTATCTTGACCATGTAACTTTCTTTAATGTAGATTCTCACAATTGAGATTTAAAACATATTTATATCCCATAATAAGCACAAAAGATGTCCAAATAATAATTTTTTATTTTAGGAAATAAATTTCTCTTTCCAATGATTACTTGTACACTCAATTTGGAGTTTGGACGCAAAAGTTATGTCACTTTTGGTGACGGGTATACACGAATTTCAGGCACTGCGGGAATTGTGCAAAACATCTTCCAAGGGAAATTGATCGTTGGAGTGGTTAGACAATTTTCTTACAAAAAACAAAAAAATGTAATTAAAAATCCAAATAAATAGAAAAATCTAAATTAATATAATTAATTACAAACTAAGAAAATAAATAACAAAACAATCCTAAAAAGATATCTAAAAGATTAAATTAAAAAGGATAAATACACATTTATCAAAATGCCCCAGACTTGAATCTTTGTTTGCCTCAAACAAATAAAATCACAAATTATTTCAATTTATACTAATAAAATTTCTTTCCTCACCCTTGTAACATCACTTTATTCCTTACCTCCAAATTTGACCAAGCAACCCAGTCTCCTAAAACCACAAAACACAAAATTCTACATTCCCTATCAAAAACAAATATCATATCTTGTTTCTAAATCAAGACTTTGTAGAGAAACATGCTTCATCTTAGTTTTGCTTTGTCACTCTCATTTTTTTATTGTATTTTTTTATGTGAGTTGTTGAACAAGAACATGATGAAATTGGGGGTGTGAAAACAAAGAAGGAAGTTGTGATAAAGTGGATTTTCTCCTATTTGTGCATAATTACTCTTGTTACCTTAAGTCCTCACTATTTATGTCTCCTTTGACTTCATAACTCTATAATGTCCACCAAAGTCAAAGATTCCACATTTTGAGTCAATATGATACACATATATGCATGAAATGATAGTGTTGTTATACCCTTGAATCCTTTGACTAAATTCCTAATTGTACATGCTCATTTTGATTTGTTATTTTGCACACTTGTTCTAGACCCCGTTGTGAAAGTATGGTCCAAATTTGAGATCATTTGGGCATTCCTATGATTTTATAGAAATTTTCTAAGATATACCCTTGTTCTAGAACAAATTATCTTTTGTTGCTTGTCTGGGCCCGACCCATTTAGTCACTGGGGCGCCTCCCTGATCTAACCCGGCTCCAGTGCTTTTGAACCAAGAATCAAACCCTCTTGAACCGGCCGCTGGTCAGATGCGAAAAGGGCTCTGAGCCCCGACCCAACTTGCCCACTCGTGCGACCCAACAGTTGTTGGATCTTGATCCAACGGTGTTGGGGTCATCTTCTAGCTCCTGCCCAAAATGGAAGGTCCGCCCATGGATTGGGTGAGACCCCCCCATGCTCGACCACCCGGTTGTCTCTCGTTTCGCCCGATTCTTGGTCTGTATGTTCCCCTCACGTTCGCGAACCTTCCTCACCCTTCAAATACTCGAAATCTTGCCTTGGGAGCCAAGGACAACTCGCCGCCACCCTTGGTGATCTACACCACTCGGGGAACCCTAACCCTAGCACCTTTCCACCCAATAAAACCCAGCCATCAACTTCGGTTTGCGCCAACGAGTCTCATCAGCACCTTGCCTCTACCTCCCTGTCCCTCGTCCACGATTCCTTTTTTCTCCAGCCACCCTCCGCCGCAGAATAGCCGGGCTCGTGCGCGGGCTGCGGGTGTTTGGACGACGACTCGTGACCATCGGATCAGGGTCAAGAGTGGACCGACACCAGAGATCAACGGCCACAGATCGCCGCCTTGCTCCAGCCACTTTTCTTCTTCTTTTTCTTCTCTCATTCTTCCTTTCTCTGCCTTCGTCTATCTGTTCCTTCGAATACCAGTGCCCACACAAGCCCCTTCTGCCTTCACCACTCATCACCACCTCAGCGATGGAGGTATGCGATGGGCTCCGGGAGCAGTAGGATCGCCGACGACGCTCCCTGGACCTGAAATTCCTGGGATGGCCACCACCACCGGAAAGTGATGGGGGCAACCTGCCCCTATTCGTCCTCTGTTCCCACGGGCGGAACAGGGATTCATGAAGTGGGATCGTGGGCCACCGGGGCGGCGGTTAGCACGGAGTCCTGACCTCCCAGCTGCGGTTGGAGGCGTCTCCATGCGGTGAGAAGCCGGAAGTGATCTCTACTGGAGCAAAGAAGAGCGGTCAGAAGCAGCCCAGACCAGCGATGGTGTGGTGATGGGAGATGAGGATCGTGCGTGCCACCTGGGCTGTTGATCCCTGATCCAAGGTTGCTGTCACAGGAGAAATAATCAAGGGTATGCTATTCCAGTTTTCACATAGTTCTCTTTTAGAAACTTCAAAAAATACATATCTACCTCCTACCTTGGCCAAATTGGACAAACCAATATACCAAATTGATCATCTTGATGAGACCTACCAATTGGGCATGGTTCCAGGTCCTAATTCTAATATTTACTTCCCTGATTTCTTAAAAATGATAACTTTAGCCATGTTGAGTACATTCAATGCATCTAGGTGATAAAACTTGAACCTTGACTGATCATCTATCTGTCTAATCATGAAATCAAATTCTTTAGTACATCTTTGATCCATAGGAGGGTCCTTATCACCCTTATTGCTTAAGAATTACTCCCATTTTCACTATGTGACTTGTCCTTGGACTTTAATGTATGATCTTGATCAAAGTTGCTACATTTCTCAAATACGATTCATGTATCTATATCTTGCTGATCTAATCTTGCATTTTGTCTGAATCTCATGTCTTGATGATCTGAGACCTTAGTTTCTCTATTATGAGTATTTTGACCCTAGAATGCATGTAAATGCCATAAACCTTGATATGATTATAGAAAGTGCATGGAACATCATAATGGCATGAAAAATAAAGATGTGATAAAGTGGATTTTCTCCTGTTTGTGCATAATTACTCTTGTTACCTTAAGTCCTCACTATTTATGTCTCCTTTGACTTCATAACTCTATAATGTCCACCAAAGTCAAAGATTCCACATTTTGAGTCAATATGAGACACATATATGCATGAAATGATAGTGTTGTTATACCCTTGAATCCTTTGATTAAATTCCTGATCATACTTGCTTGTACCTATTCTTGTATGTGTGGAGATATGATATATGGTTCGAGACCAACAAGGGCCTCAATCTCTTTACAAAGGAAGACCTTTAGCATGGGACATATGAATAGGGTGACATATTGATATGAGTTGACTCATATTGGGAAAAGGTTAGAGTACCTAAACTCCAAAATATTTGAAATGTTGAATAATATGAATGATGAAATACTTGATGATGAGTCCCTAGCTAGAATACTTCTAAGTATATGAGTTGAGTGACCTAGTGGACGGTTTCCTTGAAAGTGTTGAACCCTAGATTTCCTATTAAAGATCTAACCCTAGAGAAAGAGGCAATTGAATAATTGATGCTTGATATATATGTGAGGGAGATGTCCGAAGACCTAAGATGATGTATATGATGTGTGATATCCACGATGAGCCTCATACTCGGGTTAGTGGTTGTATATAAAGGAATCTAGTGGTTACCCTTAAGATGGGTAGAAATTTATGTTACAGGTAGAAAATTGTGGTTAACATGTCTTGTTGGACACATATATGTCTTAGCTTCAGTGGCTTGAAGCTCTTTCTAGATACAAGTGATAAGGATTACAAAACCTCGATATTGATGACAATGTTGTTCCTCGAATGATGCTTGATACATGAAATATCTCACTTATGTTTAAAAACTGATATATGCTAGATGACCACTCACATAACATGAAATCATACTATACAAGATGTAGCCTTGAAATCATGAAATTGATATGATGATGACATAAGATCTTAGCCTGAATAATCAGGGGTAACGTGCCTAATCTCATACTCAAACGATCAAATTGATATGACAATACTCTTGGAGTCATAACTCCGATGAACATGATGAATAAATTGTTTAATTTTAGTTTGAAAAGCAAAAATAATGAACATAATTGATTAGAGTTGGTGGAAATTTTGGGGAAAACAAAACCATGAATGAAATCTAGAGTAAAGATGAGATACACACTCGATGATAGTCTTATTTGAAGTCATGTCCATAAACATTATTCTTTTAAAAAGTGATAACATAGATTTTGATAATACACCCTGGTCGTGTATGAAGATTAGTACAAAAACCCTGATATATGGATACAAAAATATAGGTAAACCCTAATCCGATGATGATTCCACATTATGAGGGAACACTAAGTAACATGTACATTATCGAGATGGGTACACCCTGAATGATGATAGTCTATGTCTGCATCCCATTGTGGGGAATGCCTTGACAACCATGGTTGAATAGCCAGACCCGATGGATCTTGACTTGACTCTTAACCTAAATCATGGATGAATTTCGAGGACAAAATTTCTTTTAAGGAGGGAAGGATGTGATAAAGTGGATTTTCTCCTGTTTGTGCATAATTACTCTTGTTACCTTAAGTCCTCACTATTTATGTCTCCTTTGACTTCATAACTCTATAATGTCCACCAAAGTCAAAGATTCCACATTTTGAGTCAATATGATACACATATATGCATGAAATGATAGTGTTGTTATACCCTTGAATCCTTTGATTAAATTCCTGATCATACATGCTCATTTTGATTTGTTATTTTGCAAACTTGTTCAAGACCCTGTTGTGAAGATATGGTCCAAATTTGAGATCATTTGGGCATTCATATGATTTTATAGGAATTTTCTAAGATATACCCTTGTTCTAGAACAAATTATCTTTTGTTGCTTGTCTGGGCCCGACCCATTTAGTCACTGGGGCGCCTCCCTGATCTAACCCGGCTCCAGTGCTTTTGAACCGGGAATCAAACCCTCTTGAACCGACCACTGGTCAGATGCAAAAAGGGATATGAGCCCCGACCCAACTCGCCCGTTCGTGCAACCCAGTAGTTGTTGGATCTTGATCCAATGGTGTTGGGGTCATCTTCTAGCTCCTGCCCAAAATGGAAGGTTCGCCCATGGACTGGGTGAGACCCCCCCATGCTCGACCACCCGGTTATCTCTCATTTCTCTTGATTCTTGGTCTGTATGTTCCCCTCACATTCACGAACCTTCCTCACCCTTCAAATACTCAAAATCTTGCCTTGGGAGCCAAGGACAACTCGCCGCCACCCTTGGTGATCTACACCACTCCGGGAACCCTAACCCTAGCACCTTTCCACCCAATAAAACCCTGCCATCGACTTTGGTTTGCGCCCACGAGTCTCATCAGCACCTTGCCTCTACCTCCCTATCCCTCCTCCACGATTCCTTTTTGCTCCGGCCACCCTCCGCCGCGGAATAGCCGGGCTCGTGCGCGGGCTGCGAGTGTTTGGACGACGACCCGTGACCATCAGATCGGGGTCAAGAGTGGACCGAGACCAGAGATCAACGGCCACCGATCGCCGCCTTGCTCCAGCCACTTTTCTTCTTCTTCTTCTCTTGTTTGTCCTTGCTCTGCCTTCGTCTACCTGTTCCTTCAAATACCAGTGCCCACACAAGCCCCTCCTGCCTTCACCACTCGTCACCACCTCGGCGATGGAGGTTTGCAATGGGCTCCGGGAGCAGCAGGATCGCCGACGGCGCTCCCTGGACCTGAAATTCCTGGGATGGCCGCCGCCGCCGGCGGCGGCAAGTGATGGGGGCTACCTGCCCCTATTCGTCCTCTGTTCCCGTGAGCAGAACAGGGATTCGTGAAGTGGGATCGTGGACCACCGGGGCGGCGGTTAGCACGGAGTCCTGACCTCCCAGCTGCGGTTGGAGGCGTCTCCATGCGGTGAGAAGCCGGAAGCGATCGCTACTGGAGCAAAGAAGAGAGGTCAGAAGCAGCCCAAACCAACGGTGGTGCGGTGATGGGCGACGAGGATCGTGTGTGCCACCTGGGCCGTAGATCCCTGATCCATGGATGCTGTCACAGGAGAAATAATCAAGGGTATGCTATTCCAGTTTTCACATAGTTCTCTTTTAGAAACTTCAAAAAATACATATCTACCTCCTACCTTGGCCAAATTAGACAAAACAATATACCAAATTGATCATCTCGACGAGACCTACCAATTGGGCATGGTTCCAGGTCCTAATTTTAATACTTACTTCCCTGATTTCTTGAAAATGATAACTTTAGCCATGTTGAGTACATTCAATGCATCTAGGTGATAAAACTTGAACCTTGAATGATCATCTATCTGTCTAATCATGAAATTAAAATCTTTAGTACATCTTTGATCCATAGGAGGGTCCTTATCACCCTTATTGCTTAAGAATTACTCCCATTTTCACTATGTGACTTGTCCTTGGACTTTAATGTATGATCTTGATCAAAGTTGCTACATTTCTCGAATACGATTCATGTATCTATATCTTGCTGATCTAATCTTGCATTTTGTATGAATCTCATGTCTTGATGATCTGAGACCTTAGTTTCTCTATTATGAGTCTTTTGATTCTAGAATGCATGTAAATGCCTTAAACCTTGATATGATTATAGAAAGTGCATGGAACATCATAATGGCATGAAACTTGATCCACACCATCATGATGACCTATAGATCAGTACATCTTCATATAATAACCCAATAAGAAACTTGGGACCCACCATGGCCAAAACCCTAAAATGCATCTAATTAGCGTTAATGATGAGAATCTAATGCATATATGTAATCTTGTTCTTAATCAGGTTTGTCATGTGGCTAAATGGTGAAGATATGTTAGGTTATGAATCTCTGAATCAGGTATGGGCCTTATCTAGTTATATGACTACCGCTTTCTTCCTTGAAAAGACATATATTGTATGCTTGTTTGTCTATTTTCTCAAATATTGCCATGTAGTATTGCTATGTGTTACTCGATGTTTGCCTCGTCAGTTTTATAACTTGAACACATATATAGATAAAACTTCATTATAATATTGATTGATAAAGGGTTAGCTCTTGGCTACGGCCTTGAGGTCCCTCTCGTATAAAAGGGTTAGCTAAGCTTGAGCACCCTTACGGACCCTTCCGACGGGAAGATGGTCAAAGGCCTTCAACATGCTGATATTGTTGGTATAATGGAGTGAAATGACATAAAATATGATTTTGCATTTGTTAAACAATTAACATGTTTATTCTTGTTCGTTTAGTCTTGAAATATTTTCAAAATTATGCAAAGCTTATATATATATGTATCTTTCTGCCCCATACTCAACACCTCGTGTGTTGACCCATTTCTCATATGTTGTTTTTAGGTTCATAGATGGCTAGAAGGTTGATGGGCTTGGTGAGCTATGCTAGGTGTACTTGTTGTAAGATCCAAATATAGTATACATGAGCGGACTTGTACAAAGTGACTCTTGAATATGTAATTCAAATCGTGTAATATAATGATGTTGCTTAATATATCTTGTTGATTGTTGAGATTATGTTGGTGCTTGTATCTTATTATCTTTTCATGTGTGCTAAGCTTTATGCTTCCGCATTTTGCCTTTGGTATACATTTGGTTCATGGGACTGGGATTCCGGCTCCATGACAGAAGTGACGATTTTTTTTATCCCTCCTCTTATTCGACTCGAGATTTAAATTTGTGGAGTTGTGGCTACATTGGTCTTTATTTTTTTCATTTTCACTTTTGGCATCTTTTGATGGTATGCCCCTTTGTGGGGTATGGATTTTTGATATGTGAAGAATGCCACCCTGGACTTGATTTTTATCCTGTGGTGATACTTTGCTTCTATTTTTTAGAAAGAAAATAAGGGGGAAACAAAAGGTGTCCATGTGCTTATAACTTCACACAATTTTATTTTTTTTGAAAGTGTCATTACATCAGAAAGAATATTCATGTAAATCACATTACATAAGATTTATATCAAGTTAATCCACAGTTCAAAAATAGATAAACATTGTGTTTGATTTTGGTTGATTCCATACGGCTCACCAACTTTTCTAGGGAGTGATGCTATATTGGGGTCCTAGGTGACATGGTTGTTTTAGGCATGACAATTTGTGAAATTTTTTGCAAATGAATTACTAAATTCAAGGGGTACAATGATAAACATATATTTATACTGGCTGACTAGATAAATGCCATTTTGCAACAAAAGAAATAAAACATGGCCGATGAGATAATGGCCATGAACAAAGGAACTGTATGTAAAACAAATAAAATGAAGAAGTAATGCAAGAATAAAAAAGATAAGGGTGGTGGAATAGAAACATACCACCCACCACCACCCTAGACTTAGATTTTTGCTCGTCCTGAGAAAAAACCAAACCTAAGATGGAGGGAAGAAAAATGCTAGGTTCACCAGGAGGTCCTGGTAGCTCAAAAAATGTCAAGTTGAAGGGGATGTGTATGAGGGATGGGACCTCTATTAGAGGAGCTTCATAATGTACCCGATGATAGAACAGTTGTGGAAGCTCAGTGAGGTGTTCATATTTTCTTTCACCTCACATTCCCGACAAATACGATCCATTAATCTTCCTTCGGTAGCGAGGGAAGTGTTGAAGATGGATGTGGATTTGGGGAGGATGGTGGGTACCTGACTAGTATCGTTGCTAGAGAAATATGTACACAGTTAGGTGGAGGATCTGGCTTAGGTTTTCCATGATCATAATATCCTACATATGGGAGAATTGATGTCGATACAAAATATTTCAAATTATTTACAAAAGTTTTTTGCTTCTCCTAAACAATAATGTCATCAACATTGGGTTTAGTAAGTTTCATTGTTGATACAACATATGGCTCTAATTCTTTTGTACAAGCGGTCCCCAAGGATTCAAGAGGGATGAGGACATTTTCCTTGCAAACAATAGAAGGGGATGCATGGGCTTCTTCCAAAGGTGTATCCCCTTCTAAGTCAGCCTTATGTAGAATGAGAATTGGTTGTGTCAAAATGGGAGGAATTGTTTTGTTAAAGGAATTTTATGGGCTTCTTTCAATCAAACCCATTCATTTACACTGGCCTAGATGATTAGACTACAATTAGTAGTAGTCTTCTGGATAACGTTTCCCTGTGTTCGACTCAGGCCATAAAAGGTCCTATATTACTTCGATACGTTCACTTGTGTATAACACATGGTAAACACATGTCATAGACGTAACTAAATATTATCCTAAAACATCAACAAACAAAACATTGGTCAATATAATGAGTTATATTGATATGTGATGGAAACAAAATGTTTGCATCTAGTTGTAACAACATATTGCAACAAAATTATTGATTAATAGATCAAATTTTACATCTTGAACATAACTATTCAATCTTGACATATCCAAGCCTCTTTTCTGCCCCTTCAATGGACATGGCTTACTACGATTCCCATATGGTAGATGCTCAATAGCCCCTTTTGGTCCTGCCCCAAAGGTAGACCAAGACCTAGAGCTATATGGTCGTATGATCCTACCCAAAGGTATACCAAACATCAACTCATGATAATTTGTTGATACTACCCCAAGGTAGATAAATACATAGATTATCAATTTCACACATATACATGATGCTACAGAGGAGAACTAGGATATGAGCTAGTCATGAATATATATAAAATGATAGCCATAGTCACTTTATAGTTGCAAAAATTAAAGTCCATCCAAGTAGTTAATTTCAAGGAAACTGGTGAAACCTCAAAAAATGTCATGGAACTATGACAAGTAATCTTAGTCGTAGCAATATACCTTGATCAGGAGTCTAGATGTCCATGCCAGAAATCAACCAACCAAGCAAGTTCACCCTAAAAGTGAATGCAATACACTCATGTATTATTATTTTATCCAAATCATCGTTAAGCCTGACTTGGGTCTCAGGTTAGGGTCTCTAATTAAACTTTAACGTTTCAGTAGAGATTTTTCTTTCCAAACCCTAATTACCACTTTTAATTTTCTTTTGGGTTACAAATCCTAAGTATTAAGCTCAAATTAGATCCAAGTTGCATTTTTTATGCTAAAAGCTCATTCCTTTATTATTAATATTAATTGTTCATATAAGATTGTCAAAACATAGAATTTAGGGCTCTAATGCATTAACACATTTAAAGATGGAATCTTTAAGTAAATTTTGAAATAAATCCATATCTAGGTTTTGATTATATTTTTTTTGAATTCCTTGAATCCTCCTGATAAATTTTCATATAAAATTCATGTTAATCTGAGTTGCCAATAATTAGTTATAATTATTTTAATATTAACCCTAACTGGCCAATCAGGCGATGCCACGTCAGAAAGTACACCATATAAACCGAGCAAGCCCAGATACCATTGGGTCTGGCTCTAAGCATGTGGACTCATGCTACCTATGCTCCAGGACCCGCATGTCTTTGGCTAGGCAAAAGGACCAAAATACATAACTATCCTTACCTCTTAGTATAGGAGTCAGGGGTAAAGAGGTAAATTTGGGTGACCTTGGATTCCTCCCCCTTTCCTTCATTCTTCTTCCATGAACACGGCTCTATTGAGCCATGACGTCAGTCAACCCAAGGTTGACTCTCCATCTTTAGTTGTGGGACTCAAAGAAGATCCTCCCAATCACTCAGATGGGAAACTCTGATCTCATTGTCGCTCTTGTGGTGGCCAATTCCTTAGGGCCAACCATTTTCCAGCCTTTTCTATACCTAGTGGTGATAGCATTGCTCGTAGAGAATGGAGCAAGGATAAGGGACAAAGGAAGGACTGAAAAGGGAAGATAAGAGAGCCAGGAAGAATTGGAGTTCATAGACCATGTGTTTATATCCTGTAGGGGAGCTCTAGGTTTTGGGGTTCCACACCCCGCGGGGCTGGGTAGGCCTGGTGGCGGGCTCACTATTTCTTGGTGTTCAAAACATAAAGAGATATACATTTATGGATCAATTAGTTCGTATTGGAGAGAGGAAGCCTATGGAATAGTTTTTGGGGTGAGAGGGGAACCATAAAAGAAGTGAGAGAGGTCAGTAAGAGGGAATTACTATTCACTTTGTTCCCTTTTTGGTCAAAGGTAGGAGATAAGGTGATAGCCACTTGATCCAGAATCAGACGGTCCTCATACCATGTGATAAAATAGAAAGCTGACCCTAAGATCCCAGTCACATTAAATGTGTCAGATAATATCAAATTATCTATAGCATTTCACTTTAGGACAACTTCAATAATTCATATCTCTATCATCCTTTATCTAAAAGACCCGAAATTTTAAGGTAAAGTCCATACCAAATTTATCTAACCATGGAAAAAGTTGGAGACCAAAACTTGAAAGGGAAAAGGACCTTTCTTCATATGCAAGTATCCCTATAGTTTAAGGTATCAAATTTAGTCCTTTTCTCTTTCTTCCTTTTTTTTATTATGGCTATTATGTCTATTAGAAAATATGTGCAATTGAAAACTAATAAATTGTATGAACTCTTCTCTATTCCATATCTAGGATCTCTCTATTCCATCTCTATCATGCGAGGTCCATGGTGGAAGCCTGCGGTGGTGGGGAAGCCCCCCAACCTCATCCTCCTCCAGCCGAGCTGAGGGTACCTAGTGCAATTCGGTGACAGATGTGACCCTAGGTCGTAGCTAGACATCTGTTGTAGCTAGACCCATGGAAGTGTGGCATATTCATCAACTGGGGTCTGGGATAGGCAATCCCAAAGCTCCCATCTTTAGGGAGGAGGATGAAAGACCATGGATGAAGATGGCGGTGCCTATGCTCAAGGAGATGGATGCCTTCCACAAATGTTCAGTGATCGTCCAGGTGATGGGGGCAAAGTGCATCCTCCAACATCTCTATCGTTGGATGATGTCCTCCTGGTGACCCTCGGGTGAGCTCCAATGCTCCCCTCTGGTTGGAGGCCTCTTCCTAGCCTGGTTGACGTCTGGGGAGGACATGAAGGTGTCCCTGGAACAAGGCCCCAGGTTCTTCGACCGGAAATTGGTCCTCACCAGGAGATGGTCACCTAATGCGGACATCCGAAGAGCCTCCTTGACCTCGGTTCTGGCTAGGGTGACCTTACTAAAGGTGGGACAACACTGTTCAAGGCATGCCATCACCATTATCATCCATGGCATTGGTGAGCCAAAGTTCATCTACTTCATGTCCTCTGGGCGCTATGCAGGTGTGGCACATGTGTGCATTGAGATGAAGGCTGATAAACCTCCCCCCATTGGTCATGTTGGCAATGCCTGGTGGCAAGGAGCTGGCCATCAAGGTGGTATACAATGCACTCTCGGAAAGGTGTAAGAAATGCAAAGTCTTTGACCATTCCCATGGTGGGTGCCCTAGCAAGACAATTGTGTACTCAGAGCCTCCCATTGAGCGCGGAAGGGACAAGAGCAGAAGGCCAACCCAAAGACGCCGTGAGAATAGGAGCAGACAACGGACAGAGACAAACCAGGCTATCAAGTAAGTGATTGTAAACACGGGTGGCCAGGCGCCCAACCACAAACAGAGCACATCCACTCCTCTAACCGCTACTTTGAATGATGGTGAGATTATAGAAGAACCTGTGATGGAGATTGTTGAGATCACTAAGAAGACTCCTAAGGAAGGAGAAGTGGATATAGGGGTTTCACCCCAGGTCCAAGCCATCACTAATCAATTCTCAATTCTAGAAAATATGGACCCATATGAACTACTCGATGAATTATCTAGCTTGGGATCTAGTAGGATAAGAACCACTAGCAACAACAACAGTTCTAGAGGAAGACAAACATCACCAAGAATGACCACCCCTAGAAAGGGGGGTCTAGCAAGCATTAGATGTCCATTCTCTCTTGGAATGTGAGGGGGTTGACACAACCTAAAAGGTAGAGGAGGGTGAGGAAGATAATCAGGTATTTGAATTCTTCCTTGGTTTTCTACCTCGAGACTAGAATTAAGAGATAGTACAAGGAGAAGATTGAAGGGTTATTCCCCAGGGGTTGGGGAAATGCTTCAAACTTGGAACAAATTGATGGAGGACAGATTGATATGGGCTGGAATAAAGATATTTGGGATGTTTAGATCATTCATGAGACTAACCAAGTTATGGTCGCTAGTTGCATCAACCATGGGGGGTTTCACTGTGTCGTGTCTGGAGTCTATGACCATAATGATGAAGCTAGAAGAAGGCACAACTGGGAAACCATAACTAAGACTACTCAACAACCTGTCTCGCACCTCGTTATAGGTGACTTCAATCATGTTAGGAAGGCAGGGGAGAAGTTTGGAGGCAAACCTATCCCAGATTCTATTCTGAGCTGGTTTAATGAGGCTATTGATGCGGCTAGTCTCATCAAACTTAATATGGAGGGAGGAGTTATTACTTGGAATAACAAAAGGGCTCTGACACGTAGGATCTCTAGTCATCTGGATAGGGGGCTAGTTAATTCAGCGTGGCTGGACATTTTTGTAGAAGATAATGTTTGTTTGGGAGGCCATCCCAATAGTTACCATGCCTGGCTGATGGTGAAGTTGGAAGGCACTAATATGAAGAACATTCCATTTAGATTTTTAAATTTTTGGTTGGATTGTTCGGGGTTCAATGATGTGGTCCTTAAAGCTTGAGAGGAAAGAATGATTGGCAATCATATCTACTGTGTGGCAGAGAAATTGAGAAGAACTAAAGTTGGCCATAAGGATTGGTCTAAAGGCCTTATGAACCTGAGAAATCTGGTGATAAAAGAAGAAGAGGAGTATAGGATGGCGGCTCTTGAGCTGAGAATCCACCCCAATGACATAGATAAAATCAAGGAGGAGGAGCATAAAGGAACTAGACTTTCACAGTTGGAGAAGGCAGAGGAACTCTATCATTATCAGAGGAGCATATTGAAGTGGATCAGTGACAGCGATCACAATACCAAAGTATATCATATTACTACTAAGAAAAATCACATGAAAGACTGCATCCATGGCTTGATGAAGGAAACTGGATCAACCAATAGAGGACCTGACAAAGTGACAGATGAAGTGGTAAACTTCTTTAGAAACCTGTATATTAAGAACCATCACATTAATGAGTGCATCCTCCCCAGTAGCAGGGTAACATATGACATAAATAGAAATTTGTGTGGCCCGATATCTGAACAGGAGATAAAGGATGCAATGTTTAGTATTGGCCATTCCAAAGCTCCGGGGTCAGACGGCTTCAACGGAAGGTTCTTTCAGTATACTTAGGAGCTTATCAAGCATGATGTTTGTCGAGAAATTTGATGGTTCTTGGTGGGAGGCAAAATGGTTAAACAAGTCAACCACACCTTCATTAGACTCATTCCCAAGACGAACCTTCCGGCGGTGATGGCTGACTATCATCCCATAGTCTGCTACTCTACCTTCTACAAGATAATATCCAAAGTCCTTTCGAATCAACTCAAGAGGATTCTACCATCTATAATCTCTCTTAACCAGCTGGCGCTTATTCGTGGTAGGTCTATTGCTGATGGAGAACTACTTGCTTTGGAGTTCCTCAACTCCTTCAACCAAGTGAATTCAACTAAGAAAGCCTGTTTCAAATTAGATATCAGCAAAGTTTATGACCACGTTGAATGATCTGCTCTATGGAAGATCATGAATGCTATGGGTTTTTCCTGCAGATGGATTAACTTGATCAAACAATGCATTGCGATGACAACCTTTTCTGTTTTGGTGAATGGGGTTCCCCATGGTCTCTTCAATGCCACCAATGCTCTCCATCGGGGATACCCCTTATCACCCTTACTTTTCACAATCATTATGGAAGGCCTCTCTCACATCATCAACAAGGAGGAAGATGAAGACACAATTAAGGTTTTAAAAGTCAGAAATACACTTTCCATATCTCATCTGGTGTTCACAGATGACGTAATGGTCTTTATAGCTGGTCATTGCGAGTACTTATGGAGGGTGAGAATCATTCTAGAATCTTTTGGAAGGCTCACTGGTCTCTTCATCAACGCCATTAAATCTAAGGTTTACCTCTCCCTCTCATGTGATAATAGACATGGTAGGATCAGAGCAGCAGCTAGTATGTCCTGAGGGCGTTTCCCCATGAAGTACCTTGGGATCCCTATATTAGGATGTAGGGGTAGAGGCAGAGACCAAGGGCAACTTGTGGATGACCTCTGGACCGCCATATACAAGAGGGAAGGGATATCCATGTCCTTTTTGGGACATCTAGTGCTGTGCAAGTATGTCCTAATGTCCAAATTCCACTTTTGGTGTAATCAAACTGAACTACCCTTGCTCATCACGGATAAAATTCGGTGCCTCGTCAGCGGGTTCCTGTAGGGCGGTAAGGCCCATGGTGTTGCATGAGACACCATTGCTAGGAACCTAAAGTAGGGTGGTTTGGGATTGTAGGACACTAGAGCAATGGTGGAATGCTCCACACTTAAAAGAATTGATAGGCTCTTGCTGGTTAATGACTCCATTTGGTCCAGTTGGATGAAGCGGTAGTACGACAACCTGGAGAGTGATGAAGGAGACTATGGGTGCTCTCTTACCTGGCGGAGGATGAAATAGGGGTGGCCAATAGTGAGAAGCAAGTATCTTGTTGATGGAAATGATGTGTGTACAAGAATATCAGAGAAACCTTGGAATCTCATATACTTTGGACCTGAGCTACAGTGGGTGAAGCTGCTATGGAATAGACTCCACTCGCCTAAGTGGAGTTTTTGCTTGGACAGAGCAATTTTGGGATGTCTCCCCACTACCGATAGATTGATCAAGTGGGGGATGGAGGTGAACCCCCTTTGGTTTCTCTGCAAGTCTGAGGAGGAATCACATGATCATCTTTTCTTCTCATTTTCGTTTTCTAGATATATTTGGCCTCGCTGGTCCTTGAAATGTGGTTGGGGCAGGGTTCCACCTCTTTCATTGGCCGAAGGGGTTTCTTGGATCATGTCCTTAACTACCAGGAATAAGAACATGATGTATTTTGGATGAACGGGGATGGCCGCTATTATCTACCTCATATGGTAGGAAAGGAATAAATGACTTCATGGGGGCAATGAGGCAGATCGAGTGGCTTGTTTTGATGATCTCAATGAGAGGATGGCCACTACATGTAAGGTCAGACCTGAGATTTATATGGGTCTTGACCAAGTTGTTAGATTACAATGGGGTATTTGTAGTTAACCTCCCCCGGTCTGGACCATGCTATTGGTTTACAGTGGGTTTTTTGTAGTTAACCTCCCTATGTATAGTATAGGCTCACCTATACTTTCTTTTGAATAGAAATATTTTACCCGATTCAAAAAAAAGAAAACTAATCAATTGTGGCCAATTATGCCACTTTATAGAGAATTCCACATAATTATCATAAGTACATATAATTATTATCTATTTTCTTTTTCTCTTTGATTATTATGGGTTTTTCTTCTTTCCCTTTTTACCTTTTATCACTATTGGTTTATTAAAATAATATAAACCACCAAATCATTCTTCTAACGGAAATTTTGCAAATGAATCCATTCTTTCAAAATAGGTCATACAATTTTCCATTTGAATCCCTTTCATTTGAAAAATTGCATTTCAATCAATACAAGAAAAAATGAGGTTATAACACCAGCCCTGGATCACTTTTATAACTGCCCCCATTTATTTTCTATCTTTTTGTTGGTCCCAACTGAGCTATAGTTGAGGATATCTTAATTTTCTCCCAGACAGTCTGCACTTCAGCTTCCACGTTATCATCACCCAAATACTACTCGTTCTGGTTGTGTCACTTGTAATGGTGGAGTTAGGATAAGTCCACCCACAATATCATTGTACTCCCTTGCTATGTGCAAGAGTTCCTCTTGGCTAGTACTCTGTGGAGTTGACTCTCTGTAGTTAGTGGTTCTGGTCTAAACCATACACTAGTACCTACAATTAGTAATATTAAGGTGAGAAATGGATACTAGTGATAGAATGAAGGTTTGAATATGCAACTTAAAAATAATGGAAAGAAAAATAAAATTGTTGCCAAAGAGTGGTTGATCACAATAATCATAGAGCTAGATTTACCATTTCCCCGACAATGATGCCAAAAACTTGATGTGTGTTTACTACGCATTTATAACGCAAGTGCATGTATCAAAGTAATATAGGGCAAAAGAGGCCCAAATATCAAACTCAGGGAACCATGAATCCAGAGGCTACTACTAACTATGGCTCGATCAACTAGACCAAATGAAAAAAGTGATTGATTGATTAATTGACTAATTGCAAGAATTAAAGATAAATTACTGACGTTGTGATCACAATTGGAATGGATACCCTAGGAATACAGTTTCACCCATAATTTTTGCAACTAACATTATTTATTAATATTTATTATCCTAACCCTAGACCGAGGGACCTATAGAAAAAATTACCTACTCTCACAACATAATTCACTACCTAATCTAATACAAATGCTACTCTCATAGTGATTTAATTATTAGTTAGGTGGTTTAACAAATCCTCAAGGCTATACCTTTAAATCCATAAGACCTCTCTTGAGGCATAGTCTAGGATATGTAAATCTATGACCAATCCAACCCTTAATCCCTCTATTGAAGTAACTAACAATCTAGTAAATCAAATACAGTGATCAAGCATAGATAGTTCATGAAGCAATCATAGAGTTATGTCCAAAAATTAGGAAAACCTTAATATCAACTCATAATTATCACGTACAATACAAAATCAGGATACTCACGAATCCTAAGGAATTAGGGTATTATCTCTACATGATTTCAGTTGTTGTACACATAGATGGAGAAGAAAACATTGAGTCAAACATTAAAGAATTAATGAAAACCCTGGAGAAGATGATCTGGTTGACTCTCTCTAACGATTGTTGTGATTTGTTATCCTCTAGCTGGAAATCCATCCACAAGAGGTGCTCGAATAATTTAGAATGTCACTTTTTCCCCTCCTTTCTCTTCTCACAACTCTCCTATATCATGCAAAAAAGTCCAACATTATTCTTACGTATGGCTGAAATCCTCCCTAGTCATAATATTGACTTAGGGCATTATTAAGTCGTGGACATTGGATTAATATCCATCTTTAATCTCGTCTGATCTCGACAATTCGGTACCACTGACATGACATCAGTGGCACCGAGTCCTTTTATTGGTTGTGACTCCCTGTGAGTGTCGGTACTACCAACTAAAGCGTTGATAGTAGCGAGTTACTTCCTGACATCTCCTAATGATTTTTCTAGGTACAAGTCATTACCACCGATTGGAGGTCGCTGGGACCGAACGACTTTGGTTGTGTTACTGTTCCTCAAGTTGGTTTTACTAAATTTGATGTTGAAACCACTGAGTGTCTTCGACTTATGCCTGTCCTTTTCTTCCATTTTCGATACCACCAACAATGATATTGGCAGTACCAAGTTGAACCAGGAGTTGTTAATTCACCTGAAATTCAAAATGAAGAATATAAGTCCCATAAATTATGATAAATCAATGTGAAACAGTAGCTAGTAATTATTCAAATGTATGTCATAGGCTAGTAATGGTAAACCATGCACAAATAATGTCAAAATAAGCAAAAATGCATGAACTACATAATTAAATAGTATGTGAAAAGCAAATGATATTTAGTGCATTACCACCTACCACTCAGCTACCCATCCCACTTACACTTCACTTCCCTCATCTTTAAAACCTATCATTCTAGGGTTTTGGTAATTATCATTCCATTTTCCATGCTCTTGTTCATTGGAGGATCTTGGTGCTTTTCTATCTATAATTGGAGGTGCTAAGCAGATGTATTCTTTCATGGAGTTTTACTTCTCTTCTTCCTCTTTTTTTATTTTTTGTACCATGAGTAGGTAATCCCCCTTACTGAGCTATATGATGAATTAAAAATTGGACTTTGAAACCTGATGAAAGCATATTCATTCATTTGTATAACATCTTTTGGATCATTTATTTAGGATATTTTGTTACTATTTCCTAGTTGTAAAAGTTAATTGCATTAGTTTTTCTTTTGCCTCCTTATAAGTAATTTTCATTATCTTTTTTCACTATTTGCAGAAGAACAACTCAATTTTTCTCCTTCAATCCCAAAGATCAAGAGCTCTTCATTATTCAAAGTATCAAAAGATTAAGAGGATTTAACTGCATATTTTCAACCTTCTAGAAGATCAGTCTGTCAATTGCCCCCCTCTGGTTGTCTAACTCACAAGCCTAAGTTGGAAGGAGCTGCAATCCAAACCAATCGATTGTGTACCCAATCAATCGACGTAACTTAATCAAGAGGGAGCATTTCATAGGCGAATCGGCTGGATCACCTCAAATCGGTCAACTTGGCTACCTTCATCCTGAAGTATCTCCCAATCAACTAATTGATTGATCCCCAATTGGTCGACCGAACTTCTCAAAGGTTGGACATCAATCCAACCTACTTGACTGTTTGGATCACCAACCGATTGACTGGAGCACCAGATCCAGAATCCAATGCTGCCAAATGCATTTTTTGGATTTTTAAGCCACTTTGTATTCTATAAAAATAGGGGGGCTCAAAAGAAATACCATCACCCCCATATCATCGTCGATCCCTTTTTGGGAGAATAGAGAAAGGAAAGAGCAGAAGCAGTCCCAATCTTCCTCATGGAGTCTACAAAACTATTTCTAGTTTGAGCAACATGATTTCTCCTCTCCTTATCTTTGTTTTTGTATCTAACTATGAGAAATATGCAGTAGTTCCTTTCATAATGGGGCATGGGGAATAGCCACATATCCTATATTTTATCTTAATTGTGTTTGACTCCAAGATTATATTAATAGATGTGTTTCATCCTATCTTGTACTTGACTAATGAACTAATCCCTCATTCTTGTCATCCACAATAATCCATTATGATGAGACCACCTAATACATGGGTTCGAACACCGATTTTAACTCATAATCTTTTAATGAAATTGATGTTAGAACCTTACTACATGGTTGAATAAGAATCTGCAAATGCCAAGATCTGGGGTGTATGAGAAATCTGACCCTTGCTAGATTTGTGCTATACAAGGACACAAATATGCATGGTGCCAATTTAATTAGTAAAAATTAAGGAGTTAAATCGGTTAAGGTTAATATCTATTAATATTGATGGAATCTTAGATTTGATTACTTTTTGCTTACGCGATTCTTAGTTCTTGTTTTAATTAAACATCTCTTTAAATCAGATTCTAACTATTAACATTAGAAATTGGTTTGAATAAAACTCTTAAACATGTTGGTACATGGGATTGCCCCTCTATAGTACTATAGTTAACTTATAAATTGTGAGTTGACTTCTACTATCAAGGCTAAACTCTAGGGAATTATTCACTTGTGAATTTGTTGTGTAATCGACCCACATCAAATTTTGGCGATGTTGCTGGGGCCATATGAGTTGGTATAAACCCCATTGCTTTGAAAAATTAGGACTTTTTCTTTAAATTGATAATCACTCTTCTCTACTTGAACATTTTCCTATCTAAAACATTACAAAGTTGTCTGATCTCTTTTTTAGTTACTAACTGTTCATGCGACGCACCCACAACATTGATTCTACATTGTTTGTGTTTGAACAAAGATCCACATAACCTTCCATTGCCAAAACCGAACCCATTTGTACAAGTTGGATGAAGAGAAAGTCATCTTTTAGATAGAGTAGGCTCTTTCCACAAAAAGAGAGGCCGCCCTGTCCAAGTAAAATGTAGCCACAGTTGCCAAACTAAGACACTGTACGACAAGAAGCAGAGTGGTACAAGAAACTCAAAGACTTTTCCGTCCCTAAGTCCACGGACGCACAATATCTTGTTGCGCCACACGTTATCACTGCTCTACAATTTGAGATCCACACACAGTGGATCACCATACTTCAAAATAGTTCATTCACCGGTAATAAAGGTGATAGTTGTCGAGACCACCTCTGACTCTTGTGTGACATGTGTGCCGTGCACAAGATACCAGGCATCTCTGAAGATGGCATCAAGATGATGTTATACAAATATCCCATGTTACATCAAGCCAGTGACTAGTATAATTCTATTGAAGGAGACTACATCACCACATGGGAAGCTACATGCTAAGATCCTTGAAAAATACTTTCTCGCATCCATCACCAATCAAATTAGGGTACAATTCACCCAATTTGCCATGGTTCCTGGTGAAACATTGGGTGAAACTAGCAAGCGATTTAAGGACCTCCTCCATAGGTTTTGACATCACGAAATATATCTAGTCCAGTTCATCGAGACTTTATACCAAGGTTTGGATAAAAACACCATGGTTTTCATTGACACCTCATCTGGAGGCAAAATTTTGGTAGCACCTGAGAGGATGTTGTATGAAGATCAAAAACTCAAGACTAATCCAATTAGGGAAAAGGTGGAGTTCTCAAGATAGCAAGGTCAAAGATAATTTTGACATCAAAAACATTTCTAAAAGCCTCGAGAGGCTCGTCCTGAAGCAAGATCATATGGGCTCCTATTTCAATGCGTATGAAAGAAGGGGATAGTCACAACATCCTCAGTATCTACAACATCAAGTAAAATATGTAGATTTTCTTTGTAGAATCTTCCATGGCTAAACATTCCATGCAACAATGCCAATTTCTTTACACAATTCCCATACAATCTAAAAAAAACATCACATGGAGAATCACAACTCCATCAATGACGTTCCTGACTAAGTCTATTACAATCTAAAACAAACCAAAAATCAACATGGTCGCCAACATGGTAACCTAGCAGTGTAGAGAATTTGATACAACAATGACCTTATCAAATAAACAACCACAGTCATCCACCCCCAAGGTTCCAATCCATAATCAAAATTTTAGTTTTCAAGGAAACTATCTGGGTAATTTCCATAATCATGGTTAACAATTTGAGAACCTTAATCAAGGATAACAAATGCAACAATCCACCCCCATTTTCTCCACAGAGAAAAGATTGCTGAGCTACAACAATTAATCTAGTGTCAGATGTTCCCATGAAAAGGCAATAGATTCCCAGTTGGCTTATCTCATAGACAAGTAATCCCTCCTATAGGAACCTTTGTTTTACAACCCAAAAATAACCCCAAGAATCCCAAGTACCTACATGTTTTGGGAATGTGTATGCACCACCTCCTCCTCCATTTTATTTGTCTACCATGCCCATAGACTTTAACGTTAATGATGCTATGATGGTCGACAAATAGAAAATGCCTGAAGTAGTTGTTGATTCTAGTACAAAGAAGACTCTCACTATCCTACTCCACAAGTTGAGGCCATTGATACTGATGTTATATGATGTGCCCTCCCTACTAGGCACACATTAAGAAACAAGGTTGGACGCCAGATTCATGAGATTTAAGGAATCCATGAAGAAGCTTCACATGGACATCCCTTTCTTTATGCCCTTTTTGAAATGCCTATATATTCAAAATACCTGAAGACTCTGTTGATCAGGAAATATACCATAGAAGAATATGAAACTGTGAAACTTGTAGGAATTACTTCTTATATTTTTTTTAAAAAGATTCCTAAGAAGATGAAGGAATGAATGCTCTTTTTCATGGGTGGAAAGTCTAAACACATTCTCTTAGTCAAAGGTATCAAACTTTAAATTTTTACCCGACTTCAAGAGATGTCCAAAATTCAATATGGAGTCTATTGTAGTAATATGGGACCGATCATTAGGATAAGTGGAACAACAAAATAAGAACCAGAAGTCTTGTTTTAGTTTAGTCAAATCAAAGGGATGAAGTTGGAATTCCAGTTAAGGAGTATATTAATCTAATAAAACAATAAATCTAAGTTATCAAAGATCAAAAGAGAAACTAAGATATTAGTGAAACGATAAAAAGGAAACTTGGATTGGGTTTCACCAATCAGAATAGACACAACCATGCAAGATCTTCTCTTCCAATTTATATATATTTTTGACGTATTTTGCAAATAATCATTAAACATTTCCACTCCTCCCTTCTGTCGAGATCTATAATAGAAATCTATCCAAGGGTATCTCTCTCTCAAGATGATAACCAAAATATCAAGGATAATAATATGAATTTTGTTATAGTAACATCTAAAATCTCATGTCTCATTACTAATCCATAATCTATATCTACTAACTAAATCATTGTCTCAAATAAATCATGATCAGTCATTGCAAGAAGGCAGCTAATCAAATAAGTGATGCATTAATACAAGAGTATAGAATTAAAACTATAAGAATACATGTATTAAATAGAAGAAGGAAATATTAGATGGTTGGGAGGGCATGATAGCTACTTCCTACCCAAGTTATGGAGTTTAGCCACTAATGGCATAGAGATAAAACATATTACAACTTGACGAGTCATTCTAAGGAAATGAGAGGGAAGAAATCGATACAAGGGTAGATCAAACGACCGATCTATCAATTTTTCAAACTAATTTAACAAGGAGGTCAATGGCCAAAAATCGATGCCTCTACTCATCCGTATGATCACGACTTAAGCAAGAAGGTCCATCAATATGTTGATGGAAGTAGCTTGATGCCAACTATAGAGGTCGATGACCTTTCTAGGTCGATGACACTGTCCAGGTCAATGGTCTATAGAATTTGGCTCTGGTCTTGGTGGCAACCTTTCAGCTAGTTTTTTATTGGTCCATGTGGCGTGGACTCTACGTCTTCTAGTCATCGTTAATGTGGGGTTGATGAGTCTTTGTTTGGCTAATGACACTTCATCATTCTTGAGGATTATCAATCTTTGAAAGACCGATAGGATGATGTTTGACAAATTATTAATCTCATAGTCAATAGATAGTATTGCTACTATTAGTTTGATGGTATGACATGAATGTCAGCTTGATAAAACTTTGTCCATCTCTGATATCCTACCTTCTTGTCGACCTTAGATACATCATACTTTCAGATAGATGACTATAAGCAGGATGGATGGGTCCATTTGTTTCTGAATGTCGGCTCAAGTGTCAACTTGATAGATCGATGAGCTATGAAAACCTACTAAAGTCGATAGTTGTATCATGAATAATGATCATTCCTAAAAATTGATGGAAATTCCACCAATATTCATAAATTTGAGGAAAAATTCCACAATTTGCAATAAAACTTGGTCTGAACTAAGTATATGGTATTTTAAGTATAAAATGAATGAGCTTTGGATATCAATACATATAATTAGTTGATTCTATTTATGAAAATGTTACAAAAATTACACAAAAATTGATGTTGTCAACTCCCCCAATTTTAGAATTAGCTTGTCCTCAACATAATGGAATTGTTGTGTGAATCAAAGCAAGCAATATAGTTCTATTGAAATCTAATAGTTAATCTTATGTCAACCACTTATCAAAACCATTTACTAATTCATAAAGTGATCCCTCCTTGTAAAAACATCAACATTCAAAAGTTCCTTCTTTATTTGTTTATTGGTCAGTTTTTCTCATAAATTTGTCTATGACATGCATCTCACTTTTCAAAGTAGCACTTACTCTTGTCACTTTGTTGGTGGTGGTGGATGAAATGGGTAAGAAAAATGGCTCTGGGTATCCCTTATTTCTTATTGGGCCATTGATGCAACCCTCATTTAGGGATTCATCTTGTGCTATTTTATACTTTGCTCATATCCAAACATGTTAGAATGCACATCAATTCCCTCAATATGCATATATCTATAAAATGCACTTATAATTTTCTTTGCATGATTTTTAGGTACTTTGACCATGATTTTTATGTAAGGGAGAGAAGGAGCAGAATCTAAGGGTTTCTTCACCATTGAAGGAGTCTAAAGAGAGTGCATGGGCTTCCTCAACCTACCCCAAGTGGTCAAGGATCAACCTAAAGCAAGGAACAACAAAGATGAGCAAGTTGAAGGTCATTGTGAAAGGAAGAAGCTCTAACGTAGCCATGGTACATGACCATGACTGTGGCATAAGTGCTCCATGTCATAGTTAAGTGACCAAGCTCAACCAGGCCCATACTGACTCTCCACCAAGGTCATTGTGACCACCAATCCTTTGCGGACTGAACTCTACCAAGATCGTGGTGTCCACCATGTCTGTAGTGACCAAAGTCCACCATGCCAGTAGTGATGACCACGACCATGGTACTGACCCTCTAGAATCATGAATTAATCTTACTTTCTCATTGAATTTCCACCTTGTGTGTTCCACTCCATCATGGCCATGTTCACCCACTCCACCACGGTCGTGGTGACCAAAACAGTTGTGATAGCCATTTAACCCTAACTCATTTTCCACTAATTTTCCCATTATACCCTCACTTGACCTAGTGCTTACCCCCGCCTATATATATTTGGGTGGCATTTAGAGCAAAAGGTTAGCCACTCTTAGCTACCTCTCAACCCATCATGTCACCATATCATCCATTCCCACTCCATTCCACTTCCATTGCATCACCTTCCACCCTGAACCCCTTATTTTAGGGTTTTTAGCAATTTTGCACCATACATCCATGCCAATCTACCATGGAGGTGGGAGGAGTTTGAGCTACTTCTGCTCTGGGGTGAAGAAGGAGTCTCCATTGAGATACCATGTTTCTCCACTCATATACTCATTCTTCTTTCTCTATTTTTGTATTTTCTTGTTGTATGAGTAGCTAGGCCCCTAGGTGGGTTTTTTGAGGTCAAAAATATTACTTTGATACCATGTTTGGAGAAAGTTGTATGCAAACATTGTAATTTTGTTTGATAGTGATTATGCCATTTTTCTTAAATTTATTTATGGTTTCTGCTTAAAATCATCTAGGATTCTAGGAAAATTGCTTATATGTAACTCTTTTTTGGAAATTGCTCCTAGGTCCGATAAGTGGATCCCTAGTTAGCTATCACCTTCCTACATGCAAATCAACTCTCCTACTCCTAAGTGAGAGATCTAACTAGATAGTATAGAAGCATTTAGTGTAATTAGATTGGAGCCTTCTCAAGGCTAGATGGTAGGTTATGTGGGGTTTAAAACATCATTTACACCTTCCATTACTATCTCGACCCTCAATTACCCTAAGAGTTTCTATCCCAAAAATCTAAGCATCACTATATTCTAATTGAATTCTACCTAAGCCCTAATCCAAGTGAGCCTCCAAAGGGTGGGTAGGAGGTGATAGGGACTAGTTCCCCTGTACACACCCTATCCCATCCATGGCAATTAGTAATTTAAGGAAATTCATTAGCATCGACCTTTTTGTTTGCTTTGGTGATCTAAATGAAAGATTATGTTTACATGTTAGCACCACCAACTCAATTGACAGGTACATCACCTAGACTACCCACACTTCCCATAATTGCATTATAACCCTAATTTTCCTTCTTACTTAGTTCATGATTTCTTATCTAGTCCTTTACATTCCTGTTTAATTGCATTTTCTTTTGACCTATTATTTTTAGTGTATACATTTAATTATCCTTTTAGTCCTAATTACTGGTTTAATATAGTGTAGATTTCTTATTTCTTGCCTTAGTGTAATTATCTTCCTTTTTTTTCTTAGCATGTCATTTATTTCCTCATAAGAACTTAACTGTCTAGGGTTATATTAGGTATTGATCTTTTTTGTCTTCCTTTAATTATATTCTTGCTCAACCTTAGTGTAATTAACAAAATCAACCATTAATTCCTTCATCCTAGACTTTGTAGTATGATTCTAGCCAAAACTAAACTAGCTCTACTACCCCATCTCTCCATGTGGATCAACCCTATTCTTTTCATTTTCCTATACTGTAACATGACCCTGGCTTGTGGGTTAGTGTGTTAGATTAAGTGGGTGTGTTATCTTAGACCCTTGTAAATATCAAAAGATTCCAATTGTGTTCGAACCTAGAGGCACATCTAATAAAATTGTGATAACCTAGAAATTCACATTTTGAATATGACTTCTATCTTGAAAACCATTCTTATTCTCACAATCAATTTTATGTTTATATGTGTTTTGATTTTCCATTGGTATATCTACTATGCACGTGACATCTTGTTGATACTCAAATTGACAAAAAAAGCATTTTTACATTTGATATAAAAATCATCACTTTTCATTTGAATTTTAATCATATACGTGTGAACTTATGTACCTTACTACTGTGTTCATATTGTAGAGCTCATTCTTACATTTTCAACACATTAAATTTTTCCTGATTACAAGATAGTATGAGAGAGATATGATTATTTGAATTTTGCCTTATAGTAACTTTGTTTCCAGTCCTTTTAATTCATTTTTACCCAAACTGAACCCAATTTGTGGGCACGAACATGGCCCAATAACCCCCCCTCTCTTGTGAGATCAATCCATGCCCATTTTTTCAACCAATCCAAACCTAAAATCTAATTACATCCAATATTGGGGCTTTGGATCACTACCCTTAGATCAAATGACGTCCAATGACCACATTGTTTTCCCCAACCTCTTTACATTGTGGTTGGAAACAATAGCACTGAGGTCTACATACCTTCCTTTTTGTCACCCTATCCCCAATATACTTCCCTCTTCATATTTAAAACACGTTCCCCTACTGTCTCCCTTCTTTTATCTATTTTATTGCAACCCTAACACCTTGATTCACAACCCTTCTCCTTCTTTCTTCCTTTGGCTCCACCACCACCCCCTTTTAGGAATATCCACCCTAGAAGTAATCATTGCTCGCTATGCCCAACAACTACTCCAACATTCCTTGATGAGCTAGAGTGGCTATGTTACTCTCAAACCTGAGTCCTGAAGCCTAAAACTGACTAGATCCCGCAAGAAACACCCCCTCGCACTGTCACAAAAGTTTTAGAGTCATGCAGGCGAAGGGATGGCATGGACGAAAACACTAAGCCTCATGATGCTAAATCAAGGGTGTGGATGGCCTCTCTCTTCCTTTCTTGTATCAGCTAGTGTTTGGCCATGCAGTAAGGATAGGTCACTGACCTGGGCACGATAGTCTATGGGCGGCACACAATGGCCAACAACCCCTGGACGGCTGCGTCAGCACCAACATGTGCGCATCATGAGCCCCCATTGGACCAGGCATTCAAGGAATCCCATAAAGCCTTGTAGGTATGAATCTCACCTAAAATCACCCCAACATCCCTCTTTCAATGCGATAATCCTCAAATACCTCAAAGGCCCTTAAGGATAGGGTTAGATAATCTTTAACACCCATATAGACTCTTCCAATTGGAAGTTAGTCACTCTTCCAATGGGAAGTTAGTCAAAAGGTATACGGTTGATATAATGGATAAAGAAACCTAAATATGTTTTGTATAAAACAATATCATGAAGTTTTCTCACCTTGTTTCTACCTCTGGCTTATTATGATGTTTCTAGCCAAGAAACTTTTATATACTCATGTTGACAAGGAGTGGCTCAAGTGGTCAAGCATAGAGTCCCCTCTTAAAGGGACCTAGGTTCAAATCCCAGTTTCCACCTTGATTTACCAACCTCCTGGGCGTTCGACCATCACCACATGTATGTGAGAGGGGAAGATAGTGCCTCTCTTAATCCCATCTTTTATATATTTGTTAAGTGTGCTACATGTTTTTCATAGCATACTCAATGCACTCATATTGATATATTTTGTTTATCGAATTTGTAGTTGTCGAATGAATATCTACTGGTCTTTACTCTGATGATGACAAATGACATGAAAATTAAATTTCCATGGATTGACATATGGGACTAAGTCTGGCCAGAGTATCCTGGTCGATATGAGCTCAGTAAGTCCCAATGAAGGACTTGGGTTCAAACCGAATGCACTTTGCAAATGACAATCAACACCGACTTGGTGTGTGAGGGGGGTGACCGAACCACACTCTCTCATGCCTCAAGAGTTTACCATATCAGGTTTGCTTGAGGTGGGTTCTTTCGGTCATAAAATAAGACATATGGGACTAAGATCTTAGGTCAGGTACTGGTTTAGTTTCCTTCATTCGACGTTGTCTCTTATCCAATTCATTCTTGTAGTTCCATTCATGAATATGTTATGTGATCCATTCTAGGGACAACACCCTAGTCCACTTTCTTTGGATATGCTACTATAAGGAGTGTGGACTTAGGGTAATAAAAGGTTCTATGACAAATGGTATCAGAGCATTCACATATCCTCCATGCATGTTTAATAACCCAATTACACATATACTAGAGAGTCTTCTAGAAGCTCATATCTTCTGTAAGGACTACACTAAGCCACCATTAGATGATGACTAGTTAGTTTCTTATCTCCTCATGTGATCTCTCTCATGAATATTATTCACATGATCTCTTCATTATGGTGGCTTATGCATGGGAAAACTAAAATTCAAATGAATTGGTAAAATATTAATAAGATAATGATGATTCCATGATCTAACCTTAATTTGAAACTCAGTTAATATTAATGACAAGTACTCTTGAAGCTAAGTACTCCAGAATGAACCCTCAGATCATGTGAACTCAACATCACCAAATCTAGACTAAATATTTCCTATGTGAGGTAAATGATAATAATCTTGATATGATGATATAAGGAGGATTTATGCCTTATACCTCATTTTAAATGAGGCCCCTATTTCATTGTCAATTTTTCCCTATTGTTGATTAAGCCTAAAACATAGTGAAGTGATGTTTCCCTATTTGATATGTACCATGATCATGCCTTGGAATGACTAAGCTCTTAGACTCTCAAAATCATGGTGAAAGACTGATATAGGGGACATCTTCCCTATTGATTCCTATGCCTTGTGGTAATATCCATTTTGAATAATTTAATGGACATGGATTTCACTCTTTCCCAATTATGTTCTAACTATGACTTCTCAGTTTGACATATCAACTTCTGAAATACAGCCTTACCGTGATCATGAAAGGAAGGGAACATGTTTATGACCTTGATCTTGAAAAATCTTGAATTATAGCTTCCCTATTATGATCTTGATCTTTGATATCATGATCCTATTAAGTATGAATTGACAATTAATACTCTCAATATTGGATATGATTTATAACTGATGACTTACGTAGTCTAATTTGCTCGATTAGGGTGGTAACTTACTCATGACTCCCTTAAACTAGGCCACATGCCTATTAAAAATTCCTCTAAATTTTCATATTGTTAATTATTTCAATCTATGAAAGGTAACCCGTTCAACCTTATTTAAATTTATTGACCTAACTCTCTAATAGGTCAGATCTATGATGAAATTGTTACTTAATTGTGTACCTCAATAATATGACAATCTTGAAATTTGATGATGTGGACTATATCTTATGGTTGACTTCCTAGCAGGACCAAGGTCTAGATCGTTCATCAATGTTGAATACTATGACAATGAAATTGATGTTGATACCATAAAATGTTGCTTGATTATTGCATATGGATGAACGACCACACATATGGGCTATGTAGGAATCTAAACCATGACTTTGAAATATTTTGACCTATGACTTTGATGTCCAAACTTGACTCTTAGTATTGAATAATGAAATCTTGACTCATTATTAATGCTATTGATAATGATTTAACTCTTATGATATCTCTATTTAGATCTTGATATTTCCCTCTATATATGACAAATGAATTGTATGTTCCCCAATCTAAATTTTTTTGAAATGATGAATACATTGTTTCTATCGATTATGAATTAGGGTCAATCTCTCATATGAACTACAATGGGCCTTCCATTTATTTTGAGCATGAAGTCACGATGTTGAAATATGACATTTGTCTCGAATTATTGAAATATGAATCTTGATTATGGATGTATAACCACACCTTGGCCAGTGTAGAAGATAGAACCCTAAATGTTGGGAATGAAAGACATGCTTTATTCTTGATTCAAAGGGCTCTTTACCTAAAATGTGATCTCTCCAAATTTGTGCTCTATAGGATGAACTCTCCCAAATTGTGACTCATGTCATTGTCTATCTTATTTTATGATAAATGTGGCTCTACCTTGACCATGATGCTCAATAGCTCAATTTTAAAATGTTGTGACGTCAAAGGAATGTCAAGTTGATTATGATATGGAATATGAAAACCCAATCTTGATTGATGAATTAACTTGAGTATTGGGGGGAAAAATCTTTTATGGCGGGGAGGATGTATTAACCTAGAAATTCACACTTTAAATATGACTTATCTTTCCACTGGCCTATCTCATATGTACGTAACATGTTGGTGATACTCAAATTGACACAATAAGAAAGTTTACATTCATATCAAAAATTGACACTTTTCTGTAGAATTTTAATCATATACTTGTGAACTTTTATTCTTGATTCCTTTATTCATGTTGTAGAGCTCATATTTACATTGCCAACACATCATATTTCTCCAATTCCAAAATTGTATGAGAGAGATATGCTTATTTGAATTTTTCCTTGTAGTAACCTTGTTTTTAGTCCTTTTAATTCTTTTTCACCCAAACTGTGCCCAATTTGTGGGCACGAGTGGCCCAATAACCCCCTCTCTTGTGAGTATGATCTGTGTCCCCTTTGTTGACCAATCAAAATGTCAGATCTAAGTGCGGAGAATTTTGGGTTTTAGGATCACCACCCTTGAATCAGATCCCATCAAACGACCACCTCGTTTTCCCCTACCTATGTACATTGTGGTCAGTGACAATGGCATCGGGATCTACCTACCACCTTCTTTTTTGCCACCCTACCCCCAATCGACTCCCCTTTTCACCTTTAAAACCCATTCTCCTGTTGTCTCCCTTGTTTTCTTAGTTTTCTCACAATGCTAACACCTTCATTTCACTACCCTTCTCCTTCTTTCTTGATGCGGCTCCACCACCACCCACTTTTTGGTACATCCACCCTAGAAGTAGTCATTGCTTGCCATGCTGAACAACATCTCCAGCATGCCTTGACAAGCTAGGGAGACTAGGTTGTTCTCGACCTCAAGGCCTAAAGCCTAAACCCGTGTGGCTCCCATTAGCACAACCCCCTCATGCTGCAATATATGCTGCTGAGCTATGAGGGTGAAGGGATGGCATGGACGATGATCCCAAGCGACAAGATATTGAATCAAGGGTGTGGATGGACTCTCTCTCTCTCTACCTTTCTTGTGTTGCCTAGTGTTTGGCCATGTGGTAAGTAGTCACAAACATGGGCACAAGAGTATGTGGGCAACAAATAATGACCAGAAACCCTGATAGGGCTGGGTCAACACTAGACGGGTGTGTGCTACGATCCCCCATGGTACTAGGCATTCAAGGAGGCCCACAAGGCCTTTTTGGTTTGAATCTCACCCAAAATCACCCCAAAAGCCCTCTTTCAATTTAATAATCATCAAATACCTCTATCTCCTTGATTCCTTAACCAAATTTTGTGATGTTATATACCATTTCGATCAGAAAAAGATCAAATTTATAATGAGACTAGTGTTTAGTGCTAATTTTGAATGCTTCATCCACTTTTTAGTAAAGATGATGCCTTTATGATCTAATGCTTATTGATCAATCCCAATCAGGCACTACTTGTACTTTTCGTAATTTGTAACCCCATGTCCTTGTAATCAATGAACTTTAGTTCAATTTTACTATGATGTTGTCTTGGACCATCTATATGCACCCTAAATATCATGTTGACCTTCAATATTCACCCTTGACCTAAAGGTGACAAATTTAAGTGTGCATTCTATAACTTGATCAAGTGTTGGACCTTAGCTTAAATTGACATAATGCAATCTTGTAATCTTGAAACCAGTGACTTCTGGCTCGACTGAATCCTTCACCTTCATGATGGATCCTTTGGATTGGTGAGTTCCAGTGTTGCTTTAGTGCCTATGTCGGTTAAGGTAAAATGTCACTTTAAGCGGTGACCATTTGTTACAAATTCACCTGAGTTTTCCTTCCATAATGAGAAGGCACCATGTGGGGAGATGCTCTTGACGATGTATGGTCCAGACTAGCGTTAGCGGAGTTTTCCTGGGAATAGCTTCAATCTTGAGTTGAATAGCAGAACTTGGTCTCCCACTTGTATGTCTTTTCTTTTCAGATGTCCTTCGTGCCAAAGTTTTGTGCGTTCTTTGTAGATTTGAGCATTCTCATAAGTTGTCATCCTGAGTTCATCTAGCTCTTGGAGTTGTAGAATTCTAGCTTGGCTTGCTTCTTTCATATCAAAGTTCAGTTGTTTAATTTCCCACCATGCCTTGTGTTCTAGTTCAACTGGAAGGTGGCAAGCCTTTCCATATATTAATTGAAAAGGTGTAGTCCCAAGGGGAGTTTTATAAGCAATTCGATAGGCCCATAATGCGTCATTGATTTTCACCGACCAATCTCTCCGATTGTGGCCTACTGTCTTTTCCAAGATACTCTTGATCTGACGATTAGAAACATCCACCTATCCGCTGTCTGTGGATGGTAGGGTGAGGCTACCTATGAGTAACACCATACTTTTTTAGCAATGCTTCAAAGCTTCTTTCAAGAAAATGGGAACCTCCGTCAGATATCACCGTGCGTGGGATGCCAAAATGGGGAAAGATAATGTCCTTGAACAATTTGGTGACTGGTTTAGAATCACTAGTAACAGTTGGTATTTCTTCAACCCATTTTGAGATGTAGACCACCGCTACTAGGATGTATGAAAATCCATGAGAAGATGGGAATGGACCCATGTAGTCCACCCCCCAAACATCAAATATCTCTACTTCTTGCCATAGATTCAACGGAATCTCATCTCTCTTTGTTATATTACCTGTTATTTGACATTTGTCACATGATAGGACAAAGTCATAGGAATCCTTGGATATGGTCGGCCATAAGAATCAACATTGCAAAACCTTGAAGGTAGTCTTTTTACAGCTCATATGTCCTCCCACTGGTCCCGAATGACATTGTTCCAAAATAAGTTGATCTTCTTCTTTGGTGATACATCGTCTATACAGACCATCAACACATAGATTACAGAGATATGGCTCATCCCAGTGATATTGCTTCACATCATTAATGAACTTCTTCAGTGCATTCCCGGTGCATTGGGGATGGATCACTCCTACAACAAGGTAGTTTACAAAATCTGAGTACCATGGTACAACTTTTGAGACCTTCATTAGTTGATCATCTGGCAGGGAATCATTGATCAGAATTTTCTCAATATCCAAAGTGTGGATGCGACTGAGGTGGTCTGCTACAACATTCTCTGTACCCTTTTTATCTCTTATCTCTAAATCTAATTCTTATAAAAGGAGGATCCATCTAATCAAACTGGGTTTTGCATCTTTCTTTGCCAGAAGGTAACGAATGGCAGTGTGGTCTGTGTAGACAATGACTTTTGAACCAATTAGGTAGGATTTGAACTTGTCAAAGGCATACACGAATGCTAGAAGTTCTTTCTCTGTAGCTGCATAATTCCTTTGAGCTTCATCAAGAGTTTTTGATGCATAATAGATCACATAGTGTTTCTTCTCTATATATTGCCCTAAAACAACACCCACAACATACTCACTGGCGTCGCTCATAATTTCAAAAGGGTGGTCCTAGTTGGGAGCTATAATGATGGGGGTGGTCGTAAGGGCCTGCTTTAGTGTGTTGAAGCTTTCAACACATTCTTCGTTGAAATTGAATTCAACATCCTTTAGTAACAAATTCATCATTGGCTTGGTTATCTTTGAGAAGTCCTTTATGAATCTTCTGTAAAATCCTGCATGACCTAGGAAAGCACGGACTTCTTTTACATTTGTTGGAATATCCAGTTTAGCAATTACTTCTATCTTAGCTTTATCTACTTCAATTCCTCTATTGTTGACCCTATGGCCGAGGACAATGCCTTCCTTTACCATTAAATGGCACTTTTCCCAATTCAGCACGAGATGTGCTTCTTCACAACGTTTGAGGACAAGGGAGAGGTGCTTTACACATGAATAAAATGAATCTCCATATACAGAAAAATCATCCATGAAAACCTCCATAATTGTTTCAGTAAGACCAATGAATATGGCAGCCATGCAACATTGGAAAGTTGTGGGTGCATTACAGAGACCAAACCACATTCTTTTAAATGCGTATGTTCTGAATGGGCAGGTAAAAGTTGTTTTCTCTTAGTCATTTGGATGTATGGGTATTTGATATAATCCATATTAATCGTCAAGATAACAAAAATATTCTTGGTGATCTAACCTTTCTAGGACTTGATCAAGGAAAGGCATTGCAAAATGATATTTTCGAGTTGCCTTGTTTAATTTTCTATAATCTATGCACATCCTCCACCCTATGACTGTTCGAGTGGGGATGAGTTCATTGTTTTCATTCCGTATAACAGTTGTCCCACCTTTCTTTGGGACTACATATACTAGACTCACCGATGGCAAATCTGAGATCGGATAGATTATTCCAGCTGTGAGAAGTTTAATAACCTCACGACGAACCACTTCCTTCATATTTGGATTCAATTTCCATTGATGCCCAATAGTAGGCTTATGATCTTCCATCATAGGGATCTTGTGCATACATAGTGCTTGACTGACCCCAGTGAGGTCACTCATCTTATAATTGATGGCCTTCTTTCTTTCCCTTAATTCCTTCAGGAGTTTATCTTCTTATTCAGCTGTTAGATCGAAATTTATAATAACTGGGCAAACTTTGAGTTTGTCTAAAAACACGTACTTCAGTCCATCGGGTAGGGGATTCATTTCGGGATCCTCTAGTTTTTCGCATGTTTCTTTCGTAGTTTCCATAGCCTTGAGTTCTTCACTACTGGTTTCAACATCTTCTTTGGCAAAATCGAGGTATTCAATGCAATCCTTACTTGTTTGTTAATCGGTTCATCAACTGATGGGTTTGTTAGAGCAACTTTTAAAGGATCGTCTGATTCATGATGCTCTTGAGTCAGAAGTGACATTTGCTCAATGTAGTCAATCAGATAGACTTCTTCTTGCATACTTGGTCTTCTCATACTTTCAAAAACTTTAAATTCGAGAGTTTCTTTGCCTAATCTAAGTAGTAAGGTACCAGCTTCAACATCAATCAGGGCTCTTACAGTGGTGAGGAACAGACGACCAAATATGAGAGGATATCTGGCATCTTATTTTATGTTTATAATGACAAAGTCGCATGGAACATATGTGTCCTTGCCCACCTTGACCAGGACATCATCGATGATTCCTAACATACGTTTTATCGAATTGTCTGCAAGTTGTATAGTCATGCCAGTAGGAAGCAATTCTGCAAACCCTAGTCTTTTACATAGGCTAAGTGGCATAATAGCGATGCTTGCACCGAGATCTGCCAATCCTTTCATGCATGATGAGTCACCAATGTGACATGAAATTCCAAAGGATCTGGGATCTTTTTGTTTCTTGGGCATCTTGCTCAATATGATATCAGATGTAGTCGTAGCCAGTTTTACTGTTTCATACTCTTCAATTATATACTTCCTGGTGAGGAGTAACTTTAAGTATTTTGTCCATGCCGGTATCTCAGCCAGAGCATCCAAAAAGGGTATATCTACATGAAGTTTCTTCATATCCTCTTTAAACTTATTGAATCTGGTATCAAGCTTTGTTTGCCTTAGATGAGCTGGAAAAGATATACGAGGTTTGTACATAGGGATACCAGGTTCTGGAGTTTCGGTTTCTTCGTCTTCTTGAACATGCTTCTAAAAATTTCCTTTTTCTGACTTATCATCCTTTGATTGAGTCTCTTGTGTGGTCGAGTCTTGGGCACTAACATGTTCATCTTTGCCTGTAATAACCACAGGTGTCTTTTCAGGGGGATCTAAATAGTCTTTCCCCGACCTAGTGGTGACTTCCTTCAATTGTTTAGGATGCTTAGGATTGTGCTCGGGTTGGCCAGCAAATACTCCAGTAGGTGGTTTTATGCTAGCTGCGAGTTGAGCTAATTGAGATTCAATAGCCTTCTTATGAGCTTGATGGTTAGATAATCATGGTTTGCTGGGTTTGCAACATCTATTCAATAAATGATAGCTTGTCATTAGGATAAAATGGACCTGCTTGATGTCCTTGTTGTTGATTAAGATTCTGGTACTGAGAGTTATTTTGGTAATTATTGTAGTTCCTACTCTGAAAGTTCCCCTTGAAATTTCCTTGATTCCCAAATTTCTATTTTTGAATATACTCGAACCCTGGTGGCCCTCTTAGTTGATTGTTTGAACCAAATTGATGGAAGTTTACTTCTCCAGAGGGGTTTCCATATTGAAAACTAGGGTGATTCCTATTCTGATTCAGATTGTAATAACTTTGACCAGGAATGGTGTTGATAGCATTAAGATTTTCCATCTCACCATTATCTCCTTGGCCACATACATTGCTCAGAACATCATAGAGAACATTGAATGATAAAGTGGAATGATCGGTTCTCTTACATGCTTCACTGAATAGGGAAGCGGACTTGACCTGTTCTGGTTGTCGAGTGGGTGAACGTCCTCTTCCAATAGAAACAAGAAATGATTCAATATGGTTTTACTTGGCAACCAAAAGCTTCAAGGTTTCAGCGATAGACTTGTACTCAGGAGTAGCTTCAGCCATAGCTACTTTCAAAACTCCTTTACCTACAGATCTACACCAATTTGCTTGATTTTCTTCTCTCAGGGTGACGACTCTCCATGAGCTGCCATAACGTTGATGCATGAAGTTTGCTCCAGATGAGGAATCTAGGTATCTCTTAATATCATTATCCACACCCTAATAGAAAATCGCAATGAGTTTGTTCTTGGGAGTTCTGTGGTGTGGACACTTGTGTAGAAGCTCTTTGTATCTATCCCAAGCTCTAGCAAGGGTTTCTCCAGGAACTTGAGTGAAATTCGTTATCCACCCGCTAATTTCATAGGTAAGAGATGGAGGGTAAAAATTTTCCAGAAACACATTTTGGAGTTGTTCCCAGGTGGTGATGGGTATTTCACTTTGCAATGAATTGTACCAACTTATGGCTCTATCAGCAAGGGAGTACTTACAAAAACAGAGTCGAATGGCATCATCTGTGACTCCATTTTGTTTTTTCATGGCACACAGATCAATAGATCTCAGAAGATGTTCTTGGCTATATTCTCCTTGCTTGCCATAGAAAGGGTTATTCTGCAGCAGGGTGATCCAATGTGCTCTTATCTCGAAATTAGGAGCGTTGATAGGAGGTGGTTGTACTGGATGATGAACATTCGCATCCTTCAGGATTGAGAACTCTCTAAGATCTTTTTGTAGTTCAGTTGCTTGCACTACTTCTTGCGCTACTAGGATTTCCTGTTGAGCCGCAACCCTGGATTTTTGTATGAGCCTCTCTCTTTGTGCATTGATGGCTTGAGCCACCCTTCGGGCTACCTCTTCTTCTTGAGCCATCCTTGCCTAATTTTCTCTGATCTGACGATGAAAAGTTCAATCTATATCAGGATCAAAGCTCACTGTTACTCCGGGGCTGTCCGAACGGTGCATGCACTACGCTTTGGATTGTGCCTAAAAATAGAAAGATTTCAAAAGTGAGAACCACATAGTAGAATCAAATTGAAGTAGAAGGTCGATTGTGTCAAAAGAAAAATCCTAAATTAGTCTTAAAAGAACTAGATTTGACTAACTGATTGCGTTGTCCCCGGCAATGGTGCCAGAATTAGACCTGGTATTTTATCGCACTAACAAACTCATTCGGGGTTGAAATCCCCAAGCTTTTACCAAAACCAACGTGCAATAATACCACCCACAAGTGGATGAGTCTTATCGCAATACAGTTATAGATCAAACCCAAAGGACAATGTTTTTAAGAATCCTTGTCAGTCGAATCTAGCTCAAGTAAGACTAATATTTAGAATGATTGGTTGATTAGAGGTTAATTAAACTAATTACAAGAAAGTAAAAGTTGAATTAAGTAGGATTTAGACCAATGATATGAATCACTGGGATGGTATTGGGTTTCACCACCACTACTCACACAAACACATTCAATGAAAAACAAACCAAGAAAGATATATCAAACCAATTAGAGCTACTACAGAACCTCCTGTTAGGGCGTTAGGTTCGTGAAAACATCACCTTAGGCATCAGATGTCTCGTCACCAACCGGATCACTTACTTACGACTCTGAGGAAATCACATTCTATTTCTAGTTTGGGAGTCAACCTCATTAATCGATAAGCAAGCATGTGATAGATCTACAAACTAACATCGATGATAAATAAAGATGATACAAAATCCAACTAAGGTTGTGGTCCTCCCTGAGGGATGTTTAGATCACAGAAGCATCACCGTAGGCTAGATGTATCGTCCCCTAACAGATCATACACTTACGACCTCAAGGAATCTTATCAGAAGTTCTCGTCAAAGAGTCGAACTTTGTAAACCGCCATTCCGTCCCACAAATAAAAGATTTCACAATGTAGGAAAGAGCAAGATGAAAGCAAGTAGATAATCAACTACAAATGCACCAACTAACAACGAAATGGAAAGTTATATACATTTCCATGGAGAGTTTAACAAAAGAACATGATTTTCATGGGAAGTGGGGCTATTCCCCGCACCCCAGTGAAAAGGTACTACTCGCTCATGATGCGAGAGATAAGAAGAATGACAAAGAGAGAGATATCAACCATGAACTCAGTGCAGAAGGTAGTCGTAGCTCGGTGAAGAATATGCAACCTCGTACATCATGTCAGAGTAGATCTGGATGCGAACGGGAGATGTGAGGATAGACCGGACAATCTCCCTCGCTCCGTCTTCCTTCTCTCCTCAACCTCCGTGGTTGCAACAAAGGCAGCAGGTGGAATGAAACTGGTGTGGACGACACTAGATTTGGATCGAACCTGTGTACAAGCAGCTTGTTGGCATCCCGGGACTGATGCCCAAACGAGGACCTTTACGGTCCTATTTATAGGCACAGGACTTGCCCCAAACAGTTTAGGAGTCAATCCATATCAATCGGTTTAGGAGTTTTTTTTTGCTCAAACACTCTATAAATCATTAATGGCCATACAATTTTGTCTTCCTTCAGTTTGGAAATCGAATGGGATCAAACGGTTTCATAGACTGTTTGCTTGCTTGTCAAACGGTTTTGAGCAAAGTTGGGCAAACAATTTGTAAATCGTTTTCTATCAAATGGTTTAGAAACCGTTAATAAGAAAATGGTCATTGCTTCAGTCAACACTCCATCTACTCAAATGGTCTTGGAATTTGACTCTTATGGTTTGAGGTCCAGAAGGGGGCCAAACGGTCTTCGCAGACTGTTTGCTCATCAAACGGTTTTGGCCAGACTCTCCTCTGAATGTTCGATCTTGGATTTGCGAATCCAAACGGTCTTTGATGCCTTTCCCAAGCAGTCCTTAAAGTGCCCTTCTCCATTCGGTCTTGGCAGAATTGAGCAGACCGTTTGCTCAGTCACGATCCAAATCGATTGGTTCCTTTCCACCAAAAACAAAGGCCTTACTGTGAACAGAAGGTCTAGGCAGTGCTGGCGTTCGCGGAGGCGTGGTTGCTGGAAGGTGGATTGAAAAGCAAGTTGCTTGATGGAGGTTGGGTGTTGTTGAAGTTGTAAGCTTGTTCGGAGGTAGAAGATGACGCACCACGGCCGTGGTGAGGTAGCTACCACACGGCCATGCTGCCTCACACGGGCGTGGCGGGAGAGTGAGAGTCGATGCAGGTGGGGTGCCAGAATCGTGGGTCAGCGACCACGGTCGTGGCGAATGAGAGCACGACGTTGGGGATGATCTACCACGACCGTGGCCTCATCACACGTTCATGGTGATGACAGTGGACCACAGTCTTTTTGAACCACCATGGCCGTGGTTAGGACTTGGCTTTGAGGTCTTGAATTCATGTACTGCTCGATCCCTTGTGCCTGGGTTATGCCTCCCATAGATGTCTTCTAGTCGAACGGTCTTGAGACCGAATGGGCTCAAATGGTCTTGAGATCGTTCCTCCATGTCAACCTCAATATTCAGATTTCTTTAAAAAGGTCAGGAAATCATTCCTCCATGTCAGAATTCAACTCCCAAGTAGCATCATCACTATCATGGTGCTTCCACAACATTTTAACCATCTCGATCTTTTTGTTTCTGAGCTCCTTGGTGCAAGTATCAAGTATCTTGACTGGAGCTTCTTGGTATACAAGTTTTTCCTTTAATTCAATTGGTTCATGATTGAGAACATGGCTAGGGTCTTTGACATACCGCTTTAGGTTTGACACATGAAAGACATTGTGCATCATGCTATATTATGGAGGTAAAGACAACTTGTAAGCACATTCCCCAATACAGTTCAAGATTTCAAATGGACCCACATATCTAGGGCTAAGTTTTCCTTTGTTCTTTGCAATGGCACGAATTAGTCAAATCTTCAGGAAAACATGATCACCTACTAAGAACTGAGTGTCAGTCCTATGTGCATCAGCATAATATTTCTGACAATCTTGTACCCATTTCAACCTTTTCTTTATAAGGTTGACATTTTCAAAATAGAGTTGTAGTTCCTCAGATTTCTGAATTCGTCTTTTTCCTACTTCATCCCATTAAAGCAAAGATCTACACAGTGTTCCATACAAAGATTCATAGGGAGGCATGCCTATACTAGAGTGGTAGCTATTGTTGTAGGTGATTTCAATGAGAGGAAGGTAGTGGTCCCAAGAACCCCTCCAATCGAGGATGCATGATCTCAGCAAGTCTTCTAGAACTTAGATTGTCCTCTCAGACTATTTGTTAGTCTGTGGGTGATATGCAATACTAAGATTCAGCTGAGTTCCCCATTCTTCATGTACTTGTCGCCACAAGTGAGAAGTGAACTTCACATCGTGATCTGATACAATATATATAGGAAGTCCATGCAGTCTGACTATCTCTTGAATGTACAACTCTGCTAACTCTGAGACTTTAGTTGTTGTCTTGATCAGAATGAAATGGAGTGACTTAGTTACTCGATCAACTGCAACCCATATGGCATCACTCCCTTTCCTGGTCCTTGGTAGACCCACCACAAAATCCATGGTGATATTTTCCCATTTCCTCTCTGGGATAGGTAGGGGTTGTAGAAGACCTCCTGGACGTTGATGTTCAGCCTTGACCTATTGGTAGGTCAGACACTTAGAGATGAAAGTAGCAATGTCAGTCTTCATATTCCTCCACCAGAAGTGTCTTTGTAGTTCCTTGTACATTTTAGTCGATCCAGGATGCACAATATATTTCAACCCGTGAGCTTCTCGTAACACCATTTCTATCATGACTTAATCTTCAAGGACCTACATGTGTTGTTTGTATCAAATTCCACAATCCATAGCGTCTGTCAGATGAGTTTTGCGCTTCTCTAGTAGCTTAGTCATTTCATCAAGGCTCTAGCAATTCTTTTGGGTTGACAGGATCTTGGACTGGAGGCCTGGTTTTACATGGACGTTGGCCAATCTAAGAATGTTGCCCATATGCCTCGGGGCCCAAGGTGATAGGACTTCCATGTTCTTCCATCCATAGTAAAGACAACAACACATTTATCCTACTTCCTGTTGAGTGCATCAACCACCACATTTTCCTTATTGGGGTGGTAGCCAATGGTGAAGTCATAGTCTTTAAGATATTCAAGCCATCTCCTATGTCTGAGATTAAGATCCTTCTGCAACAGGATGTATTTTGAAACTCTTATGGTTGGTGTGTATGTCGAAGGTGGCACCATACAAGTAGTGTCTCCATATCTTCAAAGAATATACGATGGCAGCAAGCTTGAGATCATGGGTTGGGTAGTTGACCTCATTTGGCTACAATTTCCGAGAGGCATAGGCAACTACCTTTTTTTCTTGCATGAGGACAAAACCCAGACCGAACCTTGATGCGTCATTGAAGATGATGAACCCATCATTTCCTGAGCGAAGAGTCAAGACAGGTGCAGTTTTCAACTTTGACTATAGCTCTTAAAAACTAGACTCACACTCCTTTGACCAGATATACTATTATCTTTTCCTGGTGAGCTTTGTGAGAGGCAGGGCAGTTTTGTTGAAATTCTGAATGAAACTTCGACAATAACCATCAAGACCCAGAAAAATTTGAATCTCAAAAACATTCTTTAGGGCTTGCCACTCTAGAATAGTCGATACTTTGGGGGGGTCAATAGAAATTTTCCCACTGTAAATTATGTAGCCTAAGAACATTACTTTAGAAATCCAAAATTCACATTTGACTACTTTGCATAGAATTTCTAGGATTGGAGGATGTCAAGAACATTGCTAAGGTGAATACGGTGTGATTCAGCATCAATCGAATATATCAATATGTCATCAATGAAGACCACTACAAAATTATCGAGGAAAGGTTGGAAGACACTATTCATCAAGTTCATAAACACACCAGGGGCATTGGTCAATCCAAATGGAATGACAAGGAATTCATAATGCCTATATCAGATTCGAAAGGCTATTTTAGGGATGCCTTCATCCTTAACTTTGATTTGGTGGTAACCAGAACGAATATCAATTTTTGAAAAGACATGGGAATAATGGAGATGATCGAAAAGGTCATCAATTCTGGGCAGCAGATACTTATTTTTCAAAGTAGCTTGATTGATCAGACGATAGTCAATACACATGCGAAGGGAGCCATCATTTTTCTTGACAAATAGAATGGGGGCTCGCCAAGGAGAGGTACTAGGGCGGATGAAACCTAGGTATATTTAGGAACACATGCCAAACCTAATTATTAATATCATCATTCAAATCTCTATATCATTTTCAATATGAAATAGTATCATTGGACTCAAAATTAGATGAGGGAGATTCATGGGTCAGACATATGATAAAGGGTTTTGCAAGATCACATCAAGAGTAATGATTATTTCAATGTATATGTTTCATATTCTAGAGTAAGAAGGTTATATCCAACCCTTATTCTGTCAAAATCGATTTGTTGTCTTAAAATGATCATTAGAATCAGGAATAAGGGTTTCTCAAAGATTGAACTCATTTTAGAATCATTAATTACAACATTATGAGCAAGAGATCAAAACTAGGGATAACGATGATATTAATAGGGAATTCGACTATGCAAGTATTTTTAAAAGGTTTATTGGATTTTTCTGATCAAGATTGACTATTTTTTTTATCATTTTGGGAGTTTGGATGCATTTTCTATGATTAAAACGAGATATGGACATTTAAATGAATATCTGAGCAGAGAGGAGGTAATTACCAGAAAAGGTGGAGTGCGGAAAAGCAGTGGCCATTGGATTCCTTGGTCAGTTTTGACCAGATTATGTTCTTGCAATTTGGAGGTCATCTGTTGTTGATCACATGCGTGAGGATGTAGGAGCAAGGGAGGAGTGAGGACCGTCAATCTAGGTTTGGCTCAGTGTGGACTCAGATCCGAGGGTTGCGGTTGATTGTCCCAACAAAGGAACCCACCTGCGAGCAGGGTTGCTCCGCAGCGGTGCACTAGTCAGAGAAAAAGGGGAAATACGAGAGAGGGAGAGGGAGAGAGAGGGGAGGTGTTGGTTGGAGTCATAGGGACTCTCCGAGGGTGGATGTCTGCTTTTTATAGACCAAGAGGCTAGGTTTAGGGTTAGGGATAGCTCTGCGCCCATGGCAGGGACTGAAAGAGGTTTCTTTCGAATGTTCTTAGAACATAGGGAGTTGAGGGGGGAAATGGAAGTGGTTATGTTCGGATTTGTAGGGGAAACGCTCAAGTGCGTTTGATTTCTGAATTGAGTTGAAAATGAGCCAAAATGCGGTCTCACCCCCCCTTGGTCTCCTCCCTACTAATTGCGGGAGGTAGGGGACAACCATGTGACCATTCGATCAGGGCCCCAATCTGCGGGTACCAGATCCGAGGTTCAGGGATCTCTCCCGCCCTTCTCAGGAGATCGCTGACTCTTAAAAGGGAGAAATAAAAGCAAACAAAAAGGGATTTTGAGATTAAACTTTCGAAAATCGTAAAAATTAGGAGTATCCAAATTGAGTGACATTTGGACCATTGCTTCATAAAAATCTATAGAACATATAGAAAACCTTTGAGGATAAGATAATGAATTTTAAGGAACATGTTTATTTATTTGAGTAAGGTGATAATTAAACATAATTAAAATGTCATAAAGAGTAAACAAGTCACACTGGTCACCAAATTCTATATTTGAGTCTCAACATTAATTATATAGCTATGAAAAATAGATTGGGACCAAGAGTGAACGTACGGAGGTCAAAATTGGAAATTGGACAAAAGTATGAGTAAAACTCACTTAATCACATTTTTCTACCCTACCTACTCATGTTTTCTTATGTTTGGGAGTTTATCTTCTCATTAGAGGCAAGTTATATAACTTTCTCCATGTTTATTGCTTACCATAAGCTTGCTTGCTCATGTTCTTGCTTGAAAATGATGATCAATACACTAAAAATCTATGCTTGACTTGGATTTTGATTTTTATAATGTAGCCTATTCTAATTCTAGTTCTAGATGAATATGTGATCAGGTGTACATTATTACAAAGATATAATATTACTTGGATTAGGTTGGTTTGACAACCTATGTTGTTAAGCACCTATCAACCAATGGTCAGTTTTAGGGTTTAAAGTTGATTTCTTCTATAAACACATGACTCGATGGTGGTACCATTGTAATAACTGACGGTGTTGTCTTCATGAAAACTGATGGTGGTGACCAAGGGTGTCAACTTACGTTCACCCCTTAGGTCAGGTGTTGGCCTAGTTAGAAGCCTAGTGATTAACAACTAATGTTATGACCCACATTTCATTTTACCAGTAAGTACCTTGGTTAGTGCATAATTGAACTAGTTATGTTGAGATGAGTACTTGCTTTTGTTAATAGTGTTTTGAGCTTTGAGCTAGTGTTAACATATCATTATCTTGTTTTCTTGTCCTGAGGTTGAGGACAAGTTTGTGCTTGATCCGTTTCCAGAGAAATCACGCGAAACTGACCTAAGAGTAAAAAGATATGAGCTTTTTAGCGAGCAGGGACCTATATGTAATTTCGGAAAAGTTCTTGGGTAATTTGCATCTGGCCCCCTGGGCGCCCTTCCTTATCCTTTCTTTGCCTTTTCCCTTATTAGCTCCATTAGCCGACTCTGAATGAACGATAGTTCATTCTCCTGTTGCCCGTTCAAGAGAGAGCAGAGCGAGAGGGAAAAGGGAGAGTGTGAGAGAGAGAGAGAGCTAGAGGAGAAAGTTGGGCGATCTTGAGCTCCCCAACTGCGTTCTCATTCGATTCTTCAACTTTCCCAGCCGAATCAGCCAGCCACTTCACCTTCTTCTCCTTCCCCTTCTTCTTCCCCGTTCCTGCTGCCCGACCAAGATAGTCGCCGACCAAAGAAGGTGCTAGGAGCGGCCAAAGGTGTGAAAAACACCATCTTCCAGTTGCTCTAGGGTCGTCTTGAAGTTCCCAAGGTATTTCGTGCGGAGATTGGCTGCGAATCGACCCCGAATCCACCTTCTTCCTCGGCGTTTTCTGTTTCTGCACAATTTGAACGGGGTGCAAATCAGTTTGAACGGCGTGCAAAAGTGCAGAAAAATATCCAGTTCACTGCCCAGATTGAACGGCGTTCAAGCCAGTTGAACGACGTTCAAATCAGTTGAACGGGGTGCAAAGTTCCAGAAAAAAATAGAACAGAAGTGTTTCTGCCCAGATTGCACGGGGTGCAAATCAGTTGCATGGGGTGCAAAGTTGCAGAAAAGCAAAATTAGGCGTGTTTGTGGATGTTTTCGGTGTAGATGAACACACCGAAGTGGGTGAGTAATATTTCATTTATTTATCACTATCGAACTCGATTTCATTGTATATATTTCTTCAGTATCAGTTGGTATAACTCCTAAATAGTGTATCACATACAATAGTGTATGATATATTCATTAAAACTTGAAATACGTAATATGATTGATGAAAATTATGGAATTTTATGTATTACAGTTGCAATGTATATGCTTATTAAAGATGGTTGTTTAGCATTGAATCTGGATTAGTGATATTGAGTCATGTTTAAAGATGACAAATGATATATATGTGTTTTAAAGTGATGTGTAGAATGTGAAATAAGTATGATATGTGACATTCCTGTTTAAGTGTTTATATGTTAATCAGTTAATAGACTTAGGTGCTCCAACACCGTAGAACCCCATTGCGCGGTCTGTACCTTTGGGGTGAAACGACCGATCTAGCCCTGAGTCTAGATGGTCGGTGACCAGTGTTCAACAATAATCCGTGTGTGTGTCACGGTGGCACTGGAGTAATATAGGGGTTATTCAACAATAATCTGTGCGTGTGTCACGGTGGTAACCCAGACCCTCCGACTGTGCACTACAGCTTACGGGAGGAGTCTAGAGCACTCAGAGTTAGTGCAGTGAGGCCCTTGAGTGGCTAGGAACTGCAGTGAGGCCCTTGAGAGCCTGAGAGTGCTGTGAGGCCCTTGAGTGCCTGAGGCCCTTGAGAGCCTGAGAGTCCTGTGCAGACCAGGACGAGAAGTCAGACTTAGCATTTCCTGGGTGTGTCGCTAAGTCTTGTACGGTCGGATCGTAGTTCGCTACAGATCTTCATTTGCAGAGTGCGCTGCATATGATTGGGGCATAATAATATAATCATGTAATCACATAGGATCACAACAAATCTAATATGTTAAGAGATTTGAACTTCTGTGCCAATTTTCTATACCAGTTTATTTGTTTGAAATATTAGATGTTGCTTTGAAATGAGATTGTTATCTGTTAATCTGTTATGTCATTAGAACTGCCCTGCTTAGTACATCATTTATCTTTTATTTAAACTTTTATCTATCTGAAGAGTTGTTTAGTGATAGCAAAATGAAATGCTATTCACTGAGCGAGTAGGCTCATCCCTCTACTCAAACATTTTCAGGTCAATATCAGCAACAGGAATCTAAAGGATCTTTTCATCCTAACGCTAAGTCTATAGAAGGTTTGTAGTTAGTCTAGTTAGAGGTCTCTTAGTCCTTTCCCCTCGATCCTTCGAACATGGTGTGGGTGAAAGAGAATATGTAAGGCGAATGTGAAAAAGATGTAAATTACCTGTTATGTTTTACTCTAAGTTGAACAATGTAATATGTTGTAGACTTTGTTTATATTTTCTTGTCAGTTTAATAGAAATGCTTCTGTAGTTTGTTTAGCTTTAGTTTACAGCTTAAATCTGGTTATCTTTTAAATGTCTTTAAAATGTTTTAAAAAGTGAAGAGTGTTTGGCTTGTGCGTAAATCCCATCCTTCGCGCCCTAATCTCGTGGTTTGTGGTTAATGTGAGATCGGGGCGTGACAACTAAGTACCCTAATGATGCTATTAATCAATGGTGATATTAGCTTAATATTTTATGTTGATTAATGAATATAATGTTGATCTAACAACCTATGGTGACTTAATGGTCACTAATGATGGTGGATCAGGTCTCCAAAACCTATTGTGAGTTATTCATATAGTTGTATCATCAATTAAGCCTTAGACCAATGGTTTTTTGGGTCACTGGATGCAATGGTCGGAAATATATTGTAATTAATGGTTTTAACATATGAATTTGACCCAATGGTCAAGATCTAATGTTTATTCCTCCAATAAAGTGGAATGATATCTAATATAATATTTTGGTCCTAATAATGTGATTTGGATGGTTTCCTTTATATGATCAGCTTAAGGAGCTTACTTGTTGACAATGGATGGCTTGTTTTAGATGCACAGTCGATTGTGGGTATTACCCTACTCTCAACAAAACCCTTATTATTGTTAATCAAAGGATGTCTAGGGTTAAATGGTGTGTTTTATAGATCACAACTCAATAACATCATAGATGATTCATTCAAGGTGTTTATTTATTTAAACTAGCAATGGTTTTACTTATTCCACATCCAACAGTTTTGAGTTAATTCTTGAGGCATTTTGGTATGGTTTGAGTGATGTTAAAATCGATAGAGGTTTGCCCTTATTTATGTAGTCTTACCTTTTCACTCATATGAATAGAATTGATAATAATCATGTTGTGTGGACATTCAACCCTAATGGGATGTAGATTTATACACCTCAAACCTAATGCAATTTGGTGATGGTGATTAATCATAATCAACCTTCCTTGAATGATTAATAGAATAATGGAGTACTCTTCTTATTGTTGTTGAAACCTTAGTATGCGATAACAAGATGGTTACACCTTGATTTATGTGTGGTTTCATACTTGAGAATAGTATGGAATTTGATGGTGATGCTTAACCTTATGCATCCATGATCCAATGGGGATGATGTTAGTTAGGGTTTGGGTATAAGTGCTGATTAGTAACATTTATATAATTTATCTTGTTGAACCTAACTCTAATGAAAATAGGTAAAGATGAGTATTCATGTTTAACCTTCTTACATGATGGAATGATGGTGAAATAACCTCCTTAATAAGATCATAACCTTAATGTGTTAATTTGTGGTTAACATAGCCACATGGTTGATACTTTCTTATGATAAACATTTGCATTATGAATATGATGAGGGTTAACCATATCTATATTTCTTGTATGTTGATGTAATAAAGGAATGTTCTTAATGTTAAAATAAACTTGCTATGATTGTTTATGAATATATCCTAGCTCATTAATTCAATATTGTGTTGATCTAGTGTATTATATGTAAGTGATGTTGTTGATCCTTTCTATAAGACATGTAATTATAATGATTATCTTGTAGGGAATAATATGGTGGTCTTAATGACCTTTGGGCATGGTTGGGCCCTGAATGAGGTGTAATCCTCTTATATTGATAAGGGTTGATACCCTGTGATATTGTGAAAAGGATTTATATCTTGTGATAATATAATGGTCTTAATGACCTCGAGGCATGGTTGAACCTTGAATGAGGTGTAATCCTCTTGTGTTGATAAGGGTTGATACCCTGTCATATTGTGAAAAGGTTTTATATTTTGTGATAGTATGATGACTAGTGTAGCCTCATGAATGGCAAGTTAATAGTACCATGTGATGATGATATGAGAAATTATGTTTCACACATTTTAAATCTTTTGAATTTGTGATATTTATATGCTTATTAGAAGTGAATTAGGGTTTGTATATCCACTTGTTTGATGCAACCTTAATTCACCCAATTGGCATTACTAATCAAGTGAAACCCTAATCATGTAGTGCCCTATGCCATAGATCCATCTGAGTGTTAGAACTTTCCTGATGGTGAAAAGAGTATTCCTAAGGGAAACTCAGAGCGCATACTATTGAGTATGTGGGGGTGGCAAGTTGAGGATATATCCTTATCATCCACAATGCAGGTTGTGGAGGACATCTATGGTCTTGCCTCATACATCTGATGTGATTATATTTGTGGCAAGATTGGAGGACAACTTTGGTTGTACCTCGGATGGTAGGGTATGCATACCAACCTCCTTTCACTAGTGTTGTGACCTATACCAAGGACGGACTAGGTTGTTAGCAGCTTGACCTTATGTATCACTGTGGTGGACCAATACTGACTGGGGGCAGAGAATATCTTAGGAGTCTGACTCTTCTTGGATCTTGTATGGCACTAATATTGACTGAGCAGTGGTCAGTTGGATTTTTAGTGGTATCCCCAATTTCCTCAGGGCGTAATAAAAGATGTAATATAGACATGTAGCATATTTGATTAGGGTTATACATGATGTTTCACATTGGATGATAACCCTTATTTGTGATCTTTACATAAAGACGATTCTTAGTGACATTAAGAGATAGTAGATATACTTAGGTTGTGGATATGATTAAGATTGTAGATGCGTACATACAATAGCTATGCTTATGTTGATAGCTATAATACTGTTATTGATTATAATCATGATGCTAGCTATCTCATGTTGTTAGTTATGTTTAGCATTCTAGCCATGCCTTTGTAACTAGAGATGCATATATTGCTAATCGTGCTTAACAAGATAGTTGTGCTTATGTCGTAGCTCTACTTATGATATGGATATGTTCAACATGTTAGACATGCTGATGTTGTTAGCTATGCATATGATACTAGACTTATTCATGCTGTTAGAGATGCTCATGTTGCTAGAATCTTTATACTATTAATCGGGATATGAGAATACTCTGGATAGTGAAGATAATTATTATTTGCTCCTTTATGTATTTTGATAATCATCAGTGTTGTGGAGATTATTTGTTATATATGATTAAACTTCTTAAACTGTCTCATTACCTAAAAATGTTGGAATCAATAAATGTTGTTCGAGGTTATATCTCTTGCTGGGACATGGGTCTCACCCTTGTGGTTCACCACATTTTTTTAGGTAATCAGAATTGATAAAAACAAACATGTGGCAACAAAGAGGAGCTATAATAATGAATCTTTAAGAAAGTCGATTAGATGTCTAGTGTGTCCTAGAGTCGTCCATGTACTCTCAGGTCCGGGCAGGAAATGTTTGTACATGGTGTTTCAAACAAATCATACTTTTTTGGCATATTAATGCTTGTTTGTGTGGCATATACGAATATTGTTCTCCTATGTATATATGTTGTGACTAAGGTGATAGAACAATTTATATCAAATTCTTGGCATAGTATGGATAAAAGAAATATGTTGGGCTCTTATGCAAATGTTTCTGAGAAGGTGTTGATGTTGAAATCAGTTTTAATTTACCAATATTTTTGGCTATGTTGTTAATTGATGATTGATTGTGTTTTATGTTTTGAGTAATCTCATTTAGAGTAACGGGTTCTCACAAAGGAGATGATTGTTCTTCCTTTTAGCAAATGCATTTTGTTGGGGGATATAGGTACAAGAAGTTTTATGTAGTCCCTTTAGAAGTAAAAATATTTTGTATTCAAACAATATTAGGAGTAGAAAAACTTTGACTTTGTTTCAATTTAAATTTTGGAAAAATAATGTAAAAGTTTAGAATGTTTTTTAACAAATAGATCTAAGTAGCATGAGACAATCATCAATAAAAGTTACAAAATACCATTCACCATTATAATTGGCAATACGACATGGTCCCCAAACATCAGAGTGAACTAAGAAAAGCAAACTTGGACTCCTATTATTATGACGGTGAGGAAAATATGTCTAATAGTGTTTTCCAAGTTGACATGAAAATTTTCTAGTAGAAAGAGTTGGAAATAAGGATGTCAATTTGGAAGCATAAGGGTGACCGATTTGTAGGTTCCATTGATGAGGGGAGATAGATTGGGCCATAAGAGTAGTAGTAGGGGATTGGACGAGGTCTATAGGTAGTACAAAGCATCACCACCTTTACTTACCCCACTAATTGTCTTCTTTTCCTAAGCTCCAATTGGGGCGGACTTCTTTCTCAGGTTTGAAACCATCTGGGTCGGAGATGGAGGAGATAGGCCACAAATGAAGAAAAACCACACAAGGCAGGTTGGAAACACACCTAGGTCACTAGGGAAGATGAAGGGGAGACTGATTCTAGGGCTAGGAAGGAGATAGGAGTGGATGTGCTAGAATATGGCGTGAGGACAAGCACTGTAGAAGGGTTTTCGGTCAGTTTTTCTCTAGGTGAGAGGGAGAAAAGTTAACCAATTACCCTATGTAATTTTGGTCCAGTGTCGCTGTCAGTTGAGTTTTGTGTTGTGGAAACTCAATCGATCGAGCTTATTTGGTTTGTCCTCATTTAGGGATCAGTAGAGTTGTATCTGGAGAAACTTGATTGATTACTAGTCTGTCCCAAACAATAAGATATTCAATTAAAAGGTTGTGAGAAAGAGCGAATATGACTAGAGGTAGGGTGATTGGGAAGGCGAAGGAACGTCGTCGTCCGCCCCCCTGGGAGCCTGCTCAACACTGGTAGATAAAAGGGTTGATTGTAGATCATTCCTCATCTTCTCATCCTATGTCTCATCCTGATTGTGGTGAACCCTCAAGCTGGCGGGAATTGGCTAAAACAGAGAGGGAAGGTCCATTACTTTTACATTGCAAGGAGATCCAGGTTTCTGAAGGAAATCTTTTGTAACCGAAGGGGGAGGCCATAGAAAATGCAGAGAAATGGAACCACTGTCTAGTAGGTTACATATTGGATTTTGTTCCACACATTCCCTCCTTGGTAGATCAATTAAAAAAGGCTCTGGGATCCCAAAGGGTTGTTTGAAATCTTCCGTAGAAATGATGGTTTCTTCGTCATCAAATTTGATGATGCTTATGAGCTAAAGTATGCTTTGGAGGGTGACTGGTATGAGGTGGGCAAGTCCATGGTGATGATGAAATGGAAGCTGGGAGATAAAATGGTGAAGACCAGGCTGCTGGAGGTTCCAGTTTGGTTGAGGTTGCACAACCTTCCCCTTGAACTCTGAGATGTTAAAATGTATGAGAGGATTGGTTCATTTTTGGGTACTCCGTGGAGGATGGATTTTCAAACTAAAAATTATAGAAGGTTAGATTTTGCAAGAATACAGGTTCTTATGTCTTGTGAGTCCAAATTCCCCGAAAAGATTACTATAAGCAATGGAGGCTCTGATCAGGTGATAGATGTTGAATATGAATGGTATCCTTATAGTTGTTCTTTATGTGGCCTTTGCGGTCATGATGAATGTGCTTCCAGGAATGAATCTAGTGACTCTGTTATTACTGAAGGAATCTCACATGTCTGTGATGAAGCTTGCATTCAGTCAAGCATATCGTTAGATCTTATTCTTGTTCAACGTTCATCACACTCCATATTAAATCAGTTCACTAATCGTGAAAAGCATCCATATTCTATATCCAAGGTTTAGAAGGAGAAAAATATAGACAATATAGTGTCAAGAAAGGAAGACAAAAACGTTCTGAGTCAGAACTTACTGACAATATTAGTCAGTGTGAAGTTATTCAAGATGGGCCTTCAGTACATACTAATGAACTTGCCAAAATACATGATTTGGATCTAGTCATGAAGGCCAAGAGTCATCAATCTCTGTACGGGGAGGGGGTAAGGTCTGTACCGTCCACTCCAATTCCTATATTTAACAATATTTCATCTGTTGTTAATTCCAATTCAAGTCAAAATGTTTTGCCCAAAGAAATTACAAGCCAAGAGAAGAGTTCCAAGTCTCCCCTAAAATGCCAAAGCAAAGTGCAAGTAGGCATCTATCACAGATTTTCCAACTCTCTATTTTCACCCATGTCTAGCAAGTTTGGAGACTTAGGAATTATTAACGAAAAAGTTGAGGCTGTCATCCCAATAGCCCGGGTTGAAAAATGAATGCATCATTACATATAACCTCTTCGAATGTCAGAGGTATTAGAAACAAAACTTTTAGTGTCCAAGAGGAATTAAGGAGGTGAAGCAGTGATATCATTAGGGGTGTAAATGGTGCGGGTACGGTGCGGGTCTAGCCATACCCATACCCATACCCATCTAATTTAGCGGGCCCAGTTCTGGTTCCAGATTCGCATAATTAAAAATCTAGACCTGCATCATACCTGTACCCGTATTAATAGAGGGTTTGTGGGTAAGCGGTTCTATATAGAACATCATGTTGTTATTGTAAGAAAATTATGATTATGTTGTGTTTATATTAATACTACAAGATATTGCTATCATATAGTACATTAACATGTAATAGTTGTATTAAATAACTTTGTAGATTGAAGATTAGTTGAGTTAGTTTGTATCATTTTTGTAGTCATCATCATAATGTTTGAATTATGTAGCATATGATGTAACTATTTTGATTTTAAGTTTACATATGTTTCTCATGATTGAAACTAGAATAGTTAATTCTCTATTTCATGACTACTCTCAACTTTATTAAAATTAAAGTGGGACTTAGTCAAAAGTATTATATTAGTTAGACTAGGAAACTATGATATAAATACAATATTATCTAAATAGTTATTTATCTATAGTGGGTCTGGGTCTAAGCATACCCATCAGTGGACCCGCTTATATGCGGGTCCAAGGGTATGTGGGTACAAGAATTTAGACATGTAACGTGTCTTTAAAGGGTCCAAATTTGTGGGTCCGCGGGTCTACCCGTACCCATTTACAGCCCTAGATATCATAATCATTAATGAATCTAAACTCAGTCCCAATAAAATGGTGAAGTATCTTCAAAAAAAATTTAGTGGTTTCAATTGGGTCACTAACTCTGATTCCCATGTGCTAGGAAGAGTTATCATTCTTTGGAAACCTGAAAGTTGTATCATTTCTACAATTTCTAAAAATGATCAAATGGTCCATGCTCATGTTCAGTGTGATGAGTGTTCTTTTTTCCTTTCTGCAATATATGGTCAGAATGATGACTATGACAGAGTTAAGCTAGGAAAGGAAGTTGAGAGAATCCATAGCCTTACTAATGGCCCCTGTATGCTTATGGTATAGACTTTAATGCTTTGAGAAAACTTGAGGAGAAAATTGGGTTACACCCTCCAACATAAAAATCTATGGAAGACTTTAATGACTGTATCCTGGATTGTGGGTTATTTGATCTTGAACTTAATGGGCCTCTTTTCACCTGGGACAATCGACAAGATGGAGATGATTTTATTACTTCCAGAATTGATATAATCCTCTTCAATTCTGATTTTTAGAATCAATTTCAATCTTTACATGGTGAAATTTTCTCTAATAATGTAAGCGATCGTAGAAGAATCAGCTTGTTTATTGGTGAACCTAAAAAGTGTAGTTCTCCTTTCAGATTTATCAACAGTTGGGCATCCCATTCCGATTTTAATGATATGTTAAAGGAAACCTGGATCACTAAGGTTGAAGGTTATACCATGTTTAAATTGTACAGGAAGCTTGAAAACCTTAAATGTAGATTGAGAGTATGGAACAAGAAAACGTTTGGGGATATTTTTTAAAAAGTGAATATGCAAAATGCTATGGCTCTTGAGGCCCATAAAGCTACTGACTTAGACCCTATGAATGTTGATAAAAGAGAAGATGCTAAAAGACTCAGAATGCTTGCTAAGGAGGCTGCTATTGTGGAAGAATCCTTCTTAAGACAAAAATCTAGGATCCAATGGTTGAAAGAAGGTAATTTAAACTCTATGTTCTTCTATTCATCTTTAAGGACTAAAAGAAATAGAAACTCAATTGGAAGTCTCATGATAGCTAGGGAAAGAACTTATGATTCAGATATTATTAAGAAGCTACTGTGGAATTTTTCTTTGATTTGTTTTGTAAAGAGTCTGTTGGAGGTGTTTAGGAGCGTGAGTGGTTTGGTCCAAATATTTATCGAGCCCACTCTATCATGCTTACTCAAAAAATTACCAGAAAATAGATTGAGGATGACATTGGAAATCTTAATGAAGATAGGGCGCCTGGACCAGATGGGTTCAATGGGTTTTTCTTTAAAAAAGTGTGGCCTACTTTTGGTGATGATGTCTATCTTACTGTATGTGAATTCTTATGGAGGTGCATATGACCTTTATCTCTCTCTTACCCAAAGGGTCTGATTCTTCCTTGTTAACCAACAGGAGACCTATTGCTTTATGCAATGTGTTTTACAAGATCATTGAGAAGATTTTGATAAACAGACTTCAATCTGTTATACCTACCATGATTGACTGGAATCAATGTGCTTTTGTCAAGGGAAGAAGTATAAAAGATGCTATCCTTTTATCCAATGAAATCTTGAGTGATTTCAAGAAAGCTAATAATTCTAATATTTGTTTACAAGCTGACATTACTTTTTTTTTTTGGGAAACATAGAGACTAGTTATTATTCATCCCGAGCTCTAGTTCGGGCCAAATTACAGAAAGTTGTATGTTGATATCCATAGTTAGCCAAGGAGGCTTACAAGTGGTGAAGCTACTCTCTGTAGCAGTATACATGGAATGTTTAGCAATGATATCTGCCACTGGATTGTGCTTTCGATTGATAAACTGGAGCTGGGAATCCGGGAGAGAGGTGAGCGCTCGGCTATACTCTCTCCTTAAAGGCTCAAGTTTGCAAGCTGGTGTACTCACATGCTTGAGGACATCAATGGCCGAGGAGGAATCGGAGAGGAGCATAGGAGCATTCCAATTCCTCAGGATACAGATCTTTATAGCAAGGATGATACCCTGCATCTCGGCATCTAATGCTGAGGCAGCATAGCCGAACGAGCCATGACCAAGCAAGCAAGTTCCTTGGCTATCCGTAATATGGATACCAATACCCATCTTCGACGTATGGCTTTGGAAAGCAGCATCAACGAAAACAACTTGATTGTGAGAAGACGGCCGAGCTGGGTGAGCAAGATTGGGCAGGCCCGGTCGTGGAAACCTACTGTGCCAAGAGAGCACAGTAGCAGCCACATTACGAATACGAATACGTGCAGCCAAGCTGACATTACTAAAGCATATGACTCGATCAGTTGGAAATTTCTTTTCTCTGTCTTGTATAATATTGGGTTTCCTTCGAAATGGATCAAATGGATTAATTGTATCTTTCATTTGAGATCATATCAAATTCTAGTTAATGGCAAGCCGTCTAGCCCTATATTTCCCAATAATGTGGTTAGGCAAGGTGACCCCATAGCTCTATATCTTTTTGTTTTAGCTATGTAGGGGTTTCTTTGATGATGAAAATTAGAGTTAAATCAAAGATGATTCATCCTATTTAAGCTTCAAAAAATGTTGAATGCTCACATATCATTTTTGCAGATGACTTGTTGATTTTTACTAATTCTAAAAAGCAAAATGTTTTGAATGTCAAGTCTTTACTGGATGAGTTTAGCCATAAATCTGGTTTGAGTGTTAACTTCTCCAAAAGTTCTATTTATTGTGGCAAGGATGCTAACATTGTTTCTATTATTGATTCTTTAAAAGTGAAGGAAGGTATTTGGGAGCTCTCCAAATATTTAGGTATTCCTTTGTTCACTAGCAAACTTAAAAGGATTCATTATGTTGGCCTTATTGAAAGAGTAAGGAAAAGAATGGAGGGATGGAAAATAAGATGTCTCTCATTTGCTGGTAGATTGGAATTAGTCAAATCTACCATGTCCTCTATGCACATCTATTGGGTTCTTGCATGTCCCATTCCTACATCTACTCTAGAAGAAATAGATAAAATATGCACATATTTCTTGTGGGGGCAATCTGAAGATAAAAGAAATATTCACCTTGTTAAATGGGAAAAGGTTACCCTTCCTAAAAAGGAGGGAGGTCTGGGTTTAAGGAAGAGTCAAGAGGTGGCAAAGGCTTTCACTATTCTTAATTTGTGGAACGTGGCAAGTAAGAAAGATTCTTTATGGGAAATATGGATTAATGAAAAGTATCTGATGAAAAGTACTTTGTGGAGTATTTCTCAATGCCCTAATTTTTCTTGGATGTTTAACAAACTCCTCAAATTCAAAGATGAATCCATTATTCATATTGATTTTAATATAGGTTCTAGGAATTCCTTCAAGACGTGGCTGGATCCTCAGGTGAATAAAAGATTTCCTTCTGACTATATTAACATAGATATGTTCATCAATGCATGTGTACTCTCTAAATCATATCTGAGATCAATCATTACTAATAGGAAATGGGATATCCCTAAATCCAGAAACTCTCTGATTATGGAAAAAACTGTTACTGGTATTCATATTTCTCCTGAAGAAGATGATCACATTACCTTTAACAGAAGAAAAGAGGTCAAGTTCAAAGATGTTTGGACTGTTCTTAGACAAAAAGGAGTTGAGGATGACGGATTCCGTTGGATTTGGGGCTATAAGAGACATATTAATAGTCTAGTCCATATGTGGAACGCAAAGTTGAATAAGCATTGCACTTCTGATTATTTAAGGAAGAAATGTATTTCTATAGTGTCCATGTGTTTTCTCTATCGTGGAGACTATGAAAATACATATCACATTTGTTTTGGATGTCCTTTTACTCAAAACCTTTGGAAAATGGATGTTGATAACAGAGTTATTGCTTCAATTCCCAAAGGTTGGGATGACTTTCTTTATATCAAAGATAACAAGGCAAGAATTATTAGCATGCTTATTCTTTATCATGTATGGCTAGAAAGAAATAGGAAGATTCGTCATAGTACAAGCAGTAATGTCAATGTTATTTGGCAAAAGATAACATCTGAATTTGATATCTTATCAAGCTAAGTTTGTTGCTTTTCTGGTGGCTTTCATGTTGTGCTTTTTTACTCAGTGAGGAAGTCTCTGCTATGAGGGTTGGATTGCTGAAGCTTTGCTAGTGGGGCTGAGGTATTCTCTACCTTAGAGATGTCAACTTTTGAAGGCTAGAGGATGTTTCTAAAGGATGGAGGTGTGGTTATGGATGATTTGCTTTTTTATGAGAGATATGTTTGTTGTGATCTTAGGATGGCGGTTTGTTGTTGTCTATCTAAAGATCTTGTCCCTGGCTACTTTGGGTTTTGGGTTTTCTTTAGAAAGGTTGTGTTTGGTCCCTTTTTCATTTCTGGATTGGATATGGTTTAGTCTCTGGTTGATGCCCTACTCCCCTCTCTCTATTGTATGCAACGATGGTCGAGTCATCTTGAGCCATATGTTAGTCGGGTTTTGGTTTCTTTATGGGTTTTATGCTCCCCTGTGAAAAATCTTAATAGTTGTGATGGTCAAGTCTTCCTAGTTGTATGTTTCTCGTGCTCTGGCCTTTTTTCTCTAGTAGATGCTTATGGGTTTATTTCTTGTGGCCTGGTGGTTTGATGAGTCTTGTTCCTGGGATCCTTAGTTGTGTTTTCTGTTTTAAGATCCTTCGAAGAGATGGTTGTAGTTTGAGCATAGCTTAGTCTCTTTGGTTGGGTTTTGCTCCCCTCTCACTATTGTATGCAATGATGGTTGAGTCCTTGGTGCCTTGTGTTTTCTTGCTCCCCTCTCATAGTTGGCTTTTACAACTGTGATGGTTGAGTTTTTCAACTATGTTCTAGTTTCTTCTGTTGGATGTTTTCAAATGCCTACTTCTTTGAAGCTTGATCTGGCGATGATAGGTAAGGCAATCCCTCTACAGTTTAGCTTGTGGGGTCATGTTCCCTTTTCTAAAGTGAAGGATTTCCTTTAGTCTCTTGGAAGTTGCTACAGATGTTTCTATAGAGGATGTTCTTTTTGTTGCATGATTCTTTATTCCATTGTATGTAGATGTAAATTTTTCTTGTTCTTCTCTACTCTCAATTGAGAGTAGAATGCATTGTACATACACTAAAGAAAATACAAAAATAGCAACATGAGTTTTTACCGACCAAAAAAAAGAGTGTTATATTAATTTATTTTTATATCCTATCATGTGTTTAAACATATTGTGGCATATATCACTCTTCATTGGCTAATATTTTGTGAGAAATCATTAGTTTGCAAAAAATAATCGAAAACAAGCGAATCAAGGAATGAAAACATGTCAATTTTATCACTTTCAGTCAAGAGATGATCAATTTCAAGCAAGAAACATATAGGTATGATACTATCTAGATAGATTTCATGTCACTGTCATTAAGAGAAGTTATGAGTAGTTTTGATCTAATAAAAGTAAATTTCTCTCTAGCTACAGTTTTTTTAAAAATGTCCGTAAACTGATTCTCCATGTATTGATGCATGATATAAATATCCTTCTTGGCAATGCGGTCATGAAGAAAGTGATGAAGGACCTCTATATGTTTAGCTATACTATATAATATAGAATTATAAGAAAGATTAATTGCACTAGTGTTGTCATAGTATATAGGAGAAGCATCAAAATGAATGTTAAAGTCTTCGAACATTTGGTTCATCCGTAGGACTTGGGTGCAACTACTCCCAACTACAATGTATTCAATCTCAGTAGTTGAAAGAGACATTATTCTTTATTTCTTAGATAACCAAGTAACTAGGCATGGTCCTGGGAAGAAGCAAGTGCCACTTGTGCACTTTGTATCAATCAAACAGTCTACATACTCAACATCACTATAGGTAGTAAGAGTAAATACTCTTGACTTTGGATACCATAGTCCAAAATTTTTAGTGTTTTCTAGATACTTCAAAATCCTTTTAACCTCTATGAGATGCTATTTTCTTAGAGTTGATTGAAAGCAAGCACACAAGCAAACACTAAACATTATGTCATGCCAAGAAACAGTTAAATAAAGTAAAGTTCCAATCATACCAATATAGATCTTCTTATCTACGTATTCTCCTTGCTCATGTATGTGAAGCTTGGCGATGTTTGGCATAGGGGTATCCATAGTCTTGGTGTTCTCCATCCCAAAG